>JAABKJ010075445.1:153643835-153949650 GCA_011634705.1 Andricus grossulariae | reverse complement strand
TTTTTAATCTTAAAAGATAAATTTTCAACGAAAAATGTAATAGTTGATATTTAAAAAAAAACAGATTTTAATTAAAAATAAAAAAAAAACAGTTGGATTTAATCAAGAAAGACAAATGTTCAACGAAATACTTGAATTCTCATCTAACACAGATTATTGTCAACTAGGCAATTTGATTTTTAACCGAAAAATTGATTTTCTTCCAAAAAAAGACGAATTTTTAACAAAATACAGCAATTTTTAACCAAGCTGCTTAATTTTATACCAAATAGTTGAATTTTTTACTAAATTGTGAAAGTCACTTTGAATTCTTATTAATTTACCCTGAATTCTTTTCAATTCTTAGCAATTCTGTTGCATTTTTTTAATACACTTGAAATCTTCTTAATTTACTCAATTTTATTTAATTCAATGGATTTTTTTTTAATTTGTAAAAGTTGAAAATTCGTCTTTTTTTTAAAGAAATTCAATTTTTTGGTCTGTTTTTTTTTTTTAATATCAACTATTACATTTCTCGTTGAAAATTCATTTTTCTAGATTAATAATTCAACTCCTTGGTTAAAAGTTGAACTACTTTCTTAAAAAATTATTTTTGGTTGAAGACTTATAATTTTATTTTAAAAAACTTTGTTTTTTTTCGGGTTAAAAAATTATTATTTTTTTTAAACTGAACTATTTTGTTGAAAATTAACATTTTTGTTGAAAATTAACATTTTTTGTTGAAAATTAACATTTTTGTTGAAAATTAAGATTTTTGTTGAAAATTAATTAATTTGGTATAAAATTTAACTATTTGGTTGAAAATTCATTTTTTTTTAAACTCAATTTTTTGGTTAAAAATCAAATTGTTTAGCTGAAAATAATCTGTTTTAGGTAAGGATTCAAGTATGTTGTTAAAAATTTGTCTTTTTTATGTTAGATCCAATTTTTTTAAAATTTTAAATTAAAATGTTTTTTTTTTTAATATCAACTATTACATTTCTCGTTGAAAATTCATTTTTTTCGGTTAATAATTCAACTCCTTGGTTAAAATTATAACTCAAAATTTTCTCCCGTCCAACTCAATAAAAGATTTGAAAAATATAGAATAGCCCTATTTAAATTCAGATTTTTTTTTAAATTTACCCCTTTTCATCTTAAGTAACAAGTGAAAATTGCAGTACTTTTCTCCATTCAAGTCACTAACAAGATGAGGAAAAACAATTTCTCCTCTGATTAAAAAAATTTTTTCTCTTCAAATTATTCCTTTTCATCATTCGAAAAATGTTGAAAACAAACAATCTGTCCTGCTTTAACGCAATCAAAATATTATTCAAAACTTTTACATTGAAAACACTATTTTCTCCAATGTAGAAGAAAAATAAATAGAAGCTAAAATTTCCTCCGTTCCAACAAAATAAAACTGTTAAAACTGACTGAAATTGAATGAACTGAAAAATTGAATTGATTGAAATATTTTCTATTTCAATCGGAAAAAACACGTGAAAAGAAAAAATGATTGTTGATTAGGGTGGACCAAAAAATGTTTTTTTTTTCTTCGAATTTTCATGAATAACGCCCAGAAATTTGTTCGAATCCACACAAAAATAAATAAATTTTTCTTTGTTTGAAAAAAAATTATATTAAGAGATGGCGCAAGCCCCATGAAGTTAAACACGTATTTCCCATAAGAAAAAAAGAATTTATGGTAAATTGTATCCAGAATCTTCAATATTAGCAAGAATCATTCTTTAAATAGTATTTTACTTTTTCAATTGAATTATTTTCGCTCTTTCACCAATATTTAGGCAAATTAATTTAAACAAAAAAGCCATCTTACACAAAAGACAAAAGCAAAGAATTAAATAATTGGCAGTATATTTTTATATCAGCTCCCCCATCCAGCAAAATATATATTCACGAAAAAGAAAGATATTATTTAAAATATGTTTATCTTTGTTTATTTATCATTTATTCATAACTAAAAAGGCGGAGCGAAGTTAAAGATTTCAAAAGAAACCGCAACCTTTTAGCACTTATTTAAGAGAAAATACTTATAAACAATAATAAATTGTTTGAACAACTTTTCTCAATAACTTGCATTAATTATTACCTCACTAAGTAGAAAATGAACAAAAAGTTAAAATTTCATAACAAAACCGCAACTATCTGGCATTAGGACAGATAAAGATAGCTACTAATATAATATTATTAACAAAAATAATAAATTGTTGAAATAATTATTTCGCTTAACTTGAATGAATTATTCCTTCTCTCTAATTAAAAAATGGACAACAGTTAAAAAATTCAGAAAGAAACCGCAACTATCTAGCATCAATATAGAAGAATATAGCTATAGACAATAGTGATTTGTTTAAACAATAATTTTTGTTATATCAAATTAAGTATCAACTCACTCCAAGTGAAAAGTGAAGAAAAAGTTAAAAATCTTAGAAAAAAAAACAATTCCTAGCATGATTTAAGGATAATATTTTTAACAATAATAATACATTTTTTTTTAATTCACGTGAAAATCTGATTATCAGTAGAAAATAGTGTTTTATGTATCAGGAACAATTTGCTTGAAAAAAATGCACAAAAATCATAATTAGCGCCAAAAACTAGCAAAACCCATTTTTTCACCTATGGGGTTTTTTTCAAACCTTATAAAACAGACTTATGGGGTGAGTTTCAGGAAGCAATGTTTTATTCGTATTTTATGGATAATAATTGTAAAAAAAATGTTGAGTTTCAACTTGATTCTGCTGGTATTGAGGATTCTACATTTTCAGTTTAAAAAATTATTTTTTAACGTAACGGATAAATTTTTAACCAAAAAGATGAATTTTCAAACAAGAAGATTAATTTTCAAAGAAAAACATTATTTTTTACCAAAAAAGACATTTTTTCAACAAAATACATGAATTTTCAATGAAATAGTTCAATTTTTAAGTAAAAAAGACATATTTTTAACCAGATAGTTGAATTTTAAACTAAAAAAGATCAATTTTTAATAAAAAATGGAATAGTACAATTTTCTTCAAAAAAAAAATTAATTTTCAACCAAACTAATGAATCTTGAAATTGAATATTTGAATTTTAACCAAAAAGATGTATTTTCCAACAAGAAGATTAATTTTAAAAAAATGTCTACAAAAAAAGAGGATTTTTTGACAAAATACATGAATTTTCAATGAAATAGTTCAATTTTCAACTAAAAAAGACAGATTTTTAACCAGATAGTTAAATTTTAAACTAAAAAAGATCAATTTTCAATAGAAAATAGAATGGTAACATTTTCAGTAAAAAAAATTAATTTTCGACCAAACTGACGAATTATTAAATGGAATATTTGAATTTTAACCAAAAAGATGAATTTTCCAACAAGAAGATTAATATAAAAAAAAATTCTACCAAAAAATGTAATAGTTAAATTTTCAGTTTAAAAGGTTAGTTTTTAACCAAACTGATAAATTTTCAACCAAAAGATGAATTTTCAAACAAGAAGATTAATTAAAAAAAAAATTAGTTTTCAACTAAACTGATCAATTTTCAACCAAAAAGATGAATTTTCAAAGAAAGACATTATTTTCTACCAAAAAAGACGATTTTTCAACAAAATACATGAATTTTCAATTAAATAGTACACTTTTCAACTAAAAAAGACAGATTTTTAACCAGATAGTTGAATTTTAAACTTAAAAAGATCAATTTTCAATAAAAAATGGAATAGTAACATTTTCAGTAAAAAAAATTAATTTTCAACCAAGCTAATGAATCTTTAAATGGAATATTTGAATTTTAACACAAAAAAAATGAATTTTCCAACAAGAAGTTTAATTTACAAAAAAAAAAGATTTCTACCAAAAGACGATTTAAAAAAAAAATGCATTTTCAACTAAAAATGGAAAAATTTTAACCAAGTTGTTTAATTTTAAACTAAAAAAGATAAATTTTTAACAAAAATGTGATAGTTAAATTTTCAGTTAAAAAAATTATTTTTTAACCTAACTGATAAATTTTCAACCAAAAATATGAATTTTCAAAAAAAAACGTTATTTTCTACCAAAAAAGACGACTTTCAACAAAATAAATGAATTCTTAATAAAATAGTTGAATTTTCAACTAAAAAAGGCAAGGTTTTAACCAGATAGTTGAATTTTAAACTGAAAAATACCAATTTTTAACCAGATAGTTGAATTTTAAACTAAGAAAGATCAACTTTTAACAGAAAATGTAATAGTTAAATTTTCAGTTAAAAAAATTATTTTTTAACCTAACTGATAAATCTTTATATGGAATATTTGAATTTTAACCAAAAATATGAAGTTTCTAACAAGAAGATTAATTAAAAAAAAAAAAAATTCTACAAAAAAAGACGATTTTTCAACAAAATACATGAAGTCTCAACTAAATAATTGAATTTTCAACGAAAAAAGACAAATTTTTAACCAGATAGTTGAATTTTAAACTAAAAAATATTAGCTTTTAATAAAAAATGGATTAGTTAGATATTCTATTTTTTGTTGAAAATTTATTTTTCTCAGTTAACAATTCATCTATTTTCTTCAAAATTTGTCGTTTTTTTGGTAGAAAATTAACCCTCTTGGTTGAAATTTCCTTTCTTTGGTTGAAAATGAGTTTTTTGCATTTAAAATTCATCTTTTGGGTTGAAAATTAAACTATTTGATTGAGAATTTTTTTTTTATTGAAGATGCATCATTTTAGTTGAAAGATTATTTCTTTGGTTAAAAATTTAACAAATGTTTATTGAAAATTTGTTTTTTTTGTTTTGTTTTGTTTTAAATTCATTTTTTTACTAAAAATGTAGTTATTCCATTTTTGTTATAGAATTTATATTTTTCAGTTGAAGATACACTTATTTTGTTTAAAGATCTTCTTTTTTAGTCAAAATTTCCATGATATATTTTTCATGTTATCTATTATTTTCTTAGTTCATTATTTATTTGTAGATTAATAAATTTTTAATTGTTTAGATTAAAGAATTTCCAAATTGGGTATTATTATTAACTATTAAAAATGCTTTACAGAATTCTTAGAAAGCTTTTAAGTTTTTTTTTAATCTTTAAAAATCTACATTTTGTTTGAAATTTTGAAATTGATTCGAATTTTCCGAAAAATTAAAAAAAAATCAAAAAATTCCAATATTTTTCAAACTTCTAAACATTATCTATCAAACAGATATGAATTTTCCTTAATTTTTTTTTAATTCAACAAACTTAAAACAAAATGCTTAATTCTTTGTTGACTATTTTGGAAATCTTTCAATATCATTAAACAGTTGCAAATTCGTTTTCGAAATCTTCAAAAATCTACATTTTGCTTTGAATTTTTTTTAATCTTTCCATATTTTAAATGATCGATTATATTGTTTCAAAAACTTTTAATATAATTATATAATTATAATTTCCAAGGTTCTTTTTTGTCAATTTTCGAAATAATTAAGTTATTTTGAAACCTTTTACAACAAATTCAAATATTATGAAATCTTTTAAAACATTCTCTTAAAATTAATTTTTCAAACAAAAAATAATAACATTTTTCCCAGTTATCTTAAGAAAATTTATTTTATTCTAAACCTTCAAAATCTTTCAAAATAATTGAAATTTTTTCTAAAATGTTGAATAAATTCTGTTTTAAAATCTTCTAGATTCTTAAAATTTCGAGAAATCATTTGAAATGTTTTGAAATCTTTTTCAATTTCCTCTTAAAATTAATTTTTCAGAATAAAAAATTATTTCATTTTTGTAGGATTTCCTGGTCCTATAATATTCTGAATGCATACCAAAGATTAAGATTTTTTTTGCGAAAATATTGAAAAGTTACGATATTTTGAACTTTTAGGATTTCAAATTAAATTCTGTTTTGGTTGAAATTCTATTTCTATTTTTTCTTGCAGTTGCTTCCTTCTGAAGATTTCCTTTTAATTATATGTTTTATTACCTGTTTGAGAATCCGACAATTTTGTTTAAAAGTCATCTTTTTTTTCGAAAATTCAACTATTTTGGTAGAAAATTAATTTGATTTGGTTGAGGATCCAGAATATTATTAATTGAAATTATTACATTTTATTCAGAAAAAAGATCTTCTTTCACTCCGCTGGGATTCGTACACCAGGTCAACTAATTTCCGGTCAGGTGCTCCAACCGTGATTCAGAAAAAAGAATTCTTCCTCTGATCTCTCTAGTAGCTCAGTGGTTAGAGCACCTGACCGGAAATCAGTTAAATTACTTCCAGCAAAGCACACACCATTAACACACACAGTAAAAAACACCTCTAACCATCCTTTCAGCAATGAAATTATTTCAACCTTGTCTAAAGGAAATAATTTTGCAGTAGCTTCCTCCGATATCCCGATAGAAGAAATCATCAGTGATTTGGAATCCACAATATATACTCTTCCACCTGGACTAGCGAATGACATACGGCGTACGACGTCGAACATCTTACTTCAAGCCCAACTTCCCTCATTGAACCTGACAAAACAAAATAACAACAAAATCATGGATCTTCTAACTGACAATACATATAAAAACTTTAAAAAACTCCACAAAAACAATAGTCAGCAAAACAAAAATCCTTCTAAAAGACTCTAAATTTACGGACTCCAAAAAATCCACAAAAACAACATTCCACTTAGACCGTTCCTCAGCGTACTAAACTCACCAACTTACATCCTAGCAGCTTTCTCATCGAACATTGAATCGTTTCACAAGAAACACTATCGCACACGTCCAAAACTAAAATCTTCAACTAATCCAAGCCTGAAACTCAATTTTGGTGCCGTTACGTTGACAAAACTTTTGTCATCTGGAGACATGGACTAAATGAACTATGCAATAGATAGACTAGATGAACTGCATTGTTCACGAAACGTCGGCAAGATTCGTAGTTTTGCACAGGATTAAAACCCGGAAGACCTACCTTTAATTTGATATTTTGTTGGAAATGCGTCAAATTTGTTGAAAATTCGTTCTCTTTTTTTTTTTTTTTAAATAATTACCTTTTCAGTCAAAAATATATCTTTTTAATTGAAGATTCATTTTGCTGGTTAAAAATCTTGATATTGCGTTGAAAATTTGTTTCTTCTGCTAAAAATTAATTTGTTACCCGAAGATATGAATATTATATCTCTGGACGAAAATGTATCTTCCTTAGTTAAAAATGGGAAAATTCGGTAGAAAATTAAAGCATGTTTTTAAAACTTTGTCTTTTTTTGGCTGAACATTCCTCTATGTTGTAATATCTCTGATATTATTTTTTCAGTTGAAATTTTTCAATAAGAAATATCGTTCAATCTCCCTGCCTCTAATCCTCATGAGAAACAGAAAGACTTTACCAAACCCCACCCTTCTCAAATCGTCATATGCGATGAAGATATATTGAACGAAGAAACCAGGCTCAGGTTCGAATAATCGATTTTCCGGTTTGTATTGATACTGAATAATGACGATTTCCCCTATCGAATGTGTTAAAGTGAGAATGTCATTTGAGGGCTAGAGACATAAAGGGGAAAAAAGATATCTAGGCTTTCCTCGAAATTCTTAACTGCGTTGTAGTTTCTTGTAACTGCATCTCCTTCTTGACCCTCGATCTCTCTTTTGGGCCCTCTCGCTCACTCTCTTTGAAGGGATGCTGGAACCCTCCCTTGACCTAGTTGCGCTCTGTTTTGGGTCCTAATGCTGAAAGTCTCTGCTCCTAGTCCTTTCGCTCTCGATTTGTGTCGATTTCTGATCATTTTTTAATCTCAAAAGAAAAATTGCAAACGTATTATCAACGAATCTTTTATTTGTTGTGTGTCTTAGCAATATTGAAAGAGTTTCTTGAACTACTGGCCACTTCTCTAAGCTATCCTACGATTCAAGTTTAGTGAATATTGTCTTATCTATTGTAAAATTCTAAGTCGAGACTCATACTCTCTTAACTTATAGTGCTCCTGGATAGATCACCCGCATTAAAAAAAGAGCTTTCACTACTCGCGGTGGCATATTCTAGTTTTGAACCGAATAATGCTGTACATGTAAAACTAAACAATTTTTTTTTTCAAGATTGAAATTAGTCAAAGTTAAAAAAAGTTGAATTAACTATAATATAGAATTCTATATGTTAAAAAAAGAGCTTTCACTACTCGCGGTGGCATATTCTAGTTTTGAACCGAATAATGCTGTACATGTAAAACTAAACAGTTTTTTTTCAAGCTTGAAATTAGTCGAATTTAAAAAAAGTTGAAATAATTATAATATATAATTCTACATGTTAAAAAAAGAGCTTTCACTACTCGCGGTGGCATATTCTAGTGTTGAACCGAAAAATGCTGTACATGTGAAACTAAACAATTTTTTTTTTCAAGTTTGAAATTAGTCAAATTTAAAAAAAGGTGAATTAATTATAATATATAATTCTGTATGTTAAGAAAAGAGCTTTCACTACTCGCGGTGGCATATTCTAGTTTTGATCGGAATAACTTTCTGCATGTAAAACAAACAATCCTATTTTGAAATATCGTAAACCTAAAGGAAAAGGGTAAGTTTTTAGAGAACAAGAAAAAGGGGGAAATTTGAAAAAGGGGAAGCGCAGGGGAATAGGGAAAACACTGAAAAAAATGATGAATTATCATCTATCAGGAAATCAATCCCCCGATTTTGACTGATTATCGAGCGATCAAGTCAGTCGCATAACGCAATTAATGATCTGTTAATTTTTGATCACCAGAACCAGAGATTGTGGGTTTAGTTCGGTCATCGTAACACCACCGAACAAAATGATCCATCAATGTCCCTGAAGCCATTGACCTGATCGTCGATTATTTAACGCTTAATTTAACTAAATTATAAAAATTTATATATTTTTTAAAGCTAGAAAATGATTTATTTTGTTTCGTTATAAATATTTTGGAATAATTTTTCAATTTTATCTTAAAATTAATTTTTCAAAATAAAAAATCATTTCAAAACCTTTCGAAACTCTTAAAAAGTTCCTTTTTTTCGAAACTTTAAAGATCTACATTTTGTTTTTATTTTCTTGAAATTGTTTCAAGTTAAAACGTTTTTTTTTAATGCTTCTAAAACTGAAAAAATTGCTTTAAATCTTCCAAATTTTTTTTCGAAAATTTTCGAAACCTTTCGAAGTATTTTCAATTTTTTTTTCAATTTGATCTTAAAATTATTTTTTCAAAATTAAATATCATTTAAATTTTCCCAGGAATCTTTACCTAACTTTTTTATTCCCTTGAAACCTTTCAAAATTCCTAAAACTCTACTTTTTTTGGAAATGTTCAAAATCTACGTTTCGTTTAAAATTGTTTAAAATCGTTTTAAATTCTTTTAAATCTTTTTTTAATTATTTTTGGACCTTTTCAAAACTTCTTTATATTTCTTGAATAAACTCGATTTTTTTTAAATTGGGTAATCGTGCAAAAAATATTCTACTTTCTATTTCGAAACTTTAGGAAATCATTTAAAATCCTGCAAAATAAAAACAATTTCACAACAATCTTTCAGATTCTTGAACACAATTTTGGATATCTTTTGGAATATTCTATTAAAATAATGTTTGAAAAAAAATCATTTTAAATTTTCTATGAATCTTTAGACAATTTTTTCTTCGAAATCTTTAACAATCGATTTTGTTTTAAATTTTAAGAAATCTTTGCAAAACTTCTTAAAGTTTCCATAACTAACACGAATTTTCACGCATTCGATTGAAAATTCGTCTTTTTCGCTAGAAACTTAATGTCCTTTTTTGAAAATAGATCCTATTGGCTGTAAATTCAACTATTTTAATGATAATTTTTTTTCTTTATTCAATTTAACTGGTGGAAATTATGATTTTTGTTAGAAATTAATAGTGGCAGGTGGACTATTTGACTGTTTTGTTCAAAATTAATGTATTTTGGTGAAAATTCTTCGTTTTTAGCAAAAAATTAAATCTTCTGTTCGAAACAATCATCATCTTTGCTCAGAATTCAACTATTTTGTTAAAAATTCGTGTTTTTAAGATAAACTCAACCAGTTTAAAATTCTGTTTTCGCTGTTAAAAATTAATTTCTTAAACTGAAAATGTAACTATTTCATTTTTGAATAAAAAATAATATTTTTGATGGAAAATTTAAACATTTGGTTGAAAATTCAACTCTTTTGACTAGAAATTACATTCTTGGTGAAAATTCATTATTGTTGATTCAAAATGCAACCAGTTTGTGAAAACTTTAATAATTTTCCTGAAACTTAAACTATTATTTTGAAGCTATCCAAAATTTCAGGATTTCCAATATTTGAAGGTATAACTGAAGATTTTTAAGAATTTAGATTAATTTAAATTCAATTTAATTTATATTTTAGATTATTCAGAAAATTTCAAGGAATTTTGAATTGATTCTGATAACTTGAAGTGATTTAAGGTAATTCCAGTGGATTTTAAAGGATATAGGGTATTTTCAAAAATTCCAATACATTTTTAAGAGATTTAAAAAGCTTCAAAGTATTTATAAGGACTGGAAATATTTATAGAAATTATAAGGAATTTTCAAAATCTTTATAAAATGTCCAGGAATTTGACCTTACGTATTTCATCGAGCAATCACAGCGGTGTCCCCCCATCAAAAAAAAAGAACGTTGGAAAGGAGTAGGGGTATGAATTACATTATTCTGCGAATTTTTGTGGACTTTTTATTTTTCCGAGAGAGAGATGACACGATTTGACTTGCCAGGGGTTGGCATGACTCAATCCCAATTCATTGGGAATTTACTCTCAATTCTTAATAATGTATTCTGAATTATTTTTTAATCTTTCAAATTCTTTGGAATTTCTTTGCATTTTTTAAATCATTTCAAACTTGTACAATTTAATGAATTCTTGTATATTTTCTAATTGTTTCCAATTCACTTAATTTGTTTAAATGTAGCTTGAATTTTCATGCGTTTCTTCGAATTCTTCTCATTTTCCTAAAACGTCTCTAAATTAACTCCAAATTTACTTACCTCAATGGAATTCTTCTATTTTTTCAATCCATTTGAATTCTATTGAATTAAATTGAATTGCTTTGAAGTCTTATGAATCGAATTCTTTTGAGTTTTTTTAATTTACAAAAAGGTACATTCCCATTACCAATGCATATTAGTCACTATTTGTTATTTTTGGTGTTAGAAATTAGTATCTTTTGTTCACTTTTGCTGTTTAAATATGTCACGTTTTCCAGGTAAATTAGGCCGTGAAAGCCCTGAGAGTAATAGCATTGAAAAATTAACCAACTAAATTATGGTTAAGTATCTTATTCAGATTCACTTCTCCATCAACTTTTTGAAATTCACGTTAGTCTTTTTAAATTTTAATCGTCACAACTCTTCAAAAAAACCAATGGGAAGTTCGTAAAAGTAGAAGTGAATATAAATCTGAGAAAGTTACATAATCGCCCCCTTATTTTTTAAACCTTTTAAATATCTTTCAAAATGATTTAAAAAATTTCTATAATTTGTTTTAAGTTTCTGGTCAATTTTTAAAATGGCCTTAAAGCATACTTTTTTTTCGACAATTTAGGATATCTTAAAATTAATATTTCAAAATGAAAATCAATTTTTAATTTTCCTAGGAATCTAACGAAATTTTTTTCATTCCCTTGACACCTTTCGAAATTCTTAAAAAGCTTCTTCTTTTGGAAATATTCCAAATACACATTGAAAAAAATTGTTGAAATCTTTTCTAAGTTTTAAATTATTTTTGAATCGTTTCAAAACTTCTATAACGGTTTCTAAAAGATTAATCAAAATCGTTAAATTTTTAACCTACAAAGATGCGAATTTAAAAAAAACCAAAAACAGTTCAATTTCCAAGGCAAAAGACGAATTTTTCACAATAAAGTAAAAATTTTAATTCGAAAAGTTGAATTTTCAACGCAGAAGTTAATTTTCAACTAATAAAAAAAATATGAATTTTAAACCAAATACTTGAATTTTCAACTAAAAATGGAATCGTTACATTTCCAATTGAAAAAAAAATAATTTTCAACATATAAAAATTAATTGTCAACTACTTGTATTCAACCAAAAAAGAAAAATCTTGAAGAAAACGAATTTGAACATAAAAACATAATTTTTAATAAAGTAGTTCAACTTTCAACCAAAAAAAGGTCAATTTTAAACCAAAAATATTCATTTTCCACTAGGAAAATTCATGTTCTGCAAAAAAAGATAAATTTTTAATAAACTACATCAATTGTTAAACAAATTGGATTTTTTAGCCAAACAGACAAATTATCTACATAGCAGTTGAATTTTCAACCTGAAAATGTGATTTTTAACAAAAAAGTTTACTCTTCACCAAATAGTAGAATTTTTAACCAAATAGTTCATTTTTGATTAAATAGTTAAATTTTAAACCAAGTGATATAAATTTTGAGCACAAAAATTAATTTTCAACAAAATAGTTAGATTTTCAACCAAACAGTAAGCCTTCATTAAAAAAAAAATTCAACAAAGTAGTTCAAGTTTTACCCGCACAAATGAATTTTTAATTAAATAGTTCAGTTTTCAACAATATAGTTAAAATTTGAACCAAATAGATGAATTTTCAAATAAAAATATAAATCTCCAACAAAAAATTATTTCTTCACAAAGTGTTTCTACCAACATTTTCAAACAAAATAGTCGAATCCTCAAGAAAAAAAGAGTGTCTGGTAAGAGATAAGTTGAATTTTCAACAAAATATAGTTGAATTTCTCAACAAGAGGTATCAATTTTTAACAAAATTCGGGAATTTTCAATCAAACAATTGCATTTTTATCTAAAAAAGATGCAATTTCGACTAAAACAGATGAATTTTTAAATTGGAAAGATAAATTTTCAAAAAAATGGTTGAATTTGCAAAATAGCAGTTGAATTTTCAAAAAATTTTGAATTTCTCGAAAAAAATGATCCATTTTGAACAAAATTGTTAAATTTGTAATAAAACAGTTTCCATTTTATCCATGAAAGATGAAATTTCTACAAAAATAAGTGAATTTTTAAATTAAACGGAAAACTTTCAAGCGAATAGTTGAATTTTATTTTTAAAAATGTTCAGCTTGAGAAGACGATTTTTCAACAAAGCAGTTGAATATTCAACAAAATATAGTTGAACTTTTCAACCAAACAGTATCAATTTTTAACAAAATTGTTCGATGGTTAATGTGCCTTCACATCTACCATCCTCATCATCATTATCAGTGCCAGTGATAACACCTACGGCTCCCGTTGGCATTTTCATTCATGACGACGAGGACGTCGTGGGTGTTACTTCAGAAAGTGAAGTTATGCAAGTAAACAATATTGTATGTGAAATTGTGGACTTATGTGAGAGTGACAACGACGATAACAGTGAAAAAAGTGACAATGACAGTGTTAAGGAAAACGACGATGACAACGAGGATGAACATACGGAGGTCAACGATGACGATAACAATTATGAACACGACGACGACGAATTTATTTAAAAATTGAAAATTTATTTGAAAATTAAAAATTTAGTTAGAATGTTAAAAATCTATTTAAAAATTAATTATTTCTTCAAAAATTAAAAATTTATTCAAAAAATTAAATGTTTATTAAAAAATTGAAATGTTATTTAAAAATTAAAAACTTATTTGAGAATTAAAAATTTATTTATGAATTAAAAATTCATTTGAAAGATTAAATATTTATTTAAAAATTGAAATTTTATTTAAAAAATGAATATTTATTTGAAAATTCCAAATTTCTTTGGAAATTAAAATTTAATTTGAAAATAAAATATTTATTAAAAAATTGAAATTTTATTCGAAAAATGAAAATTTATTTGAAAATTCAAAATTTATTTAGAAATTGAAATTTAATTTAAAAATTAAAAATTTATTTGAAATTTTTCAATTTATTTAAAATTTTAAAATAAAAATTCATTCAAGAATAAATATTTATTCAAAAATAAATATTTATTTCAAAAATTAAATATTTATTTAAAATTTATTTCAAAACTAAATATTTATTTCAAAAACGAAATATTTATTTAAAAACTAAATATTCATGTAACATTGAAAGTTCATTTAAAAATTAAAAATTAAGTTGAAAATCAAAAATGTATTTAAAAATTTTAATTTTATTTAAAAATTAAAAACTAATTTAAAAATTAAAAATTGGTTTAAAAATTTCAAATTTATTCTAAGATTAAATATTTATTTAAAAATTAAATATTGATTTTATAAATTAAAATTTTATTTGAAAATTGAAAATTAATTTTAAAATTAAAAAATTTATTTCAAAATATAAAATTAAATATTTATTTGAATATCAAAATTTTATTGAAAAATTGAAATTTATCTGAAAATTAAAAATTTATTTGAAAAATTAAATATTTATTTAAAAATTTTAATTTTATTTAAAAATTGAAAATTTATTAAAAACTCAAAAATTTATTTACAAATTAAAATTATTGATATTATTGATTGAGATGTTAACAATTTGACTAGCTTCCTTTTTATTTGAAAATAATATTTTTCTACTTGTATTTTTTACAAATCTAAATGTTTTTATGGTGGTTTTTTTTGGGGGGGGGGATAAAATTTTTTTATAATGGTATTTATTTTGTGCGTAGAAACTGAGTCAACGTCTGTGCCGTGCGTTCAGCGAGGTCAGGGTAGAAAAAGACCTCATTCGTCCGAGAGCGAGCAAGACGCAATAGAACCATATCTCAGCGAAGAGGAGAGTCTGGGTGATATAGAGTCTAGTCAGGGTGGTGAATTACCATCAAATTCGAAATTTTCAATGATATGTAGAAAAAATAAGAATTATCCACATTTCGGCTTACAGGGTAGCGAAATGGAATTACGATTCCGCTACACACCTGACGAAACAATTTGTCCGATAGAGTGGCTCGAATCGCATCAGACCCTCTTCTCAAAGTGGTCAGGGAAAACGAAAAAGTGAGCAGAGATGCGTTTCTATACAAAGCTGCGGAAAAGGCTTCTGAAGGATGTGTCCTTGACTTCAGTATCAGGGATGAGCAAAATGCATCAAACATTATCAATCTCGAGCACTCACTTCTGAAGACCCTAGTCAAGAAAGCACAGGAGAAAATCTTCCGTGAACAGCTCCTTTACAAGAGAATGCACGGAATCTTCCACAGAAACATGGAGAACCAGTCGATGTTGTACGAGCTAACGTTTTCTTTCCTCAAATCACTCAGTTTGAAGTCGCGCACAGAGGGTTTTTTATTTTGGCGTGTCAAGACGGTGTTTTTTTAACTTTAGAATACCGTCACCATATTTAAAGTCAAACCGTTCCCAATAATAGCTGCAGATCGTGTACTGCACACTCGGGGCACCTAAGGCACATACGATCTAGTTGTCCAACTCATGCGGGAGGGACGTACATCCAAAGCAAGTGCGAAACGACGAAACATTGAAATCATTCAAGCTTCACCTTTAGCTTCTACCTCAGGCAAACGAACACAGCCAATAAAATCAGATAGAGTCTATGAAAAAAATTTACAACTGAATGCGGGATAAAGAATCCATAAAAATAATTAAAAAATTACTGCTTCCCTAGAAATAATTTCACAAAAAGCTTCGCATAAAGCTTAGTTGTTTCTTTTTACAATACAGAACTGATAGCAGGAATTGAGTTTATTGCACATATCGAAATTCAAAATTATTATATTGTCACTAATTCACAAACTTTTCCTTCACTGCACCGCACTTTTATTGATACCAGTTTTTTCATCAAGGAAGAAGACTCAAACTACTTCAGTATAGTAAAATATTAACATAATTTCAAAAAAGAAACATTCTTAAAACAGGAATTTATACTCCATATGAAAGACTTTAAGCATCGTATTTTTCAAAAAAGTATCTGAAGTATCTACAGTAACTACACCTTCAGTCAAATCATCAGCATCATCTTTGTCAGCTCTGCTTCTAGCATAAATCCTGATGGTTGGCTGATCCTGAGGAGTCAAGAACCAGGTCTTGAGCGTCAGCGCGTTTTGGTCAGCACAGTTGTGACTTGAGAATTGGGAAAGGTGATTACTTGTGTTGAAAACTGGATTGCAGAAGCACCATGTATCTGATATGTCTCACTTCCTCGTAGGGTATGTCGCCAGAAGTCCACCCGATATTGTGGTAATTGCGCGTCAGCCACAAATTTTCACCATTGTATCGGGCAGATAAATAATTCCAATAGCAGGGAGGTTAAAGCCGGTAAACCAAAGGTTGAGCCTCTTCCTGCAGACAAACTATAGCCAACTCTTCGAAGTGAAACCGGTTATTGGTCATTCTAACGCCTTGCACGTCCACGATGAACTTCAGTTCAATAAAAACTAAATACTATTGCTAAAATCAACAATTTTATCAATTTCGTCCGAACCACTGGAATTACCGTCCACCAGTATCAACTTGAATGAAATAATTCACGCGACCAAGGAGGGCTGGTACTCAATAATATGGTCATGTATCATTAAACAGTAGGCTTCTGTTTTAGCCAGGAAATTTTTTGCAGAATAAAATCTTAAACATCCACTAGGGCCTATTTAAGAGACACATTTTCTTGAGCAATCGATGTCACTGAGAGGAGCGTATTTTTTTTAATAACTTTTCTTCAACATTGGTTCTGGCTTTGTCTTCTTTGACGTTTAAAACAGGTGAAGGAGAACATGCCGAGATTCCTCAATTAAGAATGTATTTGCTCTATATTACTCAATGCTTAGATAAGTCGAACTAAACAAGCAATATAATTATGTTGTAGACTTCAAACCTGTTTGCACGTGATCGTACTTGAATTAAATTTGGAAGCGTCAACGATTGTGGGATATTATAGGAAAATTTACTTATTTTCCTTTGCGACAATATAAACTATGACGAATAAGTTAATAAATAATTGTATGAAGTAAATGTAATGTAAGAATTTATTTACATCGGTGAAATAAATCTTCAAATGAACCTATAAAGTATATTTAGCAAATATTAGTTTTTTTTTTTAAATTATGAAATTGATATCACGGCATGATTAATAAGGTAGAGTCTATACGTCCGGACACAAGCCACGCCCCTTCCCTTTTCCAGCTCCTCTTCCCCTTGCCAGGTCCGTAAGTGTAGATTTGACCGTATTACAAACATACATAAACGTACAGACTGTCCGGATGTTTAGACTCAGCCTATTATTAATGAAAAACTCGAATTTAAATTTTAAAAAATCACAGAAAAAAGAAAAATGAAGTGTACATCGATTCCAGTTGAAAAATTCGCTGCAACAAAAATTAAATTTGCCGTTTAACTTCACCCGAATCGCGGATAACTTCCTATTATTAACTTTGCCTTGATAACACAGCCCCACCAAAAAATAAAAGTAGGTTGTCCGACGGACAAGAGTAGTCACATTCTATAGATTTTGGGTCGTTGAATCCAAATCAAATGTTAGAATTCCGCCATCACCCTCAGATTTTTCTCTAACCTCAAAAACCATAGTTTTCTTGCTATTTTTGCATTAAGAAATATGTCAAAAACCCCACGTTTTTTTTTAATCTTGACCACAAATTCGGATTAAGCGGCAAAAAATTCATAGAAATGGTTCTTTTTGTTCAGCTGGACCCAATAGTTTGCGGTGGGGGAGGGGCTGCAGAGAGAAAAATACCGTAAATCCTTACCGAAAAAAAAGAAAAACTACATCTATCTCTAGAATTTGTCGAAGAGTACACTCAACAGATTGGAATAGAGTTCGGGTTAGGAAAATGCGCCAAGGTTTATTTGAAGAAAGGAAAACTTGGTTTGCCGAACTGTCGGCGAGGAACAAAGTATCTGCGATGAACATGCTTGCCGTCCCGGTAGTACTCTATTCATTTGGAGTGGTTCCGTGGACCAAGGACACAGGCACAGTACATATAGTCGCAAATGGACCAGACCCTTTTCTTCAAATGGTCAGGAAACACCATGAAGGGGCGTTTGTATACAAAGCAGCGAAAGAGGCTGCTGAAACACTCGGCCTTGGCTTCAATATCAGATGTGAGCAAAATGCATCAAATCTTATCCATCTCGAGTAGGATCTGTCGATGTCATATGAGTTAACGTTTGCTTTCCTCAAATTACACGGATTAGAGTCGGACACGAGAGGTTTCATTTTGGCATGTCAAGACATTGTCATTTCCACTTTAGCATACCGTCGCCATATTTTGAGCCACATACTATTTAGTTGTTCAACTCATGCGGGAACGACCTACTTTCAAAGGCACAGTGCGGCAATGAGAGTGCTTTATTACCATCTCTGGCACTTTTACAGGATCAGCTCAAATACTGCTGCGCTGAACACTCCTAGGGAAATAGATTCAATTGTCGAAAATGAGAAGTGCCGCATGTATGCATACACCACAAACAAGTGACTATTGCTGCGATCGTCTTCGGTTTTTATGCATACACCACAAACAAATGACGAGTGCTGCGATCGTCATTTGTTTTTATGCATACACCACAAACAAGTGACTATTGCTGCGATCGTCTTCGGTTTTTATGCATACACCACAAACAAGTGACTATTGCTGCGATCGTCTTCGGTTTTTATGCATACACCACAAACAAATGACGAGTGCTGCGATCGTCATTTGTTTTTATGCATACACCACAAACAAGTGACTATTGCTGCGATCGTCTTCGGTTTTTATGCATACACCACAAACAAGTGACTATTGCTGCGATCGTCTTCGGTTTTTATGCATACACCACAAACAAATGACGAGTGCTGCGATCGTCATTTGTTTTTATGCATACACCACAAACAAGTGACTATTGCTGCGATCGTCTTCGGTTTTTATGCATACACCACAAACAAGTGACTATTGCTGCGATCGTCTTCGGTTTTTATGCATACACCACAAACAAATGACGATTGCTGCGATCGTCTTCTGTTTTCATGCATACACCACAATCAAATGACGACTGCCGCGATCGTCTTCTGTTTTCATGCATACACCACGAACAAATGACGATTTCTGCGACCGTCTTCTGTTTTTATGCATAAACTACAAGAAAAATGACGATTTCTGCGATCGTCTTCTGTTTCCGTGCACACACCATAAACAGATGACGATTGCTGCGATCGTCGCCTGTTTTTATGCATGCGCCACAAATAAATGACGATTGCTGCGATCGTCTTCTGTTTTTATGCACACACCACAAACAAATGACGATTGCTGCGATCGCCTTCTGTTTTCATGCATACACCAAAAACAAATGGAGATTGCCTCGATCGTCGTATGTTTTCATGCATACACCACAAACAAATGACGATTGCTGCGATCGTCTTCTGTTTTCATGCACACACCACAAACAGATGACGATTGCTGCGATCGTCTTTTGTTCTTATGCATACACCACAATCAAATTACGATTGATGCGATCGTCTTCTGTTTTCATGCATACAACACAAACAAATGACGATTGCTGCGATCGTCTTCTGTTTTTATGCATGCGCCATAAACAAGTGACGATCGCTGCGATCGTCTTCTGTTTCCGTGGACACACCACAAACAGATGACGATTGCTGCGATCGTCTTTTGTTTTTATGCATGCACCACAAATAAATGACGATTGCTGCGATCGTCTTCTGTTTTTATGCATACACCACAATCAAATGAAGATTGATGCGATCGTCTTCTGTTTTTATGCATGAACTACAAAAAAATGACGATTTCTGCGATCTTCTTCTGTTTTTGTGCACACACCACAAACAGATGACGACTGCTGCGATCGTCTTCTGTTTTTATGCATACCCTACAAACAAGTGACGATTGCTGCGATCGTCTTGTGTTTTTATGCATGCGCCACAAACAAATGAATAAATAAATAAATTTCAGAATTAATTTAGAGAAGAAATACACGATTCTTTAGATTTTGGTACATCAAAATTTGTGATGTCCTCCAGCTTGACTGCAACCGCAATTCTTACCCCGCACGTCCCTGATCCACATATCTGTGCTTACCGAACGACAAAGAGTCGCAACTAGAGATGTTTTATTCGCGACCCCCCGGGCATTTCTATGTCCTAAAATAGAACGCAATTCATCGTTTTCTTATTACGCATGTGTAATTATGTTATATTTACATATAAAATTATTAAATTCAAAACTATCAAGGCCTTTAATATGAAATTTTGAAATATTGCTTTATTTGCTTGTTACTTATGTTTAAAATTATTAAATTCAAAACTATCAAGGCTTTTAATATAAAACTTTGAAATATTTAATTGCGAAATTGTCCTGACGTTTTAAATATTTGAATTTGAAACTAAAATATTGTGAAATTAAAAATTCCAAATCTACAAAAATTCATTTAAGAAAAAACTTCAGTTTTTTTCAAAACTTATTATTGCTTTTTTAGCTTTATATTTACATCTAAAATTATTAAATACAAAACTATCAAGACTTTTAATATGAAATTTTAAAATATTGCTTTGTCTTATATTTACATTTAAAATTATTAAATTGAAAAATTATCACGGATTTTAATATGAAATTTTGAAATATTGCTTTATTTGCTGGTTATTTAGGTATAAAATTATTAAATTCAAAACTATCAAGGCTTTTAATATAAAACTTTTAATATTTAATTGCGAAATTGTCCTGAAATTTCAAATATTTGAATTTGAAACTAAAATATTGTAAAATTTAAAATTTTAAATTTACAAAAATTCATTTAAGAAAACCCTTTAGTTTTTTTTTAAAACTTATTTTTGCTTTCTTTTGCCTTATATTTACATCTAAAATTATTAAATTAAAAACTATCAAGGCTTTTAATATAAAACTTTGAAATATTTAATTGCGAAATTGTCCTGAAATTTCAAATATTTGAATTGGAAACTAAAATATTGTGAAATTTAAAATTCCAAATCTACAAAAATTAATTTAAGAAAAAACTTTAGTTTTTTTTTAAAACTTATTATTGCTTTTTTTCTTTATATTTACATCTAAAATGATTAAATTCAAAACTATCAATGCTTTTAATACGAACATTTTAAACATTGCTTTGTCTTATATTTACATTTAAAATTATTAAATTCAAAACTATCAAGGATTTTAATATTAAATTTTGAAATATTGCTTTATTTGCTTCATATTTACATTTAAAATGATTAAATATAAAACTACCAAGGCTTTTAATATAAAAATTTGAAATATTTAATTGCGAAATTGTCTTGAAATTTCAAATATTTGAATTTGAAACTAAAATATTGTGAAATTTAAAATTTCAAATCTACAAAAATTCATTTAAGAAAAAACTTTAGTTTTTTTTAAAACTTATTATAGCTTTTTTTTCTTTATATTTACATCTAAAATTATTAAATTAAAAACAATCAATGCTTTTATTATGAAATATTTAATTGCGAAATTGTCCTGACATTTTAAATATTTGAAACTAAAATATTGTGAAATTTCAAATTTCAAATCTACAAAAAATCATTTAAGAAAAAACTTTAGTTTTTTTTTTTAAACTTATTATTGCTTTTTTTTCTTTGTATTTACATCTAAAATTATTAAATTAAAGCTATCAAGGCTTTTAATATGAAATATTTAATTGCGAAATTGTCCTGACGTTTTAAATATTTGAATTTGAAACTAAAATATTGTGAAATTTAATATCCCAAGCGTACAAAAATTAATATAAAAATTCATTTAAGAAAAAACTTTAGTTTCAAGGCCTCAAAAATTAAACTGTTTTAGAATTGCGCAATTAGAATTGGTAGAATTGCTTTATATTTACATATAAAATTATTAAATTCAAAACTATCAAGGCCTTTAATATGAAATTTTGAAATATTGCTTTATTTATATATATATATATATATTATAATACAATATTATACTAATTATTTTAATCTCAATCATCAAATAAAGTAAAGAAACTGGAAATTAAGATAAGATCAAACTAGATGATGAGGAATGATTTCACCTTCGCTTTCTAAAAGTATATCGTTGTTTCCTAAAATGTGGTATTTATTCACGAAAATGTGTTATCATCGAATCTTAATTACTTTGAAGTATGAGAATGAAGAATGACCGGTTTCCTTATTAAATATTTTTTGAATGGATTAAATAAATATAAATATTTGATATTAAAAAAAATGAAAGTATGTTTTATTCATTATTTTTCATTTTATAATTTAACAATTTTTTTAATTTCTTAGATTCGGAAAATTTGTATTGCGAAAATTCTTCTCTGTCGACAATTTTACTTCCAGAGTTTTCTATGATCGGTAATTTTCAAATTTCGTGAACTCATACATTTTTAGGAGTTTTGTTATTCACGAATTTTGCAAAAGTGTTATCTTATTCATAAATAATTTTTAGTGATTGAAAGTTCCCACGTAATAAAATTAGCGATAGAAAATGGTCGAATTACGAAATATCCGACACTTACAAAAATTTCCGAATCGAAACAATAAACAAAACTTGTTTAATCAATATTATTCATTGACTAAAAATACCATAATTAAATATTTTGATGAAAGACATTTTTTTTAAGTTCAATGTAGTTTTTCAAAGTATTGTTCAACCTTGAGAGTGCATAGTATTTTTTCGAATAATTGATACCTAAAATTCAAACAATAATTCTAAAAAATGCATTCAACAACTAAAATTTTTCATCGCAGTGAAAAACCGTTTAATTAAACCAAAGAAATTTTTCTGAGTCAAAAAAACTTTTAATTGTCAGAGAGCCAAACGGTTCAATTTATGACAGTTTTGATTTTGCATTTTCAAAATTGAAAGGTATTCAATTTGAAATTTGTTACTTAAAAGTGTGAAGAGCATCCATTTTTTGCATGTGAATTATTGAGCCTTTAAATTTGAAAATCATGACATTAAAAAAGGGAAAATGATTTTCGGTGAATACTATGGTCCTCGCCATTCCCAGCTTCTTGAAATTACCAAAAAAGATTCTGTGTCAATTCTATGGTCATCGCCGTTTCCGACCCTTTGAATTGCCGAAAATAAAGCTACTTGTACAAATCAAGAATCATTCCTTCAATTTCATATTGCAATTTTTCAAAAAAATGAGGCACCCTTGCGAAAAAATTCTCTGACTTTAAAAAAAAATTCCCTGACATGTCCAGGTTTTTCCAGGTAAAGTAGACACCCTATCATATTATAAATGCTATGCATAACAATTATATATTATTATTTCTATCAATATTTTTCATGAAATTATTTTATTTCTATAAATATATTTCATAAATAGGTGCAGAGCGTGTCATACACACGTTGAGTACCTAGAACACATACTATCGGGGTGTCCCACCCATGCACGAATGACGTAAATCTACAGACACAATGCGGCCCTAAGAGTGCTTTATAACCATCTTTGTCGCTCTTTCTGTGTTGGCCACGACCTTGCCCTGCCGAACGCTCCTTCTGAATAAAACATGACTGCCAAGGAGAAAGAAAAGAAGGAAAGGTATCAAGACCTTAAAAGAGAGCTGCAACCACTGTACCCAAAATATTCGGTACGAGTAATTGTCCTTGTGATAGGTGCTCTCGGAGGTGCGAAACTATCACTGGTTCTATCAGTTTCGCGCTTTTAAACACGAAATATTATTAAGTTTAAAAGTTTTCTTCTAATGCTTCTTTTTTCTTTTTGATAAGGATTTTTCAAAATAAGGTCAATAAATTTATGATTGGGACTATCATCTTTCACACACATTGTTATTTTGACGCTTTTGAACACAAAATAATATTACGTTCAAAAACTTTCTTCTAATGCTTCTTTTCTTTTGTGAGAAGGATTTTCCAAAACAAGGTTCATGAAATCATAATTTTCAGTAATATCTTTGAACTTCATTGTCAGTTTGTGGCTTTTAAACACAAAATAATATTAAGTATAAAAGTTTTCTTCTCATGCTTTATCTTAAAAAAAAAAAGAATTTACAAAAGGAAGGTTAATGAATTCATAATTTTGACTATTATCTTTCACATAGATTGTCAGTTTCGGGCTTTTAAACACAAAATAATATTAATTTCAAAAACTTTCTTCTGATGCTTCTTTTTTTTCTGAAAATGATTTGCCACAACAAGGTTCATGGATTTATAATTTTCAGTATTATCTTTCACATAAATTGTTAGTTTGTTGCTTTCAAACACAAAATAATATTAAGTTCAAAATCTTTCTTGTAATGCTTCTTCTTTTTTTTAAACATGGATTTTTCAAAACAAGGTCAATGAATTTACAATTTTCAGTATTATCTTTCAAATACATTGTTAATTTGTCGCTTTTAAACACAAGATAATATTACGTTCAAACACTTTCTTCTAATGCTTCTTTTATTTTGTCAGAAGAATTTTCCAAAACAAGGTTAATGAATTTATAATTTTCAGTATTATCTTTGAAATTTATTGTTAGGTTGTCGCTTTTCAACACAAAATAATATTACGTTTAAAAACTTTTTCTAATGCTTTTTTTTTCTTTCAGAAGGATTTTCCAAAACAAGGTGCCTGAATATATTATTTTCAGTATTATCTTACATATACATTTTTAATTTGTCGCTTATAAAGACGAAATAATATTAGGTTCAACAGTTTTCTTCTCATGCTTTTTTTTTAAGAATTTGCAAAAACAGGGTTAACGAATTCATAATTTCGACTATTATCTTTTACATAGATTGTCAGTTTCGCGCTTTTAAACACAAAATATTATTAAGTTTAAAAGTTTTCTTCTCATGCTTCTTTTTTCTTTTTGAGAAGGATTTTTCAAAATAAGGTCAATGAATTTATGATTGTGGCTATCATCTTTCACATACATTATTATTTTGACGCTTTTGAACAAAAAATAATATTACCTTCAAAAACTTTCTTCTAATGCTTCTTTTCTTTTGTGACAAGCATTTTCCAAAACAAGGTTCATCAATTTCTAATTTTCAGTATTATCTTTCTCATACCTCTTTAATTCGTCGCTTTTAAAGACAACATAATATTCAGTTCAAAAACTTTCTTCTAATACTTCTTCTTTTTTTTTTGAGAAGGATTTTCCAAAACAATGTTCATGAATATATTATTTTTAGTATTATCTTTCACATACGTTGTTAGTTTGTCGCTTTTAAAGACGAAATAATATTAGGTTCAACAGTTTTCTTCTCATGCTTTTTCTGTTTGTTTTTTTTTTAAGAATTTACGAAAACAGGGTTAACGAATTCATAATTTCTACTATTATCTTTCACATAGAGTATCAGTTTCGCGCTTTTAAACACGAAATATTATTAAGTTTAAAAGTTTTCTTCTAATGCTTCTTTTTTCTTTTTGAGGTATGCACACATTCCAAACCAGGAACAAATTGTATTATCAACATCTGATGGTGACGTCTTTGCAATATTGAAGAGTGAAACTTTTCTTACTGGAATATATTCATATTAGACTGGCACTCACATTAAAAGAAGAGCAAAAATAAAGCTGAAAAGCGGCACTATTACTCTCTTGACCTGAGATGAAATCAGGGTTATTTCCAATAGGACCTCTTCGTCCAATCTTAGAAGCAACTTTTTATAAATAAATTACACAAAATTGGCTATTAATTGTCATGAATGTGTGGTTGCAGCGATATTCGCCAGCCAGGCGTTCGCTCTAAAATTCATTTCACGCGTTCGAACCAACGGAAGATTGGAAAATGTAGCAACAAATTAACGTATTACTATTTTATGCATCTGCTCTAATTTTGCCTTTAATTACTTTTTTCAGATTGACAATAACATATACATTATTCTTTTGGAAAATCACATACAAAAGCATACGTATTAAAAAATATAAGAAAAAAGTTCTTCGTATACTATTATTATTATTATTTGTCTCAAAAAACCTTTTCTCCTGTAAATCGTGAAAAGTGATTATTTTTGTCATATATTATAGAGATCATGAATTTTGAAAGTTATAATAATTGTTCAAAATATTTTTCCAAATGTTTATTCTACTTGTCTCCGTTCAACTATTTTTTTTTATAAAGTCGTAAAAAGTTAATATTTTATAAGAGATATTAATATTCATTTTCTTTACCCAAGATTTGTTTGATACTTTTTCATGTTCAGCGAAATGAAATCGATCTAAAAAAAGTGATTGTCCATCACTTAGAAATTGTTTGAACATATAAATACCATCAAAAATAATTAGAATGTAAGTTCTGAAACAAGAAAATATTAAGGAATACAAGGTTTTCGGTACATTGAGGAAATACTAACTTTTTACGATTTGGTGAAAACAAGCTACATAAATATAAATTGTATGACAAGTTGAAAAAGAGGTTGAACAAATAATATTAGTTGAAAAAATTAAAAATTAGTTTAAAATTCTTGACAACAATATTCCTTTATTTGTTTGAGAATTATTCGATTCATACAAATAGGTTACCGTTGAATTCTAAAACTAACTGTTAATCTAATAAATAGAATTATAAGCTAAAATCAAAGGTCGATGGTGAACATTACACCAGAGGAGATAAACCGTGTTTACAACAAAAAAACCGAAAAAACCTTGAACTTTATAATTGATTATAATGCTCATTCCTGAAACTTACTAACAAAGATAATAATTTTTTTGATAGAATTTTTTACTGGGTTATCAAGTCTATTCAGCCAGGCATTCCTTATCTTAACATATCCCTACTATAAATTCCCAATCGCCCTCTATTCCAATCTTTCGAAATATAATTCTGACCAGGCGGGCCCAATTGTATTTCTCTAGGGTTGACAAATTATATTTTAATCTGACCAGTTCTCTTGATCTGAAATAACATTTCTTCGGGTATGAATCGTCGGACATATAGCGAATTTTTTCTATCCAATTGAAAATTTACCGAAAAATTCGAACTGCAAATGGGATGCACCTATTTTCAATCTAACAGCCTATCCAGCAGTATTTTGTGGAACATGCAGGATTCTCTTAGGAAAAGTGGTTTGAATTTTGTCTATAAAATCTAAATACCTGAGACATTATTGGACTTATAATCTCTTCCTGCATGACTCCTTTCATTACACCTACCGACCCGGAATAAGTCGTGTTTTTTTATTCAAAATTCAATAGTTTTGTTAAAAATTCGTCTTTTAAGTAGAAAATTAAACTGGTTAAAAAATTATATTTCCAGATTAAAAATTGAAATAGTTTGGTAAAAAATTAAATTCTTCGGTTGAAAATTAAACTATTTATTTGAAAATTAACTTTTTTGTTAAAAAAATTATATTTTTTGATTAAAAATGGAAATAATTTGGTAGAAAATTAACATTTTTGTTAAAAAATTATATTTTCAGATTAAAATATGAAATAGTTTGGCAGAAAATTAAATTCTTTGGTTATGAATTAAACTATTCATTTGAAAATTAAAGTATTTGGTTAAAAATCACATTATTTATTTAAAGCCTAAACTAATTGGTAAAAAATTAACTTTTTTGTTAAAAAATTATATTTTCGGATTAAAAATAGAAATAGTTTGACAGAAAATTAAACTCTGGTTATAAATTAAACTATCTATTTGAAAATTTTAATTTTTTGTTAAAAAATTATATTTTGAGATTAAAAGTTTAAATATTTTGATAGAAATTTATACTTTTTGATTGAAAATTAATCTATTTGATAGAAAACTAACTTTTTTGTTGAAAACCCTTATTTTTGGATTAAAAATTAAATTGTTTTGTGAATAAGTCGTGCTTTTAACTTCAAAATTCTACAATTTTGTTCAAAGTTCTTCTTTTTGCTAGAAAATCAAACTATTTGGTTACAAATTAAACTTTTTGTAGAAAATTACCTTTTTTCTTAAAAAATTATATTTTAAGATTAATAATTGAAGTATCTTGGTAGAAAATTAATCAATTTATTTGAAAATTAAACTATTTGGTGGAAAATTATATTTTTAGACTGAAAATTGAAATAGTTTGGTTAAAAATTAAACTTTTTCATTGAAAATTCAACTAGATTGGTAGAAAATTAAACTCTTTGGTTAAAGTGAAACTATTTATTTGACAATTCGTCTATTTAGTAGTAAATAAACTTTTTTGTCGAAAAATGATATTTTCGGATTGAAAATTCAACTGTTTTGTAAATATATCGTGTTTTTGGCATAAAAATTCAACAATTTTGTTGGAAATTCGTATTTTTAGTAGAAAATTAAACTATTTGGTAGAAAGTTAACTTTGTTGTTAGAAAAATTAATTTTCAGCTTAAAAATTGAAATAGTTTGGTAGAAAATTAAACTCTTTGGTTGGACATTAAAATAATTATTTGAAAATTAAATTATTTGGTAGAAAATTAACTTTTTTGCAGAAAATACATCTTTTTAGTAGAACTTTAATCTCCTTTGTAGGAAATTGATTTATTTGGTTGAAAATTCGTCTTTTTGCTAAAAAAAAACAAAAGTCACCCTTTTTGTTAAAATGTAACTATTTTGTTGAAAATTGGTCTCCTTTGCTTAAAAGTTAAACTATTTTATTGTCAATGCAACTATTTTGTTAAAAATTAATTTTTGTTGTTGAAAAATTCGTCTTTTTGGCTTGAGGATTCCACAATTTCGTAGAAAAATAAACTATTTGCTTGAAAATGAACTATATGGCTTAAAATTCATATTGAAAGTTAAACTACTTGTTTGAAAATTCAATTATTTGATAGAAAGTTAACTTTGAACAAAAATTGCAGATTATTTCACTGGATTTTTCACGAGAGGAATCGGTCCGACACAATGGACCGACCGGAGTCTTATATCCTTTTTTCCCAAATGTTTATATTTATTAGAACGTCAAATGGGTATGTCTACACTGGATTTTTCCGCTAAAAATACTGATTTTGGAAGTTTTGTCATTTTCAGATAGGAAGGGAAATATTTGGATCCCTATATACCTAATAAAAAAAGAATGCTCATATGAAAATTATGTACTATTCTAAAAAAAAACGTTATATAATCAATGTTGTATTTTATGAACAGAGAGAAGTAAATAGAAATACTATTAACTAATAGTTTACTTGAGTTATTTTAATGTAGGTTAGGGCTCGTCCAAAAATTACGTGAAGCGTTTTGGGAAAGGGGGAAGGGGTGGGTCAGCGATCTATCTGAGCTGTCTTCCTTGGGCTAGAAGAGTATATTTTTAATTATTCTATGTTGTCCGAAATAAGTTTATATATTTCTACTAAGCAACCAGTTTTTTACATTCTCATCTCAATGAGAAGGTACTGTCACAATCACCAAATTACAGTTGTCGATGATTTGACCTTTAATTTTAAAATTTTTGGGCGCGCTCTAGGCCCTCTTTTCGCTAATCAAATCTGTAATATCTCACTAGTCATTATTTAAGTTTTAACCATTTTCAGTCAGAGAGGCAATACATACCCTTGCTTGAGGAAAAAGGCCGTAAAATGAAAAAAAAAAACTTCTTCAGACACTCAAGTTACAATTACAAACTGTTTATCCTGAAAAAAGCTGCATGAGACAAGAAAGTCTTATTTTTACTCAAAGATGCAGAAAACGTTTTTGTACAAGTTTTTGGTTAATAAGGCAGGAAATTGTTAGAAATAGATAGTTCCCATAAAAACATTAAATCTGTCTAAACTGCGTGGAATCTTCTAAAAAATATTGATATATTTGCAATTCCGTAGAATATTTTAAAATACCTTAAAACATTTTCAATAATTTTTGAATTCCTTTCATTTATTAAAATCTGTTAAAAATTCCTAGGAATCTTGAAAATATCCTAAAATCTTACGAGTCATATTATATGAAATCCTTCCAAATTTTTCGAAATTTAAGGAAATTCTTCAAAACCGCTTGAACATCATGAAATCATGCGACATTGTTAAATTCTTTGAAATTCATAGAAATATTATAAAATCTTGAAAAAATTTTTATATTTACAACTTTTAAATCATATGAAATCTTTGAAAATCCTCAGAAGTATTGAGAAATTCTTTGCAAACCTATTAAAATTTTTGTAAATTTCATAAAATCCCTTGAAGTCTTAAAAATAATATTCAATATGAGTAGGGTTACCATCCGTCCTGGTTTTCCGAAACATGTCCTGTTTTTTCGAGCTGTGTGCTGGTGTCCTGGGTTTTTCTTGAAAATAGGAAAAATGTCCTGGTTTTTTACAAAACCAAGATTTTTACAGCAAATATTTTATATTTTTGATTTTCTACGATAGCATTTGTATGATTCAGCGTAATACTAAACGCGACTTTATAGAAATGCGCGCGCTATTTAAATTCTGAATTTCGTATGTGAATTTTTCGCGCAAAGCGCTAGTATATAGTTTTTTGTGGCGGCATTGAAGAGCGTAATAGATAGTATGCATGTTATATAGTCTATGACAGCTGTCAATTTCATTCGTGTTGTTTTCTCGACATTTCGTGCTTCTTCAGACAACATTGCAAAAAGTTATCAATTCATCAAGCCTAAAAGAAAATGTATGCTTAACAACGAGATCACCAAGAAGTTCGGCTGTTTTAGTAAAGTGGAAGATTCAACGCGAGCATATATTTTGCCTCGTGTGACTGCGGCTCTCGCTTCGCTCGGGCAGCAAATTCACACTCGTCAAAATAGCCTTCTTTACGCCCTCGATACAAAATATACTATTCCCAATTCTATTTTATCAAGAAATATTTTTCAGTGACAGATAAAAATATGCATTATAATTTTTTTTTATAAATTGCATTATTTTCAATGTAATGTACAGTCATATTTTTGCTCTGTTTCTAGATTAGATAGAAATGTTGTTGATTTGAACGTTAAGAATTCAAAGCACGCATTTCCTCATAGATTTTTGAGCTACAAAACTTCTAAAATTCCTACACGTCTTTTAAATTATCTCGAATTTTTCTATAAAATTTCGAGAAACTTTTAAAATATGCGGCAGTATAGAACGGAATAGACAACATAGGAATTTTTTGAAACAACGGAAAAGGATCCTGTAAAATCGAAATACAGTCGAACTCGGAATTAACGTTGGTTTCGGGGCTGTCCTTGGACCTGACCTACCCTAACTAAACTGGATTTAGCTACGTTTTGTCACGCCTTCGTGAACCCCGCACACCCCGCGCAGCTCCTGTCAAGCCTACCCGCGGCGTGGCGTCAATCCTCGGAATCCGTAAATTCGATAAATCATGAATCATAAATTCATGAAACATTGATAAAAGACGAACTCCAAACTACACCGTGGTCCTAGTTTTGTACCTACAACATCATCGCAAATGATTTCAAAATTTGTACTAAATTAACTTATAGAGTCCGTATCTCATCAGTCACTTGACTTAGTCCGTAGGTAATAATGTGTTCAATAATATTGAATGAGATTATTGACTTCAAACAAGAGAATTGGTGTGTTTTTCTGCTAGACTGCGTCGTTTCAAGAAAAGTAGGGCAAGGAGGCAACAAAATCGAACCTTGCAGGCAGATGAAAGCAGGTTCTATCGTGAACTGGGTATCATTTTCAGTAATTTTAAGTTAGGAACCGCGAAGATTAAATACGTAAAAAAATTTTAATTGAACAATGTTTAAATTAGAAGTTGAATTAATTTTATTTTATGTCCTCTTGAATCAATAATTTCATTTCAAATTGTTGAGTCTTTAATATTTGATATACAATGGATAACTTTGAATAGAGAGTCAAATATTAAGGAATATTGAAGAATTGTTATGTTTCCTCATTGAAATTTTTTAATTAAACGGGTTGATAATGAAATATTTTGGACTGAAACATGATTTGAATAGGAATCATAGTTGATTAACTTCAAAAAGTTTCGATAAAAAAATTTTCATGCAAAACGCTTTGAATTTTTATTTCTTTCAGTTTTTATTTCAAGTTAAACGAGAAAAATGAAAAGTTTCTTGAAAACAAGAGGACGTCAACAATGCTTTAAAAAAGAAGGAAAGAGCTTATGCCCAACCCTTAATTTGTTATAAATTACTCCTCGAATTATATCAATGTTCTCAAATGAAAAAAATATATACATGGTGTCCTAGTATTCAAAAAACATTTTCATATTTTTGAATTCCAACCAAAAAATAGCATCGAAAATAATTATAAAAAAAATGCTAAATTCAATAATTACCGAGTAATTAACCATTAAAGATTAACCAATCAGGAACGCGCGTTAGACGGTTGACAATCCATATGTCATCGACAAGAGTGTGTGCATAAACAAGATCAGTTCGTATAATTTCTCCTCCGTTCGCTTTTACAGTAGGTTGTGACTCTCTGGTGTAACTAGACGATAAATGCATTATTGATAAGTATCATTTTTACTCAAAACTTACAAAACGCGCGAATTATGAAATACGGGAAATTTCCCGGCTTTTTCCCGATTCTCCTGGTTGAGTGACCACCCTGATAATAATATGGTACTAGTAACAAACTTTATAATGAAAGTCTAAAATTAAACTATTTGTTGAAAATTCATCTTTTATGGTCGAAATTTTGTTTTGTTTTGAAATAATTGAATAAATTTGAAAATTTTCAATTTTAATTTGAAATTGTTTTATTCCGTTTATAAAATAGATTCTCTATTAAAATATTGCAGTATTAAAATCCTGGTTTATGAATATCAATAGTCAGGGAAAAATCAGGGAATTTTAAAAATAAAGTTTTTCGGCTACCGTGAAATTGGATCACAATTATTAAAGTTATCCATTTTTTTTTTGCACAGGATATCCAGCATGGTCGAGAAGCTCTGTCGATTTTTTGGCGAAAAACTCTGCGACCTGGACGGGAAAGAATACTACGATTTTCCAAAAATAGAGGCACTAGCAACAAAAAAAGTAGAATCGATCCTGAGAACAGAGGGTTTTGGATATCGAGCCGCTTATATAGTAAAAACGGCCGAAAAACTGAAAGAATTAGGAGGACGAACCTGGCTCTCAAGTCTTCACAGAGACAACAATTCAACTTACGAATCCGCAAAAGAAAATCTCGAAAGTCTTCCTGGAGTCGGACCAAAAGTTGCTGACTGTGTTTGTTTAATGTCGCTGGGCCACTTGGAAGCCATTCCAGTCGATACTCACATTTATCAAGTAGCCGCTGCTAATTATATGCCAAATTTGAAAAAAGTCAAGAGCGTCACGCCAAAAATTCATCGCGAAGTTAGCGATCATCTCCGAGAATTGTGGGGTCCTCTAGCAGGTTGGGCTCAAGCCATCGTTTTCTGCGCAAAAATTAATAATAATCAGTCCGCTGAAGGCAAGCGATCGAGTCAGAAGGTCAATGGCAACAAAAAAAGAAAGAGCGATTCTAGTACTAATGATAAAGTAAAGAGTAAAAAGTAAAAAGAAACCTTAGAGAAGTCTCTTTTATTAAGAGTTTTCCTTTTAAATCTTAGGAATTAATGTTTTTTATAAATAAAATCCTTTTACGAGAAATATGTTTTTAACTTCAGGCCTCGGACTCACTTTAGAGATCAAAAATAGTGTAAATAGTGTCAAAATTTTTTTTTTAAAGTGGCATACCATTTTTTGAGTACTAAAAATGAAGTTCAATGTTTATTTAAAATGTTTTTCGTTAGACTATGAATTATCAAAATTCCTATTTATCGCAGGCTTCACAGTCGTTCTCCTTTTTTCTTATTTGTTCACTTAAATGCAAACTTAATTAATAGAACCTAATAAAATAATCCAACTATTTTTGGTTCAAAGTTTATTCTCCTCGGTGGAAAAGTATACTATTAAATTTTTCGTTAAGAATTCATATTTTTTATTCACAAATTTTATTATTTGGTTCAAAATTGAATTACTTTGTTGAAAATTCTAAATTTTGATTAAATTCTTATTTCTTTCTTAAATACATTTTTGAAATTGAAAATCATCTTTTTAGTTTGATAATTTATCTCTTTTTGTAGAAATTTAATCCTTTTTGGATAAAAAAAGCGACTCTCTGGTTAAAAATTGATCTGTTTCGGTTGAAAATTAAGTTTTTTGTTGAAAATTCACATTTTCGGTTAAAAATTAGAGAGAAGTCACAATCACCAAATTACAGTTGTCGATGATTTGACCTTTAATTTTAAAAGGTCTGGGCGCAAATGTGGTGCAAAAATCTTTCAAATATTTGAAAATTGTTTTAGCGAAAAACAAGAAAAATATATATTACCCTCACCCCCACTCACTCACTAAATAATCACATGAGGGGCAGGAGTAAAAAAATTTGTATCAAAAGAGAAAATTGCAATATTACTTGAAGCTTTTAGCAATAAAAATTATATCTCAACAGAAAATTAATTGATATAAATTGATATAAAAAAACTCATCTGTATCAGAAGCTTCAGGATTTTTCTATTTTCTTTCCGATCTCCAAATTGCACTTGACAGACGCGATTAGCAATCTTTTATGAAAATTTCTGTATACATAGACACAGGTTGAACGAAAACTAGTCAAATTTTAAAATTTTATTTTTGGTTTCTTTCACACTTCAAATATGGACCAGCTCGTCCAAAAACTAGCGCGAGACTCATTTTTTTTTTTTTAAGGACAAAGAAAGCCCAAGTGCCTGCGACTTCGTTTCAAATTTCGTCGCATTTCGACTTTAATTATCGGCAGTTTCGAGAGATTCAGGACTTTTTCGGATATACTCTGGATATTGTAAAAATCTGTGGAAAACTGTGCAATTCTTGATTTATTGTAATCAAATCCTTTGAAAAAATGTTAAAATATTATTATAAAATTCAGCGAAAGATCATTATAATTATTCTCTGTAATCGATTAAGCAAAAAAAAAGGACCCTTAAAGTGTCGGGAATTTTTAGTAAAAATAAAATTGTGGATTGTTTGTTCTTTGAACTTCCCTTCAAAACCATGGAAATCAATTGAAAATTCCCCTGTACGCCTCAAAAATAATTCAGAATCATAAGAATTGAGAGAGCCAAAAATATTTGAAATATTTGAAAACTGTTTTAGCGAAAAACAAGAAACATATATATTACCCCCCCCCCCACTCACTCACTAAATAATCACATGAGGGGCAGGAGTCAAAAAATTTGTATGAAAAAAGAAAATTGCACTAATATTTGAAGCTTTTAGCATTAAAAAGTTATATCTCAACAGCAAAATAATTGATATAAATTGGTATAAAGAAACTCATATGTATCGAAGGATTCAGGATTTTTCCATTTTCTGTCCGATCTCCGAATTGCACTTGATAGACGCGATGAGCTATCTTTTATAAAAATTTCAGTATACATAAACACAGATTACACGAAAACTAGTCAAATTTTAGAAATTTATTTTTGGTTTCTTTCACAGTTCAAAAAGCGACCAGCTTGTCCAAACACTGGCGCGAGACTAATTTTCTTTCTTTTTTTAGGACAAAGAAAGCCCAAGTGCCTGCGAGTTCGATTCAAATGTTGCCGCATTTCGACTTCAAGTATCGGCAGTTTCGAGTGATTTAAGAATTTTTCAGATATACTCTTGATAATGTAAAAATCTGTGGAATACTGTGCAATTTTTGATTTATTGTAATCAAATCGTTATTGAGAAGAGGAAGGTCGGGTCTCCCAGAATTTGGGAAAGAAACAAAATAGAAAATGCTAATGTTTGATTATTGGTAACAGTGTAACCCGAAAATCGGAAAGAAAATAGAAAATGTTGGAGTCTACTTTGCCAGATGAGTAGATTATACCAATTTATATTTCTGAATTGATTTTAGTACTTTGAATGGAATTAATTAATTAATTAAGAAAGAAAGGGATTAAAATGATTGATTTTATTACCAGGATAAATGCAGTGTTGAGTGTATTCATTTATTTAGACCTGACCTATTTTTCGCGGCTGGTGGTTTCAACCCCTTAACGACGGGTAACGAATCCGCACCTTCGACGTATGAGCGTTTAGTTCCTACATACATTAAACGATTGTAGCGCTAGGAGGTAACACCTGTCAATGCAAAAATGGGACATGGTGAGAAAAAAAGTTACTAGATCGGTCTTTCCTTTATAACATTCTGATAAACAGAGTTTCATTCATATTCTAGTATCAAACGTGCATGACCTTTGAAACAGCATACATGCGAGCCTGTTGCATCTATCTTTATTCATAAAAATGGATTCGGCTTAGGAAAGTAAGTACTTTACACATACTTTAACAAAAATTATCGATAAAGTGTTCATTTTTTATTACATCAATATGAAAATTGCATAAGTTTGCTTTAAAAAATAAAAGTAAATTAATAGAAAAGTTATAGTATACCGCAATATTCCGTCAATATTTTTATTAAAAGTGGTGAATAATATTCATAGGTACCTGAAAAACTTGGAAACGTTTGCCGATAATTGCCTAAATATAATTTATTCATTAAAATCTCGTTAAATTATAAATTGAACACACAAAATCATAGTTTTATAGATATTTTTATCTGTTTACTTCACATTGAAATATTATTCCATAGAATATTATGTAAAAATATCTGCTAAAGATGTCTTAATAATATATTATGGTGCAAATCGTTCTCAACAATTTGTTTGAACAATTTATTATTTGCCAATTTTTTTTTAGATTTCCAACCATTTTTTTTCTGAAAATATGGGGTAAAATAAGGAAAAAATATTATGTACGTTATTTACAAAAACCTATAGATTAAAAGCTATTAACGATCGAAAATGGAAAAAATTCATTTTTGGCTATTTTGAAAAATTCATAACTCTGGTTTTTATAATATTGCAACGTTTTGACAAGTGCAGTTTATTTTCTAAAGTCAAAACTATCTAAGTATGCCAAGGTACTATTAAAAATATTTTCAATAATTTATATATTAAATAAATAATTCGGCATTGCCGTCACGAAATATACAGGTTCGTTATAATATTTACACTCTCTGTTCCCCCGCGAGAAGATCCTGAAGAACGACCAATTTCGGTTTCCTTCGCGCAGCCTATTGTTCATGAAAAACTCTTTTCTTGATTGATATACGACATCGATGGGCAGTCGGGTTTTTGACTGATATCTGTTTCGGCGACCTTACCGCAGCAGGGGTCTTTTGCCCGCAGACAGGTCAAAGGAAGAGAATTTAGAAACTGTCAATTTTGCAATTAACGATTCGAAAATCATAAAATCAGCATCTACGAATTTTTCCGATTCCAATGATATATCACTTGCTTCGAAAAGTTGAAGATTTGAAGACGTTTAATAGAAGAAACTTAAACTAAATATTTAATTCAATATTGAGTAGTTCTCCCATTTTCAACCTTTATGGAGAAATTACATGCCGTTGGAATCGCAATAATGTATAGATTCCGAATATATTACTTTCAAGTCGGTGATTGGAAAAATATTAATTTTTTTGTAACTCGAGACCTGCACGCGGTGAAGTCTTTTTCTTTTATAGCTAACATCTGGTAAAAATCCTTCGGAAAATTTGAGAAAGAAACCCAATGAGAGTAATAAATATTCAACTGGGACCAATGGACCAATGAGAAGAGCAATGAAGGTAATTTCTCGTGTTCCCTTTTTCTTTTATTATACTCCTTTCTGCCTATCTCTCCTCTTCTCCAACTCTTTAACGATCCGACACTTTCGAAACTTAGAAAAATAATTCTTGAATCTCCATGTGTTAGATATGATTTTTAAACGTACTTACATGCTTTGAAATCAAATCAATATTTAAGAAAATTATTTTTTTAATTTTCAAGGCATATAATGTTTGACATTTTTTCTGAAGAAATGAAAATTTGTAGATATGAATAATTCTTTATAGGAATGAAAATTAAGTAGAAGATTGATAAATTTTAGTTAATTTTTCTATAACAATATTTCACATTCAAAATTGTTGCTATATATAATAATTGAGTGAAGTTTTGAAAATTTCTAAAATATATTGAAACCTTGCAAGTCCTATGAAATAGTTTCATATATTCCGAAGTTCTGAAAAATTCTTTGAACTCCCAGAAAAATTGGTTTATTTCTCTTAAAGTCATTCAAAGCCTTTAAAATTCTCTAAAACCTGATATAGATCCTATTAAATCGATCTATATTTTCGAAATTTTAGGGAACTCTGTGATACAATACCCCAGTTCAAATCTCTTGAAAATTCTTTAGAATCTTTTTAAATACTCTAAAATATTTTAAATCCTCTGGAACCAATTGAATATTCCTTAGAATCTTTCGAAATACACTTGAAGTTTCCAAATCTTTAAAAAAAAAATTTTTAAAGCTCTGGGAAATGCTTAGATCTTTTAAAATACCATAAAATAATTAAAATTCTATGAGTAACATTAAATTACTGAAATCAATTAAAAATTCCTAGAATCTTTCAAAATGTTCTAAGATGTTTAAAATCCTTCAAAATATTTTGTAATTTCTTGAATTTTTTTAAGCTTTTCAAAATCCCTTGCAATTTTTAAAAACACCCTAAAATATTTCGAATTATTTTAAAATTACTTGAAGGTTAAAACTTTGTAAAGCTTTCGAAAATTACTTAAAATCTTATAAAATACTCTAAAATGTTTAAAATCCTCTCAAATCAATTAAATTACTCTAATCAATTTAAAACGCCTAGAAATCTTTTAGAACAATCTAAAAGTTTTCAAGTCCTCAAAACTTTTTTATAATTCTCTGAAACTTTTTAAATCTGTCGAAAATGCTTTGGAATTTTTTTAAATACTCTAAAATATTTGAAATGCTATTTCAAGACCTTTTAGAACTTTAAATAATATTTTTAACTTTTTAAAGCTTTCGAAAATGCTTTGGAATCTTTTAAATTACTTTGGAATATTGCAAATCCTCTGAAATCAATTGAAGTGCTGAAATCAAATGAAAAATCTTCGGAATCTTCAAGAAACCTCAAAAGATTTCAAATCCTCTACATTTTTTGGCATTCATTGAAATTATTGACATCTCTTTCAAATACCTTGAATTCTTTTGAAATACCCTAAAATATTCCTCGTCTTTAAAAATTCCTTCAAAATTCGTTTTGAATTAATTAATTTACTAAAATCAGTTGAAAATTCCTTGAAATTTGTTAAAATATTTTTTCAATAAATTTCATTCAGAGAAAAGATCTTCTCCTTTCACTACGCTGGGATTCGAACACCAGGGCAACTGATTTTCGGTTAGGTATTCTAACCACTGAGCTACAGAGAGATCAGAGGAAGAATTCTTTTTTCTGAATTACGCTTTATTTAGCAAGATGTTACATATCAATTTTTATTAGAAATCTGTATATTCCTTGAATTCCATGAATTCCTTGAATTCCATGAATTCTTTGAATTCCATGAATTCCTTGAATTCCCTGAATTCCCTGAATTCCTTGAATTCCTTGAATTCCTCAAATTCCATGAATACCATGAATTCCTTGAATTCCATGAATTCCTTAAATTCCATGAATTCCTTGAATTCCATGAATTCCTTGAATTGCATGAATTCCTTGAATTCCATGAATTTCTTGAATTCCATGAATTCCTTGAATTCCATTAATTCTTTGATTCCATGAATTCCTTGAATTCCATGAATACCTTGAATTACATGAATACCTTGAATTCCACGAATACCTTGAATTCCACGAATAACTTGAATTTCATGAATTCCTTGCATACCATGAATTCCTTGAATTCCAATAATTCCTTGAAATCCCTGAATTCCTTGAATTCCTTGAATTCCTTGACTTGCTCGAATCTTAAGAATTCCTTGATTTCCATGTATTCCTTGAATTCCATGAATTGCTTGATTGCCTTGAATTCCTTCAATTTCTCGAATTCCCTGAATTCTTTGAATTCCATCAATTCTTTAAGTTACTTGAATCACTTGAATTCCGCGAATTCCATGAATTCCGTGAATTCCTTGAATGCCGTGAATTCCTTGAATTCCTTCAATTTCTTGAATTCCGTCAATTCCCTGAATTCCGTGAATTCCTTGAATTCCTTGATTTCCCCAAATTCTTTGAATTCCGTGAATTCCTTGAATTCCATGGATTCCATGAATTCCTTGAATTTCAGGAATTCCTTAAATTCCAAAAATTCCTTGAATTCCTGATATTCCTTGAATTCCATGAATTTCTTGAATACAATGAATACCTTGAATTCCACGAATACATTGAATTCCACGAATACCTTGAATTACATGAATTCTTTGAATTCCATGAATTCCTTGAATTCTATGAATTCCTTGAATTCTATGAATTCCTTGAATTCCATGAATTCCTTGATTTTCATGAATTCCATGAATTCTACGAATCCCATGAATTCCATGAATTCCTTGAATTCCACGAATTCCTTGAATATCATGAATTCCTCGAATTGCGCGCATTCCTTGAATTCCTCGAATTCTACGTATTCCTTGAATTCCATAAATTCCTTGAATTTCATGAATTCCTTAAATTCCACGAGTTTATTGAATTCCACGAATTCCCTGAATTCCATGAATTCCGTTAATTCCTTGAATTCCGTGAATTCCTTGAATTCCCTGAATTCCTTAAATTCCATGAATTAACTGAATTCCTTGAAATCCCTGAATTCCTTGAATTCCTTGAATTCCTTGATTTCCATGTATGCCTTGAATTCCATGTATTCCTTGAATTCCATGAATTCCTTGAATTCCATGAATTCTTCGAATTCCATGAATTCTTTAATTCCATGAATTCCTTAAATTCCATGTATTCCTTTAATTACATGAATACCTTGAATTCCACAAATACCTCGAATTCCACGAATACCTTGCATTTCATGAATTCCTGGCATAGCATGAATTCCATGAATTTCAATAATTCCTTGAAATCCCTGAATTCCTCGAATTCCTTGATTTGCTTGAATCACAAGGATTCCTTGATTTCCATGAATTCCTTGAATTCCTAGAATTCTTTGAATTCTATGAATTCCTTGAATTCCTTGAATTCCTTAAATTCCGTGAATTAACTGAATTCCTTGAATTTGCTGAATTCCTTGAATCCCATGAATTCCTGTTGTTCGGCTTAAAATATCAATTTTCGTTTGTGTTTTGGGCTTTTGAAAATGCTATAACTCTAATAATTTTCATTTCATCGGAAAATTTCACATGAAACAAATACCTTCTCATTGAGATGAGAATGTAAAAAAAAACGAAAGTGAAAATTTTAAGCTAAAAACGCACGATCTGAAAAAAAGTCAAGAAAAGAAAAACGTTGCTTTTTGAAAGCCCTATAAGAGTTTCATAACAGCTTTCTCAATTTTCTTGAAAAATCGAAAATGAAAATTTTGATCGAACAAAAAATAATTAACAATAAAAAATTTCATTTTTCGGTCAAACTATGCAAGGTGCGAAAAAAGATGAAGAAACAAAAATTATGCACCCTATAAAGGCTCACAAATTTGTTATGAATTACTTTTTGATAAGACGCATAGTTTTTGTTTTCATAAAAAAAAAATAAAAAAAAATAAAAATTTTGGACAAACGACACAATCTACGAGAAAAAAAATAAACAAAAGTTGTTCACCTAGAAGAGAGCTACTTTCAATCGTTCTTCAATAGGATGCGTAGTTTTTGTTTTAATTGTAAAAAATAACCTTAAAAGCAACAAAATTAAATTTTTCGAAAAACAACAGAAGATACGCAAGGAAAGTTAATTGACAAAAGTTGTCCACCCTAAGAAGATCCACAAATTTGTTATTAATCACTGTTTAATGGGACGAATAGTTTTTGTTTTATTCGTGGAAAATAACATTACAAAAAAACGTGGAAAAACGACACAAGTTACCCACAAAAATTAATAGACAAAAGTTTTTCACTCAAAAAAGAGATGAAAATTTGTTATTAATGACTTTTTCATAGAACGCGCAGATTTGTTTTATTCATAAAAAATTTTTTTTTTTAAAGAAATAATTTTTTTTGGATAAACGACAGAGCTTCGAAAAAAGATGAATCGACAAAAAATGTGCAACTAAAAAAGATCTACAAATTTTGTATCAATCACTTTTTGATAGAATGCATAATTTTTGTTTTAATCGTAAAAGAAACATTAAAAATTTAAAAAGAAATTGTGAAAAACGACACAAGGCAAGAAAAAAATTAATGGACAAAAGTTGTTTACCCAAAAAAGATCTATAAATTTTTCTTAATTATTTTCTGGCAGGATGCGTATATTTTGTTCAAATCGTGAAAAATAGCATTGAAAACGAACAAATTGATTTTTTGGAAAAACGACATGAGGTGAAATGAAATGTTAATTAACACAAATGTTGTGCAGGATGCGCACTTTTTTAAATTATAAAAACAATACAATAAGTGAATAGGCTACCCAGATATATGTATTTGTCAACTTGCTCTAATCTCTCACATTCTTTGCAAGTCCGCGATTGAATCTGCCATAACAATCTTGTGATCTGCGAAAGCCAATCCACGCACCTTCACTGTTTCGAGATCTACACCTTCTTCGGCAAAGAGGGCCATTCTTAGACACTTATCCATAAATATAATAAATAGCCGTGAGGACATAACCCATCCTTCTTTAACGCCTTGCACAATATCGAAACAGTCACTCAGTTTCCCATTTACCCTTATACTTGCTTTACTGCCTGCATATATTGTTTGTATTGCTTGTAGGAGCCATACATGTGCTCCGCACTGTTTAAGGACTTCCCAAGTTTACTTCTATTTACCTTGTCAAATGCTTTTTCTAGGTCAACAAATGCACAGAAAACTTTCTTTCCTACTCTCAAAAATCATGTCCGAGTTAAGAAGTGATTCGTCGTATGGTGGAGAGTCATTATTGTAACGTCAGTCCCACCAAAACTTTTGTTACAGAGTAGGGGAGAGGGGGGCAAATTGATCTTCAAGTATATGCACGCATGTAAGTATATTATACTAGGGTGGTCCAAGCATTCGACTTTCGATTTTTTGTATTAACCCCCCCCCCCATTTTGTTCGTGGTCCTGAAAAAGAACTTCTGTATTTTGTCTTTTTCAACGTTAACCCGTGCCCCCGGGATTTTGAAATTAACATTGAGTTTTAAATGGGAAAAGCTCCATTTTCAAAAAAATGGGAAATAAAAGTACTTGTTACAAACTTTTTGTGAATTAAAGTATTGTCACCTGCTAAGGAGCATTCAAGGAATAATTTCCACCCAATAGCTTTCAATTTAGACACACCCAAACCCCTTTAACTGTGCCCACAAAATGTCACAAAAAATGCAAAATAGCAGTTTTCTATCAAATTCATGCTAAAGGCGGTATTTTAAAAAATGTTTTCAACATGAATTATTTTGAATCGATAAGTGACAAGCTTTAAATCATATTTTAAATAATTTGAAATTGTTCAAACAATTATTATTTGTTTAAACAATTGTTTTTCCCCTAAAATCGTGAAAAGTTATTACTTTCTGGAAATAATGGCACAATTAAAGAATGTTGGAAGCAACATATTCTTGAAGGATGTTTGGTTATTATTTAAACAATTTCGATTTGTTTAAACAATTTTTCCCTTCCAAAGCGTGAAAAATAATTACTTTCTGGAATTAATGACACAATTGAAGTAATTTAAGAGTAATATTTTTTTCTACTGGATATTTATCAATTTTTAAAATAATTTTAATTTGTTTGACCAAATTTCATAAGTTTAAACATTTTCTCTGTAAATCGTGAAAACTGATTTTTTTCAGCAATTAATGACACAATTAACATATTTCAAGAATAATATTTTTCGCTTAAGATATTTTGAAATTATTTAAACAAATAATAATGATTAATAATCAATGATATAATCTATTTTTTCAGTTTATTATGAATAGTTATTTTTTCAGATCGTATTCGTTAAAATAAAATCTTGTTCAAATGAATTTCGGGTAATAGGCATCAACGAACAAGCGTACAGCGTATAAGCATCAATGAACATTGTTGAAACAAATTAAAATTGTTTGAAAGATTGCTGAATATCCTTTAGAAAAAATATTACTCTCATCATCCGTTAATTGTGTTATTGATTTCAGAAAATATTAACTTTTCTCGCTTTACAGAGGGAAAAATGATTGAAACAAATATCAATTCTTTAAATAATCACCAAATATTTTTTTCAAATATATTGCTCTCAAAATTCTTTCACTGTGTAATTATTTCCAGAAAACAAATAACCTTTTACGATTTTTGTAAGAAAAAATGATTTTAACAAATGAAAATTGTTTCAATAATTATCAAATATGTTTAACAAGAACTACTACTCTTGAGCCTCATCAACTTTGTATAATGTATTCCGAAAGATGATAACTTTTCACGATTGACAGGGGAAAAAAATTGTTTAAACAAATAATAATTGTTTAAAAAATTGAAATTATTTAAAATATACTTCAAAACTCATCACTTATCGATTAAAAATAACACATGCCGACAAAATTTGACAAAAGTCAAAAGCCAGAAAGCAGACCAAACATTTCCGAAGGATTTTGATGCGCTGAATCCAGGCGCGATATCTTATTTCTTTTGGATGTAAGTTTACAATGAAAAATTGAGGACTAGCTTGGTCACGTGACCCACTCATCACATGGCCTTAAAGGGATTTATAAAAGTTAGAAAACAGGGTTCCAGTTTTCAGTCACACAGGTAAATATTTTTGTCCGATATTTTGTATACTTTATCTAAATGTTAGTATTTTTTGCTGACTAGATTCGATTTTTTGAAAAAAATGTTTGTATTTGATGTTCGAATCAAAAAGAAAAGAATAATAGAAAAAAATGCAGTGACGCTCAGTGTTAGCTGGGTGTGTATTTTCGCGGCATGGGCTTCGACCCTCGTCAAACTGAGGCAGACACCCTTGAGCGCGTCGAATTACCCGAAACGAAGCACCCTTTAAGTGTTATGAGATGCAGGTCGGTTAAAAAAACTGAAATTATGAAAGCATCGCGTGATTCAATTTCAATTAGTAGAATTATTTTATTCATGTAATTTCAAGCGAGTGAAAAAAAGATTCATGAAAATCGGTTAATATTTGCAGTTATAACAGGAATGATAAAGTGTACACGATAGTATGCCCAGATACACCGCAGCGTGTCGAATCATGCGGAAAGAACGAACCTTCCATTGTTACGATATTCAGGCCGATTATGAAAACTAAAATTTGAAAGAATAGCTTGATTTAATATTAATCAACAGAATTAGTTTATTCATATAATTGTAAGAAAGTGAAAAAAAAGATTCCTGAAAATCGGTTAATAATTGCAGTAATAATTGAAACGTTAAAGAGCATACAAAAGTGTGGCTGTGCCGAAAACTTGACACCTACTCCCTCAATCTGAATTATAAGTAATCAATCAATATACAATTGTTATATGAAATTTTTGTAGCGACATATTTAAATAAGCGATCTTATCAAATTTGGACTACTCTGAATCATTGAAGATACTTCAGATATTCCGAGAAATGATACACATGTCATTCTATTCATTTTATAAGCAACGAAAATGAAAAGTTTTGGCACTTTTTCCTTAGAAAATTCGGGTTTCGCCCATCGGAAGATTTTTTTTTCATGACAGGTAGATATCAATTGTAGGATGTATGTGTCTTTTAGCCTTATGTAAAATATTAATGGATCTGGAAAAATTGATCTATAAATGGCTTTCTTAAATACATGGAAATTTCGTGACATTTGAAATTATATGTGTAGATAATAAGAATGATTTATTGTTAATTGTATATAGAAAAAGTGACCGCAAATCTGTCTCACAAGAATTTAAAGCAATTTTAATGAAAAAAAAGTATTTTGCAGGCCAAAAAGCCAAAGTTTTATGTTTACTTATGTAATTTGTTAAGGATTTTTATTTTAACAAATATACTTGAACCTATTTTCTTTTCCAGAATATCTGCATCAATTCAAATGATGAAGGAAAATCCGAAATTGAAAAACTACAAATTCCAAAATTTTCCAAAAAATCGTTTATAATCTTTTATAGAAATTGTTACTGACAATCACTCTCCAATAATTCAAAGTATTTCCAGAGAAGAACAAACTTTTTAAAATAAGAATTACAATATTTTTAAATGCCTACAAATCGTATTATTTGAAATTGAATAATAACAACTGATGAATTTAAATTTAAAACTTAAAGCCTTTTCTGGTATCAATCGTGTGCAAAACTACGAATCTTGCCGAAGTTTCGTGAACATTGCAGTTCACTTCTTCAGGGCTGACCTGAAAGTCATTTTTTAGATGACAGTTACTCCCAGTGGGACCCTGCGGTGGTTGTTAACCTTTAGTTTTTAATTATATATACAGGGTGTCCCAGTACTCAAGGTTCATTTTTATATTTTTGAATTCATCATAAAAAATTAAATTGAAAATAATAACAAAAACTTGTTGTAAAGTTAACAATTCATGAGTGACTAGCGATTAAAGATTAGCCAATCGGAAGCATGCGTTAGATGGACGACACTCTATGTGTCACTGAAAAGGGTGTGTGCACAAAAGAGTAATTTTAAATTTGCTGGAGCTTGTGCGTGTCAATGGTGCAACTTCACACGGCAACTGAGAGAGTAGATTTTTAGAAAATATCTTTTCCTTTGGAATACAAGTTGAATTATTTTAACTTTCTTCTAGTATTTTTGATTCTGTAGAATTCAAACGAATTCTTAGAATTCACATGTGCTCCTTTGAATTCTTTTGAAATTGTTTGCAATTCTCTTGAAACCTTTACATTACACCTTAAACTATTTTGAATTTCTTCAAGTCTTTTGTATTCTCTGAATTTCAAATTTTCTGAAATCTTTTGAATTCTATAAATTCTTTTGTATTCTCTGAATCCTTTGGAATTCTATAATTTTTTCAAATTCTGTGACTGCTTTTGAAGTTTGTGTATTCCTTTGCACTCTGTGAATTCTTATAAATTCTCTCAATTCTTCTTAATTCTTTGAATTCTTCAGCTATTCTCTGAAATGTTTCGTATTCTCTGAATTCTTTTCAGTTGTCCGAATTTTTTTAAATTCTCTAAACTCTTTTGAATTCTCTGAAACCTTTTCAATTCTTTTGTATTACCTAAATTCTTTTGAAATGCTATAACTTTTCTTCGAATTCTGTGAATTTTTCTGAAGTTTGTGAATTCATTTGCACTCTGTGAATTCTTCCGAATTTGATAAATGCTTCCTAATTTTTTGAATTCTTCTAAATTCTATGAATTCTTATACTATTCTTTGATTTATTCCGAATTCTCTGAATTCTTCTGAATTTTACCAAATTCTTTAAATTCCCTGACTTATTTTGAATTCTCTGAATTGTTTTAAAATTTTATGAACTCTCTAAACTGTTTTAAATTTGTTGAATTCACGGTATCACTGGATTTTTTTAAAATGTTATTAAATTATCTTGAAATCATTAGAATGCACGTTGCATTATTTTAACTTTCTTCGAATATTTTCAATCCCGTAGAATTCAAACGAATTCTTTAGAATTAATTTTTTTTTAATTCTCTTGAAATCTTTACCATACAACATGAATTGCACTGGTTTACAAAAAAAAAAAAAAGGTGAGGACTATTCGACAAGACCACTTTATCCTTATGTATTTTGACGAGCTGAATACGAATCCGAGGTCTATTTACCTCCATCACGTCTGGTTCAAGGTAAGTTCAAGGTCAAATACAGGAAAAGCCGTGCAATAAACCCGAAAAACCTTTTACATATGTTTTTGGGGTCGCTGAATCGAAATCCGTGGTCCATTTACCTCCACCGCGACAGGTTTAAGGACATTCCAAGGTCAAAGAAAGGAAAAGCCGCGCAATAAACTTCTACAACCGTTTTGGGGTTGCTGAATCTCGCTTGCTGGAGTTCACGAGCGACACATCTTTTGGATTCAATTTTCTAAACTCAGAGTACCCCGCACACTTCACATTAAAATCCGGCCCCTGAAAAATTGGCTGAAATTGCAATATAACATATTGGAACCTGCAGGACCCGAGTCGACTGTCTCCACTCGACCGGGCTGCGTTAGTTTTCCGAAACAGTTTTTTGAGCTAGATTTCTATTTACCCACGTGCAAGGCTGTTCCCACTTAGTCGCCTTTATACCGTAGCGTTGAAGATAAAAGCACATCGCGGCTGCGAGAATTCGCATCTTGTACTTGTTTTGTTAACGCGGCTACTTGGTTAGATAGTTGACTAACCAGCGTTACGAGGGAGTCTGCAGTCGAATTTACTGCGCAATTGCATGCCTTCGTTTGGAATTCGGCTGATGCAGCGGCAACCTGTACTGAAGTGGGGCCTGAGGCTTCAGATATTTTATCGGCTAAAACAGCCAAAGACTGAAGTTCTTCGACTTTTGCCATCGCCAAAATGGCTCTAACGTGTGAAGGCAATTGCTCTAAAAACACGCTTTTTAGAACTGCATCCGAGCAGCCCTCGTCATTTAGAGCGCGCGAACGCGACAAGTAGAGGGAAGGTTTACCCTCCGATATAACCTCCCCCTTTAATAATTGTCTAAGGCGCGACTCGTCCGAGATGGAAAAACCGGAAACCAAGCGGTTTTTTATCTGGTCGTACACGCCTCCTGGGAAAGGGTCCATGGTGGCGATGTCTCTGATGTGGGGGATCAGATCGCGGTCTAAATTTGCGATCTGATGCTGTGCCATGGGAGATTGAGCAGTGATATCACATCTCTTGGATGATGCTTCGACCACGACAAAAAATGAAAGAGGATCATCGCGGAAGAACGATGGTATTTTAGGGGAAACAGATTCAACCCGTTTACTCTCGAGGTCCGCGAGACGCCGCAGAACTTGTAACACTTCCGCGGATGGGACCGACGCGGTGTCCGGATTACTGTCAGGCATTGTAAAAAAAATCGGAGCAAAAACACACGCAAGAAATATCAAACGTACCAAAAAAAGGTGGTAAACCGAATAAATGTTCAGAAAAGAATGAAGCAAAATGTCACACGCACGAACAGGTGATAAACAGAATAAATATTCGGAAAATAGTGTAAAATAATATCAAAAACACAAAAAGGGTGATAAATGTTCAGACAATGATGGAACAAAATAAAAATGAAAATAAATCTCTTAATACCAAATAAGAATTCTTGAAGAGCAAATCATAGGAAAGTCTTATGAGCGTCCCCACAAATCGTTGCCGCACAAGCTGGGCTGACAAGAATTCCAATATGGCGCAGAAAATGGCGCGCTTCTCGTGACGTCAAACGATGACCAAAGCACGCTTGAGAGGGTCTGAAAAAAAGGGCGCGAAAGAGTAATTTGTTCTAGCAATGATAAAATAAGAAAATGTCTCGAGACAATTAGCGTTGAGTGCATTGGCGAACTTTTTTTTAAAATTAAAAATTTTGTGAAAAAGTTACATAAATTAAAACAGCACTTTCTTTAAGAGATTGTATATGACGTGTTAAAATGCGTAAAATTGATTGAATAGTCCGAATATGAACTTTAAAATAGACTGTATATGCGAGCGCAACATTTCCGTAAAAACGATGAATTTATACAAACATAGAGCAATTTTTTTGAAGGTAATGTTTACCGAAACTCCACAAAAAATCGTTGAAATAAAAAATTGCGGTAAAATTAAAGCAGTACAATTTGCCGCGGATTCGTGACTATGCCATCCGGAGCGTGGGTAATTATTCAAACACATAATCCGGTAAGAAAAAAGATTTTTACCAAAATTTCTGTTAAAATATCAACACTAACATTTTTCGTTAAAAATTCATCTTTTCAAATGGAAAATTTAACACCTGTGGGTCAACAGTTGAACCACTTTCTTCAAGTTCATTTTTTTGGTTGAACATTCATAATTTTAAATCAGAATTTTTTATATCAATTAATATTAATTTTTTAACTGAAAATTTAACTGGATGGTTAAAAATGTAGATTTTTGTTGAAAATTCACATTCTCGGGTTTAAAATACAACATATCAGTAGAAAATTCAACTATAAGTATAAAATTAAACTGTTCTGTATATATATTTTTTAAATTGAGTCATTTAAGTAAAAAAATTAACTGCTCCATTTATCTTTTTCAGATAAGAAATTCAACTATTTAGTTGAAACATTTTAAAAACGAAAAAATGTGAACTAAAAATTAATGGAATAAAATTTGGACTTATATCATGTCGACTATTCAAACTATTTAGTTGAAAGATTATGTAGTAGTTGACAATTCTTTTTTTTTTCGGAAATTGTGGAAAATTTGTCTTTTCTGTTAGAAAATTAATCTTTTTTTTTTTAAATTTAACTATTTGGTTAAAAATGCATGTATTTTGATTTAAAGTATTAGTATTTAATTTTTAATTGTGTGGTATGTTGTGATTCGTTAAGATGGCAGGTATATTATATTAGTCAATGAGCGAAAATGTTAAAAAAAAATTTTAGCGGAAAAATAAAGAAATAGTGACATTAGAGGACAATTGTAAGAAAACAGTATTTTTAGTGTAATTTTTTTCGAAAAAGTAGTAAAATAATGTCATCGCTCAAAAAAGTGTCAAATAGTATCAATAGCGTGATGAGTCCGTGGTCTGTAATCATGAATTTATACTATCTACAGCTACAATTGAAAATAATATATTAAAAAATAGCAAAAGTGACACTGATTATTGTTTCTTACCATCGGTTCTTTCTTCGACACTGTTCTTATCTTTGTGAGAATCTTCTGACGGAATTTCAGCAGTTCTTACATCTTTTCTTACAACTTTGTAGTAATTGTATAAAAAACCTCTTACACTTGAACACTCGTTTCCAGGTTCCGTACAGTATGGGATGTAAAATAGATTTTTATCTTCGGTGGAAAATAATTCCGTGATTTCGTCTCTGAGTTTTAAGAATGTTGCAGGCTTTATTCTGGAAGTTGAAGAATATTTGTTGAAGTTACATTTTTTTCTTATGTATGTATAGAAGACCTTCTAAAGTGGAGCTTATAAATGATACAAATCGTTCTTCACGAAATCAAAAGCATCTATATGGAAAGATGTAAAATATTTAGAAAAACAAGAAGAAATTAATTATAGTAAAAATGAAAGGCTGATAATAGACCTCTTGGCTGTACAGAATTTTCTTCAGAAACTACGTTTAGCAAAGTAGAAGGATTATTAAGTTCAAGATTTGATCCATTTTGTATTAGTAGGACAGGAGACAAAGGGACGTGAATGGATGATGAATTGAGATTAGAATTTGTTATTTTACACACATGAAACTCTTCTTCGCCTACTTCTATAAAATTCCCTGCCAAATTCTCATTATACAATTCTACTTCCATCGCTACCGAATCATAATAACATGCAGAATGCATCTTTCAAAATTGTTCTTTTTCAAAATTGTGTTTTAGAATAAATTCCACAGACAAATTCTGATTGTCCTTGAGTATCGCACAAATTTCTAATTCACTCATGGAAAAAAACTCATAACCCAACCGTTCATATCTCCTAGTAGAATTATTCTTTCTCCGTGATCACACGTGCCTATAGTATCATTTAAACTGCGCCAGAAGGCGTCTATAACCTCACTTCTTTCTTCATAAACTGGGGCGTAATATGCTATGATAATTAATCCTCTGATTGCTACTTTAGTTCTATACGATATCAATACGAGAGATGCAAATTTATGCCCCTTGACATGATGCTTAGCTCTCTCATTCATAATCAGACCGACTCTTTGGTCTATGTTTTATTTTTGTGAGGGTCAAAAATATTTAATGTATAACGGCATACAATTGCATAACATCAAAACATCAGATATGAGAGGGAAGGGAAGACTGGCAACGTTCCGACTAAAAGTTGTTTAACATGTAAAAGTGAATATTAGTAGGTAGGAAATGTTTTTTATGTTGTAAGTTTTTTTTTTCTTTTTCTTCGATGTACTATGATTAATGTATTATAAAATTCAGCTCATAGATAAATACATATCATCAATCAATCTCTCTCTCTCTCTGCACTCAACACTCTCTTACTATGCAATCTTCTCAAAACTCATGATGATGTTCTATTTTCTGATTTTCTATCAAATGAGTATTTTCAATAATAAGCATGAAAAACTGAACAAATTTTGTTCCCAAATTCAATTACTTCTTAGGAAACAAATGGTCTGAAGTTGGGAAAATATTATTAGAACTATTTGAAACTTTGATATATATACGAAATATACCCTAGCGATGCCTAAAAACTGAAGGAAAAACTAAAAATCATCTCTTGTTTAATAACATTTAATTAAAAATTGAGACAGATTGGTCCCCCCTTTTTTCAGTCTTTCTGTCAAAAAGTATTGTGGGAACTTTACAGTTGAAACAGCTTCAAATGAGACATTTGTTCTTCACTGTTCTGCCGTCCAAACTAAATGGATACATAAATGACATTTTTATGAAAAATGAGTTTTTGGTATCGTTGGATTTGTAAGGGAAAGCTGCATCTAACTGTGTTATTAAAAAATTAATAATTGTTAATATTTATTGCAAAAAACGATTGTTTATAAATGAGAAATGTCAAAAAGATAAAAAAATACAACATAAAAAGATACGAAAAGCACTTTGCGTGCCCTAAAATTTGTACGAGGCATGTAATACGTCATCAGATTACAAATAAAAAAGAACGTCAAGAACTTTTTTTTTTTGTCCCATAAAAGTGATCGAGTGCGGGGCGTATTTACAAACAAAAAGAATCGTTTGACCTTACGTATGTTTTATGAATTGTGCAACAGCTCGGACTCTGTTCGGAAATCCAAAGGAAATATGTCCCGGCTGGATTCGGCTATACACTAGCGACGATCGTTCGGGTAAGTTCAGGACAGCCGCTGAACACACAGTGTCCCTTACGTGTGTTTCGTTGTTGTATTTTGAGGCTGTGCTCGAGCTCTTGGACAAAGGCATTGTCCGCATTCTAATAGACATTGTCTAAAAAATTAATTTTGTATTGCAAAATATGAAAAAGCACATTATGTTCACCCGAATGGTGTATCTATATTATTCAGAATTTTATTCGATATTAGATTTCGCTGAGCAAACAGTTTTTCTCGACACAATTTTTTTCCATATCCGGACATATGTCAAAATACTAGGTTTAGACCGCAGAGAATTCGCCTGTAAACAGATATTTTCTTACGTGTTAATATAGATAAATATGTTAGTCTAGTTACCCGTGCTCGATCAAAAAATAATAAAACCACCCGCTGAAAATCTATCGCTGGTACCCGTTTTGCAAGATTATTCTGATGAAGACGAATCATAAAAAATATAAGGCGTTAACTAAAGCATATATAATTACTATATCACTTCTTAATAAATGTAAATATTTGATGACAGTTCTGCTTATTTATCGTGTAACAAACGCATAATAATAGAGCTTGAAGCTGCTTGACGCCCTGCTGATAAGCAAACTCAGTATTGACAATGTATGAACTTTGCGAATTTAAAAACAAAGATCTTAGAAACGGCTCAATTTTGGGGGTTACACCTATTGACTTTTTTGTTTGCCGGACCAAATATAACAACTTTACACACTTTTTAGATCTGGACGTTGTGGGCCCAATATCCTATCTGACATTGGCACTTTCCTTTAATACAATCATCACAATAGTAATGCATTTATTTTTTTCTTTACAGTGCTCGATGAGGCTCAAAATCATGTCCAGGGACAAGATGTCCCTCATGAAATGGAGATTTGTATGGAAGCAGAGGATACTGAATAAGGTAATTACTTTTATAATTTTTCCATTATTTTTTTAACAGTTTACTTTGACTGTAAAAATTAGTTTTGCAATTTTTTAATTTTTTCAGAAAAAGAAATGGAGACAGAGTCGGAGGAAGAGGTGAATGAAGATGTCGAGGACGATGAAGGGGAGGATACTGACGTGGAGAGGTTGAAGGGGGAGGAGGTTGACCTGGGAGGATTGGAGAGGGAGGAGGATGAAAAGGATGAGAGGGCTGCAGCCATGGAAATGATTTATCGCTCTCAGCTGCGGATGTACCAACATATGCAGCAACAACAATTGCTGGAACAGCAGCTGAATCAGCAGCAATTTCTCGAGCAGAAATATATACATTAGCAGCATATCGAAACGGGCGGCGGCACACATGAAGGTTGGAGAAAGAGTATTTTTAATATTAAATGGAATAGTTCGCGGTATTTTAGCAAGTTTCATGCGAATGGGCGCGAAATTGAGATTAAAATAGTAGAGCCTTCAGAGTCTGAGAATATTATCGAGTATTTTAAAAAAGCGTTCATCGCTATTTTTGAATATTTGATGAATTTTGTTGATAACCCTGAAGATTATGCTGGCATAAAATTTAATTCCGATTTTTTCGAAAGGTGCTGGTGGTTTATCCTTTCATCTGGCACGCGATTTAAGTTTCGAGATCCTTTGGGATCTCACTTTTAAAATCATTCAGAATAATGAAGAATTTAAATTGGATAAATCGTTTGTCGTAAGTTTTAATATTATAAAAGATATACGCGATGCTGAACGAACGTTGCTGACGCACAAGAGCGTTATAAAAATCAATTTTGAAAATTGATAATATAGATAACCTCTGTCTCCCGCGCTCTGTTGTGTCTGCATGCGTGTACCAAGAGCGAGGGACAATTCGCAGTGGAGACTTGCATGCAAAATGGGAGAGTATTAGGAAATCAAAGGCGAAATTACAGCGAGAACTAGCTACTGAGCTAGTACGTAAATCGGGTGTGACGATCCCCGAATCTGGTTGCAGATTGTTTAAAGTAAATATAATTCAAAATTACCCCCTACGTGAGCGAATCGCGTTAGTTGTTTTTGAATTTAATAATTTTGGTATGGGTAAGACTGCACCGGTATATGACGGTACTAGCATAATTTCAGATTCGGGTCATACGGTGCGGTACAGTGTAAATATAATGTTTTATTGTGATAGGTGCTCTCGGAGGTGCGAAACTATCACTGGTTCGTAACCTTAAAGCCATACACGCGTGCCAAAAATATGTCAAGGCACTTGCGAGATGAATGCAGAAAGCTGTCATCCTTGGGTCACTTTGTGTCCTCAAAACACACGAGGGTTTCGCCGGCCTGTCATTGTGTCGTCGTGTCCTGTGACCACCCCTCTCACGGTTGTGAGACGTGGCCATGAGTGGAATTTACCGCGGTCCTACTTGGAGCCGGTGTCATTTTTAGATGGCGCACTGCTCCGATGAGTTCGGAGAAACAATAAGTTAATCTGAGTGATGTATAGATTTTTCTGTGAAAAGATGGTTCTCGCAGGTTAAAAAGCATCACCTGAAAAAAATTCTCAAAAAATTCAAACATTTTTTTTACTTGTTGTTTTGGCCATAAAATTCTCTTGAATTTTTCGATAAATTGTCTCATCAGTCCCCATGACATATATTTTGTTCATAAAAATTGGTCAAGCAGTTCTTGAGAAAAACTACTTTTTTGATTTTCCTTTCCCCCTCCATAACTTCCAAAAAATGCAATTTGCGGGTTGAAATTCTTTGTAGTTTTTTGATACCTTAGGATGAACGTTTGACATAAACTTCAGCCTGATACGCGCGGGGGCCGATTTGCCATGCTTACCCGGATAGAACCTTTGTTTAAAAAACAATAATTTATTGACAGTCAAGTATCAACATTTTTAAAAATTTTGGTTGCAACCGACTCGTCGAAATAAAATGTAATAACTCAGGGTTCAAAATATTTTAGATTTTTTTTTCGTGATCAATTCTCTGAACTCTCTAAAGGATTTAAAAACCCGCTGCAAACGAGCTTAGGTGCGTTTATTATATGGTGAATCTTTAATTATATCCCAATGGTTTTTATGTTAAAGATAATTCCCGGATAAGTATTTGAAATTTAAAAGGAGTCCGAGGATATGAAAAAGGGGATCGTTTATTGTCAAAAGAGTCTGAGGGGGTGATAGAGGGGTATTTGGGATTGCAAGAGGAGTCCGAAGGCATGGAAAAGGGGATTGTTTATTGGAAAAGGAGTCTGATGGGTTCGAAAAGGGGATTTTGGATTGCAAAAGGAGTCTTAGGGGTCGGAAGAGGCGATTTCATCTGCGATTTTATATTATTTATTGTTAATTATTTATTATTCATTGTATATTGTTAAAAATATTCGTCATACAGTCCTGTCAAATACATCAATCGATTTGTTTCATCACAAAGAATGAATTTAGTACCCTCAGTATTGCTATGTTCCTAAAATTAATAAAGTTTTTTTCTTATAAACGTTTGAAAAATGTGTATATATAATAACTTCATTTGGCCATAGAATGCTTCTATATGCATCAATCGATTTATACTGTCAAAATGAAATTAGGTAAATGTATTATAGGTAAATTAGGTGTTGCTGCATTTCTAATATTAAAAAAAAAATATTTTAAACGAAAAATTACAAATTTTAAACATTCTTAAACATGAAAGTTTTTGTTTGGAGATAGATATAAGCATTCTATCGACTTATATCAACTAAATATCACCCGGAAGATGTTTTAATTAATTTTTATTATTCTCACACACAGTGAAAATGTGTCAAAAAATAAAGTTTGAAAATGTTCATCGTTAGCAAGCTTCCTCTATGAGGAAACAATTCAAAAATTATATTCAATATATATTATATATATATATATATTGAATATATATAGCTAATCTGAAAAATTGCACCCGCTCCCAGCGAAATCGCGGTAAAATTTCAGCTGTAACCACGTCTCACGACCGTGAGATATATATATATATATAATATATTTTTTAAATATTTGTTTATAAAATATGTGCAGTTATAAAATATGCGAAATACATCTAAAAACTGTATTGTGCAATATTAAAATCAATGAAAAGTACAACAAAATTAATTGAGTTATATTTAATTTACATGAGTTGAAAAAACTCCCAATTCAGTACTAAAATACAGTTTTTTAAATTCAAAAATCGCGCCAAATACGTTGTTCAGAGGCCATACAGAGAGTATTAAAGAAAGTGGAAGATGCCGTAAGCGGGGATGAGTAAGTAAATTACTCGCGGTAATTTACTTGGTTTTCTACGGTAATTTACCTGGTATTTTACATCAGTTTGCTACATGATGTAAATTGCATCTTATTCTATATATGACGGCGCCACCTCTGAGGCGGCAAATTGAAAACTTGAGTCAGACAGCCAATCAGAGGTTTTCTACATGTATTTTACATATTCGAGGTATTTTACTCAAAATACCGCCTCTAGGTATTGTACGTAAAGAACTTCCAGTTACGTGTAACTGAACATCCCTGATGGAATGTATGGGAGCCCGGAGTGTTTTTTTGCTTTTTTTCGCTTTAGATGACATTATTTTTTAATTAACAATATAGGCATTGAAAAAAACACTCTTACGAATGCCGGTACAAGGATTTCAAAAAAGTGAGGTTATGCACATTTCTGCAGGTCCGCCATCTTGTCACGTAATTTACAAAGTATTTGACCTGTTTTCTACGTAAAATACTTCACTTAGGTATTTTACGTCAAAAAACTCCAGTTACGCGTAACTGCATATCCCTGGCCATAAGAGCCCAATATATTTTTCCGTATACGCTTTCAGCGCTCCACCAGTCACGGGGAAGATGTAAACCTGAATAATAATAAGAATAACGGATGTGACCGATTGGAAAAGGGCCGCGTGAATGAGACGAAACATTTTCTAGAATCTTTTCGTTCGAAATTGCTAAGTGACGCCGACTTGAGCATATAGTGTCGTTATTTTCATGAAAGCCCACGACCTCACGTCGTAGAACACTTAACTAATTTTCTACCAGAAAGTTTGTCTTAATGTAATGTTAAAAATCACAACACACGTAATGAATGCTTGAGATATCACCAAAGAAACACAAAGCAGCCGTCAAGATATCTTCTGACACCAATGACCAGATGCCATTGCCCATGGCCATGAATCATGCCATTGCCTTTTCGTGCATGGTAGAAAGTAAACTTCCCGTTGAAATATGCGAGATTTGTCCCCGAAGCGGCGAGTTCGCTAGTGTCCAGTGTACGGTCACTTTACACTTTCTTTAATACTCTCTGATGCCATACACATGAAACTTCCGAAATGAGGCGAGGATAGCCGACCGGAGGAAAAGATCCCGTTCGTGTTGTACACAGATCCGCTCGTTATTCTGGTATCGAGCCCAGATAACATTCTGTTATAACACTGATGGCGTATGCGCACGCAGATCTGCGGATCGACGCGCAGATTGTGCTCTCACGTCATGAGACATATGCGTCATCAATTGCCTGGCATATTTCTAGCATAATCTGACGCATAATCTGCTACGCATATCGCTAGCAGATCTGACGCATAATCTGTTACGCATATCGCTTGCAGATCCGACGCATATCTGCGACAAATAACCGAGCAATTCACGCCTACCCCGAAAGGGAAACGGCCTAATGATATAATAATAATAATAATAATAATAATAATAATGAAGCAACTATCTAGAAATGTTTTCCAATACAACTGAAGAAGTTTAAAAATGTATTGAATTTGTTATAAACAAATAAGTGGATGAAAATGATTTCGTGGGGATTAGGAGTGTTTGGCCATTCAATTTCAACTACATTTTTACAATGTGTAGACAAAAGGAATTTACAACAACTAACAACTGCTGAAATGTATAGTTACTTATAGTTGATTATGTTGAAAAAATTAACTTTGTATGTCGAAAAGCAGCCAAATAGTTCATTTTTTAATATATGTTGTTGAAACATTTACTAAACCACATAATTGCAGGGTAATTTATGATTGTTTGAATAAAAGAACGGTATTTATTTTTTCCCAAATAGCTGGAACGGATAATTGCTCATAAAATTTTTTTACTAGATACCAAATTATTGATTAATTTTCATTAATCCAACTTAGACACCCCTTTTCTTTATACATTGTAAAAATTTACTTGAAATTAGGTGACGAAACATTGCTAATCACCATAAGAAATCATTTTCATCCACTTATTTATTTAATTCAATACATTTTTAGCTTCTGCAGTTTACTGGAAAACCTTTCTGGATAGTTGTTTCATAAATTGTAGAGCACACTTATACCGTTCCTTCCTCTGACGAAAAAATAAATAAAAAATGACATTTATTGGGAATCGTGTTTTTCGCGTTTTTTTTTTATCACAACATTTTAAAATATTTTTTCACCAATTTTTCTAACATTTTTTTGGTCTTTTTGCATTTTGAAATTTATCTTAAAATAAGTAAAAATTCAGACGTCGAAAAGTTAAATAGGTCAATTATAACCAAAGATATATCATTTGAAAAAAGTGCTGTCCAAAAACTCCAAAAAGCCACCATCGTGAAAAGAAATGATCTGTCTTAACCTGTCTTTTCTGGTCCTCAGAAGACTACGGTCCTCTTCTCCCCCGGCCGTTGAAACCCCCATTCCAGGTAGCTAGTCTGTTGATACAGACAGCTATCCTTATCCACTTCTTTCCAAATGACAAAATAAAACCTTTGGTAAAACCAGTTTTCTAAATTTAATTGTAAAAAATATATTAATCGATAGAGAAATATATCACATACAATCATACAAAGCTTCTAAATTTAATTTCATGGTTTTTTTTCGGTTTTTTTAAATTTTGTTCATATTTTCATTTAGGTTTATTAAATTTAATCAAAAATGTTACTTCATTTTCAATGCATGTTTATCAAAGTTACGTAAACCACTGTGAAATTTATTCAGCCACCAATAATATTTTATGAGCAAGCAATTGAAACAAGTTTCAGAGTCAATTTTATGAAATTTCAATCACTTTTGCTTAAAAATTAATTTCGTGTCACTGAAAATTAATGAATATGGCCTGAAATTGATTTTCAAAGCCAAATCCAGGAAATTTCAGTGACAGAATTCATTGAAAACTGACTGAAATTTCAGGAAACTTCTAACAGTGTGCATACTAACCCGAGTCAAAGTTTCAAATATCGTTTTAATTTCCTTATACTCTACATTACTATCATTCGATGACTGTAGAGAAATTGAGGCGATAGTTTAACTCCTAAATCAAAGTTAAAAGTTTCGTTTCAATTTCCTTATACTCTCCATATCTCATAATAAAGATTCAAGCGAAATTGAGGCGAAAAAAGAAAGCTTCAAAGGGGAGGGAAGAAAGGATAGAGGAGGATATGACGTGGAATGAAAGAAGAAGAAAGTGGATCATGAAACAGAGAGCATGGAGTGAAAGAGTGAAAAGGAACACGGCATGGATAGGGAAAGACAGGATGTGGATAAATGGGCATGTGTGGATATGAAATGATGAGAAAGAAGAATTGAGTAGTAGTAGTAGAGGTTGAAAGGAAAGGAGAAGGTGGAGCGACGGGGTTTCCACAAAATTAGGGAGGGGACGTAAAGACGAAAAAATCGAGAAAGGACGGAAGAAAGAAGTAAGAGTAGCGTTTTGGAACGTATCAGCGCTAATGAATAAAGATGAAGGATTCTGGGAAGAGTTGAAGAAACGGGATGTAGTGATGTTGAGTGGAACCTGAGTAGGTGAGAAGGATTGGAGGAGGGTGAAGAGGAAGTTACCCAAGGGTTATATGTGGGAGATTCAAGAGGCAAAGAAAGAGAAGATAAAGGGAAGAAAGAAAGGGGGTATGAGGGTATGGTGTCAGGAGTAAGGGATGAATTGGTGGGAGAAAAGAGAATAGAAATGGGATTTGAGGAAACAGATGGACTAATGACGAGAATGGTGAAGATAGGAAGAAGAAAGGTGAGGTTAGTTTGCATAAAAAGGAGAAGGGGAGAAGAAGAAGGTTGGAATGTGATTAGGAAATGGGTGGCGAAAAAGGATAATGAATTGGTGTTCATAGGAGGTGATCTGAATGCGTAGACAGGGGAACAGGGAGGGGAAATATTGGATGAAGAGTGTGAGACTTTCAGGAGAAAATCGAAACACGAACAGGTGGACCAGGAGGGTAGGACTCTGTTGGAAATCCTAGAAGAAACAGGATGGTTCATTTGTAACGGGAACTCGGAAGGGGATCAGGAAGGCGAGATTACGTTTGCAGGAAAAGGGTAAACAGTAATAGACTACATTCTGACCGAGGAAAGGATAAGGAGGCTGTTGGAAAGAATGGAAGTAGGCAACGAAATAGGGTCAGAACACTTCCCGGTCATTGCAATGTTGAAACGCGGGAATTGGAGAAGAGAGGGAAGGAAGGAGGGGGCGACAGGGAAAAAAGCAAAGATGGGCAAATGGGAAGTTGATAAGCTAAGGGAATATACGGAAAGAATGGATGAAGAGAATGTTTTGATGGAAGATGGGGAGGCGTGGATGAGATGTTGTGCAAGATGAGGGGAAAGGTAGAGAAGATAGTGGAAGAAATTAGGCCAAGTGAGGAATAAAGAAGGGAGAAGCGAGGATGGTGGAATGTGGAATGTGTACAGAGTAAAGAGCGTATGAAGTTATCGTTAAAAAGTTGGAGAAGACGAGAGATAGACACAAAGGAGTATAATAAAAAAAAGGGAACACGACAAATTACTGGATGTAAAACGACAGGAGGAGAAGATGAGATACATGGAGGAGGCAGAGAAAGCAATAAAGGAAGGATGAGAATGGGAGGTGATCAATAGAGAAAGGTGTGGATGGAAAGGAATCAATGAAGAGATAAGTATGGACGAATGGACGGTATATTTCAGTAAATTGCTAGGAGGGGTGAATAACAAGGTGAGAGGGAAGGTAGAAAGATGAAGGATGGGAGAATGGGAGAATGGGAGGTGGGAATGAGGTGACCATAGAGGAGGTGAATCAAGCAATTGAGAAGTTAAAAAGAAACAAGGCGACAGGAGAGGATGGGATGGAGAATGAAGCGTATTATCTCGTTTCGGACTTTGTCCATCAGTGTTTTCCCGCACATTATGCGCAGAGGTTTCATGCCAATCGCGTTAATAATCTTTAAAAATACCCTGAAACATTTCAAAAGAATTCAAGACAATTCAGATATATGTATATTATCCCATGACTTAATTTTTTGAAAGAAAAGTTACATTATGGGCTGCATAAAGGGTACCATAGGGACCAAATCTTGAACATAGTGTACTTTGGGGACCTTAACTGAATACAGAGTACAATAGAGTATATAGGGACCGGTCTGTGAGGCCTGTTTAAGGAATTGTAACAGATTTTAAGGAATCCCGATGGTTTCATGTGATTTCAAAAGACATTAAAAGATTTCAAAAGATTCAAAAGTATATCCACGGATTTGAGAAGATTTAACGAAATCTACAATAATGTCCGAATATTATAAAGAATTTGAAGGGATTTAAAGTGATTCAGAAAGATTCCCACGGATTTTTATGAATCAAATGAATTTCAAGGATTTTAACTGATTTTTAGAAATTTTAAGGCGTTACCACGAATTTAAAAAGATTATAAGGGATTTGTATGAAATTTTGAAGATTTCAAACGATTTCAAGGATTTCCAGGGATCTCAACCTTTTTAAAGTGATTTCACGAGATTATGTATGCATGTGTCAAAGGATGTCGAGGAATTTCCACATGATTTAAACAAATTTAGGAGATTCACAAAAATTTCAAAAGAATTCACGGGATTTCAAAAGGATTGCAAAGATTTCTCGGGATTCCGCGAGATTTCGTGTAGGGTTTAAATACTGGTTAACTCCTCGATTATATGTATATTTATTGGACATAATAAAAAACAAATAAAACAAATAATGATATAATTTGTATAATAGTATAACTAGTAATTTCAACAGCTCACAGAGGTTTCAATTAGCATATTTTTAAAAAATAATTAGAAAGAGGAAACTTGAATGAGAAATGCTTTCGGCCCCCATATGTAAGGATTCATAAGATTTTCCGGGCCCCCTATCTCCAAAAAAGCCTTACGTAATTAATGGACGATCCGTTAAGAGAAATTATGTTTAAGGAACTGCTTTTATTTTGTAACGCAATTTTTTATTATATGTGCTTAGAATTGGACGATATGCTTAAAGAGGAACTATTCGGACAGAAAATAGCTCACGATACAGTACTTCATGCAATTAGTGGTCATTTATCTCGTCTCCATCCGGTAAAACCATTGGCTATGAGTTTTCATGGATTGCCTGGGAGCGGTAAAAATTTCGTCGTCAAAATGATAGCAAAAGCTCTTTTTAAAAAAGGCGAGGACAGTGAATACTATCATTTTTTTAATGGACGAGATCAATTTCCTCACGAACGACTAGTAGAAACATACAAGGTATATTTTCACTACCTAAAATATACAAAGAATCAGGGTGTCTAGCGACTCGGGAAATTCGAGAAAACCGGGGATTTGCGAGGAATGTTGTGCACCTTGAAAAATCCGGAAAAATTCCGGGAATTCATAAAAAAATCCGGAAAATCTATGTTCATAAATTAAAAATTTTATTTTCTGCGTAAAATTATTATCAGAGTGGCCACTCACCCGGGAGAACCGGGAGAAAGCCGGGAGAAACTTTCACCGGCAGAAAACCGGGATAAAGCTGGGAGAAAAATATTACACCGGGAGATTTCCCGTATTTCATAATTCGCGCGTTTTGTAAGTTTTGAGTAAAAATGATTTTGAAATTAATTGATTTGCTTAATTTAAGTTAAAAATGAAATTCAGTTATTATTAAAATTCAGATTCTTGTATTACTCTGTGCGGCCTTTCAGATATTGAGAGCATGCGAAAAACAATGTTGTAGAGTTATATTACGTAATATATCACATTAGAAGTAATGAAGTTTAGTTAGCTTAAGGATTATGACGTAAATTACCTTGTCCAACCATGAACAGACGTATCGTGTAAAAAATTGTTAACTTTTAAGATTTATTACACCTTTATTAATCCTGGGCTTGAAAACTGCCTAGTTTTACAGTTTCATTTTTTTAAAGTTTGCTATGAGCTCGCATTTCACAATTATCGGTCCACTCAAGGTAAAAACTGTGAGGAAATTTTGGTTCCTTATTCAAAATCTAATATGAACTAAAATCCTGACTGTATTTTGAAAATTGTCTGAAATAATCAATTTTTTATAAAAAATATCGTATGCGCCAAGGGGGAGAGGCACTTTTTCTCCCCCTAGGTGCATAATATACCATTATTATTTGGTTGCAAATTACATTATTTTTGTGAAAATATATTTTGAAAATATCCCCATAAAACTTTTTGATTAGACCAAAATTCAAAAGGTTATTGTTTTCAAAATTATGCAATTTTTGTTTTTAGGAGTTTCAAGTCCTACTCGTGATTTTTAGTAGATTTCGACAAGATTTACATATGATCTTAATGACATTCTTCAATTGTACACAAATGTAAAATATTATAAATAACTAATAATCAAGTAGATGAGCTGTATTGGAATATTTTTAGAACGCAGTGAAATGATTTTTAGTATCTTTTTCAAGCTGATAACAAATTTTTGTAGTTTTCCTAGAGCCGAACTTTTAACAAACAGCATCAAGGCCTATAACTTCATGTTTGTGTACAGTGAATCAAAAAATAATATTCATATTTCATTCTCATTAGAGAACGTATCAATTTATTCTCCTGACTTTTTTTGATAAAAAGAAAATTATCCGAGCATTTCCAAAATTAAAAAAAAAAAAAATTAAAATTTTGAGACAATACGAAAATATGAAGAAAAAAAGTCAGAAAGAGAAATCATTGCTTTTTGAAAGCCCTACAATATTATCATAACAACTTTTTGAATTTTGTTGAAAAATCAAAAATTCCCATTTTTGGACCAACGATTCTGGTTTTAATTTGAATTTAGTTTATTGACGGCTACCGCCTTGATACATAGTTATAATACAGAGTATACTTAATATTTAGTTTCTCACAAAGAAAACTTGAAATAGAAAAATTATAATGATAATATAATAGTAAATATGAGTAGTAGTTCGACTTTAGTAACGTTCATAAACTTTAATTTATTACTTTCTGAAGATTAATTAAACAAAACGAAAAATTGCCTCATGGCATCGAAAAATATGTAATTGTCGTTACGAAATCACTCAATGATTTATTGAAGATGTCGACATCGTATGATACATTGTTTATCTTATTACAATTACGACAAATTTCAGGTAGAGGTGCGTGTGAGCCATATTCTGTTCTACGAAATGGAATTTCGAACAAGCCAGAATTTGTATTCCTCAATTCCCTCGAAGGAATATCAAGAGAAATTTGTTGTAGTAATGAAGGACTATCTGAATAAGAATTTAAAAGCTTGTACAGAAAAATTTGTCCAGCCTGAAACCTTCTATGTTCAAGTGAATCTAGATATAATAATTCAGATATGGTTTCCAACAAAAATATGCCACGGCACTTGCGAGATGGATGCAGAAAGCTGTCATCCTTAGGTCGCTTCGTGTCCTCAAAACACATGAGAGTTTCGTCGGCCGGTCGTTGTGATTTCTTCGTGTCCTGTGTCCACCCATCTCACGGTTATGAGACGTGGTCATGAGTGGGATTTACCGCGGTCCTACTGGAAGCCGATGTCATTTTTTAAATATCAGTTGCTCCCAGGGGACCCTGCGGCGGTTGTTAACTTTCAGTTTTTAATTATATGTATATATTTATTGATTGTATGAATCCCTGATTTTGGTTTGAACTTAGTTTCTCAATTTACGAAATTCAGCTTGAATAATACTATTTTTTGTTCTTCTAACCAATCTATGTTTTTTCTCTCTTTCTTTTATTATGTCAATAAATTCTGCTTCATTTATATTTGTGAGATTGCGTATTGAGGAATGCAAAGCATTGTTTACATATAGGAGTTTGACTAAAATTAATTTTTTTAGACGATAGTAAGTGAAAAATTGTGATATCGCTTTGCTTTTCAGATAGAAAAGCAATTTCTCTAATTATTGTTGGCAATTTGGAAGGTGTGCGATTTGGCGATCCGTCAAGAAAAATTAGAATGTGCCGTGATTGATTTTATAACCTCAATTGCTGGTGACATATAACAAGTCACAAGACTTTATGATTTGTTGAGTAAGGCATTTTTAATTGAAAATGTCGCAAAATTGCGTTGTGGTAGGTTGTAAGAGTCTTTTCGGTAAAGTAGGGAAATTTGTATCGAAACACAATAATTTGCAAATCTTTGAAGTTTTTCCTGGACGTCCTTCCATCCTTAAACCGATAACTATCCGAAATAATACTTATGAGCAGCTGATGACGTATAACACTGTCTTTGGACGTGACTAGTATGACACGAGAAAACAAAACGTTTCTTTCTGGTGAAAATAAAATCCGAGACACGCTGAGAAACGATTCGTTCAATCGTCGCAGGCTTGTCGGTCCTCGCCGTTTGCACGACCGACGGGCGTCTAATGTGCCGGACCAGCGTCCGCCCTTCGGACGCATTCCGACTCTGCCGGCCTGACGCGTGCATTTAGCAGGCACGTTGGTCTCCAGCCCGTCGGACCAATCGCGTGCCGGCACGTATTGTTATCTGGGATAATAAATTGGATGAATTGCAAATCATTGTTAATATAAGAGACGAAGTGCTTAGATAAGAGCTTTGAAACGTGATTTCTCTGAAAATGAACCGAAAAATGGATGAATTTGTACGAAACATTTTATTTCAGGAGAGTTAGAAACTGTATTTTAATTGAGTAGATAATAACAGAGATTTTAAAGTATAAAACACATTAAACCATTGAGCGTTGTACTCATAAATTGTGAAGTTTCTGTCGTTAAGTTTTTATTCTTACAAGTTAGACACTTTATAATAAGTAAAATATTTCAGTATTTCACCCTCTGTCTTGACTAGCGTATCCCCACTTTGTAATCTACACCACGTGACCACCTCACCGATACAAAGTTCATGAGTGTTAGTGCAAGAGTTTCGGGATCGTATCCATTAAAAAAGTGCATGGGCCCCCTAAATTAGTATGAAAGTTTAAGAATAATCATCAAAATTCCTTCAAATTGGATAAAAAATGATAGATTTATGATACGAAATCATCATGTGGAACATAACCTTAAGAAGGAAACGTCAAAGTGAACAAAATACCTTTAAGTGGAAGAATTGTTCCTTGTGAAAGGTGCTCTCGGAGGTGCGAAACTATCACTGGTTCGTAACCTTAAAGCCATACCCGCGTGCCAAAAATATGCCGAAGGCACTTGCGAGATGCACGCAGAAAGCTGTCATCCTCGGCTCGCTTCGTGTCCTCAAGACACACGAGGGTTTTGCCGGCCTGTCGTTGTGATTTCATCGTTTCTTGTAACAACCCATCTCACGGTTGTGAGACGTGGCGATAGGTGTGATTTACCGCGGTTCTACTGGGAGCCGGATTCATTTTTAGATGGCAGTTCCTCTCAGGACTCATATTGAGGTCAATCTAATGCGATTTCTCCACAAAAAAAGTAGTCCATATTTATATCTCCATGGATATTCATCGTTGTCCCACGGTGTCCTTATTCATCTTGGGGTTTCATAATTGCTTGATTTTTAAATATGAGATTGTTATCTCCAACGCATTTTTTTTAAAGGTAAGGATAATAGGATGCATTTCTATTAGCTCAAAACTTAAAATATCTTCAATCATTCAGTACATTTTTAGATACTGTGACTTTTAATTCAAAGTATGTTTATATAGATTAACATATAATGATTAGAAATTTTAATAGGGTGAGCTACAGTTTCAGTGTTATCGTGGTTTTTCCACCAGCCGGTGGCAAATCCTAGAATCTTATTTACTCCAGACGCAACCTTCAGTTATAAAACTATAATATGAAAGAACGTAAGACATAATATATGTCACCATGAAAGTTAATGGAATAACTAATTAGAGAAACTGGTTATAGTTAACGGAGTGCCTTGTTAGAGCCACTTATTAGAATTAGCGGAGTAACATCTGCTCAGAGAAACTAGTAAAAAAATTTGGGTTTGAACATAGTTAGAAAACCAGAAGATGTATTACTATTGGGGTTGGCCTCTTTTGTTTCTAAGAACAGCATGATATCATTTCAAAATACATTTAAAAACATATATGGCAAAGATTGTCTAAAGAAAGTGACTACGGCATCAAATGGCAGTAAATAGAATGCTCTATATAAGGATGATTAAAATTATCATATATATATATAGTTAAAACTTTGTCATAAGCACAACCGCAGGATTTCTCCGGGAGCAGATGCTAATCTTAAAAATTGCACCCGCTCCCAACGAAATCGCGGTCAAATTTCAGCTGTAACCACGTCTCACGACCGTGAAATGAGTGGCCAGTCTGCGACGAATTCAATATGATGATCCGGCAAAAGTCTGGTGTACCCTGAGGACACGGAGCGACTCAAGGACGACCGCCTTCTGAATTTTCTCCGCAAGTGACTCAGCATTTTCTTGACACGCAGGGATGCTTTTCAGGCTATTAACCAGTGAAAAGTTGGCACCTCCAAGAGCGCCGATGATCAGGACGATTAGCTTAACAGAATATTCCAAGTATAACGGTCGCAACTCCCTTATAAGGTCTCTTTACCTCTCTTTCTTCTCATTCTCCTTCGCTCAGATGTTTTTGTCAGCTGGTGCCGAAAATTCAATAACGAAAATGGTTCGTTTCTCGAAGTCAAAAAGAACTATGTCAGGACTCGAGTGCGCAACAGGAACAATTGTCGAGAATATGAAGCCTTATGCTTTCCAACAGACAGATGATAAGTGTATGGGAGGTTGAATCAAAAGCTTTCCGGTTCTCAATCCAGGCCATCGATAGGTAACGCTGATAGAATGCTGCGTCTTTACAGACACATCTATCGATGAGCAGGTTCTCAAAAAATTATTTCGACGAAGTAGGAACGTCCTTTTATGAATTTTTATATAAAAAATTACATTTTAACGTCTTCAAACTCGTTCAAATTCCAGAACAATTACTGTTAAAATAGATTTTTTTAAACAAAACTTTATCACAAGGAATTTCTATTTTATCGAAAGAATTATTTTTTCTTCTAAGATAGCTGATCACGAAATAGACAATGTGCGAGATTAAAATTTGTTGCGGACAATTTTTTTGACATTATTTTGCAAGTATGTTAATTTTGTTCCAAAATGAATTGTTTTCCTAAAATGTTAAACCTAAAATCGGTCTCTCAGTAGGCGAGTTACCTTTGGTACCAATACCAGTACCGGGCCACTACAGACTTATGGTACAGGCATATTTTACCATTTCCAGTACCGCCCCAGTACCGACAGACAACTCCCAGGTCAGAGACATTTTGTACTAATGCTAGTACCGCTCCAGTACATACTTGCAGTACAGGCATAATATCATTTCCAGTACCGCGGCATTCCAGACTTTAGGTACGGGCATAATACCATTTCCAGTACCGCCCAAGTACCGACAGACAACTCCCAGCCGACTGACATTCTGTACTAATGCCAGTACCGCGTCAGTACAGACTTGCTGTACAGGCATAATGTAAGTTCCAGTACCGCAGCAGTGCAGACTTTAGGTACAGGCATAATACAATTTCCAGTACCGCCCTAGTACCGACAGACAACTCCCAGCTGAGAGACATTTTGTAATAATTCCAGTACCGCTCCAGTACATACTTGCAGTATAGGCATAATATAATTTCCAGTACCGCGGCAGTGCAGACTTTAGGTTTACAGGCATGATACAATTTCCAGTACCGCCATAGTACCGACAGACATCTCCCAGCTGAGAGACATTTTGTACTAATGCCAGTACCGCTCCAGCACAGACTTGCAGAACAGGCATAATATCATGTCCAGTACCGCGGCAGTACAGACTTTAGATACAGGCATAATACCATATCCAGTACCGTCCCAGTACCGACAGACAACTCCCAGCCGAGTGACATTCTGTACTAATGCCAGTACGGCGCCAGTACAGACTTGCAGTATAGGCATAATATAATTTCCAGTACTGCGGCAGTGCAGACTTTAGATACAGGCATACTACCATATCCAGTACCGCCCCAGTACCGACAGACAACTCCCAGCCGTGTGACATTCTGTACTAATGTCAATACGGCGCCAGCACAGACTTGCAGTACAGGCATAATACCATTTCCAGTACCGCCCTAGTACCGACAGACAACTCCCAGCCGAGTGACATCTCGTACCAATGCCAGTACCCAGCCGTTTTCCATTCGGTCATATACCAGTAATACGCCAGCACTGATATCCGACCGGCGGTACCAAGCCAGTTGTAAATTTCCACTTGGGGAGTAAGAGGTTATAACTGCTTTCGCCACATACTTTACTTTGATTGATGATAAAACATTAAATTAGTGTTCAAAATGCCTGGAGTAATCTTTTTCCCTTACATTACACTTTCCACAATTATTATATTATATAATTTTTATTTTGCAATGTTCATATTGTTTGAATAAACGGCAGTGCAGCGGCTGATCAATCTCTCTAGCGATCACCCCACGTGGAGAGTCTCACAAAATTGTTATTTGTGGTTCTCCACTTGGGCCCATTAGTATCCAAGGTCTTTGTTTCAGGCTTCATTCACTCTGCTCACATTCTTTTTAGGAAAGCTTTTGATTCAACCTCCCATAGACTTATCATCTGTCTGTTGGAAAGCTTAAAGGTTCATCCACACATCGTGTGGTGCATAGAGAGATTAATGCTGCTTTGAAAAACCGGATTTACTATCTCATCTGAAAAACATCGTGTGATCACTTATAGTATCACCTTTCAGAGAGGTGTGTTTCAGGGCGACACTATGAGCCCCCTTCTCTTTTGCCTCACATTATTGCCACTATATCTCGCACTTCTCCATTCCGAAGAGTACCTCTGCGGCAAACCTGGAAATCGAAAGCATAAGGTCACTTATGTATTTTACATGGATGATCTCAATATCCATAAAAAAATCAAGAGAAACTACATTGAGCTGTAGACATTGTCAAAGAGTACACTCAAGAGATTGGAATGAAGTTCGGCTTAGAAAAATGCGCCAAGGTTTATTCGCAGAAAGGGACACTTAATCGCGTCCCGGAAGACCCTGAGCTCGTCGACAGAAGGGCTATACGACATCTTGGCGCTAGAGACTTATACATACCTGGGCGTGCCACGGAGCCGCATTCAGGACGTGACATCTATAAAGGATACTTTCCTATGCATATACAAACGTCTCATCCAACGGATTTGGTCTTCTGAACTGTCGACGAGGAACAAATTATCTGCGACGAACATACTTGCCTTCACAGTAGTACTCTCTTCATTTGCACTGGTTCCATGGACGAAGGACGAGCTCAGATCCCTCCACATCGGGTCCCGAAAGGTCACGCACATGAACAAAAGCATGCTCCCTAAATCTTCTGTTCCGCGAATTTACATTTCACGCCGTCAAGGTGGTCGCGGAATACTGAATCTTGAATGTCTTCACAACAGAATTATTCTGGGTACAGCACATATAGTCGCAAATGGACAAGACCCTCTTCTTGAAATGGTCAGGAAATACGAAGAAGTAGGCGAAGGGGCGTTTCTGTACAAAGCTGCGGAGGAGGCTGCTAAAACACTCAGCCTTGACTTCAATATCATGGGTGAGCAAAATGCCTCAAATCTTATCCATCTTGAGTACTCACTCCGGAAGGTCCGCATTAAGAAAGCATAGAAGATCAATTTTCGCGGACGGCTCCTCGACAAGAAAATGTATGGCATCTTCCACAGAAATGTGGAGGATCTGTCGATGTCGTATGAGCTAGCGTTTGCTTTCCTTAAATCACCCGGATTGAAGGCGGGCACGGAGGGTTTCATTTCAGCATATCAAGATGGTTTAGTTTCCACTCTAGCATACCGTCGCCACATTTTGAGCCAAGATATTCATGATGATAGCTGCAGAGCGTGCCATGCACACCCCGAGCATCAAGGATACAACGCTCCTAGGGAAATAGAGTCAATTGCCGAAAATGAAAAGTGCCGCATATACTGGAACTTCATATTTTCGATAATAGTTTCTGTTGTGCACTCGAGGCCTCACATAGTTCTTCTTGACTTTAAGAAACGAACCATGTTCGTCATCGAAATTTCGATACCAGCTGACAAAAACGTCATAGCCAAGGAGAATGAAACGAAAGAGACGTATAAAGACCTTATAAGGGATTTGCGATGGTTATACCCGGAATATTCTGTTAAGCTAACCGTCTTGATCATCAGCGCTCTTGGAGGTGCCAAGGTTTCACTAGTTAATAGCCTGAAAAGCATCCCTGCGTGTCAAGAAAATGCTAAGACACTTGCGGGGAAAATGCAGAAGGCGGTCGTAGTTAGTTGTCTCAAGTTTAAGCCAGTACGGGTGTTGTAGTTGTTTGAATCTTATATCACAATCTTTAAAATTTGAAAAGGTCGGCTTGGTTATCAACTGGATCTCACATTTACTCGCGCTATTCGTTTTTTTCTACCGGATACGCATTTTCACAAATATGTTTATCTTGAAATAGTTTGCATTTAGTTAAATCATGCTCTGATAGACTGATGTGTTTTAATTTATCTTTTGATATAGCCGAATATATGGATTCAGGGACAATGTATGCAAACATTCTAGTTACATTATTGACATTTTGCCTCGCAGGTATAGGCGTATACTTGTACAGGTCATATATTTCCAGATTTAAAAGTGGAAATGGTAATATGAATATTATTTTTGAATTAAAAAAAAAAATGTTATGTCGGAAAGTTTAACCAAATTTCACGTCTTATGGGACATTATGGGAATGGGTAACTCGAGATTTAGTTTTTGTTTTTGAATTTCTTCGATGCATTTAAGTATTTGCTCCGAGGATAAAATTGTTGGATGAATTTCGCCTTGACGGGCAAATAAAATTGCGTCTATTATTATCATGGTTTCCAATTCGAATTCCGACAAGTGCGTATCTAATGTCGCGATATCGACTTCTACTTCCTGAGATAGTTTCAGATCTTGTATTTCATTATTTATGTCTTTTAATTGGTCTTCTATATGTTGAGCCAATTCTTTTACATTCTTGGTCATTAAGGTCTATTTTATTTCATTTTGATTGTATTCCAATTTTACAACGTGTGTGAAATTTTCTGAAAGAACCGCCATTAGAGCCGTGTTATTTGAAATTTCCTCTATTTTTGTGTCATAATGAGTTGCATCATTTTCATCTAAATTTCCAAATAAAACTTAAACTACTGTTCCTAAAAACCCAATTGGTGCCCGTTTTCTGCGACTATTGTTGGGGCTACTTGACAATAACTCGTTGAGTTGCTCCTCGAATTCACTTAACTTGCTGATTCGCGTGGTCAGGGCTTCGAATTCGTCCGTATTTAAACATTTTTGTCCTAGTTGGTTGCAAAATCTCCGTAGGATGTTGAAATTTGTGATAACGATGTATTGTTGCAGTCTCCATTGTTTAAGATCGACGTATGATACCATTTTCCAAATTGTATCATATGTTTTCAGTTCTCCTATGTATTCCCAGAATAGACCCGAACTCTGCGGTAACTCCAATATCTCGACAGTGTCATCTGATGTCATTATTCCTCCTACTCTGTAAAATAGACGGGTTTTATTTTGTCTGTATGTACATCTTGAACTAATGAAGGGTTGATACGTATTCTAACATTAGTTTTGTCTTTCATTGCTATGATTTCGTAAGGTCCTACGTTTTCGTCATTGTATTTCCCACTTTCAACTTCTTTTTGTAAACGAAGCTTTTGACCTACAAAAAATGTTCTCGGTCGTGCCTTTCGGCCGTAAGTTTCTTTACTTTTGTGCTTAGCTTTGTTTTGATTCAATGCGGCTACTATTCTGTTATCTAAAAGTTTGGTACATAGTTTATCTGTGTAATCAGTGTATGTTCTAACTTTTTCGCGTTCAATGATGCCTGATGGGAGATATGCACGACTGCCAAAAATCAATTCATGTGGAGTATTTCGTTGCCTCATGTACGCTCGTATTAAAAGCGAACATGGCGATTGGTAATATTTTGTCCCAATTGGAAATTTTGCCGTACGTATTGAGTTTTATGTACCACACATCACTACTTTACCACCGAGCAATTCACGCCTACCCCGAAAGGGAAACGGCTTAATGATATAATAATAACTGTTAAATTTAATTTCATCCGCATTCCTGATTAAAATTTTGCTGTAAGGGAATCAATGAAAATATATAATAATATATAATCACTGCTGAATGAGAATTTCAGGTGGATTATTTCGAAATAATTTTTCCCAACGTTAGTAAGATCACAAGTTTAAGAACATATGAAAGAAATAAACAAAGTACAACAATATTAATATGAGTACCTTCCAGGCAATAAAGTACATAGACTTAAGTAATAAATTTGGCATGAGGAACGCAACTTAAATTTGATAATATTTACCAGCAATTTAGGATTTTGAAAAAACTAAATTAACAATTAAAATTGTTACTGATGTTTTTTACTCGTAAAATCGCAAATTATTATAAGAATAGTAATTATTTTTAGTCGCTTTTTCAGTAGTTATTTTTAGCCAACTTTTATAATTATTATCAACGTACGAATACCAAAAAGTTGAAATGAAATAAAAACATTATAATTACGCAACGTAATGCTTTTGAAGCAGTGCAGCAATATCACAATATCACATGATACTTAGCATGAAAACTTATGAAATTAGACTTTATCATGAAAGCTATAAATAACGAATTTTCTCGATTAGATATATTAGGCATTTTGAACCAATTAAAGTATACTTTGTACTGTCTTCTCGTAGAACGCAGGATATCTTGTGGGAATGGTTTCTTCTTTGCATAACCAAATTTGAAAATAAAATTCAGAACAATTTAGTAAGATCAATCCTTACAATAAAAAGTCGCACTAAAATTTAAATCGTCAGATAGTGACAAAAGTGACGGATTGTGGATTCACTCAAGGGAGAGATGATTGCGTACTTTTCTGACTTGAATTTGATTCCAGAATTAATTATTTTATTATAATTTGGATTCTCCTTACTTTCTTTCTTTTAGATACTCAGACACCAAAACTTTGTTCGCACAACGAGGTCTTCATTGTTAGATAAAGTGCAAGGTCTTTACAAACTCCATTCTGGCCCTCTTCTTTTTTGAAAAATTGAAACAAACCAAAAAAACCCATTCGAATATCAGTAGCTGGTGCAACCATATACAACGAGGTCTTTATCGTGCAATAAAGTGCAAAGTCGTTACAATAAATGTTGCACGCATTTATTTTTCATTCCTTTAATTCCCCACACTAACTGCAAACATGCACAACGAGGTCTCCAAATAAATATGGAGTGCAAAGTCGTTACAACCATGCATAAACTAATTTACTTGAAAAAAATCCCCACAAATTCACTGCTACGATTCTAATTCATTAAGAATTAGGATAGCATCCTCGAAGTGAAGTTAAAAATGATGAAGGAGAATCCTCGTCAGTTGCGTTCCTTTCAAACAACGCCAATTCATTATTCTGTCATCAATGACCGAGTGGATCGAGGAGAGACCAAGAGAGTCCTTCCTCGTAGAGCCTCGAGTAAGAAGTCCTATGGTACCGATACCAGGATCGATATATAAAGTGCATTGGTCCCACGCTGTCCCCACTTATTAGCCGATGGCACTCGAAATCGGAATTTCAGAATTTTTATGGGAAACTAGCATATCGATCTTAGAGACTTATACACACATATATATAAAAACTAAAGGTTAACAACCACCGCAGGGTCCCACTGGGAGTAACTGTCATCTAAAAAAATGACATAGTCGAACCGTTAGCCCACTGCTTCTTAATTTCTCAAAAACTTGTCTCAATCGGTCGAACCCTTCTTCAATAGTTTTTGATGGGATAATGATGTCATCCATATAAGAAAAAGCAATAGTGTTCAATAATTCACCCAGTGCTTTGAAAACTGCGCGTTGAAAAACAGCTGGTGAATTTGCTAACCCCATCGGAACGCGCAGAAATTCCCAATATCCATCAGGCGTGACGATTGCCGTTTTCTCGATTGAATTCTCCGCCATCAGTAATTGATAAAATCCTGATTTTAAATCTAGGGTAGTATAATATTTGTATCCCCTTCCCAGTTGGTCAACTTGGTCATCAATAAGTGGTAATGCGAATTTATTTTTGATTGTGATAGCATTTAATCGTCTATAATCAACACACAGGCGATAATCGCCGGTTTTCTTTTTAACTAATATTACCGGATTTGCATATGGTGAATTCGACTCTCGTATAATCCCGTTATCTAATAGTTCTTGAATCAAATCCCTGAGTATTTTTCTCTCGTTCTCGGGCAGTTTGAACGGTCTATATACCACGGGTTCATCCGACATGCATTTTATTTCTAATGAAACCAAATCACACTTACCCAGATCACGCATTGAGAATGCAACACAATCCGAAAATTCCTTTAGGATCCGCATACATTCCTGTCGGGCGTTGTCATCTAGGTGACCCAACAGCACTGTTGTGTCTGGAGCTTCCTCATCTATGATGCTCGCCAAATTCACGTCGATTTTTGGCAGGTTATTCACTGTCATTTTTCCGTTCTTTATAGTCGTTATGACATGAGGTTGGTTCATGAAATCTCGTCCCACAATCAGATCATACTTCATGCTACTATCTGGCACTATTGTTACTCGTACCTTGGCAGATGCTCCCATCACCTGTATTTTAATGTTTGCATACTCACTCACTTGTAGTGCATTCCCCATCCAATTGTTCAGGGTCACCGGTAGATCCTTTTTTATTCTATTCAGTTTACAGAAGTCAGCTTTGGATGCTCGTATCAATGTGTATGAACTCCCTGTATCTAAAAGGCACTTCACTTTCTTGTTATTGATATAGGCGTTCACTAACGCGCTGTTTTTATTTGCATTTCCCACTGAATTATCTCCACTATTGGATTCTGTTGTCACTATGTTGGTATTTAGATTATCCAACTCTGCTGCGCTTATACCTTTTTGTTTAATGCAATCTTTACTATCATGCCCATACCACTTGTACTTGTCACATTTTTTTTTTGGCTTGGGGCATGCGTTCATCATGTGGCCCGGTTCATTGCCGTTGAAACAAGATTTGTCTCTTCTTTTCTTGTCGCCTCTCTCGGTTGACTGTTTTTTCTGATCTTGAGGTAGGTGCGTTTCTTGTTTTCTATTTTTGTTGTCATCTCTCCTTTGTTTTTGAAAGCTTCCTTTGTCATGACTGGGCATGGTCCCCATTGTATACATGTGTGCAGTAAACTCTTTTACGCTCTCAATTCTTGCTGCTCTGATTGATCGGGCTATATTTTCATTCGGTATTCCACCGATGATCATGTCAATATAGTCCTTTTCGCTCCATTTTGCTCCTGTTCTGTCTAGTAGTAATGATTTTTCAAAACAATAATCACCCAATGATTGACCCGGCTTGGTGATGTACTCCATGGCTTTCTTCATAAGCGAGTCGAATACTTCAATTTTTCCAAACTTTTTCAATAACTCTTCTTTTGAAAGATAGTTACATTTTCAAGCAAAGAAATAAGTTTTTGCGACTAAAATAATGAATCTTCAACAACAACAAAATTAAGTTTTAACCAAATAGTTGATTTTTCGAGCAAAGGGTGCATTTTCTGCGAAAAAAGACAAATTTTCAACAAAATAAATTAATTTTTCAACTGAAAAAGATAAATTTTTGACCAAAAATATAATATTTACATTTTCACTTAAAAAATTAGTTTTCAACCAACAGCAGTTGAATTCATAAAAGAGGACGTATTCTCAACAAACTAGTTTATTTTTTAAACAAAAAGATAAATTTTCAAACAAGATGATTAATTATTGTCTATCCAGAAATACTTTTCAACTCAAAAATATTGATTTTCTACTAAAATAATTGCATTTTTAAAGTAAAAAAGATGAGTTTTTAACAAAATAAATTAATTTTCAACTAAAAAAGATAAATTTTCAAGCATAAATGGAATAGTTACATTTATGTTTGAAAAATTTATTATTAAACAAAAAAGAAAGAATTTTCCAGAAAATAGTCACATTTTCAAGCAAAGAAATTATTTTTTTACTAAAATAACTTAATTTTCAAAGCAAAGAAGAAGAGTTTTGAACCAAATGAATACATTTTTTGACTGAACAAGAAAATATTTTAGGCAAAAATAGAACAGTTACGTTTTTATTATAAAAAATTAATTGTCAAACAAACAAACAAAATTCAGAAGATAGTTACATTTTTAAGTAAATAAATTAGTTTTCGCGACTAAAATAATGAATCTTTAACGAAGAAAATGAATTTTCAACCAAATAGTTGAATTTTCAAGCAAAAAGTGCATTTTCTGCCAAAAAATACAAATTTTTAACAAATACATGAATTTCCAACTGGAAAAAATGAATTGTTCACAAAAAAAAGAATATTCACATTTTCATTCAAAAAAATAGGTTTTCAACCAACAGCAGTTGAATTGATGAAAAAGACGTATTCTCAAAAAAATAGATTCTTTTTCAACAAAAATATGAATTTTCTAACAAGATGATTAATAATTAATCAAAAATAATAATAAACCAAAAAGATGAATTTTCAAACAAGATGATTAAGAATTAATAAAAAATAATAATAAACCGAAAAGATGAATTTTCCAAGAAGATGAATTATAACTAATCATCTTGTTTGAAAATTCATCTTTTTGGTTGAAAAATAAACTATTTTGTTGAGAATACGTCTTTTTTTTAATTTAACTGTAATATTCTATTTTTGGTAAATAATTTGTCTTTTTCAGTTGAAAATTCATCTATTTTGTTGAAAATTTGTCTTTTTTTTACAGAAAATGCACTTTTCTTTTGAAAATTCAATAATTTGAATAAAAATTAATTTTTTTCGTTGAAAATTCATTATTTTAGTCGCAAAAACTAATTTCTTTGCTTGAAAATCTAACTTTATTCTAAAAAATTGTTTTTTTTTTCTTTCTTTTGAAAATTGATTTTTTGAACTGCGAATGTAACTATTCCATTTTCGCTTCAAAATGTATGAAAAAATCAACTATTTTGTTGAAAATCGTCTTTATATGAATTCAACTGTTTTTGCTTGAAAACTAACTTTTCAAGTGAAAATTTAAATAGACTATTTTTGGTTTAAACTTATCTTTTTTAGTTAAAAATTCATGTAGTTTGTTGAAAAGTTGTCTTTTTTAGTTAAAAATTCACTTTTTGGTCGAAAATTCAACTATTGGATTAAATTTTATTCTTCTTGGCTGAACATTTTTTCAGTCAACAAGGCTGGACAATTAAACAATTTAGAAAAAAATTGAAGTATTTTTTTGAAATTTCGCCTTTTTGGTTTAAAAATTCATCTATTTTTTTTCTTCGGCTAAAAATGCAACTGTTTGGTTGAAATTTCATTTTCTTTGGTTGAAAATTCGTAAGTTTCATCAGTCTGGTTGAAAATTTAACTATTTTGTTGAAAATTAGTTTTTTTTCAGTTAAAATTTTTTTTAAACCGAAAATGTAATTATTCCACTTTTTGTGATAATTTATATATATATATATATATTTTTTTAAATATTAAATAATCTTCTTGATTTGAAATTTCCTCTTTTTTGGTTAAAAATGCAATTATTCGGCGGAAAATTAACTTTTTTTGATGAAAATTTGTATTTTCGGGTTGAATATTTAACTTTTTTACTGAAAACTGTTTATTTGTTTGAAATTCTTCTTTTTAATTGGAAAATTCGTCTCGTGGGTTGAAAATGTGATGATTCGTTTAAAAATTTTGTTTTGTATTGAAAATAATTTTTTTTTTACTAAAAATTCGTCTTTTTGGCAAAAAATGAATCTTCATTGAAAATCCATCTTTTTGGTTTTAACTATTTTGCTGATTTTTTTTTTGTCAACTATTAATTTTTTCATAAAAAATTCATTTTGTTAAAAGTTCAACTTTTCGGGTTGATAATTCAACTATTCGGTTGAAAGTTTGTGTTTTTTGGTGTAAATATAATATTCTGGGTTAAGTTGAAAGTTCAACTATTTGGTCAAAAATTCATGCGTTTTGTCGAAAATTCGTCTTTTTTTGACAGAAAAGTAATCTCATTCGATTAGACGAAACTTCATTTTTTTAGTTGAAAATTAATTTCTTTGGTTGAGAATTTAGCTATTCTATTTTTAGTTGAAAATTTATATTTTTTAGTTGAAAATTTAACAGTTGAATTTTTTACTAAATATTTGAATTTATAAACTGAAACAGATCGATTTTTAACAAAAAATGTAATACAAAAATTTTTATTACAAAAATTAATTTTTAATAAGAAAAAGAAATTTTCCACAAAAGAATTGTATTTTCTACCAAATAGTTGAGTTTTTTACCAAATAGTAGATTTTTTAATCTAAAACAAATCAATTTTGGACAAAAAATGAAATAATTAAATTTTTATTACAAAAAATAAATTTTCAACAACAAAGAAAAAATAAATTTTCTACCCAATAGTTGAATTTTTAAACTAAAACAAATCACTTTTTAACAAAAAATGCAATAATTAAATTTTTCTTACAAAAAATAAATTTCCAACAAAAAAATAAATAATCTTTCTACCAAATAGTTCAATTTTTCAACTAAAACAGATCAATTCTTAACAAAAAATGCATGAATTAAATTTTTACCACGACAATTAATTTTCAACAAATCAAAAGGAATTTTCTACAACAGTTCAATTTTCTACTAAATAGATGAATTTTTTACCAAATAGTTGAATTTTTTAACTAAAACCGACCACGTTTTAACAAGAAATGCAATAATTAAATTTTCATAAAAAAAGTAAATTTTCTACCAAAGAGTTAAATTTTTAAACTAGAACAGATAACTTTTTTAAACAAAATTCAATAATTAAATTTTTATTACAAAAAAATAAATTGTCAACCAAAAAAAAAAAAAAAAAACATTTTCTGTCCAATAGTTGAATTTTTAAACTAAAACAGATCTTGAGGGTATTCAAAAGGAATATTTTAGAGCATTTCAAAATCTTCAAAGGAATTTTCAAAATATTTCAGTAATTTAATAGAATTTCAAAAAATTTGAAAGATTTTCAAAAAGAATTTCAAAGGCTTTGAAACATCGGAGTTTTTTTTAATTCGGGGCATTTTCAAGAGCCATAAAAAGTTTCCCGAACCATAAAAAGTTTTAAGAGATTTAAGAAGATTTCAAGAGATTTGAAATATTTGAAAAAATTCCAAAGAATTTTTAATACGGTTCAATAATTTGAAGCGATTCCAAAAGATTTTAGACTTAAGGTTATTTTTGAAAGTTCCAAGGACTTTTCAAAATCTTTAAAAAGTTGTAAGAAATTTTCAAAGGATTAAAATATGTTAGGGTTTAAAATTTTTGTTTTATATAAATTCCAAGAAATTTTGAAGACCTTTGAAAAAATGTAAGGGGATTTCAAAAGACTTCAAATGTTCTGAAATATTTTAGGGTATATTTATCAAAAGATTACAAGGAATTTTCAATAGATTGTAGTAATACAATAGTATTTCAAAGGATTTGAAATACATTTTAAGGTATTTTAAAACATTCAAAAGCATTCTTAGGAGCTTCAAAAAGTTTCAAAGGAATTGAAATATTTTATGGTATTTAAAAATATTCCGATGACTTTTTAATAGATTTCAATAATTTGAAATTAATAACATTTGAAATCAAAGTATTTAAAAGATTTTCAGTAATTTTTTTTAATTACAAGGAATTTTCAACAGACATACAAAACTTTAAAGGATTTCAAAAGATTTTGAAGAATTTTAAATATTTCAGAGTGTTTTAAGAGATTACAAGAGATTTTAAAGAGATTTTAATGATTTGCAGTGATTTCGAAGGATTTAAAAGATTTTAGTGTATTTTTCAAAATTTCAAGAAAATTTCCAGAGCTTTAAAATTTGTCAAGGGATTTCAAAACACGCAAAGGAATTGAAATATTTTAGATTTCTTTTTAATTGCAAGAAATTTTCTAGAGCTATACAAAATTGAAGGGTATTTCAAATGATTTTGAAGGTTTTTAAATATTTTAGAGCATTTTAAAATATTTCAAGGAAATTCAAACAGATCTTAGTAATTTAAAGCGACTTCAAAAGATTTAAAAGATTTTAGGATATTTTTAAAAATTCCAAGAAATTTTCAGGAGCCTTAAAATGTTTCAAGGGATTTCAAAGGATTTAAAAGAATTTTAAACATTTTAGATTTTTTTAAATTCTAAGGAATTTTCAAGGGCCGTAAACAATTTCAGGGGGTTTCAAAAGATTTTAAGGGATTTTAAATATTTGATAGAATTTTAAAATATTCCAAGGAATTTTCTATTTCTTTCATTTATTTAATAAAATTTCAAAGGATTTGAAATATTTTAGGATATTTTAAATAATATCAAGGCATTTTCAAAAGCTTTGTTCTCAAAAAATAGGACATATTTCAGGGTATTTGAAAATAAATCAAACGAATTCTAAATAGATTTCAATAACGCGAATTGATTCCAAAGTATTTGAAAGATTTTAGGGTATTTTTTGAAATTCTAAGGAATTTTCAAGAGTTTCAAAAAGATTTGAGGGATTTCACAAGATTTCAAAGGAATTGAAATATTTTAGATTTTTTGTCAATTGCAAGGAATTTTCAAGAGCCATACAAAACTGAGGGGTATTTTAAAATATTGTAAAGTATTTGAAATATTTTAGAGATTTCCAACCAAAAAGGTGAATTAGTCAACAAGAAGATAAATATTCTACCACAAAAGACAAAGTTTCAACGAAATACAAAAATGTTCAATCAAATAGAGGAGGTTTCAAGTGAAGAAGATAAAATGTAAACTAAACATAAAATAGTTAAATTTTCAGTTGATAAATTTTATTTCACCAACAAAAACAACGAATTTTCAACAAAAGAATTCATTTTTCCATGAGAAAAATTCATTTTTAACTTAAATAATGAATCATTGACTCAACAATGAATGTTTAAGCCAATAGTTGAATTTTCAGCCCAAAAGGTGAATTTTCTACCAAAAAAAGAAAATTTTTCAAAAAAATAGATGAATTTTGAAAATAATAGTTAAATTTTCAACCAAGAAGGAAATTTGTTGATTGATTTGTCTAATTGAAAATAAATTCCGTTCAATAATTAAATTGCAACGAAAATATTTTAAAAAACCTAAGAGACGAAAATTTTATTGAATATTTAAATTATAATTAAACATCTATAAGAAAAGATCAATTTTCGACAAAAATAGAGTGGTTAAATGTTGAGTTAAAAGAATTAATTTTCAATAAAAAAATCTAATTTTCAATCGAAAAAATGAATTTTCAACCAATAAGATTAATTTTCTACAAAAAAAATTATTAATTTTTAACAAAATACATGAATTTTAACCAAATAGTTAAATTTTTAATCAAAGAAATTAATTGTCAAGTGAAGAAGATAAAAGTCAAACTGAACATAAAATATTTAAATTTTCGGTTAATAAATTCATTTTCACAAAAAAAAAACGAATTTTTAATCAACTACTTAAATTTTTAAGCCAAAAGATGAATTCTCTATAAAAAAAAGACAAATTTTCAAAAAAATGGATGAATTTTCAACCAAGAAGATTAAATGTCCATCAAAAAATATAAATTTTCGACAAAAACTGGAATAGTTAAATTTTGAACCAAAAAAATCAATTTTCAATCAGAAAGGTGAATTAGTTATCAAGATGATTAATATTCTACCACAAAAGACAAATTTCCATAAAATACAGAAATTTTCAATCAAATAGCTGAATTTTGAACTGAAGAAGATTAATGTCCACACAAACATGGAATAGTTTAAAAAATTCATTTTCACAAGAAAAAACGAATTTTCAACAAAATAGTTAAATTTTTAAGCAATGAAGTTAATTTTTAACTAAAATAATGAATCATTGACCAAAAAAATGAATCACTGACAACAAAAATGAATTTTTAACACAATAGTTGAATTTTCAATCCAAAGGATGAATTTTGTACAAACAAAAGACAAGTTTTCAACAAAATAGATGAATTTTTAACAAAATAGTTGAATGTTTAACAAAACAGATACGTTTTTAACCAAGAATTAAATTTGTTGATTGATTGATTTGTTTAATTGAAAATAAATTGCTTTTAATAATTAGACGAAAATTATATTGAATATTTAAATTATAATTAAATGTCTATCAAAAAAGATAAATTTTCGACAACAAATAGAGTAGTTAAATTTTCAGTTAAAAAAATTAATTTTCAATAAAAAAATCCCATTTTCAATCGAAGAAATGAATTTTCAACCAAAAATATTGATTTTCTACCAAAAAAGAATAATTTTTAACAAAAAATGTAAATTTTTAATCAAATAGTTACATTTTTAACCAAAGAAATGAATTTTTAACCAAAAAGGTTAATTAGTCATCAAGAAGATTAATATCTGGTTAACATACGTAGAAGAAGGATAATGTGTATAGAATATATGGTATAATAAAATCAACTCTCTAAGATGGGCAGATCGACTATCCGAGATGGTCACGCCAACTACCTCAGATCCGATCGACCATCCAAGATGATCAAATCGACTTTCTAAGATCAGTTCGGCCCTCTGGGATGGTCGAGTCGTTCATACAAGATGATCGAATCGGCTCTCTGAGATATTCGACTTGAACTACTTGTTTTAACCTTCTAGAGATAATCGCCTTGGCCATTTAGAAGGCTGACCTAAAGTTGACCTATGGTAGATCTATAGAGTCGTCCGAGTGCAGAAAACACCATACCTCTATCGGCGTCTTTTTTATGTATAACAATTCATATATTCATATATACTATATTTATTTGATACAAATGCAACTATTTGGTTTAAAATTCATATTTTTATTGAAAATTCAACTATATGATTAAAAATGAAACTATTTATTTGAACAATTAACTATTTGGTGAAAAATTACGTTTTTTGTTGATAATTAATTTTTTAAACAGAAAATGTAACCATTTCTTTTTTGGTTGAAAATTTATCTTTTTTTGTTAAAAATTTAACTATTTTAGTAGAAAATTCAATTTTTTTGTTAAAAATTAAACTATTTATTTGTAAAATGAACTACTTGGTGGAAAATGAACTTTTTTGTTGAAAATCCATATTGTCGGGTGGAAAATTCATTTTTTTGGTAAAAAATCATGTATTTTGTTGAAACATTCGTTTTTATGTGCAGAAAATTAATCTACTTTTTCAAATTAATTTTATTGGCTGTAGATTCAACATTTTGTAACAAATTCGTCTTTTTTATTAAATTTAAATAGTAGAAAATACGCATTTTTGTTGAAAATATAATTTTTTTCTTGAAAATTCAATTATTCGGTTAAAAATTCAACTATATTGGTGAAAAAATCCCTTTGTTTGAAAATTCATAGTTTCGGGTATAAAATTCAACTGTTCTGTGAAAAATTCATGTATTTTTGAGCAGAAAATAATTCTTCTTTTTTTTTAAATTGACATTTTGGTTGAAGATTCAACATTTTGTTACAAATTCGTATTTTTTATTAAATGTAACTGGTAGAAAATAAGCTTTTTTGTTCAAAATGTAACTATTCAATCTTTTTTTTTTTTAAATTCAAGTATTTGATTCAAAATTCAACTATTTTGGTAGAAAATTCACTTTTTTTGAACTTCATAGTTTCTGGTAGAAAATTCAACTGTTTTGTGACAATTTCATTTATTTTTGAGCAGAAAATAATTCTTCTTTTTTTAAATATCATTTTGTTTGAAGATTCAACATTTTGTTCAAAATTCGTCTTTTTTATCAAATTTAGCTGATATAAAATACGCTTTGTTGTTAAAAATGTAACTATTTCATTTTTTTTTAATTCAATTATTCGTTAAAAATTAAACTATTTTGGTAGAAAATTCAACTGTTTTGTGAAAAATTCATGTATTGTTGAACAGAAAATAATTCTTCTTTATTGAAAAATCATCTTATTGGCTGTGGATTCAACATTTTGTTAATAATTTGTCTTTTTTGTTGAATTTAACTGTTAGAAAATATGCTTTTTTTGTTGAAAATGTAACTTTTCCATTTTTCTATTTTTTTTTGAAATTCAACTATGTTGGTAGAAAATTCACATTTTTTGTAAAATTCATAGTTTCGGGTGGAAAATTCAAATGTTTTGTGAAAACACATATACTTATATTTCCCCCTTTTCCTCACTTCTCAGCTCCTCTCACTTCCCCTACTTCCCACCCTCATTTCCCCTACTGTCTATACTTCCCCTCCTCTCATTCCTCTTACTTCTACTACTTTACCACTCCTCATTTCCCCTAATTTTTATCACCTGACTTCCCCATTTCACCCTTCATTTTCTCACACTTCCTCTACTTCCTGCCCTCATTTCCTCTTTTTATTTCCTATCCTTTCCTTTCCCTACTTTTTCTAAATTCATTTTCTCTCTCTTCCTCTATTTTTCTTCATGCACCTCCATTCCCCCTTTTTCCCCGACCCTGAATGCCTCTCACTTCCCCTACTTCTAGCCCTCATTTCACCTTACTTTTCCTAATTTCCCTCATCTTATTCCCCTCAGTTCGACTACTTTTGCTCCCCTCATTTCTCCTATTTCAATCCCCTCGCTTTATTTTCCCCTAATTCCCCTCACTTCTCAAACTTTCCCTCCTCTCATTCCCCTTACTTTCACTACTTTTCCTCCCCTTATTTCCCCTATTTCCGTTCCCTAACTGCCTTCCCTCATTCCTCCTCAATTATCTCGCTCCCTCTCCCCTTATTTCCTCTATTTCCCGTCCTCTTCTTTCTCCACTTTTCCTACACTTATTTTGTTCACTTTTCCTGATTCCCCCATATACCTTTATTTCATTCTTTTCATACACCTCAGCACCTCTCACTGCCCTTACTTCTCGCCCTCATTTCCCCTTACTTCCTCTACTTTCCCTCCTGTCATTCCCCTCACTTCCATATCACTCATTTCCTCTATTTTATCGCCCCTCACTTCCCCACTCTACTCCTCACTTTCTCCCACTTCCCCTAATTCCGGCCCTCATTTTCCCTTACTCGACTTTCCCTCCCCTCATTCCCCTTACTTAAACTACTTTCTCTTCCCTACTTTCCCCTACTTTCCATCCCCTCACGTTCCCACTCCCCCCTTATTTTCTCTCACTTCTCCTACTTCCCGCCCCTATCTCCTCTCACTTCACCTCACATTCCGTCCCTCATTTCCACACCTTTTCCCTACTTCCCCACCCTTATTTATCCTGACTTTTAAAAATTTGTAGCTCCGGGCTGAAACCCTTATAGTTTTGGCCAAGTGTCCACCTGTACGTCGTAGTTTTTTTTTAAGGAGGGGAAGTGAGGGGAGGGGAAAATATGTGAAGGGAAACTTTACGATGGGGAGGTTTTAAGGATTTATTTCAGTTTCTTTTAAAGGAAAAAAATGAGGAAAAAAAATAATTGAAAAATTTTGTTTTCGAACATTTTTTTTCTAAAGAATATTTTCACATAATTTTTTTTTTCACCAAATTTTTTTTAAGCCATGTAACGAGTGGGTCACGTGACCGGCTTCCTACCTTACCGACACTTTTTTTATTTGTAAACTTGTTTTCACACAAATAGCCACATCGAGTTGAAAATTTGGGATGATAAATAAAAAGCTCACAAAAACGCGGCTCTGGTTCTGAATTTTTATAATTATAAAAAAGGTTTTTCTTGTAAATATTTTTTTTGTTGCTTTTTTCAAAATTATTAAAATTTAGGATCAGAGCGGCGCTTCTTTGTGCTTCTTATTTATTATCCCAAAATTTCAACTTGATGTGGCTATTGATGTGAAAATTAGTACACAAATAAAAAAAGTGTTGGTGAGGTAGGAAGCCGGTCACGTGACCCACTCGTCACATGACCTTAATGATATTCTTGTTTGTGAATTCATTTATTTTGGTTAAACATTCATTGCTTTAGTTGAAAATTTAACTACATTGTTAACAATATTTTTTTGTTAAGAATTAACTTGAAGTTCGTTGAAAAATCCGCTTTTTGATAGAAAATTAATCTTTTTGGTTGAAAATGGATTATTTTTTATTGAAAATTTAAATATTTTGTTGAAACCACATTTTTTGGTTCAAAATTCATTTCTTTCGATGAAAATTTAACTGTTTTATTGATTTTTTATTTAATTTTTCAACTTAAAAATTAAGTATTTCATCTGATGTTTGTCCTTTTTGTTTAAATGCAACTGTTTTTTATTTAATATTGAAATATTGAAAATCTTCTTTAGTTGGAATATCAAACATTCAATTCTTTTTAATTCATCTTTTTTTTCAAAGTTACACTATTTTGTTAAAAAGTAATTTTTTTGGTTAAAGATTCATTACTTTAGTTGAAAATTGATCTCTATGGCTGAGAATTCAACAATTTTATTGAAAATGTTGCTTTTTTTTGTTAAAAATTAATTTTTTAGTTGAAAATTGGACTTTTTTCAGAAAAGTATTCTTGTTTGTGAATTCATTTATTTTGGTTAAACATTCATTTCTTTAGTTGAAAATTTAAGTATTTTGTTCAAACCTCCTTTTTTTGTTTCAACATTATTTTTTTAACTGAAAATTGAACTACTTCATTTGTTGTTGAAATTTTTGTTGTAGTTGCAAAATCATTTTTTCGATGAAAATTTAACTATTTTATTGAAAATTTGTTGTTTCTTTTTGTTAAAAATTTATTTTTGAACTCAAAAATGATTTCATTTAAATTTCGTATTTTTTGTTTAAGTTCGCCTGCTTTTTATTTCATATTAAAATATTTAACATCTTTTTTGGTTGGAATGTCAAATATTCAATTTTTCGTTGAAAATTTATCTTTTTTGGTGTAAAGTCATACTGCTTTGTTTAAAAGTAATTTTTTGGTTAAAGATTCATTATTTAGTTGAAAATTCATCTCTATGGCTGAAAAGTCAACTATTCCTTTGAAAAATTCGCTTTTTTTAGTTGAAAATTAATTCTTTTAACAGAAAATTTAACTATTCCATTTTTGGTTGATTTTTTTTTTTTAGTTGAAAATTCTATTAGAAACTTAACATTCTTGTTAGAAAATTATTTAATGTCTGTAAATTCATTTATTTTGTTTTAAAATTATTTTTTTGGTTAAAAATTTAACTACATTGTTCACAATTTTTTTTTTGTTAAAAATTAATCTTTTTGTTGAAAATTCGTCTTTTTGGTAGAAAATTTATCTTTTTCTTTGAAAATACACCTTTGTGGTTGAAAATTCATTATTTTTTTATGGAAAATTTAAGTATTTTTTTGAAACTGCTTTTTTTTTGTGCAAAATTATTTTTTTAACTGAAAATTGAACTATTTCGTTTTGTGTTATACATGTTTTTTTAGTTGCAAATTTATTTCTTTCGATGAAAATTTAACTATTTTATTGAAATTTTTTTTTTCTAAAATAATTTTTGAACTTAGAAATTAAGTATTTCGTTTTATGTTCGTCCTTTTTGTTTAAATTCAACTGTCTTTTATTTAACACTGAAATATTTAACATCTTTTTTGGTCTTGAAATATCAAATATTCCATTTTTTGTTGAAAATTCATCTTTTTTGTTTTGAAAGTTACACTGCTTTGTTAAAAAGTAATTTTTTTGGTTGAAGATTTTTTTTTTTTTTTGGTAAAAATTAATCTTTTTGTTTCGAAAATTCATCTTTCTGGCTGAAAATTGTTATTTTTTAATTTAAAATTGAACTTTTTTTTGGAAAATCGTTTTTTTGTTGTTGAAAATTTGTTTTTCAACTAAAAACCTAACTATTCTATTTTGGCTTCAAAATTTATCTTTTTTAGTTAAAAATTCATGTGGTGTGTTGAAAATTCGTTTTTTTTTCTTGGTCGAAAATTAATCTTTTGTGGTATAAAATTAATCTTCTTGGTTGAAAATTTACTTCTTTGAAAGAAAATTTAACTATTTTGTTAAAATTTCGTTTTTTTTTTTTGTTAATAAATATAATTCTGACTTTGGGACAGGGAATTTTTGTCAAGAATTATAATTTAAAAACAAATTTTTTATTATTAAACAAAATTGTAATCCCTGTTCAAATTCAGAAATATAATTATTTTTCAGCATTTTCTGTTCCAAACAAGAATTGTAATTCTTATGAAATGATGTGATGTTCCAACTTAGAATTTATCATTTGTTTCTAAAATTCCCTATTCCAAGTCTTTAAAATTTGTCAAAATATTTATAAATATTTTGAACTCTTTTAAATTAACCCGCAAAAATTAACAATCAATTTAGAAATGACTGGAAATTAAAAATAATTTATTAAGTAGTCATTCTGAAATTTCCAACCAAAAAATAATTTAATTTTAAATCAAAAACAGTCGAATTCAGCAAAAAAATTGAGTTTTCAACAAAATAGTTGAATCCTCAACTTTTTGTTGCCTAAAAAATATTTCTTAGTAGAAAATTAAACTTTTTCATTGAAAATTAATTTTTTTCCTGTAGAAATGTTATGTTTTTGTATTAAAAATGCAAATTTTTGGTTGGAAATTAATTAATTAAATAATCAAACATTTTTTATTAATGTTTCAGACCTCCTGGAGATGCTTGGAGTAGATTGGCAACTTTGGTGAACCTCCTAGAAAAATTACCTTGTCCCAAAGATATGCTGATTTCTTTTAAGGATTCACAAGGTCGCATGGATGGTAAGTTCTAGCCTTAAGACCATGCGATAAGTGGGTCACGTGACCCACTCCTACCTTACCGACACTTTTTTATTTCTAAACTTATTTTCACACGAATAACCACATCGAGTTGCAAATTTGGGATGATAAATAGGAAGCACTAAGAAACGCGGCTCTAGTCCTAAATTTTTATAATTATGAAAAAAGCAAAAAAAAAAAAATTATTTACAAAAAAAAACTTTTTTCATAATTATAAAAATTTAGGACCAGAGCCGCGTTTCTTAGCGCTTCATATTTATTATCCCAAATTTTCAGCTCGATCTGGCTATTCGTGTGAAGATAAGTTTACAAATAAAAAAAGTGTCGGTAAGGTAGGAAGCCGGTCACGTTATCCACTCGTCACATAGCCTTAATTAATTTTTTTGTAGTTTTTCAGGGTGGCCGGATTAAGAAAAAAATTAAAAATCAAACCCGGTACCACAGAAAAAACATGTCTTTCCTGACAATTTGAGAAATTTATATTTTACAAAAAAAAAAGAATCTGAGGAAAAATTAAAAGACAAATTATTTTGAAGCCGGAGAATTTTCTCGAGAACGTGCTTAATTTTTTAAAATTCGTAATTTAAAATAAAATAACAATTTTTTTTTATTTGTGAGACTAGCCTTATATTACTGGATTTAATTTTTTTTTTTAGTTAGTCTTTTTTTTTGGTGAATTTGAAATTTTTCATGGGGAATCATAATGAGATTCAAGGAGATCGCGTAGTAAGAGAGTGCAGAGAGACATATTGAGAGAGAGAGAGAGAGAGCATATACATGCGTTGGTAGCGTGGAAATAGTGGGGATATCCTAGTGAACACTCCTCTGAGAATTTAGTAATTTTCGTTTACAGAACGATTACTTTCCTAGCAAAACCAACTCAAAGTTGATTTATCCAGAAATTCTTTTTTATATTTATTTTACAAAATAGATTTTCATAATTCTAAAGGTAGTTTTTTTTCAAAACAAAAAAATGAATTTATTTTTGTGTGGATTCGAGCAAATTTTCTGGTTATACACATAAAAATTCGAAAAAACCCAGTGTAGCAGTGGGGCCACACGGCAGAAGTGAAACTTTGATGGATTTTAAATTTTTCGTGGGGAATCATTATGAGTTTTGAGGAGATCGCATAGTAAGAGAGTGCGGAGAGAGAGAGAATATATATGCGTTTGTGAGTGTGGCAGTAGTGGGTATACCCTAGTGAACACTCATCTGAGAATTTAGTAATTTTCGTTTGCAGAACGATTACTTTCCTACCAACCAACTCAAACCGATTTGTTAATTTATCCAGAAATTCTTTTTCATACTTATTTTACAAAATAGATTTTCGTAATTCTAAAGGTCGTTTTTTTCAAAAAAAAAAAAAATGAGTTTATTTTTGTGTGTATTTGAGCAAATTTCCGGGCTGTATACATAAACATTAAAAAAACAGTGTAGCAGTGAGGTTACACGGCAGAATTGAAACTTTGATGGATTTGAAATTTTTCGTTAGGAACATTATGAGTTTTAAGGAGATCGCATAGTAAGAGAGTGCAGGGTGAGAGAGGGGGAGAGCATAAACATGCTTTTCCAGGGTGGCAGTATTGGGGATACCCTAGTGAACACTCATCTGGGAATTTAATAATTTTCTTCCACAGAACGATTAATTTCCTAGCAAACAACTCAAAACTATTTGTTAACTTATCCAGAAATTCTTTTCCATATTTATTTCACAAAATAGATTTTCGTAATTCTAAAGGTAGTTTTTTATCGAACAAAAAAAAAATGAATTTATTTTTGTGTGGATTTTAGCAAATTTCCGGGCTCTATACATAGAAATTCGAGAGAAAAAACAGTGTAGCAGTGGGGTTACACGGCAGAAGTGAAACTTCGATGGATTTGAATTTTTTCGTAGGGAATCATTATGAGTTTTGTGGAGATCGCATAGTAAGAGAGTGGGGAGAGGGGGAGAGCATGAACATGCGTTTGTCAGTGTTCCAGTAGTGGGGATACCCTAGTGAACACTCATCTGAGACTTTAGTAATTTTTTTTACAGAATGATTACTTTCCTAGCAACCAACTCAAAACTATTTGATAACTTATCCGGAAATTCTTTTTCCTATTTATTTTACAAAATAGATTTTCGTAATTCTGAAGGTCGTTTTTTTCAAAACAAGAGAATGGGTTCATTTTTGTGTGGATTTGAGCAAATTGCCGGGTGATATAATGAAAATTCGAGAAAAAAAACAGTGTGGCAGTGGGGCCACACATCAGAAATGAAACTTTGATGGATTTGAAATTTTTCATAAGGAATCATGATGTGTTTTGAGGAGATTGCATAGTAAGAGAGAGAGATAGAGAGAGCATATACAAGCGTTTGTCATCGTGGCAGTAGTGGGGATACCCTAGTGAGCACTCATCAGATTAATTTTTAACCAAAGAATTGCATTTTCTATCAAAATAATTGAATTTACATCCAAATAGTTTTCTGACCAAAAAGGATCAATTTTGCAATCAAGAAGGTTAATTTTCTACTCTAAAGACGGTTTTTCAACCAAATAGTTGAATTTTCCACTAGAAAATATAATTAGTTACATTTTCAGTTAAAAAAATTAATCGTAACCAAAAAAGATGAATTTTTAGCCAAAAAATTGAACTTTCTACCAAAATAGTTGAATTTTCAACTAAAATTATGAATCTTCAACCAAAAAAAATTATTTTATTTTCAAAGTAGCTCAAATTTAAAACAATAGATAAATTTTTAACTAAGATGAATCTTCAACAACAACAAAAATAAATTTTCAGCTGACTTTTCAACGAAAGATTCATTTACTACCTAAAAAGGCGAATTTTCAACGAAATAGTTGAAATTTTCAATTAAAAAAGATTAGTTTTTAACCTAATAATTTAATTTTCTACCAGAATAGTTGAATATTCAACTAAAATGATGAATCTTCAATAAAGAAAATTTAATTTTTTACAAAGTAGTTCAACTTTAGATCAAGTAATTGATTTTTCAGCCTAAAAGGATACATTTTTAACCAAGAAGAATAATTTTGTACCAAAAAAGACGAATTTTCAAACAAATAGTTGATTTTTCAAGTAGAAAATATAATTTTGTAATTAAAAATATCAATTTTCAACCAATAATGAAATTAGTTACATTTTCAGTTAAAAAAATTAATCTTAACCAAAAAAAGATAAATTTTTAGCCGAAAAATTGAACTTTCTTACAAAATAGTCTAATTTCCAAGTAAAATTATGATTCTTCAACCAAATTTTTTTTTTTTTTAAAGTAGCTCAACTGTAAAACAAGAGCTCAATTTTTAACTAAGATGAATCTTTAACAACAAAAATAAATTTTCAGCTGAATTTTCAACGAAGAAGATTAATTTACTACCCAAAAAGGCGAATTTTCAACCAAATACATGAATTTTCGACCAAATAGTTGAAATTTTCAACTAAAAAAGATTAGTTTTTAACCAAATAATTTAATTTTCTACCAGAATAGTTGAATATTCAAGTAAAATAATGAATCTTCAACAAAGAGAAATTAATTTTTAACAAAATAGTTCAACTTTAAAACAAGTAATTGATTTTTCAACCTAGAAGGATACATTTTCAACCAAGAAAAATAATTTTTTACCAAAAAAGACAGATTTTCAAACAAATAGTTGATTTTTTAAGTAGAAAATATTAAAAATGAAATAGTTACATTTATCGTTTAAAAAACTAATTCTGAACCAAAAAAGATGAATTTTTAACCAAAAAATTGAACTTTCTACCAAAATAGTTGAATTTTCAACTAAAATTATGAATCTTCAACCAAAAAAATTTTTTTTTTCAAAGTAGCTCAACTTTAAAACAAGAGATAAATTTTCAACTAAGATGAATTTTCAACATCAAAAATAAATTTTCAGCTCATTTTTTAACGAAGAAGATTAATTTACTACCCAAAAAGGCGAATTTTCAACAAAATACATGAATTTTCGACCAAATAGTTGAAATTTTTAACTAAAAAAGATTAGTTTTTAACCAAATAATTTAATTTTCTACCAGAATAGTTGAATATTCAACTAAAATAATGAATCTTCAACAAAGAGAAATTAATTTTTAACAAAATAGTTCAACTTTAAAACAAGTAATTGATTTTTAAAAGAAACTTTTTTCTAGAAAATTCATGTATTTTATTCGAAAATTCAAGTATTTCGTTGAAAATTAACTTTTTTTGTTAAATTGCAATTTTTGGTCAAAAATTCCTGTGATCGTTGTTGAAATGTCGTTTTTTGTAAAAAGTTCATCTTCTTGGCTGAAAATTATTTTGTTGTTGTTAAAAATTCAACTTTTTTAGTAGAAAATTCGACTATTTACTTGAAAATTAATATATATTGTTGAAAATTCTTCTTTTTGGGTAGAAAATCAATCTTCTTTGTTAAAAATTCATCTTTTTAGTTGGGGATTCAAATACTTTGATAAAAATTCGCTCTTTTTTAGTGCATTAAACTTGTTAAAAGTTCATTTTTTTGTCTGTTGTAAATTACGTTTTTTTAAATATTTGGTTGAAAATTAATTTATTTTGTGGAAAAATCGTCTTTTGGTTATAAATGAATCTTCTTGATCGAATGATCATCTTTTTATGTTAATAATTGAGCTTCTTGGATGAAAATTGAACTTTTCTGTTGAAAATTTAATTATTTTATTGAAAATTCATATATTTTGTTGAAGTGTTATCTTTTTTGGATGAAAACTTATATTTTTGGGTTAAAAATTTAATTATTTGGTTAAAAATTCACCAATTTTGTCAAAGTCATGTTTTTAGATCCAAAATTTGACTGTTTTATTGAAAATGCTCCTTTTCGGATTGAAAATTCATCTGTTATGGTAGAAAATTAATCTTTTTTGGATAAAAATTCTAAATTCATTCTTCTTGGTTGAAAATAATTTATTTTGGTTAATGATTCAACTGACTTCTAAAAAATTTACTTTTTAGCTTGAAAATTTAAAGACCTTGAATAACTAATAAATAACTAAATAATATAATAATATAAATAATATGAATATTGAATAATAATATTAAATTTCATTAGTTAATTAAATAAATATTAAATAACATAATAATAAATAACTAAAAAATAAAATAATTCAACTGCTTGAAAATCGACTTTTTAAATAAAAAAATATATGTTTTGTTCCAAAATTCAACTGTTTGGTTGAAAATTTATCTTCATTGATTGTCAATTAAATTTTTTGTTGAAAATTCATCTTTTCGGGTTTTGAAATTCAACCGTTTTCTAAAACATTCGACTTTTTATCTTGAAAGCTTAAGTTGCTTTAAAGAAGTCGGTTATGAGAATAATAGAAAATACGGCTACAAGGATGAATTATTTGATGTAATATTTTCACCACTTAATCTGAAGGCTTATACATGTGCTTGACTTGAGCCCTTTTTCAAAAAATTGTCTTGTTTTTTTTTTTTTTTGGTTAATTGAAAGGCACTTTGAAAGGATGAGCGCCTGTTTTCGGTTCACTATGGGTACACTCCCAGTGGTGTGTTGCCCGTTTCCAGGCGCAGAAAGTTCAACATATTTTCAACGAACAAAAAAAAAACTACAACAAGAAGCCCATTTAAAAAAAAAGGCTCTGGTCATGTACATGTATGAACCTTTAGATTATTTGTTGAAAATATTGCATCAAACAATTCATCCTTGTAGCCGTATTTCTTATTATCCTAAAAACCTACTTGTTTGAAGCACCTTAACTATTTTGTTGAAAATTCGTCTTTTGGGATAAAAATTGATCTTTTTCGTAAGAAAATCTTTTTTGGTTTCAAGATTCAACTTTTTTGTTGAAAATGCAATATATTTCAACTTGGAATGTTAGAAATTGATTTCTAAACAAGCTCATGAATTTTTAACAAAAATGTTGATTTTTAACCAAGCATTTGACTTTTAAACCCAAACTCATAGATTTTCAACCAAAAATGGAACAGTAAAATTTTTAGTTGAAAAAATTGAGTTTCAACAAATGAAAAAAACGAATTTCCAACAAAACAGTTGAATTTTAAATCAAAGAGTTGATTTTTTATTTAAAAAAATGATTTTTTTTACCAAAAAGGCGGATTCTCCAGAAAATAGTGGAATTTTTCACCCGGAAATATGAATTTTCCACCAAAAACTTAATTTTCAACCAAATAGTTGAATTTTCTACTGAAAAGAAATTTCTACCCAAAATCATAATTTTTCAACAAAATATTTCATTTTAATCGAAATAGTTTAATTTGCAACCAAATGGTAGAATTTATGAACAAAAATGAGAATTTTTTAGATGGCAGTTGGATTTTCAATTCAAATTTGAAATTTTTATCCAAAATGACAAATTTTGAACGAAACAGTTCAATTTGTAACAAACTAATTCAATTTGCAAAATGGTTTAATTTTAAAGTAAAACCCATCAATTTACAACCAAAAATCGCATACTTAATTTATATTACAAAAAATTAATTTTCAACCAAAAAAGACGAGTTTTTGACGAAATATGAATTTTCATACCAAAAGACGGATTCTCCAGAAAATAGTGAAATTTTCCACCCACAAATATAAATTTTTCACCAACAAATTATTTTTTGATCAAATAGTTAACATTAAAATTTTTAACCAAATAATTTGTTTTTTTTTTTCAATGAAAAAATATGAATTTTTATATAAAAAAAGCAGATTTTCCAGAAAACAGTGGAACTTTTAACCGGAAAATATAAATTTTCGACAAAAAAGTAAATTTTCAATCAAACAGTTTAATTTCAAACTAAAATCAATCAATTAATAACAAAAAATGGAATAGTTAAATTTGCAGTCAAAAGTTTATTTAAAAAAAAATGGTCGAATTTTTAACCAAATAAATGAATTTTCAAGGTACAAAGATCAATTTTCAACCAATTGGTAGAATTTTGTAAATAAAAGGACTAATTTTTTAGAAGACAGATTGAAATTAAATATTTAACAAAATACTTGAATTTTCAACAAAATATATGAATTTTTAACTGAAATGATGAATTTTTAACAAAAAAATTAATTTTTAACAAAGTCGTTCAATTTTCAACGAAGTTGTTCAATTTTTAACCAAAAAATCTTAATTACTAACGAAAAATGTAACAGTTAATATTTCAGCCAAAAAGGATTTTTATTTTAAATTAGAAGAATTTGAATTTATATAAAAGACGAATTTTGATCAAAATAGTTGAATCGTCAACCAAAACAGTTTGAATTTTAGCCGAACAGTTGCATTCTTAACCAAAAAGATAAAATTTCTACCAAAAGAGATGTATTTTGAACCAAAAAGAAAAATACTTTTTTCAAGAAAATAGTTGAATTCTCAAACCAAAAAAAATTTTCAGCCAATAAAGAAAGAAAATGTCAACCAAATTGTTAAAAATTTTAAAGGTACATTTCAGGTGGAAAGTTGATATTTTTTAGTTGAAAATTGATTTATTTTGTAGGAAATGCGTCTTTTTGGGTTTGAAATTCAACTACTTGATTGAAAATGGAATTTTTTGTTAAAAATTCGTATTTTCTGGTTGAGTCACACAACTATTATATATACTATATACTATATATATATATATATATGAAATCGCAGAATGTCCACTATGCAACACCATCTCAATCACAAGAAGTTATAAAGTGTATCGTGTGTGAACCACAGTTCTTTCCACGGTCAAAACAATGAAAAATAAAACAACAAAAAAACGCGCGCGTCTGTGAGATCTGGCGGTTTGCGCTTGGTTTGTATGCTTACCCCTTATTTATGAATACACCTCTCAATATTAAAGGTGAAAAGATTGAGAACTGAAATTTTGTAATTATGGGTTCCCTTTGCAGCGTGGCCGCTGGTCTGAGAAATCCCAGAAAAGGCCGGGAATTCCGGGAGATGATAGTGAATTTCTTTTTGACTGGGAATCTTATAAATTTTTCGAAGGAAAATATATAATGATAAAATCTTTCAGTTCAAATGTTTTCCACTTTGAAAGTATATGTACAATTTAAAGAAGTTTCAAACGTATTTTGGTAGTTTTAACATATATTTTTTGATGTTTTTCGCCACTGAATTTTCTTTTACTGTCCCTGCCTCTTTAGCACTTTATTTAAATCGTCAAATTTTAATGAATGATTGGGCTATTTTTTCGCGTACAATAAATTAAATTACAATTACAATTAGAATTCAATAACAGTATTTCGTAAGTCTTAACCTATTTTCATGATAAATAATGGGTTTTCTTCCATAACACTTTTGGTAAAAATCGTTTTAAGGTCATTAACTGTAAATATAAATTGATTTTCAATTTGTGAAATGGACCTGCAGCTCGATTATTAAAATGGATCTCTTGCTTTTGTTGAAGCCTCTTCGGTTTTAACGAATACATTCTCACCAATTGCCTCACGCTTCGCACTCGAATTAGGTGTGTCAAAAATCGACCATTTCTGTACTATGTTCAAATCTACTATATAAAATGCATGTTTTAATCATTTCTGTACATTGCACCATGTCTGCTTATTCATATATAGCAAAATAAAGTAACATTTTTATCAATATCATTATTTTATTTCAGTTACCCTAAGATATGTATATGAACGGTCTTTTTTTCTACAATCAAAGCATCTAGGCTTATTATGGAATAATTCGCCCCTAAACATAACAGTTTAAGGCACCCCCTCTCCCTATGAACCACTTGAAATATTTTTCTATTTATGTCATCTGCCTTTTTTTAATTTTAATTGTTACATAATTTAAAAAAAACGTGAAATTCCGAAAAGTATAAGTGGAAATGAGAATGAAAAAGTTACCTTATCGCCAACTCTGATTGGTTGCGATGTTGCCTGAATATGACTTTTACTCAAGGGTAAGGATGCGATCATGGTGCCTGAATTCTGTGCTAGAGGTCTCACCGTTATTAAGGTGAGACCCAGGGGCAATAGCGGTGAAAGGCTCAAGGTGTTTATCGCCTCGGGTTATTTCTCTGGCGACGCCGAGGGACCTCCGCCTTCCAGACAGGTGGAGGCTCTAAAGCGGTACTGTCAAGAGTACAGAGGAAGAGATTTAATTGAATATATAGAGGGCACAGAGCTGAAGATTCTGAATCGGGATGATACTCCCGTATTCCAGTATAAAAACAGGATTGAGGTTCTCGATTTGACTCTGTGTTCGGGTTTACTTAGGAACAGGGTAGTGGACTGCGGAGTCTCCGATGAGGAGTCTGTCTCAGACCGCAAATATATCGTATTTCAGTTAACCCTAAGAAAACAGGTGGTTTACAAGATCAGAAACCCCAGAAATACACTTTGGGACTCATATAAGGAGGAACTATTCCATTTTTGGTTGGAAATTCATCTTTTTTAGTTGAAAATTCAACTCATTTGCTGGAAATTTATTTTTTTTGGTTGAAGATTAAGCTTTTTAGGTAAAATCTTCTTGGATGAAAATTAATTTTTTTTTGTTGAAGATTTATCATATTTTGTTGTAAATCCGTTTTTTCTGCTAAACATTATTTTTTTTTTAAATAAAAATTAAACTATTCAGTATTTGGTTGAAAATTCATCTTTTTTAGTTGAAAATTCATTTTTTTGGTTGAAGATTGATAATTTTAAGTAAAATCTTCTTGCTTGAAAATTCAACTACTTGGTTACAACTTGAACTGTTTTGTTGAAAATTAATTTTTTTGTTTGATGTTTCATCATATTTTGTTGAAAATTAGTTTTTTGTTGTTGTTAAACATTCATTCTTTTCACTAAAAATTAAACTATTTCATCTTTGGTTGAAAACTCATCTTTTTTATTTGAAAATTCAACTCATTTGCTGAAAATTTATTTTTTTGGTTGAAGATTAAGCTTTTTAGATACAGTCTTCTTGGTTAAAATATAATTTTTTTGGTTGGAGATTCATCATATTTTGTTGAAAATTCGTTTTTTGTTGTTGTTGAACATTCAATTTTTTTAACTAAAAATTAAACTATTCCATTTTTGGTTGGAAATTCATCTTTTTTAGTTGAAAATTCAACTCATTTGCTGGAAATTTATTTTTTTTGTTGAAGATTAATCTCTTGGGCTAAAATCTTCTTGTTTGAAAATTAATCTTTTTGGTTAAACATGGAACTACTTAGTTCACAGTTGAAATCTTTAATTGAAAATTAATTTTTTGGTTGAAGATTCATCATATTTTGTTGAAAATCCGTTTTTTCTATTAAACATTCATTTTTTCAACTGAAAATTAAACTATTCCATCTTTGGAAGAAAATTCATATTTTTAGTTGATATTTCCACTCATTTTCTGGATTTTTTTTTTGTGAATTAAGCTTTTTAGACACAGTCTTCTTGGTTGAAAATTAATTTTTTTGGTTGAAGATTCATCATATTTTGTTAAAAACCCGTTTTTTTGTTGTTAAACATTCATTTTTTTTACTAAAAATTAAACTATTCCATTTTTGGTTGAAAATTCATCTTGTTTAGTTGGAAATTCAACCCATTTGCTAGAAATTTTTTTTTTGTTGATTGAATATTAAGCTTTTTATGTAGAAACTTCTTGGTTGGAAATTAATTTTTTTGGTTGAAGATTAATCTCCTGGGCTAAAATCTTCTTGGTTGAAAATTAAACTTTTTGGTTAAACATGGAACTACTTAGTTCACAGTTAAACCTTTTAATTAGAAATTAATTTTTTAGTTGAAGATTCATCATATTTTGTTGAAAATCCTTTTTTTTTGGTTGAAAAATTCATTTTTTAAACTAAAAATGTATCTTTTTCAGTTGAAACTTCAACTACTTGGTTACAAGCTGAACTCATTTGTTGAAAATTAATTTTTTTGGTTGAAGATTCACCATATTTTGTTGAAAATCCGTTTTTTTTGTTGAAAATTTATTTTTTTAACTGAAAATTTAACTATTCTATTTCCGGAAGAAAATTGATGTTTTTTAGTTGAAATTTCATGTATTTTGTTAACAATTCGTTTTTTTGGCTGAAAATTCTTTTTTTTTTTAAATCGAATATTAACTTTTAAAACTGAAAATTTAACTATTCCATTTTTGCTTGACAATTTATGTTTATGACTCGGAATCTACAAAAAATTAGGGCAACCTTAGAGTATTTTGTGAAAAAAGGTACACACAGGAATTATAACAGAAGCTAAAAATGAAACGAAAACGGTGCACTGATCCAATGTTTCTTTTTCTCCTTTTAATTTTTTCTATTTTGCAGTGACGTTTAATCAAATTAGAGAATATATGCCATCAATGAGCTACACAAACACTTCAAATTAAACGCTAAGAATGATGGTAGCCGAATTGGATAGCAAAAAAACATCTGCCCGTCAACACGTAGATGCCATATACGACGCTACAAAAGAATATATACATCCCTTTCTGTTACCCACCAACCAAGTACAGCTTTTATACTGACATGTGCAGGACCAGCTCCCAAGTTAATTTTTTTTCTTCGAGGACTAAAAGCCAGTACCGAGGAATTGACACAATCATAAACATCAACGATTCTTTACGGTTCGTACTGGATATACAACTTTCTGATAAATCAGATAATCAACTCTACTAAATTCATTCAATATCTGTACCTCAAGAAATATTTGTAACCAACTCTGGCTGGGCATATATAAATTTAAATTCTAGATATACATATATCGACGTGAATAAATCTCGAGGAACCTACATCCTAACGACTTAAGTTTAATTTTTGAAATGTAAGTGCCTTCAGCAATATAAAATTTGCATAGGAGATTTGATCCTCCACAAGACACCGTCCAGTCGAACTTGCGAAAGTGAACTGCTGCTCCACCCAACACAAGACACGTTCAAAATCTGTGATTTCAAAATTTCATACCAAAGCGACTCATATTGGATCAAGGTGAAGACCTCTAACGGGGTAGATTTACTCTATCGACAGGGAGCAGTCAGCAGAATTAATCTGCCCTATGGAAGTATTAATAATAATGCAGTTTTAGAAATTGGAAATCGTACAGCTAGTTCCAGACTGTATATTGAACACAGAGACCTCAATTTTGACAAGCCTCCCAGTCAACCCACATTCTACAGAATTTATTTATGAGCCAACCTTATATTGAGACCAAAAAAAAGTATCACCTGTCGCTGGATACAATAACAAAAAGATTAACATGACAAAATTAACACTTTTAAGATTATCAAAAGGAGACGTTATCTACCTACAGAAAAAGTGTAGAAACTTCATGGGAGATCGAGAAGAAATGAGAGGCATACAGTGATCATAAGGTATTCCGCAAAATCATTAAACACTCAAACGTGGGTCTTATATTGGATTAGGTTTATTGACAATCCTGGGATTAATTACCTATTTTTTCCTCTCTCAAATCTCAATAGCAATATTAGCCTGTGCCGCTTGTATTAGCAAGGAGCGATCTAGGAGGTACACTATTAGTGACGTCAAGCGCATTACTCGAAATTATAAAGAAACTAATCCTGGAAAAGGCCATGAATATGAGTTAGAATCCAAAAATATCTCCAAGAGCCACTAACACAAATTCAAACTAGATCTTTCGCAAGTGAATCCTCCAGTGGCCTCCTGAAAAAGCAGCCAATATATCAGAAGTATCGGAGATGCCCCTGCCCAAGGTGCAGCTGCTGATGCAAAAGCTTTCACCCATGTGGAAGTGTAACATTGAAAAAAATTTTACACAAATGTACCGTATTCTCTACATTACGTTCAAACCACTACACAGATGCAGCTAGGATTGAATATAAATTACATCGGTTATTGATATAATGACTAAGGCGCTTGTCTGAATGAAGAATTTTTTCAAATCTCTCGAAATTTTTTGAAATATTTTTAAATAAATCGTAATCATTGCAAGTCCCACAAAATTCTTCGAAATCCCATGAAATTCTTCCGAATCTTTCAAAATTAATTAAAAGCCTTGAACATTCCACAAAATTATTTTTTAATCCCTTAAAAAATTTTTAATCTCTTAAAACGTTTCAAATCCTTTGAAGTCTTTAAAAATAAACTAAAATCCTTGGAAATCCCTTGTAATTTTTCAAATCTCTTTAAATTATGTTGAGTCTGTTAAAAAAGGTTAAAATACTTTAAATCTCTTAAAATTTCGTAAATCTTTAAAAATCCGACCAAATTCTTTGACATTTCCTGATATTTTTTTAATTCCTAAAAATTTTTTTTTTCAATCTTTTAAAATAAACAATTGATTTTTATACTGAATTTCCTATATTTTTTCGTAAGGGTTAAACATTTTCCAAATTCAGGAAAAACTGTTAAACTCACAAAATAAAAATAAAGATGTAATGCTCAGATTTGACTTTATTTATGCAATTTTATTTTTGAAGAAAAATCGTTGAAGAGTGAAAGGTAAATTCTCACATCTAAGCGACAGTTTTAGGAACAAATTCTGAAATTTCGAATAAAAGGAAGGCAGGAAGGAAGAACGATATAAAAGATGACGCTCCTGTTCCTTTTCCACTTTCAACTCCTTTTTCCAGTTATTTTCTTTTGTTTTCTTGTTGAATTTCCTTTTACTATTTTTCCACTGCAATGAGTTTTCATCTCAAAGCGGTGTTTTCCGGTCGTGAACAAATGCATTCTTAAAAGTTTAGCCGGCGAGACTTACAGCAATTTCATATTCTTAAAGCAAAGCGCCTTTTGATCCAACGATCCGGCGGATTGTCGTACTTCGATGGCACTCTTTCATTTATATCCCTCGAGGAAAATAAAAAAAAAGTAGACGCTATCATAGTTGGGCGACATAAAAGAAACAAGAACTTGATAGAAACCACGAAGGACAATTTTCAACCAAAAAGGATTTTTTTTGTTAAACTTGTTCAATTTTTAACAAAATAGATGAATTTTCAACTGAAATTATGAATCGATAACTGGAATAGTTAAAAAAAAATTAATTTCAGAAAAAAGATATTTCTCTTTCGCTCCGGTGGGTATCGAACCTCACGTCTTCCGATTCCCGGTTGGGTGCTTTAACCACTTCTTTGATGCTTTTTCCAGATATACGTCGGAGCGAAGGAGAAACATCGTTTTTAAATATACGCTGGAGCGGAGGAGAAAGATTGTTTTCAGATATACGACGGAGGGACGGAGAAAGATCGTTTTCAGATATTCGTCGAAGGAGTAAGATCTTTTTTCATATATACACTGGAGCGAAGCAGGAAGATCGTTTTTAGATATCCGTTGGAGCGAAGTAGAAAGATCATTTTCAGATATACGCCGGAGCGAAGGAGAAATATCTTCTTTCAGATATACGCCGGAGTGAAGGAAGAATATCGTTTTCAGATATACGCCGACGCGAAGAAGAAAGATTGTTTTCAGATATACACCGGAGCGAAGGAGAAAGATCTTTCTCAGATATACGCCGGAGCGAAGGAGAAAGGTCGTTTTCAGATATACGCCGGAGCTAAGAAGAAATATCTTTTTTTAGATATACACCGGAGCGAAGGAGAAAGATCGTTTTCAGATATACGCCGGAGCGAAGGAGAAAGATCGTTTTCAGATATATGCCGGAACACAAGGCTTTCCGAAGGTTCATCAAGTAAAATTTACATTTAATATAATCCATGTAGAACATTTGAAGAATATTTCAAATATCTATTTTGTTTCAGAAAAATATATTTACAAAAAAGAAAGAGATTGTTAAAAATATGATTCTCTCCAATTTTTGTTTAATATATGATCATAAATAAAAAGGCGAATCAAAGTTAAACATTTTAGAAGGAACCTCAACTTTCTGAAACTGATATAAGAAAATATGGTTATAAATAATGATATAATGTTTAAACAATCATTTTTGTTGACTTGCATTAATTATTCCTCACTGAGTGAAAAGTCAACAAAAAGCTCAAGATTTCAAAAGGAAACTGCAACTATCTAGCATTATTATAAATAAAGATAGTTATAAACAATAATAATTTGTTTGAAACATTATTTTTGCTGAATTTATTTGATTAAGCCGCTCCAAGTGAAAAATATACGAATCGTTAAAAATCTCAGAAAAAGCGGCAACTTTCTACCATTAAGCAAAGCAAATATTAACAAAAATTATAATAAATAGTTCAGATAATTATTTTTTTCAACGTTGATTACCTATCACCTCATTACAATTGAAAATTGGACAAAAAGTGAATTTTTTTTTAAAAAACCGCCAGTTTCTATCTCTATTCTAAGAGAAAATTACTAGAAAAATTAATACATTTTTTAAACAATTTATGTGAACTATTAGATATCATCTTCATTAAAAATACCCATTCCAGACAAAAAAACACTAAACTGATATTCATTTGTCAGAATATTTTAAATCTTGTTCGAATTATAATGATTTTTGTTTTAAAATGCCAATTTTTGGTGCAAAATGCTAACATAATGTGAAATTGTTCATATTTGTGAGTCTTATTTGAAATACATTATTGTTATTATTATTGAAAATAACAATTTTCGACGAAAAACATCAAACTTCCCCAAAAAAGTTTTGAAAATAGACAAAATTTCAACGGAAAAAATAACTCAAATCAAATAGTTCGATTTTTAGAAAAATAATCAGATTTTTTTATTTATTTCGTTATAAAATTAAAAGACATTATTCATTTATTTTGTTAATCAACTGTTAACATCGAAGTTGAGCTTTCACGAAAAATATAATATTTGATATTTCTACCAAAATAATATTTTAATTGTAAATGATGAACAGTTGAATTTCACGAAAAACAAACTTTCAACCAAATAAATTTTCTATAAATTATAAAATTCTATACAAGATTCAGATCATCAACTAACAAATGAATTTTTAACAAAGTAGTTCAAACTTCAGACGAGTAATTTAATATTGAACAAAGAAGAATTATTTTAAGTGAAGAATTGAGAAATTCAATTATCAACTTATGACAATGAATTTTCAATTAAAAAGTAGAATAGTTACATTTTTAATATGAAAGAGTAATTATTTATTTATAGCATAAAGATTTGTCTAGCGTCCTGGAAATCCTGGAAATCATGAAAAATCCTGAAAATGTTAGGGAATTTTTGTTTAAAGTCGAGAAATTTGTTTTTCGAGAGCATGGCTAATTTTTTGTATGATTGTGATATAAAATTGAATACTAATATTTTTTCATTTCCTTTTTTAGTTAAAAATTCAACTATTCATTTATTTGAAAATTTATGTATTTTGTTGAAAATTCGACGTTTTGATTGAGAATTCATCTTTGTAGGTTGAAAATTTAACTATTTGGTTAAAAGCTCACATATAGGGAATTCATTGAAATTAGTTAAAGTCAGGGGAGTGATAGAAGTGAGGAAAGGAGATTCAGGCGAAATTTGCAGGTGAAGGGTGAAAAAGCAAGGGTAGCAGGGAAGTGAGGGTGAGTAGAAGAGGGGAAGTAGGTGAAGTGCGGAAAGGGTTAATGATGGTTGAAGGAGGGGGAAGAATACTGTATGAAGAATAAGGAATTAAGGGTATGGGAATCGGATTGAGTGCGGAGGGGGAGTAGAAGCACTGAGGATAAGGAAAGCAAGAGGTTGGAGGGGAAAAGGGAGAAGTAAGAAGAGTAGAGGTGTAAAGGGGGGAAAGTCGTAGAAGTAAGGAGAGTGATAGAAGTGAGGTAAGGGATATTAGGCGGAATTAGGAGTCAAAGCGTGGAGAAGCAAGAGAACTAGCAGAAGCACGGAAAGTATGAAGAGTGAGCATAAGTGAGGGAATGATAAATGAAGTGAAGTTGAGTAAAAGGGAGGGAAAGTAGCAATGTGAGGAAAGTGAAGACTGGCAAGGGGTCTGATGGTAATAGTAGCATGGAAATGACGGTGAGTAGTAGAGGGGAAGTTAGTGAAGTGCGGAGAGAGGAGGCGTTTGTGGAAGTATTGGGAGGAATGGTATATGAAAGAAAAGAAAGTAGGTAAACTGAGAGAAAGGGACTTATTTTATGGTAAGCGGGGAAAGTTGATCGATTAGAAGTACGAGAAGTTATATGAGTTTTTGGTGATGGAGCAAGGAGAGTGAGGTGGTTGATGATGGTATAGAAGGAAGAGGGAAAAGTGTTGAGTAAAAAGAGTAGAGTAGTAAAAGAGGGAGAGAAGTGAAAGTAAGTAAAGTAAGGGGAATGATAGAAGTGATGAAAGGAGATTCAGGCGAAATTTGGAGTTGAAGGGTGGGAAAGCAAGAGAAGTAGCAGAAGCGGGGGAAATATGAAAAGTGAGGCTAAGTGAGGTAATTTTACGGAAAGCGAAGTTCAGTAAAAGGGAGAAAAAGTAGCAGTGTGGAGGAAGTGAAGGATGGCAAGTGATGTGATAGTAAGGGGAGAAGGGAAGTGAGGGTGAGTAGTAGAGGGTAAGTAGTTAAAGCGCGGAAAGGGGAACCGATAGATGATTTAATGAAAAGGATAGTATATAAAGAATAAGTGAGTAGGGGAAGTGAGAGAAAGGGAATTATGTAATGGTGAGCAGGGAAAGTGAGTGGATAAGACGTACGAGAAGTGATCGGAGTGTTTAATGGTGAAGTAGCAGAAGTCAGTTGGTTGATAAGGTATGAAAAAAAAGTAAGGGGTTGAATAGTGGAGAACTGAAAGTTAATAGGGTAGGAAAGTAGATGAAGTAGGTGAAGTGTGAAGAGGTGTAGTGATAATGGAAGTAATAGAAGGGATAGAACCAGAAGGGAAGTGAAGTATGGGAAGTGGGAAGAAAAAATAATGGAAGCAAAGGAAGTGACGGGAATCTTGTGTGGAGAAGTAGCGGGAGTGAGGGGGCTAATACGGGTATGTAATGGGAAGTGAGGGATTGGTAGAGGATGTGCGTGAAAATGGGTGAAGGATAAACAGAAGGGGGATGATTAGGCGAAGAGCGAGAAAGTGAAGAGGGAAGTAAGGGAAGGATGGGGATGTAAGAGGAGGAAGGAGGAGGGAAAATAGATAGAAGAGGTGTGAAAGGAAATGGATGGTTCTAGCATTATTAAATATAATTACTCTCTGATGTTGATTTTAAATAGTTTAGAGCCTAACTTACCGACCGACTTGGCCCCAACTTGGCTTTATTCATTTTCCTAGTTTCAGCCGCAGTAATAATTACAGTGCCAGTAATAATTACAAATTTTTTATTTGAAATAAACATTTCAAGTAACTGAACTTTTCAACAAAAATCTTATTCGAACCGGCTTATTCGTCATCAGCCTCATCTTTCGATTGCCATCCCAATCTTCCGAATTAGTAGAGAACTATACTAATATGTGGAACATTATTGAGGTTATGTTTTCGAAACTTTAAAATCAGGTAAAATATATAGAGAAACTTAATTTTTCAAAAAGATTATTTATTTTGCACTTCAAATTGTCAAAAAAATTCACATTGTAATATTGCACTGAAATAAACTTCTTTCAAAGAGAATCAGAATTACTCTTGCAATTTTCAACTACGAAATTCACATGCTTTATTATAGCGAAGTTGCCGCATTACCAACTAATGAATCGAAGAGACCGAAAATCGATATTAGAGTTCGGCGCGAAAATTCAAATTTACATGAAACTAAATGAAAGCAACGGAGCCAGACGGTGTTGACGTTTTGAAAATTTAAATGATTCGATAATATAAACTGAAAAAAGATAATCGTGACAGAACTGGTAAACTTAATTTTGAATAAAATTATTTAGAATTATTTAATTATTAAAACATTTAATTATTTGAAATTTGATTTTTAGGTAATCTACATTTTAGATTAATTTTTTTCTCCATTTTTGATCTTTAAAGGATCAGTTAACTGGTCAGCTACTTTTCTGTAAACAATATTTCAGAAAGTGTGATTATGTAAAATAATGTATAGTTTATTCAATAAACAAGGAGTTAATAAACCAATTTCAATTAAAATTTTGGACGCGACAAGTGCTTTTCACTTTCGGAATTTTTTATTATTTGAATATCACTTTAATAATTAATGAAGACGAAATCACAAAAACACTCGTCAATTTGTAATTTTTAATAATTATTAAATTATTTACTTCTTGTTATATATTCTTGAAGTAATTTTCTGCGTGAAATACAATGAAAATAAAATCAAAAAAATGTATGTCCTATTTTGAAATTTAATTTCCCACATGTTTTTAATATTAAATAGGTGCTTCCACAAATTCTTCAGGAATATAGTTATACACATACAAGGCCAATTTGTGACTGTAAGATTTCTTTTTTTAAATATATTTTACTCTTGAATTCTATTTTCTTCAGTTTCAACATGCTTGAGGAGGTTAAATATATTAATTAATTTAAAAGAATTCACAGTATATTCAGCTGATAAAGAACTAACAATTTTTTGATATTACAAATCGATTGCTAGAAATTTATTTTTTCGCCCCATCCTATTAAACAACTTGTATAATAATATAAAAAATAATGTAATCTTATATTATTTTTTCAGGATGGATATTACCGAACTTTCTGTGGTTGTGCAAAGTGCCTCAATGCCTCTCCCTACTATCGCTCCAACTCAACAGAATCGTCGAAGAGAGTCATTCAAACGCCTTCTACTAGTAATCGTTGATTGTTGTATTTTAAAGCTTTCATTGAATTTTATTTATGTGAAATTAATAGCTTTCTCACAATATAGTTAAAGTCTGTTAAATGTACGTTAAAGAAACCCGCAGAATTTGTACAGAAATAGGCTTTCGGCTAATTTGTTTGTAATTGAGGGAAAATGTAGTTCATGTCATGGTGATCAAAAGTCTCAATGACCACAATTCCCTTAAATCCTTACCACATTCTCTTTCCAGCTGTCTTTATCTTCAATTCTTCCCCTACAACCTTCCCATACATCGTCCCATGTTTTTTCTTTACATTCATAGATTTTGCACTCTCTGTTCTTCTTCCTATATAATCCTCCCCTTAAAGCATTTTTTTCCTTAAACATCCCCATCTGTCTATGAGTTTTCTTTCCCTGCCTCTTTTCTTCAATTCTTCATATATACTCCATTCCCATCTCGTATATCTCTATCCCTGAAAAACTCCCTTTTTTCTTATTCAAATCTCTGATTCTATCGCCCTTTCTCCTCTTTTCCTCTACCTACTGCAAACAAGTTTTCGCTAATTCCTCACCCTATCTCTCCTTTAACATCCCCTAAAACTTCCATTACCTCCTTCTTACTCTAGTACATAATTTACCTCTTTGCTTTCACCCTTACTATATGTAGATACATCTTTCTTACACACCTCAATCTCTTTTCTTTTCCCACATCCCCATATCGCTGCTCCATAGCCTAATATAGTATATACAAATGTTTCAAACAACCATCTTTTTCTAGTCTTTTCTTAATCTTCTTTTTACTATTCCTTATAACTGAATTATTACCCCTGTTGTTGTTCAACCTTTCTCTTATATGAGCTTCATCTTGCAATGTTTATCCTAAACATCTAAACTTCTTTACTTTTTATAAAACTGCTTCTTTTTCCATCTCCTATACTATTTCTTTTTCCCCACCTTCTCTAAGCTTCATTGTCTTGGTCTTTTCTACATTTAGATTCAACTTTTTTTTATCTAAGCATTTCTCCAATCATGTAATTCCGCCCTTTATCTTTTTCTCATGCTCTTCCATCACTCCTCTATCGTCCGCTGTAGGTTATAGCTTCCTTTTTCTCATCATAACACCACCCTATCTTTTTATTTTATTTTCTTCTTCCAAGTCTGAGATAACTTATAATATTTCACATTAGAGTCACTCCCCTATAATCTTTAACCTCCTCAACTTTGCCTTTTTTCACTACCAGAACTACCACTTCTTCTTTTCCATAACTCTCCCCAACCCCTTCTTTCTATACTCTATTGCACATTATCTATGCCTATTCCTTTCCTCTCATATTTGCAAACTTCAGTTGGAATCCCATTTTTTGTTATTCCTAACACCATGTTCATTGCTTCCCTTGTTATGTCCTCTTTCTCTTCTTGTTCCCTTCCTTCTTTGTCTCTTTTCCTCATTTATTGACTTTCTTCTCCACTCCTCCTAGGAAATCTGTAATATATATTTTTTTTCATTCTACTAACTGAATATCATGGTTTACTCTTTTTGTCTATCTCCATTGACTACCTTCCAAACCCCTTCTTCTGTCCTAACGTGCACCGCCTTTTTTTCAAACCTTTTATTTTCCTTCACTTTTCTTTACCACATATCTTGATATACTCTTTTTCCTCCCATACTCTTCTCCGCTACTTTTAGTGTTTCTATTACCTTGCTTATTGCTTCCCTTATTGTGTTTTCTTCCTCTTCTCGTTCCTTTTCTTCTTTTCCTCTTCTCCTCCTTCCTCAACTTTCTTCTTCACCTCTCCTAGCAAAACAACATAATATCATTTTCATTCTAGTATCTCAATATCCTGGTTTACTCTTTTCTTTCTTTTTATTTTTCTCTCTGACTACCTTCTAGACCTCTTCTTCTGTGCAAACCTGCTCCGCCTCTTTTTCAAACCTTTTATTTTTCTTCTGTTATTTATTATTTGTTTGATAAAATACATGGAAGATCTGGAAAAGTCATGAAATTTTGAAAAAAGTTCTGGAAAAACTGAAAAATCATGGAATTTAAAAAAAATGACTAGATTTTTTTTAATTCAAAGGTTAATTTCGAAGACTATTAATCAAAGTCTTAATGATTATTTTTAGTACATGATGGCAAAAAATAGTGCAAAATAAAAAAATTTTATTGAAAATTATATATTTTTTGTTGTTGAAAATTCAACTATATAATCTTTAAATTTGTTGTTTTTTCGTGGAAAGTAAATCTTCTTTTTTGAAAATTCATCTGTTGGATCGAAGATTCAACTTCTATTTGGTAAAATATTTATTTTTGTGGTTAAAACTTTACCTATACTTTTTCAAATTCACTGTTTCATGCGAAAATTAATCTCATAGGTTAAAAATTCATCTTTTTCATTAAAAATTTACGTATTTTTTGAAAATTCGTTGCTTTATAATTGAAAATTTAACTATTTTATTTTTGCTCCAAAATAATTGCTCTTTTTTGGTTATAAATTCAACTATTTGGTTGAAAATTTAAATCTACTTTTTTTCAAATTTGTTGTTTTTTTAGTGGAAAATTAATTTTATAGGTTAAAAATTCATATTTTGATTGAAGATTGAACATTTTTTGAAAATTTCATAGTTTATTGGTTAAAAATTTAATTATTCTTACAACTTATTTCCGATTTTTTTTCTCGGAATTCTTAAAAAGTTTATAAACTGGCTGTTCGGAATATTTAAAAATCTACATTTTGTTTAAATTTTTTTAAAACCTTCTGTAATCAGAAGTTGTTTTTGAATCTTTTGAATACTTTTAAATATCTCTTAAAGTTGCTCGATTTTTCATTAACTTTGTAACTGTGCAAAATTGCGAAATTTTGTTTAAATCTTAAAATATTCTAAACTTTGAAATGTTAACATTTTTTTTTAATTTAAATAAAATTTATCAATAAAAAGTGTAGCTTTAGAGTTTCCCGGTAATTGTAAAATCTGAAAAAAATGTTCTCATTTTTTCTAGAAAAAAATCATCGTTTGTTGAAATTGGCAAAATTTATTGAAGCACAAATCGGTCGAAAGGCTAATTATAACTGAGTAAGTTTGTTTTTCTTTGTTTTATAAAAAACATAGAAGACCTAAAAGTCATGACATTTTAAAAAAAGTTCTGAAAAACTGGAAAAATCATGGAGTTTAGAAAAAAAGTACTGAATTTTTTGTTAGTTAAAGGTTAACTTTAAGGCCTGTTGATCAAAGTCTTTACAATTATTTTAATATATCACAGGGAAAAATGGTCGAAAATTAAAAGTTTGCAATGAAAATTAGTTCAACTACAGATTACCTATATATATTTTAATTTCGTTGTGTTTTGGTAGAAAATAAATGTTCTTGTTTGCAAATTCATCTACTATTTGGTTAAAAATCCATTTTTCTGGTTGATAATTTAACTATATATTTGTTCAAATTCGTTGTTTTTTGTCAAAAACATAATCTTCTAGGTTCATTGAAAATTTAACTATTGTATTTTTTCTTCAAATTGATCTTTTTTAGTTACAAATTCAACTATTTGGTTGAAAATTTAGATATATTTTTTTGTTCAAATTTGTTGTTTTTTGGTAGAAAATTAATTTTCAAGGTTAAAAATTCATCTTTTTGATTGAAAATTGAACTATTTTTTGAAAATTCGTTGTTTTTGGTTGAAAATGTAGCGGCCTCAAAATTCAGAACTGATTACACATTCTGATAAAGTTCCTTAATTCCATGATCAACCTCTTGTCACACCGTTCCCTTTAAGATTACATTTGAGCTATCTTTAGTTTAGACCAATAGCAAATTTTTGGGATTCGATTAAAAAATTCTTGAATGAAAATCCCTATATTATATTTTGCAGTTATGCCTACACCACCACCACCACCAAACTTCCACCATATGGCAGGGCTGCCAATAGAAAGAGAGCCAATGCGTAAGTATATATCAATTTTTTGAACTAAGAAAAAATTGCTGTGATTTAGAAAAAAAAATCAAGTCGTTGGCTTTTGAAGACCCTTGAAACAAATTTCGAATTCTAACTTGAAAATACATTTTCTTATAGGAAACTAACTTCGCATTTTTGCTCTAGATAAAATGCTGTAGCTTTTTCGGTTTTTAAAATAAACCGGAAAACACCGTTTCTACAACAACAAAAAACGTATATCTATCAATTCTGTAAATTCATAAAAATTTACGAAATTTGTGGAAATCTATGATAACTTATGGCAAAAGCGCTTTCTTTTATTTCATTGGGAAATAGAGAAAAATTGTAAAAATATTCAATTTCATAATGACATGTAATTTGTAAAAAATCCAATTATTCCAGCTTATAATATTCGCCGACTTAATTAGTCATAGCTTTCTATGAGTAATGCAACGTTCATTTTTTCGAGATTGGAAATGTTTACGTTTAGCTCTATTTCAGAACAAAATTTCAATAAGTACTTTTTCATTTTTCGGATGTACTATATCTGACTTTTTTTGTTTAATTCAGAAATTTCTAGCCAAATATAATTTTTAACAAATTAATAAATTATTAATAAGTTATTAAGTTACAAATTGAGTTAAGTTAGTGAACAAAAGTTCTTGTTCAGCAATGGCGAACTCAAATCTAGTGTTTCGGTACAAAATATAAGAGATTTTAAACTTTTCTTACGATTATTTCAAAATAGGTGCTATTTGGTGATTTTTTGAGCAATTTTTATAAACAAATTCGGTTTGAATGTTTTCAATGAATAGGCTGAATTTTTTGTTACAGAATCAACTAAACATTTCTTTCTCATGATTTTTTGCTAAGACACTTTACAAGAATGACTGATTATTTGAACAATTTTCATAAATATATACTAGTTGTGACTTCTTTTCAAAAATTGGACACAACATTTTTACAAAATCAACTAACAATGTCCTTCCGATGACTTTTCGCTATTATACTTTGCAAATTGAACGAATACGGTCAATTTTCCTTTACGGAATCGACTAATAATGTCTTTCCAATGAGTCTTTGCTACGATACTTAAAAAGCGACAATACCTAATAATTAGTTATACATTTTTGATTAGCAATAAACCATCGTAGCAGCGAGTCATCGGAAAGACATTCTGAGTTAATTCCACACAAAAATTGAGCCTATTCATTGAAAAGCACCTAAACTGTGATTTTTCGTTAAAAAATGTTTTAAACAAATGGCAAATAGCATATATTTTGTAATAATAATGTCTTTTAGACAAAGAGAATTAATATAGCTTCGGCACCGTAATCTCAATCTCACTCATTCTACTATATATATATATATATATATTAACCGACGATGGATCAAAAGACCAAAAGACGTTTGCATTAACTGAACAAGAAGATTGGATGGGCAAGACAGAATGCGTCCCGTGTTCAATGTGTGATTGACTACATAACTCAACTACACTGAAAAATCTAGCATTTCAATATATTCATAATATTTATATAATTACAATTCATAATATGCATTTGTAATCATACAAACGTATTTCCATTGTTTTGTTTTTATAATTTAAAAAAGTGCGCATTCTATACAAAAAAAAAAACAATTTTGTTATTAAACATTTCATCGCAGGTAGTGTCTTTTTTCCGTACATTTAATTTGTTTATTTTGAGTGTTATTTTTTGCGATTTACCCAAAAATACGCAAATTTTGTTTATTAATTTTTTTCTTAGCTTCTATCATTTGTCTAAAAATTCAATTCTTTTATTTCATAAATTTCATTTACTTAGATTAAAAGAAAAACTACGCATGCTATCAAAAATTGACTGCTAGCAAATTTGTCGATCCTTCTCAAATGCACAATTTTTGTTGATTCATCTTTTTACGTAACTTGCGTAACTTACGAAAATTAAATAAAGTCTCACAACAATGCTGTAGGGTATTCAAAAAAAAATTTTGTTTATCTTCTTGATTTTTTTTTATATTGTGCGTTGTTTGACTTAAAATGTTAATTTTCGTTTGTTTTTTGAAATTTTCTGAATGCTGTCACTTTGGTTATTTTTCTTCTATCAAAAAAGGTCGTGCCAATATTTTGTTCGCCTTTTTGAGTACTATTAATGTCCGTCTATAGAATTTTCAAATGCTGAAATAACGTGTTCTCAACAATTTTTTAAATGTGCTCACATTTTGAATTTTTGTGCAAAATGGATAGCTAACAAACTTTATCTTCATTTTAGGACACTTAAAGAGTATACGGAAGCCTAATCAAATCCTTTGATTCTCTTGAAAGTTATCGTGCTAACAAGAAAAAATCTACAGACTAACAGACAGACACACTAACAGACAGACGTTTTGGAAAAACCTTTTTTTTTGCTTTCAGGGGATCTCTAAATGTGGACATTTAACTAAAAAGGTGATTGGGGGGGGGGGGGGCGTAAAATTTTACACAAATTTGATACCATGTCATTATAGGATGAGAATGTGAAAACTTTAATTAATGTTCAATTATTATTTTGATGACCACAAAGCTCCCATAACCTTTTTTGGCCTTATCGTTTGTTTTCATGTGATTCCACTTTCAAATTTTCCAAATTTTGATGCATTATTTTTTATATTTACTGGAGATGTTAAATTGTAAACTTTATTGAGAGTGTTACCCAATCTTGCTTGTTTTTCGAGATTCTTGACGAAAATCACGAGATACGAGATAACTTCTCGCTATCGTCAGTCAAGATAGTTCCGAAAATCGATGTTTTCTTGTCTCGTCCCGCCCGATTGCATCTCTATTTCTTATAAAAATTTGTTTCAACTTGAAATATTTTTGATTTTCAATCATTCTACAATTGCTTGATTTAGAATGTTCTCAAATCAAAATAGTTTCATATGTATATTTTCAATTTCAAGCGCTTGCCATTAAAAATCATGGATTATCAATTTCAATTCTCAACATTTTCAAAACTCTGAATATTATACAATTGATTATGTAGTGGATTTGAAAATTGTTTATATATTTTATTGTTACGAAATGTAATTGCAGGAAAGTGAAAGCATTTGCAGGCCCTGTAAATAGCATTAAGGCCAGTGCAATCCATGCTCGAAACTGTAATTTAATCCAGGTTTAGTGTATTATTAAATTTTTAACTCACCAACCCACGATGATTGGCTATTTGTTTTGGACGCGATTTTTTATTATAGATAGTATATGCGGTACTCAAAACTCAAAAATGACATCCATTTTCACCTATCTCTTACGGTTTACGAGATGATTGTTGTTAAAAATAACCATAATCGAAGGTTTCTCTCAGGTCGCAATGAAACGTTCCCAACTGGCGGACATTTTACACCTCCCGGGAACGTTCCGAAGGTGCCCGCGGAGCGTCCTGGAACGTTCCGTGCTATTAGGGTACTTTTAAAGTATCCTAAAATGAAGGTCAAGATCGTTAGCCAGCGATTTTGGATCAAAATTCAAAAAGTGAGCGTATTAGAAAAATTGTTGAGACCACTTTTTTTTTTTAATTGAAAAATTCTGTGTGCGGATGCTCGTAGTATTGAAAAAGTCGAACAATTTATCTCAATGACTTTTTTTGATAAAATTAAAATTACTGGAGTTACAGCATTTACAAAATTCTAAAAAAAACAAACGCAAAATTCAAATTTGGATCCCACAAAAAAATAATAAAAAATAAAAAATTCCATTTTGCGGTCAAACTATGCAAGATATGAAAGAAATGCAAAAACAACAATTGTGCATATAAGAAAGATCTACAGATTTTTTAAGGACTACTTTGTGATAGGATGCGTAGTTTTTGTTTTACTCGTAAAAAATAGCATTAAAAATAGAAAAATTGAATCTTTGGAAAAACGATGCAAGGTACGTAAAAAGATGAAAAGACAAAAATTGTGCATTCAAAAAAGATCTGCAAATTTTTTAGCAAATTTTTGATAGGATGCGTGGTTTTTGTTTTAATCTTAGAAAATAGAATTAAAAATAAGAGAATTACGTTTTTGGACAAACTACACAAGCTACGAAAAAAATTAATAGACAAAAGTTGCTCACACAAAAAAGAGCTATACAAATTTTCCATAAATAATTTGTGTAAAGACGCATATTTATTGTTTTAATCGTAAAAAATAGTATTAATGAAAAAATTAAATTTTTGGAAAAACCACACAAGCGACGAGATTTCATAAAATTTAAAACAAAATGTCGATTTCACAAAATTAAAAAAAAATCGATTTTTAAAGATTTCCAAGAAAAAATTTAGAATCTTTTTAAGAATGAAAGGTTTCAAAAGAATGAAAACTTTTCTAGATAAAATTGAAGAAGATTTCAAAACAATTCGAAAGATTTCCAAAACTGTCAGAAAAGTGTGTGGAAGATTTTAAGGCAATTTTTTCATTTTGCAGAATTAAAATTTTTTTTAGGAAAGATACTACTCGTTTTGAAAGATGTTCAGAAGTTTTGAAAACATTTCCAAAATAATTTAAACCTTGGAACGATTTCAAGAAATTTAAAACAAAATGTAGATTTTTGAATATTTCGAAAAAAGATGCTTTTTAGTAATTCTGAAAGGTTTCAAGATAATAAAAGTTTTCTTTTAAATATTTCAAAAGATTTCCAAAGTTGTCGAAAAAGAATCTGGAAGATTTTAAAGCAATTGTTTAAATTTTCCAGTTAAAAAAAAAATTATGAGAAATTCGAATCACTTTAAAAATGTCAAAAAATTATTTTGAATAAGAATTTATAAGATTTTATAGCAAAACTTTGAATTATGCAAGATAACAACATTTTTTTAATTTGTCAAAAAATGATTTTTTACTTGGAAAAATTAATTTCAACTTTTTGTGAAGAATTTTTGTATTGGCATTAGGGTCTTATGAATATACGAGTATTTAATTAAAAACGTGCATTTCCTAAAAGCAATCGGACAAAATGTGCCCGGCAAACCGTGTAAATTCACTTATTGGTCGATTCGTATGTAATATTGAGAATATGTCACCGTTGGAAAGTTGATATTATCATGTATAATCACCAAACAAAGTAAACTCAACAATAAAGTCTAAAAATATGCGTTCGGACAAGGGTCCAACTGGACAAAATGTGCCCGGCAAACCGTGTAAGTTCACTTATTGGTCGATTTTGATGTAATATTGAGAATATGTAACGGTTGGAAAGTTGATATTATCGAGTATGATAACCAAGCAAAGTAAACTCTGGAATAAAATCTTAAAATACGTGTGCGGACAAGGGTCTAATCGGACAAAATGTGCCTGGAAAACCGTATAAGTTCACTTATTTGTCGATTTTGATGTAATATTAAGAATATGTAAAAGTTGGAAAGTTGATATTATCAAGTATAATAACCAAACGAAGTAAGGTCAAGAATAAAATCTGAAAAGATGCGTGATGACAAAGGTCCAATCGGACAAAATGTGCCCGGTAAATCGTGTAAATTTACTTATTGGTCGATTTTGATGTAATATTGAGAATATGTAACAGTTGGAAAGTTGATATTATTAAGTATAATGACCAAACAAAGTAAACTCAACAATAAAATCTGAAAATATGCGTGCGCACAAAGGTCCTATCGGACAAAATGTGCCCGGCAAACCGTGTAAGTTCACTTATTGGTCGATTTTGATGTAATGTAAAGAATATGTCACAGTTGGAAAGTTGATATTATCCAGTATAATAACTAAACGAAGTAAACTCAAGAATGAAATCTAAAAATGTGCGTGCGGACAAAGTTACAATCGGACAAAATGTTCTCGGCAAACCGTTGAAGTTCCCTTATTGGTTGATTTTGATGTAACATTGAGAATATGTAACCGTTGGAAAGTTGATATGGTCAAGTATAATAACCAGACGAAGTAAAGTGAAGAATAAAGTCTAAAAATATGCGCGCGGACAAAGTTGCAATCGGACAAAATGTGCCCGGCAAATCGTGTAAGTTCACTTATTGGTTGATTTTGATTGAACATTGAGAATATGTAACAGTTGGAAAGTTGATGTTATTGAGTATAATGAGCAAGCAAAGTAAACTCAAGCATAAAATCTAAAAATATGTGTGCGGACAAATGTCCAATCGGACAAAATGTGCCCGGAAAACCGTGTAAGTTCACTTATTTGTCGATTTTGATGTAATATTAAGAATATGTAGCAGTTGGAAAGCTGATATTATCAAGTATAATAACCAAACGAACTAAGGTCAAGAATGAAATCTAAAACTAAGCGTGCAGTAAAGGTCCAATCGGACAAAATGTGCCCGGCAAACCGTGTAAATTAGCTTATTGGTCGATTTTGATATAATATTAATAATATGTAACAGTTGGAAAGTCGATATTATTAAGTATAATAACCAAACAAAGTAAACTCAAGAATGAAATCTGAAAATATGCGTGCGGACAAAGGTCCAATCGGACAATATGTGCCGGTAAAGCGTGTAAGTCCACTTATTGGTCGATTTTGATGTAATATCAAGAATATGTAACAGTTGGAAAGTTGATATTATCAAGTATAATAACCCAACGAAGTGAAGTCAAGAATAAAAGCTAAAAATATGCGTGCGGACAAAAGTGCAATCGGACAAAATGTGCCCGGCAAACCGTGTAAATTCACTTATTGGTCGATTCGTATGTAATATTGAGAATATTGAAAATTAACTTTTTTGATGAAAATTAATATTTTTGGAATAAAAATTCATGTATTTTGTTAAAAATTTGAATATTTTTGTAAAGAGTCCAAATTTGGTAAAAACTTGACTTTTTGTCGGAAATTTAACTCTTTTGTAGAAAATTCGACTTTTTGGTTTGAAAATAGTAGAAAATTAAACTATTTGGTTGAAAATTTACTTTTTTGCTGAAAATTGAACTGTTTTATTGGATGTTAGTCATTTTTGGTTTGAAAATATTATAAAATTAAACTATTTGGTTGAAAATTAACCTTTTTGATGAAAATGAGTATTTTCGGTATGAAAATTCAACCATTTGGTTAAAAATTCATGTATTTTGTAAAAAATTTAACAATTATCGTCAAAAGTTGAAATTTGGTTGAGAAATAACTTTTTTGTTGAAAATTCGTCCTTTTGGTTTAAAAATTAATTTTTTCCATTAAAAAATGCATATTTTGTTGTATAAAAATACAAATTTTTGGATAAAAAATGTGACTGAAAAATCTTACTTTAACTAATGCCTATTCCTTTTCTCATTACATTTTTGTAAATTATCATTTTAGTTATTTTGATTTTTAAATTATAAAATTAAGAAAGTGAAAAAAGTAACTTTTTAAGTAACTTGATGTCACATTATCTAGTAACTCTAACTATTAATTATTTAATTTGAGGAATTATTTAATTATTTTATTCATTCATTCATTAATTACTGTTAATTACTGTAATTACTGCTGATTATTTATGATTAGGGAAAATTTAATTCGGGAAAATTCCTGCGTCTCAGGTTTCCTACGCTTTAAGTTTCGTGCGCATAAAGTTTCCTGCACCTGCGCCCCCAACTGCGCCTTAAAAACTTTATTTGAAGTTGAAATAAATTTGAATACATTTTTCGATTTTAAAGTACTTAAAACCTGATTTAGGATTTTCAGCTTTTCCAATTTACGTGGGATGGTGTTTCAATTTGTCACACTAGATGTCTAAATTTTAACCTAAATCGCGATATTAGCTAAAAAAATCGTTTTGGCTACTCGTTATTATGATACTTTGCAAATTGACAAGAACTGTAATTTATTTATGATCAGGGAAAATTGAATTTGAGAAAATTCCTGCGCCTCAAGTTTCCTGCGCTTCAAGTTTCCTGCGCCACAAGTTTCGTGCGCCTTAAGTTTCCTAAACCTGCGCCCTAAAAATTTTATCTGAGGTTAAAATAAAATAGAAAAATGTTCCGATTTTAAAGCACTTAAAACGTGATTTAGGGTTTTAAACTTTTCCAGTTTATGTATGATAGTGTTCTAATTCGTCAAACTAGTCGTGTGAAACTTCAACCCGAATTGCGGAATGAGCTAAAAATATTTTTTTGGCTACTCGTTATTATGATACTTTGCAAATTGACAAGAACTGTAATTTGTTTATGATTAGGGAAAATTAAATTTGAGAAAATTCCTGCGCCTCAAGTTTCCTGCGCAGCAAGTTTCGTGCGCCTTAAGTTTCCTAAACCTGCGCCCTAAAAATGTTATTTGAGGTTGAAATAAAATAGAAAAATGTTCCGATTTTAAAGCACTCAAAACGTGATTTAGGGTTTTGAACTTTTCCAGTTTATGTATAATGGTGTTCTAATTCGTCAAACTAGTCGTGTGCAACTTCAACCCGAATTGCGGAATGAGCTAAAAATATTTTTTTGGCTACTCGTTATTATGATACTTTGCAAATTGACAATATTATTGTAAGAACACCACATCATCAATCTTTGACAGCGTGACCCACGTGGACCTCACATTTCAGATGTAGACGATCCAGCTGATAGAGCCTCGTTTAGTGGCCGTCAGAGTTTGCATTTTTATCCCCATCGCGAATACCAACGGAACTAGCAACAAGAGTTTTCATTTAGTTGGAATATTTCTTTTTGCATCTTTTCACTCAAATGATGTACGTAAACGTACTTAACGGTCGGCTGTTGCATTTCTCAAATTTTGAAGCCGATATTTCACGTATAAAAAGTTCTTAGGTTCAAAATATTGCAAAAAATGTACCCAGTTTTCATTTCATCGAAAATAATTTTTTGCGAAATTCCTCCTCGAATAAAGTACCTAAACGTAATTTATTGTCTTCCCATACATTTTCCAAAGTTTCAGCCCGATATTTTATTTAGAACAAAAGTTTCTTATATTCAGAAAAAAATTCAGAAAATTGAAAAAGTGAGGCCGGTAAGGTAGGTATTCATACGTGTCACATGCCCTTAAATTATAATTTTGTTGAATATTCCTTTTTTCTTCACTGGAACATTTTTTTGATTTGAAAATTTATTTATTTCTTTGAAGTTGAATTTAACTTCAGTTCAGTTAAAAATTTTGTTGTTGAAATTTTGATTGACATACAGACATTTTAACAAATCTTTGAAAATATTCTTGAGAATCTTAGGAAAAGTATATTTACATAATCTTAAAAATAAGTACACTATGAAAATATATAGTTATTCGAACTTTTTATAATGTATACAAAAATATTTTTCGCCTTAAATTATAATTTTGTTGAATTTTCCTTTTTTCTTCACTGAAATTTTTTTAAATGTAAAAATGTATTTATTGGGTGAAAAATTCAATCTTTCAAAGTTAAATTAAATTTTTTTATCAATAAAAATTATATTTTTTTATTGAAATAGCAATTATTACATGTTTCGTTGAAAATTCAGCTTTTTTGGTTGAAAATTCATCCTTTTTTGGTTGAAAATTCCTCTGTTAAGTTAAAATTTTTGTTTTTGTTGAAATGTTAATTGACATACAGAAATATTAAAAAAAGTTTGAAAATATTCTTAAGAATTGAAGGAAAATTATATTTATATAAACATACAAATAAATCAACTTGAAAAATAAATAGTTATTCGAAATTTTTATTTTGTATTAAAAATGATTTTTTGCCTCAAATTATAATTTGTTAAAAATTTTCCTTTGTCCTGACCAAAAATCATTTTTACCTGAAAATGTATTTATTTTGTAAAAAATTCATTTTTTTTTTTCAAGTTAAATTTGACTGTTTTTGGTGGGGGCCGAAAATCCCACGTTCTGGAGATTAGGACTATTCCAGGAATCCCTATATCTACTGAAATCTGCAACTTTTCTTGCACTCCGCAAGAAGAAAATGTGATTAATTACAAATTTGATTACAAACGATCATCAGCCCGCCAAAATATTTTATTATTTTCTACAATATTCTACAATATTCTACAATTTATCTCGTAAACTATTCAACATAAGACAATATCATTTTTTTAAACGTTACACTGAATTCAGGTCCCGGAAGCTGGAATTACAACATTGTTATATCGATATGGGCACTATGCCATAATTTTGTGCTTATTTAATGCCAATTTATGATGCAGAAAAAAAATTTTGTGCCCGGTAATTTTAGTCAAAAACATGTAGTAATGCCAGCTTCAGCTGAAGCCACAACTATCTAAAGGAACAACGCACATTCCTAATTAGATGCAGAAAGGAGGCCCTAATTCCAGCGCATATTCAACATCAAACTGGCAAATGTGATAATTACCTTTGAAGAAGACCTGCTATTAGGTCGAAACGTACGTCGGTTAAACATGACAAATAAATGTTGATTCTTTGACATCTGAATCCATTGCCTTTTATATGACCGGATGACCAAATTAATTTTATTCATGAAGAATAACTACGTTATTTAATCCATTTTTGGTTGGAAATTGATCTTTTTCAGTTGAAAATTTAACTATTTGTTTGAAAATTCATGTTTTTTTTAAATTCATCTTTTTTGTATCAAGTTAATCTTCTTGGTTAAAAATGTATCTTTTTGGTCGAATTCATAATTTTAGTTCAAAATTCACGACTTTGGTTGAAAATTTAACTATTTTGTTGAAAATTCTTTTTTTTTCTTGTGAAAATTATTTTTTAACTGAAAATTTAACTATTCCATTTGTGGCAGAAAATTCAACTATTTGGTCGAAAATTGATAGTTTTTAGTTGAAAATGCATGTACTTTCTGAAAAATTCAACGTTTTCTAAAACACTTTCGTTGGGTCCTAAGAAGTTGTAAATCTTTCAGTAGTGAGAGTCAGAACTAAATAAATCTAAAAATATTATTTTAGAAAGAAAAAAAAATAATTTTCCGATCCATAGTGGATTTATAGATTTCATTTGAATGCAAGAAAAAATATTTTTTTGAAGATTATGTTGGTAATTACACGTTTTTTATTTTTACCAACTTTTTGTTCTAACTTCAGACTTTGGCTGAGTCTATTTGAAATTTCGAAATCTGTATTGTCAAAGTTAAAAGAAGTAAAGCAGCTGTTCTAAAAAACATGTTTCCATATTATTCACAAGTAGTGTATATAATTGTAACTATTTTTATTAATGGATGAACAAAATTATACGAAGGAATGTGAGAATAATCAACCTGAATCTGATCGTCCTATTCTTAAAAGACCACTGAGTATAATAAAAAAAGAAATTGGTAGTCATCCTACCAAAGAACCTCGAATAGAATCGTCGGGCGAAAATGAATTTTACGTCCTAACAGCAGATCTGTTGTCAAACTTTCACTTGCTCGTAAGACTGTATACTATTTTAATTATGCGTAATATTAAAAAATATAGTTACGTATATAGAAAAGTTCAGTAATTAATAAATCTTTATAGGATTTGACTCGTCTACTAAAGAAAACAAATACTGGGGAGGGAATTTTAATAAATTGGCGAAATAAGGTTCTCTCAACTAAAATACGAAACGAGATAGTCGATATAATTATTCGAACTTTAAAGGAAATTGAGATACCATCTAGTGGTGATAAAATAGAATTGTAAGTAAATAGATACTTGTGCCTCAATTATATTAAATTTTTTTTTTTAATTTAATTACAAAACCTTCTACTTCAGACCGAGGCTCGAGAATCATCATTGGGATCTTTTAACGCGAACATTTTGTGACATTTTTACAAAAGAAGATACATGAATCTAGTATACTCCTCCGAAGACAAACGGTTAGGACCAACCGATATCCAGGGGATAGTTCGTAGTCAAGTACAAAAACTGGCGTACGTCCCAAGCAAAATTAGGATTGATCAATGCTAAAAAATCCGATGATGGGGACAATAATGAAAATGAAGAAAATTTTGCTCGTAAGATTAGATTTTATTTATTTTTTAAACCTTTATAAAGATAGAAACAATCTGTGGTTTACTTCACACAGATGCTTTGGTCGGTGATCATGCATGCCATGATTTTCCAATTGAGAAAAGATTACTTAACATGATGAAAGAATTAATGTACAAATAATTATTTGTACCTACGCAATTGCTCGATTGTTTAGTAATTATAAAACAACCTGTTTCATATAATATATTCATTATAAAAAAATTATTTGCTCATACAATTTCTTTATTGTTAATAATTCATCAGAATTGCGCCAAAAATTATTCTTTAAAGTGCTTGTCCAATTTTTAATTACACGTTGATAGATTTATATTTATTTATTGTGATAAAAACATAAAGAACCAACTTGAACACATGCTCTAATATTCATAAAATGAAAGTATTAGTAATCTTGAAATGAAAGTATTATTAATTTTAAAATGAAAGCTATATTTATATGTGAGAATGTTATTCGTAAAAAACTTGACAGTATTCGTTGTTCCAACATATTGCCAGTGACTTTAAGTAATCTTAAGTATTGTAATACAATAATAAGAAAATAATAAGGAATATATGCATACCTAGAAATTATTGTATAACTGCATTACTCATTATTTTATATCCATCACAAACATCTTCACGTCAAGAGAATTTCAAAATTTCCCGCGCGAAAACTAAGTACGGCTACGTAATGGCTGCACCATCCGCTTGGTTATTTCTCTTAAAATTGTGAGCGAGTACACTACAACCCTGACCCTGACGAGTACATGACAACCCAACTCTGGTTTCCATCAGAAACTCATCGAAACCAGGGCTGGGTTATCATGTTTACAAGGGAAAGCAATTATACAGGGCAATGTATATTTTGCAAATGAAAAAACGCTTTATATCATGTAATTCTGCTTTTACATAATGAAATTATATTAGTTAACAGTATTTCAATTATTTTAATAATGATTTATCAATTTTTTTGAATCTCCTGGTTTTTCATCAAGTCTCCTGATAAAAAGCTCCTGACTCTTTGTCTCGGCCGTTGGCAACGCTGCCAGATAACCTAAATGACTCCCCCCGAAAAGTTTATAGAATCGAGGTCCGACTGCACAATATTATATTTATATTATATGAACGAAATATTTAATTAACAATTTTTCAATTTTGCATTTTACGATTCGCAGTCAATTTTTTCAGCACAAAAACAGATGCGTCCAAAAAGGCTAAAAGTGTATTCAAAGTTTTGGGTATGGAGTTCCACACAATCCGCACGGTTTGCGCGGTGTCTGCGTAACTCTGATCAAGCCTTCTATGTTTTGAGAGACTATAAATAAATTTTAAGTAATTTTCACTTCCAACTTATCTTGTTATTATATTTTTTCAAGTATTTATTGCATTCTTGTTTGTCTGTCTTGAAATCTGCGCGCCTACTGTGAGACTGCAACCCTGGTGAAAAAGACAAGGTGTCGCAAGACTAAAGATGCGCAGAATAACTGTGGACAGATGTTTGGTCGCGGTATGCATGTGTAAGAGGAGATATACAAAACACGTTTTCTAACCTTAGAGTCTCAATTGGTGTCAACGAACCGAATCGTGAAGTAATATTTAAATTAAATAAATGCAAAAATGCCGTGTGTTTGTGTCGTACCGTTCATTAATAGAAACCTGACTTATTGTATTAAATCCTTGTAAACTGGTCAAATTTTACATTGAAATATTTGATTCTTTAATACTAGGGACCTGAATTATGGTATTAAATACTGCCTCGATCTAGCATAATAATGCGTATATTTTCTGAAATAAAGTTTCTTCTCTCGATCTCTCTAGTAGCTTAATGGGAAAAGCACCAGACCGAAGATCAGAGGTTCTGTGGTTCGAATTTCAGCGTAGTGAAAGATCTTTTTTTTTTGAGAAAAAAAAAAAATTAAAAATGATTTTTAATTCATAACTCCATCTAGTCTGAAAAAGACGTTGAAAATGTTCTGTTATTCTCTAATGATAATACAGATTCCTTTTAAAAAAATTTGATCTATATCATCTAGCATAATAATGCGTATATTTTCTGAAATAAAGTTTCTTCTCTCGATCTCCCTATTAGCTTAATGGGAAAAGCACCTAACCGGAAATCAGAATTTCTGTGGTTGGAATCCCAGCGCAGTGAAAGGAGACTATCTTAAAAAAAAAAATAATTAAAAATGATTTTTAATTCATAACTCCATCTAGTCTGAAAAAGACGTTGAAAATGTTCTGTTATTCTCTGATGATAATACAGATTCCTTTAAAAAAATTGGATTTGTACCATCTAGCATAAGAATGCTTATATTTTCTGAAATAAAGTTTTTTCTCTCGATCTCTCTAGTAGCTTAATGGAAAAAGCACCTGACCGGAAATCAGAAGTTCTGTGGTTCGAATTTCAGAGGAGTGAAAGGAGATATTTTTTTCTGCGAAAAAAATTAATTAAAAATGATTTTTAATTCATAACTCCATCTAGCCTGAAAAAGACGTTTACGAATGTTCTGTTATTCTCTAATGATAATACATATTCCTTTAAAAAAATTGGATTTGTACCATCTAGCATAATAATGCGTATATTTTCTCAAATAAAGTTTCTTCTCTCGATCTCCCTAGTAGCTTAGTGAGAAAAGCACCTGACCGGAAATCAGAATTTCTGTGGTTGGAATCCCAGCGCAATGAAAGGAGATGATCTTAAAAAAAAAATTAATTAAAAATGATTTTTAATTCATAACTCCATCTAGTCTGAAAAAGAGATTACAATTTTTCGTTATTCTCTAATGATAATACAGATTCCTTTTAAAAAAATTTGATTTGTACCATCAAGCATAATAATGCGTATATTTTCTTAAATAAAGTTTCTTCTCTCGATTTCTCTAGTAGCTTAGTGAGAAAAGCACCTGACCGAAAATTAGAAGTTCTGTGGTTCGAATCCCAGCCGAGCGAAAGGAGAAGATCCTTTTCTTCAGAAAAAGAAAATTAAAAATAATAGCCTTTTCAATAAAAAATGAACTTTTAGCTAAAAATATAGTTGGATTTTCTTACTGGGTTTAAAGTTCTAAATGTTATCTAAGTTCGTAAGATTATTTCAACTTATAACATCCTCCTCCCCCCTTGTTAATAATCATACTTTGGAAAATATAACGATTTCTAATTATTTGTATAATTATTTTATTATCCTGATTTCCGATTAGGTGCTTTTCCCATTAAGCTACTAGAGAGATCGAGAGAAGAAATTTTATTTCAGAAAATATACGCATTGTCATGCTAGAAGGTACAAATCAAATTTTTTTCAAAGGAATCTGTATTATCATTGGAAAATGACAGAAAATTTTTATCGTCTTTTTCTCTTATTCTCTAATGAAAATACAGATTTCTTTGAAAAAAAATTTGATTTGATTCCTTTAATAAAAAATTTGATTTGTACCATCTAGCATAATAATGCGTATATTTTCTCAAATAAAGTTTCTTCTCTCGATCTCTCTAGTAGCTAAGATGCTGAACCTAAAATTTCGAAGTTTTTAAATTTAAATCTGACGAATGTTTCTTAACACGTAAAAATATTTCTTCAGAGTCAAAGAAAGTAATTAGTTAAATCAAAAAAAGTTTTATTAGGGTTAAGAAATATTTCATTGGTTCTAAAAAATTGTACCTCATAAATAAACCTTATTGTACGTCTAATTTATTGGAATAAAATGAACCATAGAAAAATTTCTTTGATTCCAAGGAATATTTTTTTTCCTACGTGAATTCCTCACTTTTGATTCTTAATTTCTAAATGTTCGCCTGCTTCTGAATTCTCTTGAAATCTTTGATTTTTTCTTTATTTGAATTCTTTGATTCGTTTGATTATTACTGCATCTTAAATTTTTAATTGATTTTTTTTAAGTTCTTCGTTTTCTTTCGAATTCTTGGATTTATTGAATGTACTTGAAAATTGATAGTAGTTAAACCCTCCTTTACCAATTTAAAATTGTGACATAATTTCTAGGCGAGATTTCTGTACATCTATAGGACATCTAAATACATATTATACTTTGTTTGCATATATTGAAATTCAGAAAAAAAATTTTAAAACCTATTTTATTAAAATTTCTTAGTATAAAAAATTTACTACTATCTCAGGGTGTTTACCTGACTGGGAAAGCAAGAAAACTGCGAGATTTCTTAACTAGGGAAAATCTGGGAACTGACAAAGAGTTTGTATCAGTGACTGGGATTTATCTCTCGAATGTAATAATATGCAAATTAAAACTGGTTTTATATATTTCATCACTCTAATTCTGGGTTAAAACATTGAACTTTCCAACAGAATTATAATCTGAGATAGAATTTGGAGTTTTCGTGAAGAATTATAATTTTTATTTTAGGTTCACAATAGAACAGGAAATTTCGTTAAGAATGATAATTTTTACATTAGGGCAGGGAGTTTAGGTAAAGAATTATAATCTGACATAAAACAGGGAATTTTTGGCATAGAACGGGAATTTTTTAAAAGAATTTTAATTCTGATTTAGAAGAAGGGATTAAAAAACAACCTATTCTGATTCAGAATTCGACACACTTTAAATTATTCCTCTTCGTGGAAAAAGGAAGTTATTATATTTCTCAACTATAATGAACAATTTTGTAAATAAATCAAATTTGGACTTGGAATAGGGAATTTTGAATATAAATTTAATTGACTTAGAACAGGGAATTTCCGTTAAGAATTATAATTTTAAAATTAGAACATGGGATTCCTGTAAAGAATTATAATTTAGACTTTATGTTAGGGAATTTTCGTAAAGAATTATTATCTGCCTAGGAACAGACCATTTTTTACATGGAACGGGATTTTTGGAAAATAATATTCTTCTGACTTAAAAGAAGGAAATTTAAAAAAAATCCAGTTCTAATTCAGAATTATAATTTTTTCCGAAATTCCCTGCTCTAAATCAGAAATCGTAATCTTAGAAATCTCATGAAATCTTTAAAACTCGTTTGAAATAAAAATCATAATTTAAAATTATCCGACAGGTAAACACTCTGCGCTTATGCATTACACCCTTCCCAGTTAAATAATTGCAAATTGAAAACATAAATAAATAAACTATTTTTTAATGGAAACTCTGAAAAGCAGAGAATTTCAGATTAATGGAATTTTACTTTTCAATTACATTTTTTAGAAGTTAGTCATTAATCCTTCAAATCAAGTTCGTAAATGTTGCATTTTTAACATTTCAGATGTTTAACGTTCTCTCGCGCGCTTTTTTCTTTTCCTGTTGGGCTGCCTTAATTTCATCATTCCACCATGCATCACTAGATTTTCTTCCTACAACCGCCGTACCTCATACTTCAATGACTAAGTTTAATACATATGCATGCATTTATACATTCTTTACGTATCCTTAAAATAATGTGTTTTTTTTTTCAAATCAAAATAATAACTATTAAAGCTTTTCTATATAAATTTTTACCTAGAAGACTTGGATTTTATCTTGTAATATGTATTTTTTTAAAGCAAGTGGCTTATATGGCCTTCAATCCGAAGGCGTAACCCTACAATTTGTTTGTTGCCTCCTGTAAAATTGCATTTTTATGCCTTACGACCTTTATGCAACTAAATATGGAGAATATATCGTTATCTTGTCTGCATGACCTTTAAGATCAAGACGATCAAGACCAAAGTCTCGGAACTATCATATCTTAAATTAAATTGTGAAAACCTTATAATAATTAAACCAAAAGTAATAAATTTATAATTTAAATTGTCCTATGTTAGCATACACATCATATATAACAATTGAAATCGTATAAAATTAAATAATTCATTCACAATCTAAAAAAAAACATTTTATATCTAGTCAAATATAGCATAATACAACAAAGAAGAAATTTATAGGTTAAGTTCAATCTTTCAATTAGTCGACTTTTGTCTTATAAAAATGACTTATAAACTATGCATTAACAGGATTAAAGTTAAAGAATAATACAATGTTATATAATCACAAAATCTAAATTGACTTACGTCTTTAAATCCTAAAAATTGAGCAACAAAGAACTGACTCAAAAGTCTATAACACAAGAGACAAAAGATTTCTAAAATCACGACAAAAATGCATCACAGATCTTTATTTGACAAACACTTCGTGCAAAGTGAAAAGTTAATAACACGAAGAATGTTATCATTCACTCACGCACTCATTAGAAAGAGTCGTACCTCTACTGTCAACAATTAACTTTTATTATTTATGTATCATGATTTCCAATGACTTTTTGCTTCCCGTGAGTGAGCTGTCACTTTGTGTCGATCTGTGGCTGCTTTGTAACTGCAAAACACTGCAAAAGCTGCAAAATAAATGTATTATTATTTTCCTGTTTTACCGATAACGGACGCTTTGTTCATCGGCCGGTAACAAAAATGTAAATGTTTTCGAATTCGACAAGAGATTTCGATAGTTGGTCTAAAAATGACGGTTGGTGTTTACCGCGAGAAATTCGGAAGTTCAGTAAAAATATTCTTCTATATTTGATCGTAGAAGTGTATTTTGCATTGATCTGAGGGTGTTTTTAGCCTCAAAGTTCAATATTTTATATGTAAATCGTGTGAGTGAATGATATGAAAAGTTTTACTATGCTTGTAAGGTGAGAGTTTTCAACATAACCTCTTTTCTTTGCCGTTTTTTCTGTTGACATGATTGTACTTTTTTATTGCAATTAGTTTTTCAGGATTGAAAAGTTGAGTTAAATATGAGCATTTTATTGGTAGAGGAAGATTGAAAGTATTTTTGTATTGCATCGAGCCATTTTTCAAATCCTTGATTTTGGCTCATTTTGAGTTTGAAAATGCGCTAGATTTCGGAAGAATTCCGAGAAGTTTGTTCAGATATATAATGTATCCAATAATATAAAATAGGGTTGCCATCTGCCTAGGGCATTTTAGAAGGGCAAGATATATATATATATATATATATATTTTGACGTTGAAAATTCTTATGCACTTCACTCTCCACGAATGTTCGAAATATCGAAAAGCAGTTTAAAATTATGAAACACATGTTTAAGTTCAATAAACAGCAAATGTGACGCTGAACGGCTCAATGACATTCACTCCCTCCGAAAATGCTCTAGAGACTCGAGTCTAGACAACCGCATCGCGCGCGCTTATTTGAAATTATTAAATGTGAAAAGCAGGTCGGCCCTCCGCGATGGGTCATTTGCTCTTCCGTGGATGGTCAAAATGAGTGAAAACAAGATGATCGTATTGGCCATCCCGTAAGGACACCTTGCTTATTCCTGACAGCCAGACTGGGCATAAAATGAGAGCCTCTCCGACTATGTCCAAAAATTCTGAAGGCTCCTTAAACCATCTAGAATAACGGACTGGCTCTCAAAATTTTGACCCTCTCACTTTGACCATCCATTTTTCGCCGAGTAGTGTATCGAAGGGGAATATAACCGTATAACTCCTTCGAAAGTTATGGTGTTCACATACGACGACATAATTTTTGACGTTTAAAACGAAAACAATGTGTCTTATCAAAAAGATAGTCTTAATAAAATTTGTAGCATTTTTTTTTAATTTTAAGAATAGTTTTGCCTCTGACCCTTTTTTCGTATCACGTAAAGTTTTGATAGAAATAACAATTTTTTATTCTTTAAAAAGCGGTTCAACGAACTTGTTCTTTCTTTTTGTCAAAGCGCAATCCAATCAAATAATTTCTTTGAAAGTTATCGTGCTTCCTTTCATAAGATAGCTTTGATTCCAACTGCACAAAACATCTATCCCCTTATTTTTTTGAATGATTGATAGAAAAAAATTAGAATAAACTAAATCACTCTTTGCAGTAAAATGCAACAAATCACTTAAACGTGTTCTGTTAATCGCTGCGTTTGAGGACTTTTTTATTTTATTCCAAATCTTCAAATTTGGAAAAATGCCCAAATGTCACCTTTTCAAGTACACAATACAAAATGTCCTTCTTTCCACCGTCTTTCTTTTTTTTGCTCATCAAAAATTTCCTGTTTGAAAAAAGATTGGCGCCACTAAAACTGTTAAAACGAAAAAGTAAAGCAATTTAAAACTCGCGCGAAAAGAGTGTCTATTTGGCGCAAAATTTTAATTACAAGATGATCAATATAGAATTTTTATTGTGATGAATTATAAAATTTATCAAATTTAAATTTGAGTAAAATGTTAGCCAAATTAAAAAGCAAAACCGCGGATGTTGAAAAAATATTACTTTTCTACATTTTCCGAAAATTTATCATGATATACAGGGTTTCCCAGAACTCAAGGTACATTTTTATATTTTTGAATCCCTCATAAAAAATGGAGTTGAAAATAATAATAAAAATTGGTTGTCAAGTTAATAATTAATGAGTAATTAACAATTAAAGATTAACCAATCGGAAGCATGCGTTAAATTGACGACAGTCCATGTGTCACTGGTGAGGGTGTGTGCACAAAAGAGTCATTTTAAATTTGCAGGAGGTTGTGAATATCAATGGTGCAACTTCACACGGCCACTGAGAGACGAGATTTTCAGAATATAATATAGATATTAATATAATAAAGTATAATATAATGATAAATATCTTTTCCTTATAGAATACACGTTGAATTATTTCCACTTCCTTCGAGTATTTCTAATTCTGTGGAATTCAAACGAATTCTTAGAATTCACTTGTGGTCCTTTGAATTCTTTTTGTATTGCCTATCTGCACAAATCCATAATTTTCTATCCGTCACCGTATTCTTTTCTGTCCGCGTACTACTTTGATTTCCTCTCGTCACCTATCACCGATTAAAAAGGCATCCTTGACAATCAATGCTTATCCTCTTCAATCCTTCTGTCACCTAATCCTTGTCTATCGGCGGACTACTTTGAATTTTATCATTATGTAAAAAAAAGTATTGACTGTCACTTGTTATTCGTGAATTTCTATCAAATATGAATTAGCATTATAGTTTTCACTGCAGATACACATACGTATAGAATTTTTTTCACTCAAACTGATACGCGAGGATAGAATATTATTAGTTCAATACAGATTCAAAAGAATAGACGCGCATAGAGTATTACTAGTTGAAGTGTGATTAAAACTGATAAATATGGATAGCATAATTTTACCCGTTTACCTCCAGCAGGGAAGTCAGCCTTTCAACAATTCTATTGTATTCTATTCCATTCTTCTAGACCTTCCCCTATTTCTTCCTTTATTTGGGGGAGAAGTCCCTTACTTTTCCCTTTTTTTCCTGAAAAAATCCTCCTTTTCCCCTTCTTGAAATCACTTTCCGCTATGAAGACTGTAAATATCCCTGGCGAAAGTTTCGGATAGGAATTCATTCCTAACCAATCCAAAGTCATCCAAAGCATTCCGAGATCTGTATCTGAACCAATCCGAGTTAATCCGAACCAATCTGAAAAATGTTGACATTTCGTTGGGTCAAAATCAGCTAAAAATTAATCCGATTCAATCCAAACTTCCCGTCCGAACAATTCGAAACAAATTTTCAATCCAAATGAATCGGAATCAATCTGAACTCGGATTGACCCAAACCGAATTTCAATCCGAATGAATCCGAGTTCGGATTGAATTGGATTCATTGGGATTGAAATTCGGTTTTGGTCCATCCGAGTTCGGATTGATTCCGATCATTCATTTGGATTAAAAATTTGGTTCGGATTGGTTCGGATTGAACCGGATTGAGTCAGACTAATTTTTAACCGATTTGGATCTAACGAAATGTAGAACTTTTTTCGGATTGGTTCGGATTGATTCGGGTTAGTTCGCATACAGATTCCGGAATGATTCGGAATGATTTCATATCCGATACTTTCATCGGGGATGTTTCAAATGAATATTCAAAAACGTTGCAGTTTTGTATTTAATTTAATTTTCAGGTGAAGAATGTGGCCGCTAGAAAGGAAGCCACAAATAAAAATATTATTTTAGCGCAAAAACAAAAAGCGCTATATACTGCTAGAAAATCATTAATGCTTTTCCTGAATACCAAAGAAAATGTGCTACCTGCGCCCGAGACAGACGAAGCACGCGCGACAGAGCCAGCGCCCGAAACAGAACCAGAGATCGAGGCAGAACTGGCTCTCGAGAATCGACAAGCGCTCGAGATCCAACAAGCACTCGAGAATCAACAAGCGGCAGACGTTGAGCAAGCCCCCGAGAATATTAATACCGCGATGGACTTTGAGATCCGAAACGGCAGATTATGTAAACACTTTTTTACAAATAATATTATTGCTATAATTTTAAACGCTTAAGGCCATGTGACGAGTGGGTCACGTGACCGGCTTCCTACCTCGCTGATACTTTTTTTATTTGTAAACTTATTTTCACACGATCCCAAATTTTCAACTCGATGTGGCTATTCGTGTGAAAATAAGTTTACAAATAAAAAAAGTGTCGGTAAGGTAGGAATTTAGGACCAGAGCCGCGTTTCTTAGTGCTTCTTATTTATTATCCCAAATTTTCAACTCGATGTGGCTATTCGTGTTAAAATAAGTTTACAAATAAAAAAAGTGTCGGTAAGGTAGGAACGCCGGTCACGTGACCCACTCGTTACATGGCCTTAATTTATAAATTCGCAACTCAGAAGATTCGAACCCTCAAAGACTGCTGACTCATCAGCTTGTAAGCATAAACCAGGAGTGCATAAACACGCGCAGCCATCGAGGCCAAATAAAATAGGTATTATAAAACTTCTAGCCACTCATCCGACGAGCTCGAAGCACACATACGAGCGCACACACGTACCGCGCGTTTGGGCAAGCGGGTGTGCGGGCCAGGTACAGGCGAACCTACTTTCCAGTTCCCAGCTTTGTCGGGTAAGCTCGTGAGTGCTCTGAGAATCTTTCCCCAATCACACGTAATATGTTTGTAATTATTCACGTAAAAAAAAAAAAATTGATGAACCGTTTTAGAATTTTCACATAGATTTCGTCAATTCTTTCCTAAAGTTCGCAGATCATTTACGAAAAAACATCAATATCCGATGAATTTTTCTCATATCCGAGACCTAGCTACTAGTTCGTGACTTTTTTACCGATAAATTTTTTCCGTGTAATGAGTTTCTAATTAGTTTTATATGGTATTTTGTATTCGGTACGATTTCTCAACGAAAACAAAATTTATTTCTTAACTTATTGTTATATAATCTTCATTTTTTATAGTTGTTAAATAATATACAATATGCCAATACGATCACTTACACATATAATCGTATGCTTGAACGCTTTGAAAAATCGCACTCGCTGAGGATTCGAACCCTACCTATAATACTACCTAAATTGTGTATTCTACCGCGCGTTCTACTCATTTCGCTATCGATACACTTGGATCTTGGTTACAAAATCTTGGCCAAATATTTTGAGGCAGCGGCGTACCAAGTTGTACGGTGAACCTCAACAATTTTCAAACTAAAGGTTGTTGAACTCCATGTTTCTTTCAAGAAAACATGTTTCTGATCATTAATGGGAAGTTCTAAGGCAAATTGGAAATTTTCGAGAGACTTTATTAACAAAAATTTATTTAGAAACAATTGCAAATTAAATTTTACTTGTTTCAAATACGGTTCGATATTCTTTTTTCCTCAAATATTTAAAAAGTTTATAAATTGTCTAAAGGTAATAAACAATAAACAAAAATCAAGTGCAAATGTGCTTTAATAACCTTGATGGCAAAAAGCGATTTTCTGTAATACAAGAACCTCCATAAAACGCGCAGTTTTCAATTTATCCAATTATTTCATAATACTTTCTTACTCACTTTTTAATGCGAAATAACAGTTCTTGAACAATAATGTAAAATATGTGAAAAAAAGAATCGAATTTCACTTATTTCAGAAAGGGCTCAATACTTTAGGTCTCTAAATATTCAAAACATTAAAAAACGATCCAAAAGTAATAAATAATTAATAAAATCAAGTACAAAAATGCTTTATTAACCTCAATAACAAAATAATAATTTTATGCTAAACAAAAACTTGCATAAAAAGCACAGTTTTTTATTTATCCAATTCTTTGATCATACTTTTTTACTCATGTCAGTTTTAAATGAGAAATAACTTTTCCAAGACAACAATTTAAAATATGTAAAACAAATAATTGAATTTCACTTATTTCACAAAGGGCTCAATACTTTTTAAACAACACATTATTAATTTGTCATTATTTTTTCAAAATATGTATTTTCGGTGTGCCTGGACTTCGTGATATTTGTTATTATATTTGGAAGTGCAGTGTTTATGAAGCGATCCATATCAAACTTTTCTAGCCTTAAAAAATCTTTCTACTGCTTTACCGTTATATTTTACGACGAACGAGAAATCCAGCGATGGACTTCGTAGTACGGTGAGGGCAGCACCTCGATTTCCAAGCGTTCAAAACTAAATAGTTTTAGATTGAAATAGATGTAAATTTACAATTGAATAAGAATATAATTCTTGCAAAATTGCACAAATTTTTATTTGATAATTAAAAAATGTATACCTATTTGTAATTGAATAATATTTAGAGAATCGAAACGTCCGGTGTAACGGTGTTCACCGTTTTTAAAATTAAAGTCCCAGGGCACTAAGACTCTTTTACATAACACTCTCTAAACTAGTAAATTCCATGGCAGGAAGATTCGAATGGCATAAGATGCAAAATTAATTATATATATATATATATTATGACTAATAATTATTAAGTAATTATAATTCTGCGAAACTATAAACTAATTGCGTTAGATACTTATGTTTAAGTATCGTGTCCTATTTCCCCTGGGTTATACATTCATTAAAAATACTGCGCAGTTCGGTACCCAAGATGGATTTAGAGGTTAGAAACTTGGGACCTTGAGCTATTTTTAGTATCATTAATGGGCCATGGCGCCGGCCAAACGCCGTAAAATGCGATCTTTGGACTTTCAAACAGGAAACCGTCACTCAAAGTGATTGAAGTGTGTCCTGTCCTAAAGTCGAACTTTGGACCCAAATCCTTGAACTGTCACTCACTTTAATTGCCGAAAACTAGTAGGAGGAGTAGAGTGACCTCATTTATGATTGTTTATTTGTTTCTAAAATAGAGTGACGTCAGCATTCTCATTGACTAAACTCTGAAAGTGGGGATAAACCCCTCCCAAAACGAGCTTTTAAATATTGTGTATGCTATTTATAAGGATTATTGTGCTTAGTGGATAATTATAATAGTTAATGTGAATAAATTAAACAATTGTTCTCAAGTTCAGTGTATTATCTTTACTCTCCACTTAAATTATGTGTTAGTTTCGCGTAGAAATCCTCAAGGGCAGGGAGTATTATAGCAGATTATAGAGAGTGGAAGATGCCATAAGAGCCCAATGTATTTTCGCGTACACGATTTTCCGCGCCATCTCTGTCTCGGTTGTAAAATCGAGTCCATCATAACCGCGAAATTTGAATGTCATAACATTCTTCAATGTAGCATAAGCTCACTATTTTCTATTTATTATTCTGAAAAAAGGGAATAATAATACAAACACGATTAAAGTTATCAAATAATTTTTTTATTGCAAAAAATAGATTGCATAAGAGTTAATTTGTTTGCACACTTTTTCTTAAATAGTATTATAAACACTTGCACATGTATTTTATAAACGTCATACTTACCAAAGAATTACGTGTTATTAACTAAACATAAGACCACAACATCATCTTTGATATAATCTTTTTTTTTGTAAAAGGATTGCAAAAGGTCTACTCTGGTTTAATTCTAGAATTAATTTTAATTATATCTTTTTCGCTGTTTATTCGCTGTAGTCGACTCAAACGTCTTCTCAACACGGCTATCGTTCTTCTATAAGTATTCAAACGCAAAGATTTTGGCGACAATGGTTGGGAATTCTGAGAAATCTTACAAGTTTTAAAATATCTATACCTTAAACCTATATAACTATCTACCCTTCACCTATATACCCATCCACACATCACTACTTTCCAACCGAGCAATTCACCCCTACCCCGGAAGTCAAACAGCTTAATGATATAGTAATAATAATAATAATAATAATAATAATATGGTATGAATGAGACAATTCCAATTTCCAGTATATTAAAATAGTATAGCTAAAGTATAGCTGAAGTATAGGTGAAGTATAGCTAAAGTATATATGAAGTATATGCTATATACTTCAGATATACTTGAGTATAGCTGAAGTATAGAATAAACTTCATCTATACTTAAGCATGGCTAAAGTATCGCATACTGTATATATTTATTTGTTTTGTATGATATCCTAGCAACGGGATAAAACATAATGCATCGTGAATGACAGATCGACAGTAAATTAAAAAATGTCGCGATTTAAATAATTTCTTGAGGAAAATGTGCAACCAATCCCAGGCGGAAAAGTATGACTTATGCCGCATCTTACGAACCGCATAGTACCGCGCCAGTTGTAAATGAGAAGCAATGCCTGTGCTGATCAAATTTACCATGCCGAGCGTTGGCCCGGTACTGGCTTAGTACTGCCCCAGCATGGAGACCAAGTGCTGGCTGGAAGCCAAATTAAGAAGTTTTGCCGAGCGTTGGCCCAGTACTGGTTTAGCACTGCGCCAGTATAGAGTCCAAGTGTTAGCCAGAAGCCGGCGTAGGTGTTTTGCCGAGTTTTTGCCCGGTACGGGTTTAGTATTGCCCCAGTATGGAGTCCAAGTGTTGGCTAGAAGCCGACTTAGGAGTTTTACCGAATGTTGGCGCAGTACTGGTTTGTGACTGCCACAGTATGGAGTCCAAGTGTTGGCTAGAAGCCGACTTAGGAGTTCTGCCGAGTGTTAACGCAGTACTGGTTTGGTACTGGCCCAGTACTTAGACAAAGTGCTGGTTGGAAGCCGAATTAAGGAGTTTTGTCGAGCGTTGGCTCGGTACTGGTTTAGTACTGCCCCAGTATGGAGTCCAAGTGTTGGCTAGAAGCCGACTTAGGAGTTTTGCCGACTGTTGGCGCAGTATTGGTTCAGTACTGTCACAGTACTGAGTCCAAGTGCTGGCTGGAAGCCGAATTAAGGAGTTTTGCCGAGTGCTGGCGCGATACTGGTTCAGTACTGCCCCGCAGTACTGAGTCCAAATGCTGAAATTTTGTTCATGTAAACGTTGAGAACTTCAGGACAGGTGCATCACGTCCTTATAATAACAGCATTGTAAATGAGTCTCAGAAACTATTGCTGCTAAAAGGATTGAAACTTGTGTATTGCTTATTACGTGATGAGCTCTCTTGGTGGAGAGAAAAATGACTTCGGCGAAGTAGGAACGTACGTCCTTTTATGAATTTTTATATAAAAAAATCACATTTTAACATCTTCAAACGCGTTGGAATTCCAGAACAATTACTGTTAGGATAGCTTTTTTTTAAACAAAACTTTATCAAAAGGAATTTCTATTTTATCTAAAGATATATTTTTTCTTCCAAGACAGCTGATCACGAAACAGACAATGTGCCAGATTAAAATTTGTTACAGACAAATTTTCGACATTATTTTGCAAGTATGTAATTCTTGTTCCAAAATAAATTGTTTACCTAAAATTGTAAACCTAAAATCGGTCTTTCAGTAGGCGAGTTACCTTTGGTACCAATACCAGTACCGGGCCACTACAGACTTACGGACAGTTCATGATTAACCCTACAGTACAGTCGCTAATGACCCTGGCAGTTGATGCGACTATAAACATTCAACTAATAAGAAAATAAAAAATCAGGAGTGCCTTTACCTGAACGAAGTAGGCTTTTGTAGAAGCGGAATTGTGCTTTTTCAGTCCTTCTAGTTGTCCTAAGCCCCAGATGGGGGCCGGATATAATAAAGAGCTATTGACAAGAGTCATACATTTTTGTAATCGAATGCCACGCGTTAAATTTTGGTTTGAGGATAATTTTCGTAGCTGAAGCAGAATGGCACCTCGAGAAAAACGAATTTGTTAACTATTTCTATACCTTTTGAAGACGACAATTTTTCTTTTAATCTTATTTACTGTCAGTTTATTAAGAAGGCAAAATGGACTTAGAATTCGTCATCTACCTCAGCACGTGTGTTCACCAGATCATATAAATTCTTTGTTATTCTAATGAATTTTAAACTCACGCCTAGGTTGTGAAGTTTATGCCAAAGCCGAGTGATTCACATACGGCAAGGCCGTATCTTTTGCATAATATTCTAGATTATCGTATTTAAAATAAATATATTATCCGTGTAACCCCTTCCTCTGCGTAAATCTGTCTCATTATACAACATTCTGTTAGACAAGGATTTAATATAATGAATCCAATTCTCTGGTAATGCTTTGTAAAAATTGTTAGGTATTCCATCAGGACCAGGAGCCTTATCTAATTTAACATTTTCGATGGTTCTTTTAACTTCCTAATATGATATATCTCTCTCTAGTAGAGGGTGTCTAGCATCAATAAAAATTGTAGGATCTATAGTGCCTGAAGGTAAAATCGCATTGAAAGAACTTGCCCAGTTGGTAATGTCTAAAAGAGCCAACGAGTTTTTTTAGCCCCAATGTTTGTTAATTGTTTTCCAATAGGTTTTATTATCTTTGACATTTTTAGGGACAAAGTATTCTGATTAAATTCAAACTTTTTTTTGTGGATCAAATTAGTGCACTTCTTTTTTCCAATAAGAAACTCTAATTTGTTATTTTCAGCAAGATTCGTACCTTTAGCAGTCATTAATAGTCTCGATAGAGCAGACCTGGCTTCTGTATAGTCATTACCAAACCATGGTTTGTTTACATAATTAGCCTTGGATGGGCGAGATTTGATACCTAACATATCATACTTGTTTTGCGCAATCCTGAATAGTGTTTATTGAGTTACTCTATAGAATATCAGTATTTTAATTTATAATATTTAAGGATACATTAGGTGAATGATACATGGCCTCTTAGAAATCAAAATATTTCTTTGGAAGTACATTTTAAAAAAATCTGCCCGCTGCGCGGGCACATTCTCATCGCGCGCTTCGCACGCGGCTCGCTTCACTCGAAAGTTTGAGCACGCCTAGGGCGCGCGACTGTTGGTTCTCGCGCTTCACGCTCGATAATATATTTATCTCGCGCTTCGCGTTCGATGATGTGTTTACTTCGCGCTACGTGCTCGGTTTTTGTGTTTCTCCTACTTTTGCGCCCAGATCTTTTAAAATTAAAGGTCAAATCATCGACAACTGTAATTTGGTGATGGTGACTTCTCTTTTGTTAAAGCTACTTTGGCTTTAACGAACACATACTCATCACGTATCTCGTGCTTCGCACTCGATTTTGTAAAAAATCTGAACTTTTCTACACTATGTTCAACACTATTATATCAAATATATATCATATTTATTTATGTATCTCAAGCTTTAAGAAACACGATTAGAAACAATTCAAATTTCTTTCTATCGTTCTGAATTGTTTTCAATTAATTATTTCTAGAAGGATACTAAAGTCGGGGCCAAATGTCGAGTCCCCTCACTTCTTTTGATTGCAACTCGCACAAAAAATCTCCGAATTGTCTAATAAAGAGTATCTGCAAGCTCAAGGTCTTAAGAATTTAACGATATGATAACTTTTATCCTAAAAAATTGTTGTCAATAGTTAGAAGGCAGAACATCCAAATGTGCAGTTTTGGTATGTATAATATTTTAATTTAGTAATGTGATTAAAGTCAGAAATATTTAAAATGATATTTCTTGCGTAAGACTAATTTTATCATAAATTTAATTATTGCACTGCACTCGCATTACATTCTCAAGATAAAGTTTTTGTAAATAAATCACCGTAAGAAGTAAATTATTTAATACTTCAGAATTTTGCCAAATGTACTGCATTAAAGAATGTGGAAAGAATATCTGTGATTTTTTTCAGGTTTTTCCTAATGTCGCCCTCCCAGTGGGCACCAAATTTGACGATGTCTTTACGACATCGTTGCGACATCTGTACGACACTTTACGACATCCTATGTCCATATGTCGTTAAGGTGTCTTTACGGCATGGACATAGAATGTCGTAAAGTTGTCGCAAAGATGTCTTAACGATGTCGTAAAGACGTCGCCAAATTTTGTGCCCACTGGGCTTTTTCTGGAAACAGGTAAAAGTGGACGCTTGAAAAAGGAGGCCGAAAAGCCCTGTTTTTTTGGATGTTTTGCCCTCTAACCATTGACAACAATTTTTTAGGAAAAAAGTGATCATATCGTTAAATTCGGAAGACCTTTTGCTTTCAGATGCTTTTTATTAGACAATTCAGAGATTCTTTTGTGCGAGTTGCAATCAAAAGATGTGAGGGGCCTCTACATTTGCCCCCGACTTTAGTGAATGTTTCGCCGCAAGGGAAAGTATGTGATCTTCCAGTTTTGTTTGCAACGTTGAACGCAAAACTTTGTTTTGTATTTGATTAGAGAAGATCAATGCGGAACTACTCTGTCGGGCTTTGAAAATTTTTTTCTGTCGTTATAGCTTTTTCATTTCGGTGAATCAATAATGTAATCAAAAACCAGTAGACCAGAGACCAGTAGACACCAAGAAGAAATTTGACGTTGGTCATAAGCAGAGCTGTATCGATTGAGAAAGTCGATACTTGCGCAAATTACGTGCGCAACTATACATTACCATATGGTTACATTTATTTTGCGCATGTTCGAGCATTTTTGTGCAGCCAACTTCAGTCTTCAGTGGTCTTGACATACTCACGCCGCTGACAGAGGCCACTGAAAATTGAGAATCACGGCATAACAACGCGCTGACTATAAATCGGCGGCGTCCTGGCGGGAATGAAAAATCGGCGGAGGCGTAGACCTCTAATTGAAAGTGTTTAATTACAGAGTATATATATGCATCTTAGTTTGTGGCGTTATTGCCAACGGAGCTTAAGACAAGATTTAGCTTTTTATTTTAGATTATTCTTCCCACAACTGAGTTGCAAATATTTTTCTCTTACTAAATTAATTATTTTTCAAATTCTTTTTAAATTTAGATAAAAGAAAACTTATATTTACTTATGAGCAGATATATATATATATATATATAATTGAAAACTAAAGGTTAACAACCACCGCAGGGTCCCACTGAGAGCAACTGTCATCTAAAAAATGACATCCGATCTCCAGAAGTTCACCCTTATAACGAAAGTTATAATCTTGACTAATGTTGCCTTTATGAAAAATAAGAACCTTTGATTTACTTTTATTAATGGAAAAAAAATTTTTCTTCGCAGTACTGAGCAATTATATTTATGTTCCTCTGAAGGTCAACTGGAAAAGCTGCTAGTATCACAATATCATCTGCGTAAGCCAAAAAGAATAATTCCGTAAAATAATCACCCATGATTCCTTTGGCTTCATGATTTATTAAGTATTCCTCAAGATCACTTAGGAATAAAGCAAATAATATCGGGCTCAAACTTTCATCCTGGAGGAGACCTAAGGTTGCCTCTACCGGAGTGCTGTTTCCTTTAGTTGAACGTATAGAAACACTAGCTTTCTGATATAGGTTTGAAATAATTTTCAACATTTTGGTGCTGACGCCCTTCTTCAGGAGTTTTTTCCAAATGTGATGATGGTTAATAGAGGGAAAGGCCCTTTTAAAGTCAACGAAGAATGAAAAAAGTTTGCCCCCTGGTTCGAAAAGACGTATCTGGATAATAGAAGATAGGGTGAAAATGTGGTCCAAGCAGCTTCTTCCACTCTTACAACCAGCTTGGTTCTCCGGAAGAGCGTCTGTATACTCAGTCCACTTGGAGAGCCTAGACAGCAGCAAAACTTGCGTGAAAATCTTAGTTATACAGTTAATTCTCAGGGAGATACTTATAAAATGCATTGCTAATTTCATCCCCCCAGGAGCCTTGTTTAATTTACAATTTTTTAAACTTTCTTGAATTTCATTTTGGGTAAAATCCGAGTCCAAAAGAGGATGAGACTTCAAACCAGCAGATATCTAACGCAGTACGAGGTGGATACATTGCATTGGCAAATTCTTGCCAGTCCGCTTAGCTAATATGACGTAGAGTGGAGACTCGAAATCTAAAATTGTTAACCACCTTCTAGAATGTCACGGAATTGTTAGCCGAAGCCAGGTCATTAAGACGTGAACTCTCAAACTCCTTACTCTTCCTATCAATCACACAAACATAGTAACGTTTCGACCCGTTGTAAACCCTATCGTCAGCATCCGAGAACCCTGATTCTTTACATTTTTTTACATTTCTCTTTAACTTACGGGAAAGATAGGAACATTCATCATCGTGCCAGGGTTTCTTTCTAAATTCCCCTATATATTGTTTTTTAGTCAACCCCACTTCTTTCGAAATCTGAGTAATTGTAGCCGTAAGTTTATCATTCATGTCATCGATGGATGAGTTTTCCTGAAGGGTAACATTAGGAACGGACATCATGGCCTCGGTGTAGGCTAATACTAGGTTATTCTTCTATTTAATTGACTCATATAAGGGATTTACATTTAGGTTACAATTAGACTTCTCTTTACGATACAAGTGTAATTTAGTAATGATCGGAAAATGTTCAGATCGTGTTGATATCGAAAGAGTTTCGAAATCCTCTACAAATTCTAAAAATTTAAGGTTACAGGCTGCAAGATCAATTACACTATTACCCAATGGTTCCTGAGAGGACAAATTTTTAGGGCTATTATTAGTCACCCTATTTTTCAGCCTGTCCAAATTGTTGTTAACGTTTACTCTCATCCTCACAGGGGCCATGAAGGTAAATTGAGCAGGTGTGTCCCCTGGTAATCTCCTATTTAATATCACCAAATTATTACTTTCTAACGATTCTATTAATGCAGAGCCATGTCTATTAATTTTCTCATCCAAAGCAATATTCTGTCTGGAATTGTATTATTCGGGAATTTTCAAATTCGAGATTTTCAGATTTCGGCAATTTTATAATTTCGGGACGTTTACAGTATCGGGGATTTTATTATTCGGGATTTTTCAGACGTCCCTGTAAGCTGTATCAATTATAATAGTTCAGAATTTATTTGAAAATAGATTTCATGGAACAAGATATTTTTTATGAATGCGCTAGTGAAATTCTTTTCGACTTTTTTTCTACGAGTATGAAACCTAATCTGGCTTTAAACTGCCGTCTTAACATATAAAAACAGAAAGGACAAATTTCCCATACTACTTGGAATTATAATTCTATATTTATCAAAATTGTAGAATATATAATGATTAAGAAATTGGAAAATACATACGAGAACTTCATTAGATGAATAGTCTGAAAAATCTATCGAAATTGCAGACCACAAAAATAAAAATAAATACTAAAGAATATTTTTAACGAACTATTTGTAAATATTGCACTGAAAGTTTAATCAGTTTGAGTACAAATATTATGTATATTATTGTAAAGTAAAAAAAAATTATAACTTATGAAGGAATGTAAATTATAATAAATAAATATAGAATTATTAGAAAATATGTGAAACAGTAACATAAATTATTCATGGACTTTTATCTTTGGTATGTACAAAAATATCCATGTTTTGTAAAGTGTAATTTATGTTCAATTTGAATGGTTCTTGTCCGAGCTAAGTTACCATCAGTGCGCCTCGACAAGTATGATGAGAGTTGCTTACATTGCTCCAAGTGGCTGTTGGCAAACTATATCGAGTGGTGCTAACGGGGAGTAGTGGAGGCTAGAGGGAAACTGACCATTTTCGCCGAACGTGCCGTCTATATTTATCGCGGGTAACTACATCCGCACAAACTACACTCGACGGTATAGCGCACTTTTCGAGCTCGCCCAGAGCATTAATTATTTCAATTTACTTATGAATCTATTCATCATAGAAAATATTTTGACCATATGAATCATATACAACGTTAATTTTAAAATTGAGAAAAATCTATTTCCTCATCCTTGGCTCTAAATTCCACCGGCTCAAACCGTCCCATAGAGTATCGCAAAAATGTGCCGATTATGGCTCTCCGCAAAACAGCTGTATTTTCAAAGTTGGTGGTGAATTTGCTTGTCCGTGTAAGCTATTATACATTTTGAATCGAACCGCAAAAGAAATCACTCGGTTGTTTTATCTTTACTTAGTCTGTTCTGGATGTAAACATGTGACGTGTTGTCAAATTACTCGCAGGCTTTAGACGTAAACATTGACAATAAACGTGGGTAAATTCAGAAGAATACCCGAGATGTCAGGCTAAAGATTACCCACGTGGAGTAATTTTTGTTGCAGATAATCTTTACCCTGAATTCTGGGTAAAGATTACACTTAGTTTTTTGTGGGACCTCATTCCCTATATGATTTCAAAGAATATGAAAGAAGACATTTTATTAAATAGGAAAGGAAATTTTTTTTATAATTAGATGGAATACATCACAGAGAAAAAAGGTAAAGTTTACATCGATTCCAGGTTGAAAATTCGCAACAGAAATTAACCTTATCGGTTAAACTCCAGTCTTAAGGGCATGTGCCACGCATAAATACCTACCTTACCGGCCTCACTTTTTTAATTTTCTGAATTTTTTTCTGAATCTAAGAACTTTTTTTCTAAATAAAATATCGGACTGAAACTTTGGAAAATGTATTCCAAGAACGGCGGCCATCTTAGTTTGATTTGATACATGATCCTGAATCAGATCATTTTGATCTCAAAAGTCGATCACTTACTGCGGTCGATCAAAATGCTCTTAATTTTGGTATAATTTTTATTGCATATCAAAATGATGTTGATTTCTGTATCATTTCGAACAATTTTTTTTACTGTGCGTACAACCACTGTGCTGTACGGTAGCGAGAACTATACATACCAATAAAAGGATAAGAGTAAAATTAACGCGGTTGGCATTCAATACCTGCGCATGGTGTGGGGTGAAACGCTAATGGGCAAAGTTACGTAAGAATTTTCAAATAATGTATTTTAGATGAGACAATATTTGACAGGTATGACATAAATTTCTTAAGATGGTTTGGGCATGTTAAGAGAATGAAAGATGAGCAGCTGACGAAACAAGTATATCAAGATAGAGCGAATGGCAGCGTACCCAGACTCAGACCGAGGAAAGAATGGCTAGAATGTGTGAATGAGACCCTAATTCGAAGAGACATACGAAGCCTTAGAAATACAAGAGCTTGCATGAAAAAATGCATGGGCGTGAAGGAAGCTAAAGAGGTATGCCAGGACAGCAAAGTTGGCGACACATAGTTTATGAGAAATGCACGAGGAAGGGTGTCAGTAAAGTGCAAGACACCTGAAACAAAAGACCTTGGATACTTATGGGCCCGAGTAGAGAGCTTCACATGATGACTTTGTGAAGCTGTTCGTCTGGGGTAATCGCTAGAGAGTTTTATCAGCAACCTGGGTTGGAGTAGTGTTGCAGAACGAACGCACTACTTAAATAAACAACACAACGAGATTAGAAAAACAATTTCCACTCATGCATATGTCGTGAACCAATAGCCGACTAGCTAGTCCGTCGGCTAACCGACGACGCTGTTTAACCGACTGGATACCTGGTACCTGCTTACGTTCGTCTACTGGGCGGATGAAATCAGCCAGCCTGGAAAATGACCGACCAGTAGTCTACTGGGCTAGAGTGATTCATATAGTTATGTGATACGAAGTTCGTGAGTAAGGCTCATATAGGGGTTAATGCAACCTAGAAAACTTACCCGAAAAAATCAATTCGAAATGCTACCGCAACGAATGATTATCGGGGGAATTTTTTTTTCCTTTTGAAAGCTGAAATCCATATTCGAGGCAGAACGTACCTGCGAATCGTCAACACTTGTAATAAATATGTTATATTCCTTTAATATTACATCTCCAAGGTAGCAGAAGAAAAATAAATAGAACTGGCGCGATATTCAAAATAGAAGAATCATTCTAACAAATATAGGAGTTCATTTTTGATTTTTTTTAGTCATTATTTTACATTCGATGTATTTTTCCTCCTTTTAGTGTTTCTATAAAAATATATTTTTTAATAAGATGCATTTATTATGGTTTTTAATAATTTATTACAAACTTATACAAATTATTACTCTTTTGTCTGTTGGAATAATTGCTCTATTTTGAATATCGCGCCAGTTTTGTTTATTTTTTCCTGCTGCTTTGGAAATACAATATTTAAGAAATTGTGAATTGATTTTAGGACTTTGAATGGAATTAAATACTTAATTAAAAAAGAAAGGGATTAATTCAATGGTTTTCACTGAATTTTATAATATTGTTCGAATATTTGTCCTAGTTAATTTACTCAGAACAAATCAAGACCTCCACAGTATTTCAGGAATTTCTTCTCTTTTTACATTTTCGAGAAATTAATCCTGGTTCTCAAGATATTAAAAATACACCTACCCCGAGGAAGTTTGGTTAAGACTAAGAATTTAACATACCCGGATAATTAAAAAAATGTCTCGTACTAAAAGTTATTCCTAGTTGCCCAGGTATTAAAAATATATCTTCCCCGAGGAAGTTCTGTTAAGACTAAGATTTCAAAATACCCGGATGATTTTAAAAACGTCTCGCCCTACTAAAACCTAATCCTGGTTGTCCACATATTAAAAACACAGCTTTCCCGAGGAAGTTTGGTTAAGACTTAGAATTTAACATACGCGCATGATTCTAAAAAGGTCTCGTCGTACTGAAAATTAATCCAGGTTGTCCAGATATCGAAAATATATCTTCCCCGAGTAAGTTTGGTTAAGACTAAGAATTTAACGTACCCTGATGATTTTAAAAAGGTCTCGTACTAAGAATTAATCCTGGTTGTCCAGGTATTAAAAATACATCTTCCCCGAGGAAGTTCGGTTAAGACTAAGAATTTAACATACCCGCATGATTTTAAAAAGGTCTTGTTGTACTGAAAATAATTCCTGGTTGTCCAGGTATTAAAAATACATCTTCCCCGAGGAAGTTCGGTTAAAACTAAGAATTTAACATACCCTGATGATTTTAAAAAGGTCTCTTCGTACGAAAAATTAATCCTGGTTGTCCAGGTATTCAAAATACATTTTCCCCGATGAAGTTTGGTTACGACTAAGAATTTAACATACCCTTATGATTTTAAAAAGTTCTCGCCCTACTAAAAATTAATCCTGGTTGTCCAGATATTAAAAATACACCTTCCCCGAAGAAGTTTGGTTAAGACTAAGAATTTAACATACCCGAATAATTTAAAAAATGTCTCGTATTAGAAATTAATCCAGGTTGTCCAGGTATTAAAAATGCATCTTCCCCGAGGAAGTTCGGTTAAGACTAAGAATTTAACATACCCTGATGATTTTAAAAAGGTCTCATTGCACTAAAAATCAATCCAGGTGTTCCAGATAGTAAAAATACACCTTCCCCGAAGAAGGTTGGTTAAGACTAAGAATTTAACGTACCCGAATAATTTAAAAAATGTCTCGTACTAGAAATTAATCCAGGTTGTCCAGGTATTAAAAATACATCTTCCCCGAGGAAGTTTGGTTAAGACTAAGAATTTAACATACCCTGATGATTTTAAAAAGGTCTCGCCCTGCTAAAAATTAATCCCGGTTGTCCAGGTAATCAAAATACATCTCGAACGAGGAAGTTTGGTTACGACTAAGAATTTAACGTACCCGGATGATTATAAAAAGGTCTCGTTGTACTAAAAATTAATCCTGGTTTTCCAGGTTTTAAAAATACATCTTCCCCGAGGAACCTTGGTTGAGATTAAGAATTTAACATACCTGGATAATTTTAAGAAGGTCTCGCCCTACTAAATATTAATCCTGGTTGTCCAGATATTAAAAATACAGCTTCCCCGAAGAAGTTTGGTTAAGACTAAGAATTTAACATACCCTGATGATTTTAAAAAGGTCTCGTCGTATCAAAAATTAATCCTGGTCGTCGTCCAAGTATAAAAAATACATCTTCCCCGAGGAAGTTTGGTTAAGACTAAGAATTTAACATACCGTTATGATTTTAAAAAGTTCTCGTCCTACTAAAAATTAATCCTGGTTCTCAAGATATTAAAAATACACCTACCCCGAGGAAGTTTGGTTAAGACTAAGAATTTAACATACTAAAAACTACTAACTTGTCCACTGTGAAAATATCAATGTAAAAATTTCCGACAAAAAATTTTGAAATTTTTTTCAAAATCACAAAAACCGTATAGGCCGTAATAAAAAATACTAACTTTTCCACTATGAAAATATCGGTGAAAAATTTTCCGAAAAAATTTTTGAAATTTCTCCCAAAATCACAAAAACAGTATAGGCCGTAATAAAAACTACTAACTTGTCCACAGTGAAAATATCGGTGAAAAAATTTCCGACAAGAAATTTTGAAATTTTTTTCAAATTCACAAAAACCGTATAGGCCGTAATAAAAACTACTAACTTGTCCACTATGAAAATATCGGTGAAAAATTTCCCGAAAATTTTTTTTGAAATTTCTCTCAAAATCACAAAAACAGTATAGGCCGTAATAAAAACTACTAACTTGTCCACTGTGAAAATATTGGTGAACAAATTTGCGAAAAAAAATTTCGAATTTTTTTTCAAAATCACAAAAACCGTATAGGCCGTAATAAAAACTACTAACTTGCCCGCTGTGAAAATATCAATGTAAAAATTTCCGACAAAAATTTTGAATTTTTTTTCAAAATCACAAAAACAGTATAGGCCGTAATAAAAACTACTAACTGGTCAACTGTGAAAATATCGGTGATCAAATTTCCGTAAAAAAATTTTGAAATTTTTAAAAAAAATATGTAGTAAATTTTCTGAGGGACAATTTGCAATAGAAAAAATTTTTTCCCAAAAATGTCAATTGCACCATCGGCTTCAGTAAGAACAATAACATTAAAAATTCGATAGTATATTTTCTAGGGAAAAATTTTCCGAAAAAAATTTTTTTCCCAAAAATGTCAGAAGCACTATCTGCTTCAATAACAACAATAACGTTAAAAAAATCGATAGTAAATTTTCTGAGAAAAAATTTTCTGAAGAAAAATTTTTTCCCAAAAATGTCAAAAGCACTATAGGCTTCAATAAGAACAATAACATTAAAAAATTCAATAGTAAATTTTCTGAGGAAAAATTTTCTAAAGAAAAAATTCTTTCCCAAAAATGTGAAGAGCAGTATCGGCTTCAATAACAACAATAAAATTAAAAAATTCAATAGTAAATTTTCTGAGGAAAAATTTTCTGAACGAAAAATTTTTTCCAAAAAGTGTCAAAAACACTATCGGCTTCAATAACAACAATAACATTTAAAAACTCTGTAGTAAATTTTCTGAGGAAAAATTTTCTAAAGAAAAAATTTTTTCTGAAAAATGTCAAAAGCACTATCGGCTTCAATAACAACAATAACATTTAAAATTTAGAAAGCAAATTTTCTGAGTAAAAAATTTGTGAGGAAAAATTTTCTGAAGAAAAAATTTTTACCCAAAAGTGTCAAAAGCGCTGTCGGCTTCAATAACAACAATAACAACAATAACATTCAAAATTTCGATAGTAAATTTTCTGAGTACAAATTTTGTGACGAAGAAATTTTTTCCCCAAAAAGGTCCATCGGCTTCAATAAAAATAATCACATTAAAAAATTCGATAGTAAATTTTGTGAGGAAAAATTTTCTGAAGAAAGAATTTTTTTCAAAAAATGTCAAAAGCACTATCGGCTTCAATAACAACAATAATATTAAATAATTCTGTGGTAAATTTTCTGAGGAAAAATTTTCTAATGAAAGAATTTTTTCTAAAAAATGTCAAAAGCACTATCGGCTTCAATAACAACAATAACATTAAAAAATTTTTTGGTTCAAACTCATTTTTTTTTTAAATTGAAAATTAATTTTTTAACTAAAAATTTAATTATATCATATTTTTTTGAATATTAATCTTCTTCAGTTGGAAATTCAACCATTTGTTTCAAAATTCCCTTATAAATTAGAAGATTTGATTAAAAAGTCATTTATTTTGTTGAAAATTATCCTTTTTTAGTAGAAAATTATTTTTTGTATTGAAAATTAATTTTTGTTTGGTTGAAAATTAGTGTTTTTATTAAAAATCAATTTTTTTAACTGAAAATTTAACTTAATTTTTCGTGAAAATTTTTTTTTATAGAAATTTAATCTTTTTGGTAGAAAATTCATTTGTTTGATTGAAAATTGAATTATTTCGCTGTAAATTTATTTTATTCGTTTAAAAATTTATTTCTCTAACTAAAAATTAAAATATTCTTTTTTTTTTGTTAAAAAATTATCTTTTTTAATTGAAGATTCATCTATTTTGTTGAAAATTTATCTTCTTTTTTTTGTTAGAAAATTAACATTTTTGGTTAAAAATTTCATTGAAAATTGAAAAATTTGGTTGAAAATTCATACATTTTATTGAGAATGATTCTTTTTTGATAGAAAATTAGCTGTTCTTTTCAATAGAGAATTAATCTTTTTAAATTAAACTATTCCATTGTTCATTGGCTTAAAAACTTATTTCTTCAAATTAAAACTAAACTATTGCATTTTTGTCAAAAATGTATCTTCCTCAGTTTAAAGTTCATCTATTAGGTTGAAAATTCTACTGAAAATTAAAATTTTTTGTTGAAAATTCATATATTTTGTTAAAAATTATTTTTTTTTGGTTGAAATTTAATTCTTTTAGTTGAAGATTAGTTTCCTTTTTATTGAAAATTAATTTTGTCAACTAAAAACTACTTTATTTAATTTTTCGGCAAATTTTTTTATAGACATTTAATCTTTTTGGTTGAAAATTCGTTTTTTCTCTGTTTAAAATGAATTTTTTAATAAAAAATGTAGCTTTTTCATTTTTCTAGAAAGTTGGTATTTTTCAGTTAAAATTCACTTATTTTGTTAAAAACTCTTTTTTTAAGTCAAAAATTCAATTATTTTTGTAGAAAATGCATATTTTCGAGTTGTAATTTCATTTCTTTTTTCAAAAATTCGTCTCTATGACTTAAAAACTCAACCTTTTGGATAAGATCTTTTTTTTCATTGATTGTAAAATCTTTCTTGGTTGAAAATTTAATTCTTCTATTGAAAATGTGTATTTTTGGGTTTGATTTGACAGTTTTTTCTTTTTTTTTTTATGAAAATTAATAATTCTTACTGGAATGTATTCAAATGATTTTTGGACTACAATTTTATGAATTTTTTTTTTGTGATGAACGAGAATAATGGACAGAATTTTCCCGATCTGTTAAAATTTGAACAATGTTTTATTTGGTAAATTAATTTTTAGAGAATATTTAAAAATGATTCTCTAAAATTTTGAAAAATAATGTAGATAATTTTAAAGCAACATTTTTCAATTTTGCACGTTTACAACATTTTACAAAAAATTCGTGTTAGTTTAAGAGACATTAAGAAGTTTCGCAAAGATTTCATAAAATTTAAAACAAAATGTCGATTTCATAAAATTTTAAAAAAAATCGATTTATAAAGATTTGCAATAAAAATTTAGTATCCTTTTAAGAATGAAAGGTTTCAACAGAATAAAAAACTATTCTAGATAAAATTGAACAAGATTTTTTCCAAAACATGCCCCATAATGTCCTCCATCATCCCTGAAAATTTTTCCAAAATCCCACGGTGGGTTCCCGAGAAATTTAAGAAAAACCAAAATATTCCAAAATGAAACATATAACATCGGAATGTTATCCTTGTCCCCCCAACAAACATTGGGGGATGGGTTAAGTGGGAATTATAGGGTGGGGGTGGACCCCTCAGAGGTACTTTTTTTTTTAAAAACCCGATTTTTTGTAAAATTTCCAAATTTTTCAAAATTTGTGCTTTTTCCAAATTTTTCAAATTTTTGAAAAATTTTCAGATTTTTTTTTGAATTGCCCTTTTTTCAAAAATTCTCGAATTTTTTTCCAAAATTTCTCGATTTTTTCAAAAATTTCCCTAATTTTTTCAAAATTTATCAATATTTTTTTGTAAATTGCCCTATTTTTTCAAAATTTCCCGATTTTTTTAATTTCCAGATTTTTTTAAATTTCCCATTTTTTAAATACACCAATTTTTTCAAAAAAATTTTAAAATTTCCCGATTTTTCTAAATTGCCCAATTTCTTTAAAATTTTCCGATTTTTTTTATTTCCCGATTTTTTTTAAGTTTCCTCATTTTCTCAAAATTTCCCGTTTTTAAATTTCCCAATTTTTTCAAAATTTCCCGATCTTCCAAAATTTCCCAATTTTTCGAAATTTCCCCTTTTTTTCAAAGTTTCTATCTTTTCAAAATTTTCCGATTTTTTTTACATTTCCCGATTTTTAACAAATTTCCCGATTTTTTCGAAATTCCCTAATTTTAAAAAAATTTCCCGATTTTTTCAATTTCCCGATTTTTTCCAAATGTTTGGATTTTTTCAAAATTCCTCAATTTTTTCAAAATTTCCCAATTTTTCAGAATTTCCCGATTTTTCAAATTACCAGATTTTTTCAAAATTTCTTGATTTTTTTTTAATTTTCCCGATTTTTTTCAAAATTTCTATTTTTTTAATTTCTCAAATTTTTTCAAAATTTCCCGATTTTTCGAAATTTCTTTTTTTTCTTCAAATTTTCCCAATTTTTCAGAATTTCCTGATTTTTCAAATTACCAAATTTTTTCAAAATTTTCCGATTTTTAAAAACTTTTCAGATTTCTAAGAATTTCCCGATTTTTTCAGAATTTCCCGGTTTTTTCCAATTTTCCCGATTTAAAAAAAAAATTCCCCGATTTATTTCAAAATTTCTTGTGTTTTGAATTCTCTAATTTTTTAAAAAATTTCCCGATTTTTCGAAATTTCCTGATTTTTCGAAATTTCTCTATTCTTTCAAAATTTCCCAATTTTTCAGAATTTCCCGATTTTTCAAATCACCAGATTTTTTCAAAATTTTCCGATTTTTTTAAATTTTCCAGATTTTTCAGAATTTCCCGAATTTTTCATAATTTTTCAATTTTTCAAATTACCAGATTTTTTCAAAATTTCTAGATTTTTTCCCAATTGTTCAAAATTTCCCGATTTTTTCAAAATTCCCCAATTTTTTCCAATGTTCCGATTTTTTTTTCAAGTTCCAGATTTAAAAAAAAAAATTGATTTTTTCAAAATTTCCCGTTTTTTTCAAAATTTTCAGATTTTTCAGAATTTCCCGATTTTTTTAAATTTCCCGATTTTTCAAATTACTAGATTTTTCCAAAATTTCCTAATTTTTTCAAAATTTCCAGATTTTTTCGAAATTTTCTGATTTTTCAGAATTTCCTGTTTTTCAAATAACCAGGTTTAATTTAAGGCTTATCGCGAAAAATCAACTTTTTGGTAGAAAATTAACTACTTTTTCATCCTTCTTGGAAAATTTAACCATTTTTCAGAAAATTCGCTTCCTTGGTTGAAAATTAATATTTTAACTGAAAATTAAACATTTCCTTTTATGGTTGAAAATTGACCGTTCTTAGTTGAAAATTCATGTATTTTGTAGAAAGATCGTCTTTTTTAGTAGAAAATTAATTTTCTTGCTGAAAAATGTAACAATTTGGTTGCATTTTTTTTTCTGAAACATCTTTTTTGTTGAAAATTCCATTCTTATCTTAAAAATACAACTTTTTGGTAGAAACTTAACTTCTTTGTCGAAATTTCACATTTTCCGTTAGAAAATTCAATTGCTTTGTGGAAAAATCGCCTTTTTAGCTTGAAAATTCAACTTTTTCGTTGCAAATTGAACTATTTAGCAAAAAATTCGCTTTTTGGTTGAAAATTCATGTTTTAACTGTAAATTAAACTATTCCTTGTTTGGTTAAAAACTGATCGTTTTTAGTTGAAAATTCATGTATTTTGTTGGAAGTTTGTCTTTTTTTGTAGAAAATTTTTTGTTCTTGCTGAAAAATTTAATAATTTGGTTGGATTTTCTTATTTTTTGTCTGAAGCATATTTTTTTATTGAAAATTCAATTCTTATCTTAAAAAACCAAATGTTTTGTAAAAAATTGGCCTTTCTGGCTTAAAAATTCAACGATTTGGTAGGAAATTTACTTTTTGTAGGAAAATGAATATTTTTGGGTTAAAAATTTAACTGTTGCAGAAAATTCGTCTTTTAGACGTAAACATTAAACAGTTTGTTCGCCAAATTTTTTTTAATCGTGGAAAATTTTTACTTGGTTGGAAATTCAACTCTTTTGTTAAAAATTAGTCTTTTTTCGGTTGAATTTAACTATTTTTTATTTGAAATAAAAATACTTTTTGGTTGAAATATCAAGTATTACATTTTTTTATATCATTCATCTTTTTTGATTGAATTTAAATGTTTTTTTATTTGAAATTATATCTTTCTCGAATGAAATATCAACTATCATATTTGCCGTTGATAATGTATCTTTTTTGATTGAAAATTCCGCTACTCAGTAGAAATTTGAAGTTCCTTTTTAAAAATTTATTTTTTGCTTCTGAAGATTCATCAGTAATTAGTTGAAAACTCATCTCTGGTTAAAAATTGAACTATTTTCTTGAAAATCTCTTTTTTCTGCTGTTTCAAAATATATTTTTCTAACCGATAATTTATCCATTCCATTTCTGTTTACATGATTTTTTTTTATTTAAAAATTTAACCATTTGAATGAAAATTGATATTTTTTTCTAAACTTCATAAATCGGTAATTGTGGGACATCAAATGTTGAACAATAGGTCAGTTGATGTGTCTCGAAGATGCGAACAAATGGACTACATACCGTACTGTTGTTTTTCAAATCTTAAATAAGTTTTTCTCATATAAAGAAAACAAACCACTTTTTTGAAACCTCATGAGTATTTACTGGTGAGTCATAAAAAATGCAACAATAGATCGATTGATGCATCTCGAAGACGCGAACAAATAGAATAAATATTGTATTGCTGTATTTTGAATACCAACAAAGTTTTTTCATATAAACAAGATATTTTTTTTATATCTCTAAACTAAAAAAAAGCTACTTCTAAATGACCGGCTTAGCTCAAAATCCTATCAGACCTGGATATCAGTCGGATGTTAATATTGAAAAATTGTTTTAATAGCGGATTTTTAAATTGTTTATATGATTCAAAGTCAACAGATTTCTTGCAAAAATTGAAAAAATAGTGGCCACCCTGGTATAATTCAAATAATATTTTTATTCAAAAAACAGTTGATTTGAACTAAAAAGGACACATTTATAACCAAATAATTTGAATCCACAACCAAAACAGATTAATTTTCAAGCAAATAGTTGCATTTTTAACCAAAAAGATTAACTTTCTACCAAGAAAGATTTTTCAGTCAATAAGAAAAAAATTTTATCGAAACTGGTTAATTTTTAACCAGATAATTTAATTTTCAACCAAATTATAGTAATTTTAACCAAAAAAGATAAATTTTCAATTAAAAATATAATTTCAGACTTTTAAATCCGAAAACAGGGCTGGGAACGGGTTATTTTTTAGTTACTTAGTTACATTTTTGATCCGCGGTTACTAAAAAGTTACTTATTTTATAAAAAGGATACGTTTGGTTACATTTTTTTGCTCGAAATAACGGAATGAATTAATTAATCATATCATTTATCGATTTGAATTTATCTTCTTTGGTTGAAATTCGGTTAAAAGTTGAACAATTTTTGTTGAAACTTTATTTTTTTGTTGGAAAAATCATCATTTTGTTGAAAATTCGTCTTTTTTGGTCAAAACCCCATATTTACTGGTTAAAAATTCATTTTTTTGTGTGTAAAAATTGGTCTTTTTGGCTTAAAAACTCAACAATTTAGTTGAAAAATAACCTATTATGTTGAAAAATCGCCTTTTTTGAATGAATTCTATTTATTTTTTTTATAATAAACTAAAATCTTTTTTGGTTATTATATCAACTATTACATTTTTTCGTTAACAATTCATCTTTTCCAATCAGAAAAATTCAACCATTTTGTTAAAATTTAAACTACTTTCTTGAAAATACATTTTATTGTTAAAGATTCATAATTTTGGTGTAAACTTCGTCTTTTTGTGTAAAAAATCTTTCTTTTTGGATATTTTTTTGCCACATTATTGTTACTTTTTTGTTACTTTTTTTTTAGAGAAGTATGGTTACTATTTTACTATTTTTTTAAGCTTGAGCTGTTCCGACCCCTGCGAAGAGATAAATTTCAAACAAAAAAGTTAGTTTCCGCCCAAGAAACATTAATTTATTACCAACAAAAAAATTAAAAAAAAAAATTATTAGTTTTCCAACAAGATTGTTTAATTATCAGCCAATAAGATTAATTTTCTACCTGAAAAGACGAATTTTCAACAAAATCCCTCAAGTTTTAACCAAATAGTTCAATTTTCAACCATAAAGATTGATTTTCTGTAAAAAATACGAATTTTTAATAAACTGCAATAATTTTCAACTAATTAGTTTAAACAATGGATGTGATGTTCGTCCAAATGTTATTTGATTAATTTTTAGTTTATATTTTTTTTCATTTCCCAAATTTTTTAATGAAAAAATGAATTTTCTACAAATCAGTTAAATTTTCAGTTAAAAAAAATTCATTTTCAACCAGAAAAAGAACGTGAATTTTCAACTAAAATGATGAATATTTAATCCAAAATTTTCAAACTAATGGTAGTATTTAAAAGAAAAAAAATGTCATCGAAAATGTTGGATTTTCTACCAACTACTTAATTTTTCAAGCAAATAGTTAAAATTTCAAACAAAAAGATAAATTTTTATCACAAAAGAATAATTTTCAACCAAAAAAGATTAATTCAAATAATAAAATAAATGTAATTAAAACTAAAAAAAAACTATTTTTCTTGTACCTACTCCAATTAATATTGATATTTTATGAAATTTTGGTTCAAGAGTTGAATATTTAAAAATAAATTAATTTTCAACAAAAAAGTTGAATTTTTAACAAAACAATTAGATTTTCAACCTAAAAGGTGAATTTTCTACCAAATGATCGAATTTTCAAACAATAAAGAATAAACAAAACGATGAATTTTCCACCAAATGGTAGAATTTTTAAACGAAAAAGATTATACCCCAGCCAGAAACAGTTGTAAAACGAAAAGTGGAATTTTCAACAAAAAAGTTAATTTTTTAGTATGAAATATGACTTTTCTACAAAAAAAGGTGAACTTTCAACCAAATAGTCGAATTTTTAAACAAAAAAGATAAAAGTTCAACCAAATAGTTGAATTTTTAAGCCAAAAAGATGAATTTTTTAGAAAGCAGTTAAATTTTCGACCAAGAAAGATAAGTTTTTAACCAAGAAATTTTCTACCAGAAAAGATAAATTTATATCCAAAAAAGACAAGATGAGCAAGATGAATTCTCAACCAAATAACATAAATTGCCCACAAAACAGTTGAATTTTTTACCAGATAGATCAATTTTCACCAAAAAATGTAATAGTTGATATTTAAACCATCAACAGATTTTAATGTTAAATAAAAAAAGTAGAATATAATAAAAAAAGGCGAATTTTCAACAAATGACATATTTTTTCAACTAAATATTTTGAACCATGGATGTGATGTTAGTCCAAATTTTATTTGTTTAATTTTCAGTCTGTATTTTTTTATTTTCTAAAAATGTTGAACTAAATAGTTGAATTTCTAAGCTGAAAAAGATACATTTTTAACTAAGAATGATGTAGTGTAATTTTTATGAAGGAGAATTAATTTTCAATAAAAAAACGATTTTTCTACAAAACTGTTTAATTTTATACCAAATAGTTTAATTTTATACCAAATTGTGAAATTTTCAAGTCAAAAGGACGATTTTTCTATAAAAGCAGTTGAAATTCCAAACCGGAAATATGAATTTTCAACAAAAAAGTTATTTTACAACTAATCGGTTGAATTTTCAACAAAATAGTTAAATTTTCAGTTAGAAAAAATTATTTTTAAGAAAGTAGTTGAACTTTCAACCAAGGAGTTTAATTACTAATCTAAAAAGATTAATTTTCAACAAAAAGTGTAATAGTTAATATTTCAAAAAAAAAAACAAAAAAAACAAGATTCTAATTTAAAATAAAAAAATAAAACAGTTGGATTTATCCAACAAAGACAAATTTTCAACAAAATGCTTGAATCCTCATCTAAAACAGATTATTTTCAACTAAACAATTTGATTTTTAACCATACATTGCATTTTTAACCAAAAAAATTGATTTTCTACCTGAAAATATTAATTTTCAACAAAAAAGTTATTTTATAACTAATCGGTTGAATTTTCAACAAAATAGTTAAATTTTCAGTTAAAAAAAATTATTTTTAAGAAATTAGTTCAACTTTCAACCAAGGAGTTTAATTATTAATCTAAAAAGATGAATTTTCAACGAAAAGTGTAATAGTTAATGTTAAAAAAAAAAAACAAGATTCTAATTTAAAATAAAAAAAAAACAGTTGGATTTATCAAAAAAAGACAAATTTTTAAAAAAATACTTGAATCCTCATCTAAAAAAAATTATTTTTAACTAAACAATTTGATTTTTCGGGCACTAGACGGGCGCTGGTCAGGTGCTGGATAGACACTCGGACAGGTGCCTTGGCCGTTGACAGCGAAGCTTGGGATGGATCATCGATGAGGTGCTGGACTGAATCCGGGCGAGCGTTGGCCTGACGTTTCCCCTGCTGGAGACCTTGACTCTGTTTGTGTCTGACCAAGCGCTAGTCCGGTGCGGGCCAGGTGCTGTGGTGTTAGTCCGGGTCCACGACGAGGGGCACCGACGGACAGCATTTCTGCGAGGAGGTGACATGGCAAGTCGGGGACGCTTGGCCGGAGGAGAGGAAGGCGAGAAGAGAAACTCGTCAGCGTGCACGACTAGGAGGTCGTGGTCATCGCAAGTTGGATGGAGAACGAGTGAGGGTGGGTCTAGGAGCATGAGCAGGGATCGGAAGGATGTCGGGATACCACTTGCCAGGAGTGGGTGGCAAGGGTCCTTCCGGGGTGACCGGAACTAAACAGTCGAAGGGTTCCTCAGAGCTGCTTTTCCGAGGGGTGGCTTCGACCTTCCCAGGCCGGAAGGGCTCCAGGTGGACGTAACGTTTGGAGAGATCCAAACAGCCCGAAGACAAGGAGAAAGAGGGTGGAGAGGAAATCCGGACGGATTTCACCTGGGATTTGAGAGAGCGGACATTGCTTGAGCTCACCAGGAGGAATTGGTGAGAGGCAGAGGAAGAGGAGGAAGAAGGTGCCGTCCAAGCTCCTAAATTTTTGAAATTGACAAAAAAATTAAATCTTTTCTACCTCAAATCTTCAACAAATAATTAAATAATTTCGAAAAAAATGTATTTAAATAGCCGACATATCAAATCGGCTCCAGCTCGTGGCAGGCTAAAATTTATATCAAATGTGCATCCTTAGGTAGCAAAACCATCCCTAGATGGTGGATCGTGCAAGTCAAGTGGTATGTACGCTGAGCAAATCAATATAAGTTGACACTCGCCTCCGACATGGTGCTCGATCTTCGTTGACACCAAGTCTCTTTATATGTATAAAATAATCTTGTTATTCCAATGAATTTAATATTGCCCATGGCATTAAGTACTGCCCTAGGTGTTCTCACGAAACTATCGTGAATGAAAGATCCTCTCTTGCTACTTGTGTCTGAAACTCTTGCCTTGTAAGCCCAAGGTTCATGTATTAGGAAAGAAGCCGTTAAATCCACTTTCAAACTTCTGCTCAAGATAACACAGCAAGAAAAACGAATGGTCAAAGTTGGAGAGTCAAACTTGAGAGAGTCAGTCCGTTCTTTCATATGTTCGAAAGGACCCTTCATAATTTTTTTGGCATAGTCGGGAAGACTCTCATCTTGTAGCTGGTCTGACTTCGTATTTAGGGCACGTGATGGTTAATTGTATTTCGCGCCTCTTCCTCAAGTTCACCATCTACATGCTTGAAGTGCATTAACGCAGATATATTACAGTTACAACTCCCTTAAAAGGGATCTGTAACGACTGTACGCAATATATTAAGTTAAAGTAATTGTTCTTGTGATGGGTGCTCTCGAAGGTTCCAAATATCACTGCTTCGTAACCTTAAAGCCATTTTCGTTTGGCAAAAATATGCCAAGGCACTTGCGAGGAGGATGCAGAAAGCTGTCATCCTTGGGTCGCTTCGTGTTCTCAAGACACACTAGGGTTTCGCAGGTCTGTCGTCATAATTTCATCACGCTACCCACCTCACGATCGTGAGACGTGGCTATAAGTGTGATTTGCTGCGGTTCCAACAACATAGTAGAATTCTCAAGCCAAAAAAACGAGCTTCCTAGAAAACAGTTAGAGTTTCAACTAAGCAGTTGAATTTTCGAAAAAATATAAATTTTCAACAAAATACAACAACTTTAAATCAAATAGTTGAATTTATTTTTAAATTGTTGAATTTTTCAGTCAAGAACACGAGTCTTCTATGAAAAAGTTAAATTTTCAACTAAGTAATTGAATTTTCAACCAAAATGATGACTTTTTAACCAAGAATATTAATTTTCTACCAAAAAGACGAATCCTCAACAAAATACATCAACTTTGAACCAAATAATTGAATTTTTAACCCAGAAGATTATTTTCTCGCAAAAAAGACGAATTTTCAACCAAATAGTTAAATTTTTAAACTAAAAAAGATCAATTTTTAACAAAAAAATGCAATAGTTAAATTTGATTTAAAAAAAAAGGAATTTTCTACAAAACACTTCGATCTTCAACTGAACAGTAGAATTTTCAACTAAATTGTTGAATTTTCAGTTAGATAATTATTTTTTAACAACAAAAAATGTATTTTCAATAAATTGGTTGAATTTTCATCCAAAAAGATAAATTTTCAACCAAAAAGATGAATTTTTAACCAAGAATATTAATTCTCTACCAAAAAGACGAATTTTCAAATTAAAAAATATCGATTTTTAACCAAAAATGCAATAGTTGAATTTGTATTGCAAAAAGTTAATCGAAAAAACGGATTTTCTACAAAACAGTTGTACCTTCTACCAAATAGTTGATTTTTTAACTGAATAATTGAATTTTTAGCCAAACAGTTGAATTTTCAACTAAATTGTTGGATTTCAAATTAAAAAAATTAATTTAAAAAAAATTAATTTTCAATAAAGTGGTTGAATTTTCATCCCAAAATATCAGTTTTCTACAAAACAGATGAATTTTTTACCATGAAGATTAATTTTCTACCAGAAAGACAAATTTTCAACCAAATAGTTATATTTTCAAAGTAAAAAAATGAATTCCTAACAAAAAATGCAATAGTTACATTTTTATTACAAAAAATTAACTAAAAAAAAAAGAATTTTCTACAAAACACTTCGATCTTCAACTAAACAGTTGAATTTTCAACTAAATTGTTGAATTTTCATTTGAAAAATTATTTTTCAACAACAAAAAATGAATTTTAATAAAGTAATTGAATTTTCATCCAAAAAGATAATTTTTCAACCAAAAAGATGAATAATAATAACCAAGAATATTAATTTTTTACCGAAAAGACGAATTTTCAAACAAATAGTTAAATTTTTGAATTAAAAAAGATCTATTTTTAACAAAAAATGCAATAGTGGAATTTCTATTGCAAAAAGTTAATAAAAAAAAAACGGATTTCCTACAAAACAGTTGTACCTTCTACCAAAGAGTTGATTTTTCAACTAAATAATTGAATTTTCAACCAAACCGTTATATTTTTAGTTCAAAAAAGTTATTTTCAACCAACAAAAAAACTATTTTTCAACAAAGTATTTGAATTTTCAACTAAATAATTGATTTTTCAACCAAAAAGATCAATTTTTAACCAAGCAGATTAAGAAAAAAGTACATTTTCAACCAAACAGTCCAATGTTCAACCAAATTGTTAAATTTTAAATTAAAAAAAAAGGAATTTTGTACCTACCAAATAGTTGAATTTTCTACTAAATTGTTGAATTTTGCAGTCAAAAAGAGGATTTTTCTACAAAACAGTTGAAAAAGTTTTGAATAATTTCAAAGATATAAAAGATTTCATGGATTTCAAGAATTTAAAATATTTGACAACACTTTGAAAAGATTTCGCAAAGATTTTAAATACTTCAGAAGATTTCAACGAATTTCACGAATATTTTTAAAAATTCATAAAGAGTTCAAAATATTTCAAAAAGTTTCACAAAGTTTTGAAAATTTTAAAAGATATAAAAGACTTCATTGATCTCAAGGATTTAAAAGATTTTACAAAAATTTGTAAAGATTTCACAAAGACATTAAATACTTCAGAAGATTTCAACGAATTCACAAAGATTTCAAAGACTTCACAAACAAAGATTTTAAAAAAATTTCACAAATATTTTCAAGATTTCATAAACAGTTCAAAATATTTCACAAAGTTTTGAAACATTTCAAATATAAAAAATATTTCATGGATTTCAAAGATTTGACAACAATTTTAAAAGATTACACAAAGATTTTGAATACTTCAGAAGATTTTAAGGAATTCACAAGGATTCAAAGATTTCACAAAGATTTTAACAAATTTGAGAAGATTTCAAACGAACACAAAAGATTTCACAGACAAAGATAAAAGAAAGATTTCATAAAGAGTTCAAAATATTTCACAAAGTTTTCAAAAATTTCAAAGATACAAAAGATTTCTAGAGTTTCAAGGATTTCAAAGATATTACAACAATTTAACAAGATTTCATGAAGATTTCACAAAGATTTTAAATACTTCAGAAGATTTCAAGGAATTCACAAAAATTTCAAAGATTTAACAAAGATTTCAACAAATTTGAGAAGATTTCAAACGAAAACACAAGATTTCTCAGGCGAAGATTAAAGAAAGATTTGACAAATATTTTCAAAATTTCATAAGAGTTCAAAATATTTCACAAAGTTTTCAAAAATTTCAAAGATATAAAAGATTTCAAGAATTTCAAAGATTTTACAACAATTTAAAAAGATTTCACAAAGCTTTGAAATACTTCAGAAGATTTCAAGCAATTCACAAAGATTTGAAAGATTTGACAAAGATTTCAAACGAACACAAAAGATTTCACAGACAAAGATTAAAGAAAGATTTGACAAATATTTTAAAGATTTCATAAAAAGTTCAAAATATTTCAAAAAGTTTCACAAAGTTTTGAAAATTTTAAAAAATATAAAAAATTTCATGGATTTCAAAGATTTTACAACAATTTGAAAAGATTTCAAAAAGATTTTAAATACTTCAGAAGATTGCTACGAATTTCACAAATATTTTTAAAATTTCATAAAAAGTTTAAAATATTTCAAAAAGTATCACAAAGTTTTGAAAAATGTCAAAGATTTCATAGATTTCAAAGATATAAAAGGTTTCATGGATTCCAAAGATTTTACAACAATTTGAAAAGATTTCACAAAGATTTTAAATACTTCAGAAGATTTCAACAAATTTCACAAATATTTTAAAAATTTCATAAGGAGTTCAAAATATTTCAAAAAGTTTCACAGTATTCAAAAATTTCAAAGATATAAAAGATTTCATGGATTTCAAAGATCTTACAAAAATTTGAAAAGATTTTACAAAGATTTAAAATACTTTCGAAGATTTCAACGAATTCACAAAGATTTCAAAGACTTTAAAAACAAAGATTAAAGAAAGATTTCATAAACAGTTCAAAATATTTCACAAAGTTTTCAAAAATTTCAGAGATATAAAAGATTTCATGGATTTCAAAGATTTTACAACAAATATAAAGTTTAAAAAAGTAAATTTTCTACATCATAGTTGAATTTGCGACCAGCGTTTTTTTTCCTTGGCCAAAAAGGATGACTTTTTAAAAAAATTGTTGAATTTTCAAATAAATAATAACATTTATAACTAAATAAAAATATAATCTTCATTAGGAAGCAACTGAAAAAAAGAAATGTAAATACATGGTAAATAAATTACCAACAAGAATAATCTGGGGTACCGCAAAACTTCATTAAAAAAATTCCCTAATTTTTCCATGACCAATTTTTCATTTTCCCTGACATTAATAATTGAAGACCAGAATCTTAAACTTGTAACTTTTTCAACCTAGAATATTTTATAAAAGGAATGAAACAATTTCAAATTAAAATTGAAAAATGTCTCATTTATTCTGCTTGACAGTTATTCAAAGTTATAGAAATTCCCTCACTTTTGCAAGATTTTTTTCTAAATCCCTGACTTTTCCCTCACCAATGAAATTCCCTGACATTTTTATAAATTGTTGTTGGCTTGATTTGTTTTTCACTCACCAGGTTTATTTGGCGCGTTAAGTTAATTTCATATTAAATTTCTGTACAATTACTGCGAGTTATTTGTTTAATTTGCGAATTTCCAAAATTCACCATAAAAAATCGTAACAAAGTCTCTCGATTCCTCCCTCTATATATTTATTCTAAAGCTAAGATAACAATTTTCATCAAGTATCAAAACTACGGTCTTTGATTTTCTTTTCTTTTAGAGAAAAGATACTGCACTGAAAAAAAGTGTTTGAATAGAAAAAAACGTCTTTGCTAAAAAAAATATCTTTGATTAAAAAAAATGGTCCTACTGAATACGTACAATCATGTAGTTCTTCAATCCAAAGAAATCGTTCAATTTTATAAAAAATGAAAAATAATTGAAGCAAGTAAATCATTACTTCAGTATGTGAAATATTATTTGAGCGAATGGACGATGTCTTGAATTGAATGAAATTAGAGATTTTGATGTAAAAATCACTCAGTTGATATGGTCAAATATAACTCGAATTCTAAGAAATATTTCCTCAATTGAAAATAATGTCGATCGGATAAAATAAAAGTTTTTTTAATTGAAAGATTTGATTTCTTCTTTCAAAGAAGCGTACTCTAAACTTTAATAAATATTTTCTGGCACCAAAGAAATGACAGTTTATGAGAATAGAAATGGTTTAGGTACGAATTAACGATCTACTATTTCAAAGAAATATTTAGCAGATTCTGTAAAGCAGTATTCGAGTGTAAGAAAGGTATTGTTGATTGAAAGAAATTGGAATTCCTTGGAAATAAAATTGGATTTATATAAACAAATGTTTGATAAAATCAATGTAATATTTCTTTCACACAAAGAAACATGTAGTTGACTTCTATAGCAGTTTTTTAGTTTTATTGTGAAAATTAAATGATTGATTATTGAATTTATGAAAAAAATGTTTAATAGGAAATATTTGCTTTTCAAACAAATTATCACTCAAAACAAGACATACAAAAATTAAAAAAAAATTTTTAGATGTATGATGTGTAGAAATTCTATCATATACGTTATGCGTTGATTAAAAATAGTATAACAATCACTAAAATATATACAAACATGAATAAAAAGTAAAGTTTGGAAAAAACTTTTAATTAAAAATTTGTAAGAACAAATATATACTTTGGTGTTTGTAAAAACAATGTTGGGAAAAATTCATTTTTTCGACCTTCTTGAATTTATCTAGATTAAATAATGCACTTTTCTCACTCCTGAGGTTGATATTCAGGCCAAAGGTTTCGGCCGCATGCTCCGCGTATTCATAAATAAAAGCTCCATTGCAAATCATCTCGTGATTCCTAAGCATTTAGAGGAGAGGAAAATTTCCATTTGCGATGATGGAAGCTGTTGCCCAGGATAATTCGGTTGTACAGACATTGGGGTTTGAGAAGACTGATCCTGCGTGAACGTCGTCGAATCGCATCCTACAATGAAATAGTTTCGACAATAGTTGTAGGGTTTGGTCCAAGGAATCTAATAGTGACCTTTATTTTGACTCCAAGGACATTTTTTGAAGTAATTTCAAATTCAATATATATTTTTTTTAAATAGAAAGCCCTATTTCTTATTGCGGAAATGAGAAAAGCGAAAAATTTGATATTCAAATGTTTATTTTGACCTTGGGCCAAAATGATCTCTAAGGATCAGTTGAACTTCATTTTAGTGTAGCGATGCATCTGTCCTGGATAACTTGCCAGGATCACATCCTATGAGTTAATGGTTTCGACAAAAGTTGTAAGATTTGATCCAAGGAATTTTATGGTCACCTTGACTTTGAACTCTTAATTCTCTTTAACTCTTGATTCGTATACATTTTATTTTATTCATTTAAATTTTTTTTATGTTCTGTTAATCATACATATTTGAAATCGATAATTTAAACTTAAAAAAGGTATACATATTTGTAGCTGATTTAAGTAAAACCAGACTCTCGACGTGGAGATGTCAGCTGTTGACTCCATTTTTTTCTCTTGTTTGTCTGTCTGTCGCTTGTCTTTTTTGTTAACAACAGTCGAGTAAAGTTTCATAATTTTTGTTCGAAGTGTCCTTCATTTTCAATTTGGCAGTACCCCAGACGTTTATAAAATTATGTAGTTGCGTCTCAAATAACTTGCTGGTCTATTAAAGCAGCTTCTTCAATGATACCAGGTTGCAGTTTATCTAAATTTTCAGGCTTGACTGTTTTTAAATTGAGCCAATAGCTGACACGTCCTTGTCGAGACTCCGGTTTCACTGAGATCAGCCAAAATCATTTATACCTTGTTGAAATTTGAATGATCGATTTTAAATATGTATGATCAATAGTACATAAAGAGATTCTCAAACAAAGAGATTTTTGAATGCAGAAAATAAAATTTATACAAATTGAAAGTCAAACATTAAAGTCAAGGTGAGCATTAGATTCCTTGGAACAAACCCTAAAACTTTTGTCCGAAACACCAACTCATAGGATGTGATCCTGAGAAGTTCTTTAGGGCAGATTCCGGGCATGCCTAGTTATATATAGGTCTTCCCAGCTTCAAGGTGTTTGCCAACACTCATATCAACAAGCTGACGGTCCTTGAGGACGTCAGCAATTCGTTCTTGTTTCAGATAAATCTTGTTCAGTGCGAGAGATAGAAACAGAAGTGTGTTTTATAAAAGAAGAGTGTTCAAGGTGTCGTCCTGAAAGTCATTTTTCTGGAAAGGTGATGCTATGCGTTGTCACACGATTTTTTCCAGATAAGGTAGTAAATCTAATTTTCAAAGGAGCATTTCTAACAAATAAATGATAAGTTTACGGAAGGTTGAATCGAAAGCTTTCCGGTAGTCAATCCAGGCCATTGATAGGACTTGCCGATGGGCTGCTGCGTCTTTGCAGACGCACCTGTCAATTAACAGGTTCTATCGGCATTCTGTTACACCTTCGTTCGAGATTAAGAGAAATCTTACAAATTATTCATGAGCAAACCCTGGAGATTAGAAAGAATCATGAGTTTAGTTTATTTTTTAATTGTAAATCATTTTTTTGTTCATTCTATAAAAGTTATTCATGATAAAAATAGATTTCTTTTCAATCCTAATTAAAAAATATTATTCCGATTTTTTCAAGTCGCATCTCCTCATTTTTGGTCTTTTGGTGAGAAAAAATTTCCTAATTTTTTTAGATTTAAAAGAATAATAAAAAAATTGTTAAAAAGTCAGCAAGTCCTTGAATTTTAAAAAGAATCCTAAAAACCTTACTTTCTGAATTTTATGAAAGTAAAATGAAAATTTGAGTAGCAAATTATATAAAAATTTGATTACACAAATATGAAAAATATTTCCCTTAAAATAAACATTTTCCCCCTTTTCACCCCTAATAATCTATAAAAAATTACATTTTCTTTCTTTAGAATTGATTATTAAAAATATTTATTATAAATTTCTTTATATTGAATGAAAAAGTTTTGAAGAAAGAAAATTTAATTTTTCATAGATTATTAAGGGTGAAAAGGGGAAAAATGTTTATTTTAAGACAATTTTTCACATTTGTATAATGAAAATTTTTGTATAATTTCCTAATCAAATTTTCGTTTTACTTTCATAAAAATCAGAAGAGACACTTTAGAATTACGTTTTTGTGTCTTTAGGGGTGAGTGTTGGCGAAGTTGGGGGTGAAATCAATCTTTTAAAAATTTTTTAAGGTTTCATACTGCTCACATGGTAGTTTTACATCATCCTTGCAAATTTTTTACGATTCTTTTTGAAATTCAAGCACCTACCTCTAAACATTTTTTTAAAAATCTCAAAATATTAGGGAAATTTTTTTTCACAAAAAGACACAAAATGAGAGAGTGAGTCTTTAAAAAATATAAAAAAATCACTCCTTTGAACCATTCTATTAAAGATGCATCAGTTTATTTGAAAATTTAACTACTTGTTCAAAAACTTAACTGCAATTGGGCATTATTTTGAAAAGAAATTTTGTGAAAATTGCCTCTATGTTCGATATCCTCTTGATTGGAAGCATGTTTTGCCCCGAATAGTGGCTTTCCAGGGTATCGTGTTAATCAACATGTTTCGCTGTGGAATTACAGAAATTGGGGATAATCAAGTCGTCGAAGGAACCATTAGCAGGTTCCTCGTTCCCAGGTGTAAGCGCGAGTTGGGGTGCCACGTGTTTTGGAACCTCATGCAATCGCAGACAAGAAGACTAATCATCGGCGTTATTTATTTTCCATTATTTCGTGGGAATCAAGCGGATGGTCATGCGGATTGAGACGAGTATTTCGATGAAAGATTTTTATTCCGACCTACTCTCTTTCATCAGAAAAGAACACGCACCCCTGTCAGCACTCAATAATCCCTCCAAAAGACATTTCTCTTCTTTCCAATTGTATATAAAAAAACTTTATTTCATTTTTTTTTTGTTATAATGATTTTTCTATTGATAGATAGATAGAGGAAAGATTGAGAATCCTCAATAAAGTTTTAACGTCTGGTATGAAGCATATAGAAGAAAATTAACAACACTTCCAGATCATATGCATTACTCTCTAAATCTGAATTGGTAGAAAACGACTATTTGGTAGTAGTTTTCTACTGATTCCAATAGTGCCGATTCGTTTACTAGTAATTAGTAAAAATCTACTATTTCAATGAGTAAGAATAACTGACTAAATGAATTATTTTCCAGTCAAAAAGACGATTTTTCTATAAAACAGTAGAACTTTCAAACCGAGAATATGAATTTTCAACAACAAAAATTATTTTATAAACAAGGAGTTTAATTTTTAATCCAAAAAGATGATTTTTCAACGAAAAAAGACTACAGAAACGTCTCTTGATAGTTTTTATTTGATTTATAATTTTTTGTTTTGTTTGAAAGTAGAAAAAACACACATGGTAAACATCTTGTTTATTTTGTCGCGGTAAAAATCGCGAAGCTACAATCGAAAATATTTAAAAGTTTCGTATTTATTCCCGATTTTTTTAAATTTTAACAATAATTTCATTAAAATTTTTCAAACCTAATTTTTTGTTTTTTTTCTGTCAATATATTGAAAGTAAGTTCAGGGAAATCCTGGAAATTAGGCAAAACTCAGGGAATTTTATTGATCGGAGAAAGTCAGGGATTTTGAAAAAAAATCTTGCAAAAGTCAAGGATAATAAATTAAAAAATTTTCAGTTTTCATTTGAAATTGTCAGGGAAAATAAAAAATTGGTCAGAGTAAAATTATAGAATCTTGAGAATGAAGTTTGGGGCTACCCTGATATAATATTCTTGTTAGTATGTAATTTATTTGCCTTGTATTTTTATTTATTTTTTTCAGTTGCTTCTTCCTGACGATTATTCAGATGAAGGTTCAACACTTTTGTTGAAAATTCATCTCGTTGGTTAAACATTTTTTTAAAGTTGAACTACTTTGTAAAACATGTGTTTTTTGTTTTTTTGAGGATTCATGTCTTTGACTGAAATTCTAACTATTTTGTTGAAAATTTGTTTTTTTATTTTAAATTAATTTTTTACTTGAAAATGTAACTTTTTCATTTTTTTTTAAATTGATCTTTTTTAGTTCAAAATTCATGTGATGGAAATTCTGAACATTCAAATGAACGGGAATTTTCATTAACTGCTTTATAAACTGGAAACAGTGCAAAAATAGTGTTAAAAGTAATGAAACTATAAAAGAAACTTATAATGCATATTTTTATTTATAGCGGAAACAATATTTCTAGATGAAATAGAATTGGGAAAATATATTTCGTTCTTTTGAACAATCGGAACTTTCGGTTGAAAATTAACTTTTTTGTTGAAAATTCATACTTTAGGGTAGAAAATGAACTGTTTTACAAAAAACTCGTCTTGCCTTGAAAGTTCAACAATTTGAATGACATTTTTTTTCTGTCTTGACTGAAAAATCTTTATTTGTTGAAAATTCGTCTCTTTGATTAGAAAATTTGAATTCTGAGTTTAGAGTTGAACTACGTTATTAAAACTTATTTTTTTTTTTTTTGAAGATTAATCATTTTAATCGAAAATTCATCTCTTTTGTTGAAAATTAAATTATTTTGTAGAAAATTCGTCTTCTTGTTAGAAAATTAATATAGGCGGGTTGAAAATGTAACTGTTTTGTAGAAAACGAGTCTATTTATGTTAAAAGTTGACCTACCTCATTAAAAATTGATTTTTTGGTTGCAGAATTGCAGATTCATTATTTTAATTGAAAATTCAACTATTTGGTTCAATTTTTTTTTTACAAAAATGTTTCGTTTTTAGTTCAAAATTCAACTGTTTATTTTAAATTTTATGTATTCTGTTGATAATTGGTCTTTTTTGGTAAACATTTTTACATTCTCATCTCAATGAGAAGGTATTGGTTTTATGTGAAAAATGACTTTCGCGGATTCAATCAAATGTATGTTTGTGTGTGAGTTTGTGTGTGTTTATCTCTGTTCTTTATATCAGTTAGAGCAAATATAGTGACTAATTTTTTTGTCTTGAAACAAGCTAACGAAATGTAAATATGTTAGAAGAATAAGATTGACACCTCTAATCTATGACATTAGAACTGTAGGATGAATTATACCATCTATAATAAGGCACTAAAATAGTCAACAGTTTTTCTTCCGAAGGAAATAATTTTCAAAAAATAGTTTGGACTGCCTGCATAAGTGAATTAATATCTATTAGCTACGTCTACCAGTACACGAGTTTATTTGCGATGCTGTTAAATGACGCGTTTCAATACAGATCTGTATCCTGTTGAAGTTATTTTTCTCAAAAGATTGTTGAAGTTTTTTTTATAACTAAATATGTTTAACTTTTGAGTGTCACATGTCTGTCTCTGATTACTACCTAACCTTGTAACTAACTATAATTAATTATAATCCAGGATTTTATCCCTAGATCCTTGTTAGTCTCAAATGTTTTACTTGCAATTTGCAAATAGTGCAGCTTTTTTTCCAAATAATTAATTTAATTTAATCTATCTTTCCAAGGTTATGTTATTTTATTTTTACAATTATCTCTATTTGACAACGGACCTAACATAATGAATATGAATAATTTATAACTCGAAGTTGAATTCACGGTGTACATATATACAATAGGTGAAACAACCACCACGATGACGGCTCTCTACAGGTATCTTGCGAGTGCCTTGGCAATCTTTTTGGCACAAGAGCATGGCTTCGAGGTTACGAACCGGTGATAGCTTCGCACTTCCGAGAGAATCGATCACAAGGGCAATTATTTTTAATGAATATGCTGGGAACTATCGTGGCAGTTCCCTCATAAGGTCGCGATACCTCTCCTTTTCTTCTCCTTGACTGTTATTTTGTAGTCAGCCGGAGCCGAGAATTCAATCACAAATATAGTTCGTTTCTCGAAGCCCTGGGGAACGATGCGAAGTCATGCCTCGAGTGTGCAGTGGACACTGCTGACCGAAACTCGTAGTTGCAAAAAATTCGGCATTTCTGATTCTAGACAATTGACTCTGTCTCCCTCAGAGCGTTTGTCAGGCAACAGAGATGATAAGAGGTACGTCGCATCATTCGAGCGTGATAGTATATTTCTTCGGTCCTAATAATGTGCGTGACATGCTCTGCACATATCGATGGGAACTTTTTCACGTGTAACGTCCATAAATTGAGTCTAGGTTATTTGAGAAAAGCTTAAGGTTGGCTACTCCCACAAGAAATGTACTTCTACATTTCTGTCAAATTTGCCGTGCATTTTTTTTCAAGAAGCTGTTTTAGTAATATTGTTAAGTTTTTCGCAAATGATAGTCCATCCGCCATATTATGCATTCTATCCCAATTGCGAATTTAGAAATATTTGTGCTTCTTATACTTTTGCGCGGCTGAATAATAACTTTCAATTCTTTAAATAAATTATTGAAAATGTAATATATCACCGACGGAAATTATCTGCGCGGCTAGCCCGACCAGTACTAAAAATCAAATTTAACTCGTGGCATGACCTAGGAAAGTTGTGGAAAAAATCTGAAATTCCAGAATACAATCGTTAAAATATTATCTTTATTGTAAGTGTGCACATGTTTAGATCTCGCGCCACGTGCTTGAATACATTCGAAAATATAGATGTCAAAAATATCTCCATTAGGTTTCATTCGACGTGTAATTTCGTAATAGAATAGTTCGACTATATTAAGTTGCAGAAAGAACGGAAATTTCTATTACTACACAATGTTTATGCATTTTGAAGTTGAACTTTTCCCTTATTTTTCAATAAGATACTGAAATGTGTGTTCCAAATAGAGTGTAAAAATAGTTCGACTATATTATGTTTCAGAAAGATAGAATTTTTTTTTAATACACAATGTGTATGTATTTTGAATTTTAACTTTATACTTTTTTTTTATTCTTTTCATTTTTTTTCTCATTTTCAATAACCTACTGAAATGTGTGTCTCAAACAGAGTCTCAGAATAGTGCGACTACACTATGTTGCAGAAAGAAAGAAATTTGTATAATATACAATGTTTATGCATTTTGAAGTTCAACTTTATACTTTTTTTCATTCTTTTCATTTTTTTTCATTTTCAATAGCCTACTGAAATTTGTGTTCCAAATAAAGTGTAAGAATAGTTCGACTATATTATGTTGCAGAAAGAAAGAAATTTTGTAATAATACACAATGCTTATGCATTTTGAAGTTCAACTTTATTCTGTTGTTTTCCCTTTTTTTTTTTTTTTTTTTTTCGTTTTCAATAACATACTGAAATGTGTGTTTCAAATAAAGTGTAAGAATAGTTCGACTATATTAAGTTGCAGGAAGAAAGAAATGTGTATCAATACACAATGCTTATGCATTTTGAAGATCAACTTTATACATTTTGTTTAATTTTTTTTTCATTTTTTTTCATTTTCAATAAGATACTGAAATGTGTGTTCCAAATAAAGTGTAAGAATAGTTCGACTATATTATGTTGCAGAAAGATATAAATTTCTTTTAATAAACGATGTTTATGTATTTTGAAGTTCAACTTTATACTTTTTTTCATTTTTTTTCATTTTCAATAACATACTGAAATGTGTGTTCCACATAGAGTCTAAGAATAGTTCGACTATATTAAGTTGCAGAAAGAACGAAAATTTCTATTACTACAGAATGTTTATGCATTTTGAATTTCAACTTTTCACTTATTTTTCAATAAGATGCTGAAATGTGTGTTCCAAATAGAGTGTCAAAATAGTTCGACTATATTATGTTGCAGAAAGATATAAAGTTCTTTTAATAAACAATTGTTAGGTATTTTGAAGTTCAACTTTATACTTTTTTTCATTTTCAATAACATGCTGAAATGTGTGTTCCAAATATAGTATAAGAATAGTTCGTCTATATTAAGTCGAAGAAAGATAGAAATTTCTTTTAATACACAATGTTTATGTATTTTCAAGTTCAATTTCATACTTTTTGTCTCATTTTTTTTTCATTTTTTTCATTTTCAATAACATACTGAAATGTGTGTTTCACATAGAGACTTAGAACAGCGCGACTATATTAAGTTGCAGAAAGATAGAAATTTCTTTTAATACACAATGTTTATGCATTTTGAAGTTCAACTTTATACTTTTGTTTTTCCTTTTTTTTTTCATTTTCAATAAGATACTGAAATGTGTGTTCCAAATAGAGTGTAAGAATAGTTCGGCTATATTATGTTGCAGAAAGATATAACTTTCTTTTAATAAACGATGTTTATGTATTTGAAGTTCAACTTTATACTTTTTTTTCATTTTTTTGTTTCATTTTCAATAACATACTGCAATGTGTGTTCCACATAGAGTCTAAGAATAGTTCGACTATATTAAGTCGAAGAAAGATAAAAATTTCTTTTAATACACAATATTTATGTATTTTGAAGCAAAAAAGTTTGCTGATGCTTATCGAGTATATATTTTTTCTAAACCGGGAGAAATCACGAATATTTACCGGGAAAACCGGGAGAAAACCGGGAGACAAAAATTTAAAAAATAGTGGCCACCCTGGAATTGTTTTGAATTCTTATGAATTTATCCTTAATTCGTTATAATTCACCTAAAATTTTTATAATTTAATTGAATTCTTTATAATTATTTTTTAAATTAAAAAGAACATTGGTCACATTATTAATGCACATTAGTCACTTTTTGGTAATTTTTTTTCAAGTAAATTAGGCTGTGGTAGCCCTGAGAATAATAATTTATCAATTTAATTTTGCTTTATCCCATTTATAAAATATTCTATATTAAAAATATTACAAGATTAGAATTTCGGCCCTTAAATATTAATGGTCAGAGAAAATGAAAAATCATTCAGGGAAACATTAGAGAAAAGTCAGGGAATTTAGAAAATGAAGTTTACCGGCCGCCCTGTACATTGTTTAGCTTTTCAAATTACAAAAAAATGAATTTTTTAATCCCACTTTAGTTCAAGAATAATTATCTGATTATAAAAATATTTCAAGCTCTCGGAAGCACCGGAATTATTGGAGGTTCGATATCTCACGAGTATCATTATTCCACTGATGTTGGTGAAGACACTGTTCTTTCCTGTTCGAAATGTGATTATCATGTGAATGAGAATGCTACAGAAGAATCAACTTGTCCTTCGTGTAAAAGTTCACTAGTTAAAGATAATACGATAGAGGTGAGTTGTAAAAACTTCCAGATCCCGAAGAAACGAATTTTTCTTGAATTCTCTGATTTAAAATCATTTGTATCTTAATCCAATCTTATTTTCAATCATAGGTTGGACATACATTTCTTTTGGAAACAAAATACTCAGAACCTCTTCATGCAACTTATCACAGTGGCCACGGACATAAACCTTTATCAATGGGATGTTACGGTCTCGGAATGACTCGCTTAATAGCTGCATCAGTTGAAGTTTTATCAACTGATCAAGAACTTAGATGGCCAGTTGCTCTGGCACCTTACACTGTTTGTGTGATTCCGCCAAAGGTAAGTTTCAACAGTTTTTCATCTCCATTTAGGGGCCGTCCATAAACTACGTTACCAATTTGAGGAGGGTCAGTGGAAGTAACGTTACGAAATTAGATAACATTTGGTAGGTTCCCGTTTTTTCGCTTCAATGCGAACTCAATTAATAGAATCCAATAAAAAAATTTAACTACTTTTGGTTAAAAAGTCTAATATTATATTGTTAGTTCGGAATTCATCTCGTTCGGTTAATGATTCTAGTAGTTGGTTGAAAATTGTATTTATAATATTATTATTATTTATAATATTTATAATAATTTTCGGTCCCAAAAGATGATTTTTTAACCAAGAAGATTATGTTCTAAAAATTTAACAGTTAAATTTTCATTTAAAGAGATGAATCTTCAACCAAAAATATTAATTTTTAACAAAGTAGTTCATGTTTTAACCAAGGAGCTGAATTTTTGACAAAAAAAAATACTTTTTAACAAAATAGTTGCATTTTTAACAGAATACACGAATTCTCAATTAGAAAAGATCTATTTTCAAACAAAAATGGAATACACATATTTTTAGTTAAATTAATTCTCAACAAACAAAAAACGAATTTTCAACAAAATAGGTAAATTTTCGACCAAAGAGATGTATTATCAACTAAAATTATGAATCTTCACAAAGTAATTTTTTTGTACTTTTTTTGTATGGACTAATAAAGTAGACCACCATATGTGCTGTAATCCCCTTAGTAGGTCAATACTGTTATAGGAACATCGAATAAATATCGAGGGACATACAAATTGAAATCTATTCGAAAATCGCTCATATATAAGTCATAAATATTTGTAATTTGTGAGGCTTACAAAAAAAAATGTTCAGCCGACTGATTAATTTAGAAGTTTTCTTTTTTTAGAAGCTGACTATCCTTTGAGGTGGCGGTGGAAGGCTCATCCTGCATTCCTCCACGCTCAGATCTTCTTACACCTGAGGTTGATTGCTGAGGTTCGACCTCCATCAGGTCACCTCTACTCTCCCGTTCGTTTTCATCATCATCAGTGAAAGGTTCGTCATCATCATTTATTCCAATTATAAAGTTATTAATAAAAATAAAAGATAAGTTGATTATGTATTATTTATTTATTTACATTGATCTTACCGACAATTAGTGCATCAATTTATCCAACGTCATTGCAGAACTAGTATAAGTGCAAGTTTTCAACATTTATTACAAATTTTTGGAGTTTTCCCGGCTATTATTCGAAAAATATGGGTCCTATAAAAAAAATTATTGAAACCTTTTTTGTGGAAAGTTTTATTTACTTGAATTTTTGTAATCGCGGAGTTTGCAAAAAAAAACAGAAGCAAACGAGTTATAAATAAGAAACTGTTTTTGGAAAGTTTACGCTACTGCCAAAAGATACGCAGAGATTAGGGGGGGGGATAACGAAAGCAGTTCCTTATATTGACCCAAAAAACATTTTAAAACCATAATTTATTTAGTCGGAATTAATGTAAAAAATGACCATTTTTTTGCTATGTCGCCTGGCCTATCAGTGAAAAGTGTTAATTTTGTTATATTTTGAGATCAAAATGTAGTAAATAACCCAATTTTCAAGAAAACATTTCCTAGCTGGAGGCTGTTCAGAATGTCATGTACGCTAATGTAAAAAAGATAGGAAATCGAACAAAAATTGACTGTTTTTAACGAAAAAGGCACATTTTCTCTCACTGTGCGTTGCTCTTAATAAATAGGGGTATTGCACACTACTGTCGGAAATTGTCGGTAAGATCAGCGAAAGTACTATTAAAAATCGCTGCTGACTTTGAAACGTGATTACTCGTTCAAAAAAGATTCTGGAAACTTAATCAAAAATCTAAGAGAAATCTTATTGAATTACGCGTTATTTGAGGCCAAATAGAGATATTTCTGACCTTTGAGAGAGAATATATACCACATAAGAAGTTATAAAAAAATGCAAGAAATTCTCGATTTTGTACCTCGACTTCCACTTGTGGCATGACCTAGGAAAGTTGTAGCAAAAATCTGAAAATCATAGCACATTGTCTTTGAAGTCTCATCTCTAATTTAATCCAATAGAACTTCAAAAATCTTCATAGACTCTCAAGATACGACTAAAAATGTCTAAGCGTATCTGAGCCGAATTCCAGTCTCTTTAGTAGCGAGTCTGGCTGTCTGCGGTGATCGCCGACGACCTCGAGAACCCATAACATTTTTTCAAGTTTTGTTGGCTCAAATTGAAGATGAGATTTCACGGATTACATCCTGAAAATGACAGTTTTTTCCATACACAGTAATACAAGAATCTGAATTTCAGTAAAAAAGTAGGTTGAATTTCAGATGTAACCAAAAGGATCATTCGTCGGTTGAAAGTCAACTGATGATTGTAATATGAATCTCGTTTCGGACTTTGTCCATCAGTGTTTTCCCGCATATTATGCGCAGAGGTTTCATGCCAATCGCGTTAATTTTCCTCTTGTCCTTTTCTTGACATGTCCATGTCTCGCTAAAAAATACATATAATTATTTTTCTGACTGTATAGTGTATAGAAAGAATATATCAACCATTTTTCAATAGTTAAAACAAATATAATTTGTTTAAACAATTATTTTTCCAAAAATATTTTTTAAATTGTATATTCTGAATTAAACATAATATTGAATGATTTAGAGGAGTAGTAAATTCTGTTTAAAACGTCTTGTCATTGTTTAAACAATGTTCATTCGTTCAAGAAGTTCTTCATTGAAAAATGTGGATCAATGGTATAAAATATTACACATAGAATTATTTTCGTTACTATATTTTTTGTGTCTTTTAGTATGTCAGATTAATATAAAAAAGACTTTCAAATGATATAATGAAATATAATCTAAATCCATTTCATATGCAGTCTAATTACGATGCTGATCAGAAAATATTTTCTCTTTCGAAATCATTCAATATTATGTTTAATTCAGAAAATACGATTTGAAAAGTATTTCTGAAAAAGTAATTATTTAAACAAATTATATTTGTTTATACGAATAAAAAATGGTTAATATATTATTTCTATACACTATGCAGTAAGAATAATAATTATATGTATTTTATTTAATACAATTTTTCTAAAGTTATCGAAAAAAACTGCTTAAGCAAATGAAATTTGTTTAATTTAAATTTAGCAGAAAGCAGCTTAGGCTACCAATTTGAGAAAAAACTGGACATGTCTGGGTCAATTTTCCAAAATTTTGATAAAAACAATAAGTTATTGTTTAAATAATTACCTAATGTTTTTTAAAAAACTTCCTTCTCCAAACAATGACAAACTATTACATTTAAATCAGAAAACACGATTATTCTTTACATTTTTGGAAATAAATAATTGTTTAAATAAACCACAATGTAAAAAAGCGATGTAGAATTTGATAGCGACTAAATGAAAAAAGATGATTTATAAAATAAATAGAAATCGAATATGGGTCTAATAAAAAAATTAAAATTTATATGAATGTGTGATATAAAGTTTATTTTATACTACCAGAATTTGTTCCGTTGCTTTCTGCCTTGCTATATAGTCACGTACAATCTTATTCAAATTTTGATTCTTTAGGCATTTCCATCAAAATCTTTACGACTTTTGATATCAGCTACAAACTTTTCAAATGTTGTAATTTTCAGTCATATCGGGTATATTTCAGTAATTTTTTTCGCCGTATTGGATTTGATATTTTGAATTTCAATATTTGGACTTCATGATGAATTGAAATTTAGAATTTAAAGCTTTTTCGGGTTTCATTCGTGTGCAAAACTACGAATCTTGCCGACTTTTCGTAAACATTGCAGTTCAGTTCTTCAGAGCTGAACTGAAACTGAAGTTTCAGGTTATGTTGTTCTTACATATATTCTCTACGATGCACAAGACATCCTAATGAGTTTCGACGTAGAATCTCTCTTTAAGAAAGTACTAATCTCTGATACAATCGATATTATTAAATCCTTTGCAAACTTTCCCTTTGATTTCATACCTTTAATAGAACACTGTCTCAAAAATACCTACTTCTCTTTCAATGAACAATTCTACGAACAAACTTCAGGAGCAGCAATGGGATCTCCAATCTCACCTGTAATAGCCAACATCTTTATGGAAAAAATTTTGTCATCTGTACTTACAATATACGAAAGTATATTGAGAACATTGTATACAAAACCACAAATACAATTTTTTCTTAAACTCATCATGACGATTTCAATTTTTCATGAAAATTACTTCTGAGGGGTTGAAAACCTATATACAATAAACAAATCACGAGTGTTATGCTTAAATTAGAAACATATTAAAGTTTACTGTGTACTACGACACAAATCGGCCTTCTTTCCATGTTCAAATACATGTACCAGATATGAAATTCTTAGAATGCACCATCCTTCACCCCCCTCCAATATCTTGCATATTCATTTAGGAGCCATTTACCGAGGGCTCCTTTCGCCGATATGTACAAGATACCACCGCAAATCAATATAAAACTGAAACAGTTTTTACCTGCAACATTAAGAAGATCTTAAACACAACTTCAGACTAGTCTGGAAGTGATCTTCTCAGATTAAAGAGCCTTAAGTGCTCCTTGCCTATCAGAAAAAAATGTTAATATACAGTTCTTCATAAGCCCGCTCACAAATTTTCTACGGGCAAGCTTCATGAGCTATTACTTCGAACAGGAAACTCTTAGGCAATGTGCCTAGTGCTGTTTTTATCTCAGCCTTAGGCTTCTTCTCATAGATTTCAGCCCGTATTCCTGAGGATTCTTCAGAGCCATCTGTTTACAAAATAAGACCGAATGGCGTAAGATATTCTTCCTTTTTCCCTCAATGATGCCAATTTTTCCGATTCATGAAAGATGACCTTAAAGGGTTTCATCAAGGACAATTGCCTCAATATAACATCAGTTTGCATAGCGGAAAAAAGATACCTGCATACCATGCGCTGACTGATATCATGTATAACTGTCAGCTCTTCATCACTGAGGTTGCCCTCTACTAATAGTATATAGACTTCCGCTGCCGCAATCTTCCTTACGTAAAGATGCAACGTCGGGATAACCAGAATGAGGTCCAGAGCCGCTGTTGGTGCTGTTTTCATAGCACTAGTGATTATTAAACAGAAAACCCCTTGAATGGTTACCAGTTGTTGATTAGTACTGATTAGTTCAGTCTTCGCTAAACAGACCTTTGATGCATATGCTATTAGGTGTCTGATTATCCTTGTATATAACCAGTAAGTAATCCTGGGTTTCGAGCCCTATTTTATCCCTTTTGCGCATCTACATGCTCAAAAACCGTTGTTCTACTAAGTTGAGCGCTGACTGCATGAGTTCCACTGAGGTGCCTTCATCCTTTGCTGTTACCAGGATCGCCAGATTATCTGCATAGCCTTGAGTGTGAAAACCCGATACGTTTAAAATACGAATCAGGTCATAAAAGACAAGCGCACTCTGAGTTGATGCACGATCTCCTACCTATAAGCTTCTACTTGGAACTTTTGCCTTTACTTCATTACCATGTAGCGAAGTATGTACCGTTCTGCGTTTTGACATGAAGTGCCTCCAACTGCTTACCGTGTCAATAACTACATGTGCTTCAGCAGAATAGTATATGGATTCAATGGGGGTGTTATTAAATGCCGCCTCTACGTTTAGAAACGCTGCAATTGTAACTGCACCTTTTCGCGTTTAGAGACAATTTGACTCTGATAGAGATGTTTTTCCGTTATAACTGGCTCTTTCAAGTTAAGGTATCCTTACCCGGCTTCGAAACAAAGATGGCCTTAACCTTCATCCATGCCTCCTTCCAATTCAATATTTTTTACCTTTGCTAAAAGGGCGTCGATTTCGTTATTGGATTTTACACCGATTCTTTATAAGCGTTACGTGGACGACATTTTAACTATAATTCCAACTAACAAAATGTTTGATTTTATCAATATTTTTGATTCTATAGAGTTTTCAATTCAATTCACTCATGAATTGGAAGAATATCACTCATTAAATTACACATGCCTGCAAAATTTGAGTTGTGTCAGGTGTTTGAACTTTTGATTATTGATTCCTATGTATTTTCCGGCACTGAATATGAAAATGACCTTCATTTTGCACCACCACGTCAGGATTTTTTGCAAATCACAAATTTTGAAATGACCGAAAACGCAAAAAGCGCAAAAATTGTATATGAATAAAAAACTTTGAATGGTATTTATTTCACGATTTATTCACTGTTTTCAGCTTATATTATAAATTATGACTGACATTGATACAGTAAAAAACATTTGAGTCGCCTGATGAGGGGAGGGAGGGGGGACTCCTTCCACTCTTGAGTTCTCTACTATAAAAAAAAATTTCTATGAAAAATAAGTCTTATTTTCTATTTTATTGCATTATTTATATATAACTAATTAACTACTTTATTATGTTATTCCCATTTATCTTCAATTGATTAATGGTGGTGGAGACACCCCCCCCCACCATCAAGACATTTACAAAAATTTTGGGCGAAAGACTGCGTAATGCTCGGTGAGTTAGCTTCGTTGCTGAGATCATGCACGAAGCCGGTGCCTAAAGTATAATAGCCTGGTGTAGTACCTTTTGAAATAGCAGGAAAAAAAATTGAAATAGGCACGTGAGAAATTAATTTATAAAATAAATTAGTACCTTTCTTCATAGAAATTTTGATCATAATAGAGAACTCAAGAGTCTAATGAGTCCACCCCCCTCCACCCTCTCATCAGGCCACTCAAATGTTTTACAGTATATTAATGTCAGTCATCATTTATAATATAAGCTAAAAACAGTGAATAAATCGTAAAATAGACACCATTCAACGTTTCTTATTCATATACAATTTCAAGATTTTTGGGTTTTTGGTAATTTCAAAATTTGTGATTTGCAAAAAATCCTGACGTGATGGTGCAAAACAAAGGTCAATTTTAGATTTAGCGCCGAAAAATACATGGAAATCAGTAATAAAAAGTTAAAACACACGACCATTGCAGGCATGTGTTATTTAGATATCACGATTAAAAAAATATCGGATGATAATTTAGAAACTAATTGATTTAAAAAGAACACTTGGTCAGGTAGATATTTAAATTTTGATTCACACCATGCCTCTTATACAAAAGTTGGTCTGATAAAAAGTTTGATAGATAGATGCATAAAGCTAAGTGACGTTAAATATAGAAAAGAAAATTTAAATCAATTAAAAACTGCTGTACTGCTTAATAACCATCCTCTGCTATTAATTAACAAAATTATAGAATAAAAAATTTTTGAAGTTTATAATAGTAGCAGTAAAAGGAAAAAATTGATCAATTCATATGTCAATACAGACCTTAAAGTTACTCTTCCTTATATTGAAGGTTTATCTGAACGTTTTAAGGGTTTTTTCAGAAAATTCAACATAAGTGTTTATTTTAACAATGTTTCTTATTTAGATACATTTTTAATTAATAAAAAGAAAGATTTCGATAGTATTGATTGTTTGTCAGGTGTCGTTTATTGTATCACTTGTAAGGGCTGCAATAAGATTTATATTGGTGAAACCGGCAGGAGATTAAAAGATAGAATATGAACTTTCATCTCGATCCCGTTAAAGTTAAATTTCGGATAAAACCTTGATCGCTCATACTCTATTTCATAATAATTATCCCCCTCACCTGGTTGTTGTTGCGGTCGGTCCTGTTGTTGTTGTTTGTGGTGGTGTTGCTGCCCAGCACCAACCTGTCGAGCGATCGGCTTTTGCCACGGCCGCCAAGGTTCCGGTGGAAGAAATTAAATTGAGATTTTCGAATTTTAATTTTTAGATTACAAATTGAGAGTATATTTTGGAAATGTTTGAAAGATTTTGACACATAGTTTTAATATTGTATAATCATGATTTTTTAAAAATACATTTCAAAGATTTTTCAATATTTCAAAAAAATGCACAAAGTTTTGAAAAAATTTCAATGCATTCGTGAAATTTTCAAATATTTGAAAAAAATCTTTATTCTTGCAAAAAAAATCCTAAAGAAAAAGGCACACTTAGTTTAACAAAATTCATCTTTTATTTTGAAACAGATAATTTGAAAGAAGAATGTCGTTAAAATGTTTAATTTTTTATACTCTTCTTAAAATAATAGAAGCGAATAAATCATTTTGTCGATTGAAATGTTAAAAATCGACTTTATTATCCAAAAAGGTGTACTTAGTTTTCCAGCAATAAAGAAAATAAAATAAAAAATTAAACAAAAATTTATACTGAATTCAACCAAATTATGCACTCATTTGTATGCAGATAATTTTGAACATGGATTATCGTAAAAACATTAAAATGTTTTTGAACAATTTTACTTTATATTTCAACGAAAAAGAGAATAAAAGAGATAAATTTTTAACCTTAATTTAATCAAATTATTCATTCATTTTTGAAAATAGAATTCTAAACATGAATATCGTTAAAATTTTTCAATATTTTTTATACTTTTTTTTTAAATGATAAGAGTGAACGGATAATTTTCATGAATGAAATATAAAAAATTGTAGTTTATTTTTCAACAAAAAAGAAAATTTTGACAAAATTGTATGCCAAATTCAACAAAATTATTCATTCATTTTTTTTAGGCAAATAATTTTGAACAGGGATTATCGTACAAATGCTTAAATATTTTTGAAAAATTCTACTCTAAATTCCAACGAAAAAGAGAATACAAGAGATAAATCTTCAACCTTAATTTAATAAAATTATTCATTCATTTTTGAAAATATAATTCTAAACATGAATATCGTTAAAATATTTCAATCTCGTTTATACTTTTTTTTTGATGATAAGAGTGAGCGAATAATTTCCATGAGTAAAATGTAAAAAATTGTAGTCAATTTTTCAACGAAAAAGAAAATTTAAAAAAAATGGTATGCCAAATTCAACAATATTATTCGTTTATGTTTAGGCAAATGATTTTGAACAGGGATTATCGTACAAATGCTTAAATATTTTTGAAAAATTCTACTTTATATTTCAACGTAAGAGAACATAAAAGAGATACATTTTTTACCTTAATTCAATAAAATTATTCGTTCATTTTTGAAAATATAATTCTAAACATGAATGTCGTTGAAAAGTTTTATTCTTTATATTGTTTTAAAATGATAAGTGTGAACCAATAATTTTCTTGAGTAAAATTTGAAAATTTGTACTTACTTTTTCAACAAAAAATAAAATTTTAAATTTTTTATACTAATTTCAACCAAATTATTCCTTCATTTTAAAATAAAATTTTAAATTTTTTATACTAATTTCAACCAAATTATTCATTCATTTTAACAATTTCAAAAATGATGATATTAATTTCTTAATTCAATTGGAAAAATTGAATTTGGTTGAATACAGTCAAAATATTGTTAATTAAAATTAATATACCTAATTTTGACAAATTTACTGTTGAAGTTCAAGATAAACATGGGCAGGACGTGCACCATATGGTGTTCGAGGATAAGTTACATTCATAATTTCCCAGACTTGTTTTTCTGAAAAAGAGCGTCGCATGCAATGTCTTTAAGTTTCTGGGAATTCCTCTATATGGAGAATATTATTTTCAGCTCCAAAAGAAACATTTAAAACATGGAGAGATTATCTTGATGTGTAACGCATTGCACAACGTAAATCTGAGTTCAATGCAGACAACTATTGCTCTCTATTGCAAAATATGAAGAAATTAATTTTACAGTACAGAAAGGTAGCAAAGAGGACCCACTAGAGAAGAAAGGTGTTATTGGTCCGAAAACTCAACCTTCCGAAGCAAACGAAGTGAGGCAAAACATGAAGAATCCGGAAACAAGCAAGAACTATATACCCAGCAACATCAAGAGCAAACAATGTACATTTAATTTCTGTTTTCAAATTATTATACCATATATATTTCTAATTGAATTTAACTATTTTAATTGAATACAAAAAAGGTGATAGCTGATGTAGAATTTACTTTCTTACAGGGTCAATTTTAACCGTTTTTAATGTGACGCGGAAAGCTCGACTCAACGAAAAAGACCCTCATATGTATAATTAAATCACAAACTCATGCAAGGAGACGTGGGGGAGGAGGCTCGATGTTTTCTCACTTTTTAAATTTGAAATGACAATCTTGACGAATTCAAAAGCAAATTTACTTTGGATAATGAACTATTTTCTTTATCTACGTATACAAGAAATCCTTTTGCTCATAGATAATTGTCAAAAATAATTATATTGCCTAGCCCGGAAACTATAAGAAAGCTTTAGACTGAAATCCCTAAACAACCAGGTATTTCTGATGCTACCTTTAATAGTCTGGAACCCCTAGGAAAGGAAATAACCTACCTAAAAGATAAGGTTAGTGTTCTTACATTTGATGATATGAAGGTGGAAACATCGATTTTATAAAATAAAAAATGACATGGTGGAAGACCTTGTCAACGATGGTACCAAGAGAAAAATCGAAGTCGCAGACCATGACTCTGTGTGGATATTCAAGAGATATTCAAGAGCAAGTTGTACTTGCTAATGAGAACGTGCACCAACTGATTAAATATGGTTTCAATTTTCTTAAATGTCCTGTTCTTCTATTTCTTTAATTTACTATTCTTCAGATTTATGGATAACTGTTCAAATTTTTCAGAGCCACTACTTCCAGATGATTTGAACTTCCTAAAACCAACATCTGATTTAACGAGCATCTTTTTTGACGAAGTGCTTATTAGGAGAGTGTTTAACAAAGTTGAGATTGATTGCATCACGTATAAGCACTTACTCTTTACGAAATGTTCAACTGAAGATTGCGCGGCATTTGGTAACGAAACTTATGTGATGATGAAGAACTGGACGACTTGAATCTAAATATTAACAACACCCCGAAGACGAAAAGTTCTATAAAGAGAAAAGGCTGTGATATAAAAGTTATTGTACTTGCTATTGACATCATGCACTTACTGATTAAATATTGTTTTGATTGTGTTAAATGGCCTGTTCTTTTATTTCTTTGATTTACTATGATTGAAATTCAAATTATGCAAATGCTTTAGTTATTCGGGAATTTTCCAATTTGGTAATACTATAAACAAATCGAAAATTTTACAATTCGGGAATTTTTTCATTGAAATTTTCCGATTCGGGAATTTTATTATTAGGGAATTTTATTATTCGGGAATTTTCCGATTTGGTAATATTATAAACTGTTCGAGAACTTTTAAATTCGGGAATTTTATTATTCGGCAATTTTAAAAATCGATAATATTGTGAACTGTTCAAGAATTTTCCAATTCGGAAATTTTATTATTCGAAAATTTTATTATGCGGGAATTGTATAAATCTGAAATGTTATTGTTCGAGAATTTCATTATTCGGGAATGTTCCAATTCTGTAATATTAGAAACAAATCGAGAATTTTACAATTCGGGAATTTTATTATTTGAAATTTTCCGATTCGGGAATTTTATTATTAAGGAATGTTATTAGTCGGGAATTTTCCAATTTGGAAATTTTATTATTCTGGAATTTTCTAATTCATTATTATTATAAACTGTTCAAGAATTTTCTCATTCGGTAATAATATAAGCTGTTGGGGAATTTTATTTCAGGGAATTTTCCAATTCGGTAATATTATATACTGTTCGAGAATTTTCCAATTCGGAAATTTTGTTATTCGGGAATTTTGTCATTCGGGAATTTTCTAATTCGGAAATTTTATTATTCGGTATTATTATAAACTTTTCAAGAATTTTCCAATTCGGTAATATTGTAAACTGTTTGGAAATTTCATTAGTTGGAATTTTTTCAATTCGGAAATTTTATTATTCGGGAATTTTCCAACTCGGTATTATTATAAACTGTTCAACAATTTTCCAATTCGATAATATTATAAACTGTTCGGGAATTTTATTATTCGGAAATTTTATTATTTCAGGGGATTTTCCAATTCGTTTATATTATAAACTGTTAGAGAATTTTACAATTCAGGAATTTTATCATTCGGAAATTTTTCGATTCGGGAATTTTATTATTACGTAATTTTATTTTTTCCAATTCGGTAATATTATAAACTGTTGGGGAATTTTATTTCAGGGAATTTTCCAATTCGGTAATATTATATACTGTTCGAGAATTTTACAATTCGGGAATTTTGTTATTCGGGAATTTTATCATTCGGGAATTTTCTAATTCGGAAATTTTATTATTCGGTATTATTATCAACTTTTCAAGAATTTTTCAATTCGGTAATATTGTAAACTGGTTGGGAATTTTATTGGTTGGAGTTTTTTCAATTCGGAAATTTTATTATTCGGGAATTTTCCAATTTGGTAATACTATAAACAAATCGAAAATTTTACAATTCGGGAATTTGTACATTGAAATTTTCCGATTCGGGAATTTTAGTATTAGGTAATTTTATTATTCGGGAATTTCCCGATTCGGTATTATTATAAACTGTAACAATTTTGCAATTCGGTAATATTATAAACATTCCAGGAATTTTATTATTCGGCAATTTTATTATTTCAGGGCATTTTCCAATTCGGTTATATCATAAACTGTTCGAGAATTTTACAATTCAGGAATTTTATCATTCGGAAATTTTCCCATTCGGGAATTTTATTATTAGCTAATTTTATCATTCGGGAATTTTCCAATTCGGAAATTTTATCATTCGGTATTATTATAAACTGTTCAAGAATTTTCCAACTCGGTAATATTGTAAACTGTTTGGGAATTTTATTAGTTGGAATTTTTTCAATTCGGAAATTTTATTATTCGGGAATTGACCATGTAATTGATAACAAACTACTTCCGAAGGTTAGGCTGTATTTTAAAATTGCAGTATTTCTGCACAATCAATTGAGAAAATCATTAAAATCAGATGCAGAGCTTTAAGAAGAAATAATAACGAGAATGAAACATCAATTTGACGTTGAAAAGACTTTAGCTAACGAAGCTTAGGAGAACAGCTGGTTTAGTAAAAAGCTTATGTTTCAAAGTGTCTCATCCAACGACATTCTTGACTTCCCTGAGATGACGCAGTCAGACCTGAAAATATTATTGACCTGTTCCTATCAACTCTCACAAGCAGTTTTGTACTTGGCCGAAATGATAAATGATAATGGATCTATCACCTTGCAATTTGTGAAAAAGCAGGCAAATATTCTAAATGTCCAGATACAGTCGAGACACATTAGTAGAAAATTATATAGATATTTCATTGAATATAGACCAAACGAGTTAACTTTTTTGCTGTGTAACGCAACTGTAGAGAGATACTTAAAAAAGAAAGTTACTTACCCAAAACATATCGATCGGCTGGTCGGCTTAGTTGGTTCGAAGAAGGTTGCTCACGCCGGCGAATGGGCAATTTCGGGCGTCGAGGAACTATAGATGAGTCGTCCTCCGAACTTAATTCTGAAAGAAAAAATAGAAATGGTTGAATTTTCGATTTGGAATATTATTTAACAAAAAATACTTAAATTGACAAATTAAAGCAAATCCTGGCATATATAGTCTACTTTCATTTATAGTCTATTTATTTTCAGGCATTTTAATTGATTTTGTGGATTGTGGAGTTTTTTTTCTGGAACGCGCACTCCCTGCAGCCATAAGCATATTTAATGTGCATTGTTCTATTTAAATGTCCTACTTCTCATTCAAAACAATTAATCAATTGAAACTATAATCTACATGTTTTCTGTCTTATCATACTGCAGTGATATTTATGATTAAAACTAGGTTAATTTTATTTTAATCAAAATTTTATCATAGTTAAAAATCATATTATCAACGACAATTCTAAATAGCTGCTAATAATGATAACTATTTTTGCGTAATAGTTGAGTGTACAATATCCAGTACCGCTCCTTATTAATTTATCATACTATAAAATGACAGGATGTTTTGAAGGAATAAATTAAAAATCAAATTAATCATGGCAATAGTCATTTTTCCCCTATTTTAGAATATTTTTATTTGTTCTTAATATATTATTAAAAGATTAATTTTTTTGTTTCATCACAGGTCGCATGTCATGTCTTGCGATCTTTAGCAACGAGTAAAATTCATATCCATCAAAAATACGTTGCTTGATGTCATAGTTTCATATTTTCATACTCTCTTGGGTTACCCTTGGTTTAAAAAAAAATAATTTGAATGAAAGATGGCGATCGCGTAACAGTACCATTGGCTTAAATGTCTAGTGATTTGGCGCATAATGCAAACCGCAACTCCATTCTGCCACACGTTTTGAATGACATAAGAAAACGAATTAATATTATTGCAAATTTGCACCTGCAACAGCTACCGTTGTATAATTTGAGAGTCTTTCGTTACTCAAAAAGCAGATCACTCATGCAAAGTGAAATAATGCTCAAACTTTTTAACATCATTTCAACGCATCAGAGCACAGCCACATGCTTGCATTGGGCATTGGGCCAACTCCCCAACGCAACAAATTATGCGGTTACGTCACCAGTATCACGCAGTGCCACCCACAATAGGCCTCTCTCGGATTCAACAATATGCTGCCTGATGGTCAGTAGCTTTGACTTGTTGAGTGTGTGATGACAGACCCGCAGTTCGCGCGCGAAATGTCGAACCTTGGCACTGAAATTCCTACCAGATGTAATGTAGTCAATCACACACTGAATGCGGGAAGCGTACGGCCTTGCCCAGCCTATCTTTGTGCTGAGTTGATGCACTCGTCGTTTGGTCTTATGATCAACCATTATTTTTTTTTTACGGTTTGCATCTTCCGAAGCTCTCGCTGCAATATACACACTACAATTGATAGTCCAGAGGTCAGGTTATTCGGAAAAATCTCCACGAAGTTCGTCATCCAGTTCAGCCAGATATTTGGGCTTGAGAGAAACCTGAATGTTGATGTTTTTCCGGGTCCCGAAGCATCGCTCTTCCTCGATCGGATGCCTGCTCGCGGTTGGCCTCAGTGTTGCCTCTCTTTCTCTGTCGCCGGCTTGTTCTATATATTTCGGTTTCGGTTTCGATTCCTTTGGAATAGAACTGAAGGCCCTATGGCAAAGTCAATGAACGCTTCCTCGGGTTGCGGATAGAGGATATTTGTACCAAGGGTTTCTGCTAATGTTAGAATAATTAATAAGCAGTCGCGGAAAATTGTCCAGGGATGGTTTCGAAGGAATAACCCCTAAGCGGAGGCGTAGCAACCGTGCCGAAAGCTGAAAAGCAGCTGGTTGAGGTGTCATAAACGGTGCCTCTGGGATACCGGACGACCTCTCAGAGTATGGAGCCTCATCCTTGCACGCGGAGCTCTGCAAGTATGGAAGAACCCTTTCCCTAATTGCTTGCGGGAACAACAATGCCACCACCAAAACACCAAAAATTTGTACATGCGGTTCAAAACGATCGAACGCGCAGAGCACTCGACCATCGGTTGGCGAAAAATGCCGATCATCCTAGAGTTTGGGATGCTGAAAATAATTTTAATGTAAATACGACAACGAACCGGCAAAACGCCCACATTGAGTGGACGACCCAACTCAAGGATGAGTTGCTAGACTGTTACGATTCCAGCATTATCCCTCTCCACCGAGGCTTTATGGCACGTATGCATAATCTGTGGTGCCAGAAAAACACAGAGCTTCACCACGTTTAGATTCAATCGTTGCAAAATCAAAGTGCTTACCTCTGCAAAAATGAATATGTACGCGGAGCGCTTCCTCAACCGCTGCTTGATCAAGCTGCAGCCGTAGATGAGGAAGCGACATCAAGACCAAACGCGGGAAGCAGGCACTTTCTGAGAGATGATCACGGTTTCAGGACAAGAAGGAACATTAACATGCAAGCTCCTCCCAAGCCTCAAGATCTGGCTCAAATGTATGCCTCCCTTCGTGGAGAAATCTCGCAAGAGTCCAACCTCTGGATCATCAATTGCTCAGTTTATGGTGTTGCGAGAGCTTTGTCTGATTCAAATCGAAGGCTAAAACCGACGATGGATCAAAATACCAATAGAAGCTTGCATCAACTGAACAAGAAGATTGGATGGGATTGGATTGATTGGAAGGATGGTCTCATGTTTAATGTCTGATTGACTACATAACATCTGGTAGACCATTCACGGTAAGGGTTCGAAAGTTCGCCCAAGAACTGAGTATCTTGAATCACACACTGAACAAGTCAAAGCTGCTGACAATCGAGCAGCATATTGTTGACAAAATACGGCTGTTATCTGACGCAAGGAGGAGAATACAGAAGAGGGAGAGGTGGATCAGGTGTAATGAATTTAGTAAACACATAGGAAATTTAATATGCCCATGTATACTAAAATTGCAAACATTTCTAACAGTGTACGATACCCGAGGATGTCCCAGGAGTTGAATGGGATGTCACGCCTCCGCTCGGGGATCATACCACCCTGGCGGAGTAAATCTTCGTAATTCTCCATAATGGACTGGGCCTCCTGGCACTACTATATACAAGTATTCTTTGGGTGGAAAATTAGGTTGTTCAGGTGTATGTGGACGATCATGAGTGTACGTATTGAAATATGTAACGAAATACCATTCGTGGACGTTGAAACGTATTGTAGCGCGCGTTGGGCTAAAATGAAAACGATTATGATGTTCTGGCCCAAATCGATTTTCAAGCCTATTCGTGATAGATGTTTCGTTATCCTTGGTACGTATAAAGCCTTGAACGTGGTTGGCATGATGATCCTCACCAGGTTGCAACCAATCCGGAATGTTTTCTGGGGCGCACCATAGAGTGAAAATTCCGCAATAAAAAGAGAAATCCGCCATTTCTACTATAAGAGTGTTTGGACTCATATTTAAAAATCCACCTGCACCTAATTTTGTAAGAAGAACAATGTACATTTATTGCGTTATTCTGCACAAGTATAGTTTAAACTTGTCACAATTTTTAAAGAACCACTGGTCAACAATTTCAACTGCAGTCGACTGTATCTACTCTAGGGTGGTCCAACAATGCATTGGAAAATGTTTTTTTTTTTTTTCGATATCGCATGGAAATTTGTTCGAATCCACACAAAAATAAATCTATTTTTGTTCTTGTTGAAAAAAATTGATTTTAAGAGCGCAAGCCCGTGAAATTTAACACGTATTTCCCATAAGAAAAAAAGACGTTTTTGTACATTTTATTCGGAATCGTCAATATTAGCTGAATCGAGTTGAAACTCAACATTTCTCTTTAAAAATAGCCATAGAATACGAATAAAATATCACATTTTTAATATCATCCCCATAAGTCTGTTTTATAGGGTCCCAAAGAAACCCCATAAGTGAAAAAATGGATTTTGATAGTTTTTTTGGCGCTAATTATGATTTTTTGCAGTTTGTTTTAAATGAAAATTGTTTCTAATACATAAAATACTACTTTATACTAATAATTAGTTGTTTAAATACTTTTTTAAAACAATTTATTATTGTTTTTAGAAATTTTCTGTTAGAATAGAGATAGAAAATCGCGGTTTTTCCAAAACTTTTCCACTTTTGGTGCAAAATAAAAGTGAGGTAATAGTTAAATAATGTTAACCAAAATAACGATTTAAATACTTTATTATTGTTGATAATATTATTCTTTTTGAATAATGCTAGGAATTGCGGGTTTTTCGGAAATTTTCAACTTTTTGTTTACTTTTCACTTAGTGAGGTAATAATTAAAGCAAGTTAACAAACATATTTCTGTGAACAACTTATTATTGTTCATTACTTTCTTCTCTTAGATTAGTGCTAGCAAGTTGACGTTTTTTCCGAAATGTATAACTTTGCTTGACTTATTAGTTATGAACAAATAATAAATAAAAATGAGGGAGAATCATATTAAAAAAAAAAAAATTTTAAATATATTTTTCTGACATGAAACAGATATTTGAAATATTTTTCAAATTTTCGATATGGATCATTTAGAACCCCAGATAACAATCGTGCGACGCACGCTTCAAGCACGCGTGCGAGTCGCACGATGCGACCCATAAAGCACGCAAATTAATGCACAAATTGTCTATTTACGTTGATAACACCTCGAAAACTGCGTACTTCTGTCAAAATACAAGTACGCCACCATGATACGCCACCAGTCAGATCCCCAATATTTGTATTCTGTCAGCTGTTGAGCAGAGGTGCCCACAACCGGTGAGTGCACGCAACTGGTGACTCTCCCCTACTCTTAATGTTTAACATCACAACGCAAAAGTTCATAAGCGGAAAGTAAATTCATCTTATGATTTATTTAAATTTTTTATAAATACTTACGGTAAAATACTGCAAATACTGTAAAATATGTAAAGTATTTTATCATGACCTTCGTTTAAAAGAAAAAATTCAAAAACTAACCCTGTTCTCAATTCCGTCCAGGAATTCAGAACAATATATAATGTCCAACAGAGTCCAGAAAAAGTGTGTAATACTCTATTATACAGATTGCCTAGGTATTATAATATACAATGCCCAGAAGAGACTAGGCAAAGTGTTTAATAAATATTCTCCATTTGGGATATTTCTCCTTTTTTTAAAGCTTGCATTACTTTGGTGATTTTCAAGGTATTAAGATGCATTTTTTGTAATTAGTCATAATAAGACACAGTTTAAAGAAAAAATATTTTTTCAAACAAAAAAATTTAATAAATTTATGCATTTTTTAGAAACAAATGTTTAAACTCAATTTTTGAAAAAAAATCCACTTTTTGATTTTCTTAAATTTTTTTAAAAACTATTTTACAATGTGCTCTTGAAACGCTGTGAATATAAAAATGGGATTTCCCGTTTCGAATACAAATCAAAACTTACTGTTTAAATATCGCCCCGAGAAGTCTGTTTTATAGGAACCCGAAAAATCCCATAAGTAAAAAATTGGGTTTTGCGAGTTTTTTGTGCTAATTTTTTACAATACATTTAAACATATAGTCCACTTTGTACTTAGAATGAGGTAATCATTAATGCAAATGTAAACAATGAATAAAAAGTTCAAAATTTTTAAAAACCACAACTATCTAGCATTACTAAAGAAGATAGTTGTAAACAATAATAATTTGTTTAAACAATAATGTTTGTTGAATTTCATCCATTATTACGTTACAATAATTGAAAAGTGGATAAAAAGTGAAAAATTATAGAAAAAACTGCCACTTTGTGGAATTATTCTAAAAGAATATTGTGAGAAATAATAATAAATTGTTTTACCAATTATTTATGTTGAATTAAATTTTGTATTGATTCGTTCTGACTAAAAAGTTGATAATAAGTTGAATATTTTGGAAAATCCGCGACTTTCTAACTCTATACTAAGAGAAAATTGCTAAAAACAATAACAAATTGTTCAAATAATGTATTCAAACATCTAATTATCAATAGAAAGTAGTATTATGAACCATTTGTAATGAAAAAGTCGCAAAAAAATCGGAATTAGCGCCAAACAATCGCAAAACCAAATTTTTTAATTACATATAAGGTTTTTTGTGTACCTTAAAAACAGACTTATGGGGGGTGACATTTGAAAGATAAGTTTTGATTCGTACTTTATGGCTTATTGTGAATAAATATGTTGAATTTCAACTTAAGTCAACTAATATTAACAATTCTGAATAAAATGTACAAAAATGTTTTATTTTCTTATGAAAAATCCGTGATAAACTTCATGATTTGACATGAAATTGCTCATTTCACAAATTGCTCAGGCATTGTAAGTAATATCGCACCTAACTCAGGTAATGAATATATATATAATAAACCATGTTCATGATGTTAGTTAATAAGTTTTCAAATCTGGCCAAATTTTAGCTTCCGAAGTTTCCCAAATTACGTAAAATGTTGCATCTATGAATTAAAGCTGCTGTAGTAAATTTGAGTGAAATATATTCCAAAATTTTCCATAAAATTTCCTATATACTTGAATATTCTTTGATTTTAAAGTTTTTAAGTGAAATAATATATCGTTGGAATCGCTATAATTCCTAGATTTCGAATATTTTATATGTAAATTACCAAGTGCTAAATTAAAAAAATGTTGTACTCGGCATTTTAGGGTTTATTATGTACAAAGGACTCCCGCTGAGATCGACGACAGCAGCTCGGTTGAGTGAGGGGAAGCCGTGTAGTGAGGGAACCTCCCTCAGGTAGCCAGTGCGGAATTGTCCTCTGCCCGGCTGCGTAGGTGCGAGACGAAAATTACGAAAATGGATTTTGCATATTATTACATTTTAAACTTTCTAATCTGTTGAAGAAACATCTAGAACAGTTGTAAGACATTTTTCATTATTATTTCACAGGATTGTACTGAATATTAGAAAAAATTGGAGTTAATTAAAAAGATATTTCGAAATTTTACAAGTTTTGAAGAAACTACAAAATATTTTATAAAGTTTCGGAAATCTTTGAAAGTTTTAAAATATTTTTAATCTCTTTAAAGTTCTAAAATTCATAAATATCTTTGGAAATTATATTAATTTTTTCTAACATTTTTTAAAACATTTTGTTAAATTAAAAAAATTGCCTCAAAATCTAACAATGTCTTTTTTGTTTGGAAATGTTTTGAAATGTTTTGAAATCTTTTTTAATTTTATCTTAGATTTCATGATTTAAAATAAAAAATCGTTCTAAATCTTCCCATGAATCTTAGGAACAATTTTTATTCTCTCAAATCCTATCAAAAAATTTTTAACGTTTTAAAAAATGTTCCTAAATCCTCGTAAATCTACATTTTCTCAACAAATTGTTGAACTGTTTCCAAATTTCCAAATATTTTTGAGTTTATTTAAAAACTTTGTACCTTCTAGGTAAATATCTTTTAAAATGATTCGAATTCTTCGTATATATATTAATTTGCGTGATTAAAATAATTACCGTACAATCTTCAGAAGTCTTTTCGACGATGTTAAAAATATTTTTTAATGTTTCAAAATATTTTTGAATATTCTCTTTAAATTAATTTTTATTTAATAAAAATTCGTTCTAAATTTTCTCATGAATCTTAAGAACAAATTTATATTCTTTTAAAGCCTTTCAAACATCTTAAAACGTTTCTAAATTTGTTTCTAAATCTTAAAAAATCTACATTTTGCCAAACAATTGTTGAAACTTTTTCAAATTTTAAAATATTTTTGAATCTGTTCAAAAAATTAAAACCTTCTAGGTAAATATCTTTTGAAATGATTCTATTTTTTATTATTTTTTGTTAATTTTCATAATTAAAATAATTACCTTACAATCTTCAGAATTTTTTACAACAATGTTTCTAAAATTTTTTCTAAATCTTCAAAAATCTACATTTTGTCAAAAAATTGTATATATATATATATATAATTAAAAACTAAAGGTTAATTTTAAGCGTTTTAGAAAATATTCCTAAATCCTCGTAAACCGCTTTTAAGAACGTTCTTCGTTCAAGAGCTATTCGACAAGAAAATGCACAGAAATTTTCACAGGAATGTAGAAAAACAGTCCTTGTCGAAGGAGCAAAGGAGCTTTAAAATCACACCTTAAAGAGACACCATTTCATGGTGTTTTCTATATAAATAAGAACGATGAATTAGTGCCAATCCTCACAAACAAGTTTCAGGCTGGAATAACACAGAAGGGTGACATTGTTAGCATAATCGTCGATGATTTTAATTATCCACTATATAATGAAAAGCGCCAAATAATTTTTCTAAGGGCAGGGGACAAGAAGCCAGTTTTAACAAACCTAAAATATCTGCAGAGATGGGGCGTGAACAAGCCTATACAAATTAATCCGATGTAGTGCTCCAAATTATGAGAAAACTATAGTTTCTTGTAATTTAACGTACGCTTTGCAATTTATTTGAATTAAAAGATCAGAGTGTAAAACGTTTACGAATACTACACTAAAACCCAGGGTATCAAAAAGTATTAAAAATTGCCACTTTGCAACCTTTTTGATATGATTTTTTATCTCAATTTGATACTTGGGCATTTTGTGTGATGACATCAATCAGGATCAATCAGGTATCAAACTGAGCTCGAAAATCAAATCAAAACGTTGCACAGTGGAGTTTATCATTTTTCTCACTAAATGTGGGCTTGTCCCCAATCATGATAATGTCTTCGCACATAAATTTGATATTTGATTGTTGACGTAAGCTAATATTATAATAAAAACACAGGCCCAGAAAAAAAGTGGGTTGTGCAAGAGATCAGAGTATGGTACCTATACGTATTTTGGGCCGCTGAACACGAAACCGACATCACATTTCCTCCAGCACGTCAGGATTTTCCCCTAGATGCGGAAAATTACCTAGTAAATTAACTTTTTTAGGTAGACATTACCCTTGGTATTAGAATCATCTGGAAACGGATCAGGCACGATATTTTTACGTACTTTAGGGCGCTGAACACGAATCTGACATCAGTTTTCCCGAGCACGTCAGGATTTTCCCCCATACGCGGAAAATTCCCTATAAGATCAGCTTCATTATGTATGGAATGACCCTTGTTATTCAAATCGTCTGGCAAAAGATCAGGCATGATACTTTTATGTATTTTGGGGCGCTGAACACGCATCTGAGACTTATTTCCACCGTCACATCGGAGTTTTCCCTGGATGCGGAAAATTCCCTAGAAAGTCATCTTTTTCGTGTATGAAATTGCCCTTGGTTCAGGAACCTTCTGTAAACGGGTCGGAGTATAATATCTTTATATATTTCGGTTAGCTAAATACGATTATGACGTTAGTTTACCCTCATCCCGTCAGGCTTTTACACTAGACGCGAAAGGTTCCCTATAGAAAATCAGCTTTAAAGCATTAGACTTAGCTTTAAGCTTAGTAAGAGTCACTTGAATCTGAGTTATCCTTCATATTAGTTCAACTTGCTCCAGCAGGATTTGATAGGAGGGGACTAAACCTACTTCAAAATTTTTTCTTGTTTATAGACACACTAGAAGCACATCTGACCTGAGTTTTTCGACATTAACTAGGTTTCCATACTAGAATTATAATTTTATTACATTGTTTCTCTGGTCTTGCGCACACGTTTATCACTGTAAGATCTGTGGAGTGGTTTTCTTCTTCTCTTTCTCCCTTTTCTCTTCTGATTTTATAGGGAATTTTCAGCGTCTAGGCGAAAATCCTGATGCGCTCGGGGAAAACTGATGTCAGGTTCGTGTTCAGCGCCCCAAAATACGTAAAAATATCATGCCTGATCTGTTTCCAGATGATTTTAATACCAAGGGTAATAAAATATCATTTTGAACGTAAAATTTCCCGCTCTTTTCAAATCCGGAGTCAAAAATAAGTGGTTCCATTTAAAAAAAATGACTGACCTTGAAATAACCTTCAAAACCGAGTTCAAGGTCAAAGTCATTGGTGCCCGTACATGTTCCTCATTATCCCCTCCAAATTTTGTCTGAAACATTTTTTCGTATCTGCACAAGCATCTGAGATATTATCCACTATATATTAAAATGGCCCGCCCTGTATATATATATATAACACGGTAGATTAATAAAATTATTTCCGGCTTTATATTATTCACATTATTTTGAATTTATAATATTATTTGTATTATGTTAACGAAATATTTAATCAGCAGTTTTGATAAAAGTGCAACTAAAGATTCGGGGTGTGGAATTCCACACAGGTCGGAATCTGGCGTGTGGAATGCTCCACACAATCCAAGCGGTTCGCACCGACCCCGCATATACGCCTGCAGGGTACTTCTTTGACCTTGACAACAGCGCACACTGGGGAAAAATGAGTTTTTTGGTTCATAATACGATTGCGGCTGAACCTTTGGACCGATTTAGATATTTTTTTTTTAGGCTGATAAAATTTCGGAGAGAATTGTCGAGGCAGATTTTTAAATTAGGCTTTCAATCTTTTTATAAATAAACAAAAATGACGAAAAAAATTCCAATTTTTTCTATTTCGCATTCCCAGTGTTCTTAAATAACAGGAAAATTGTTGAAATCGCCTAAGTTTCATAGAGTAACATTAGCTAAAGATGTTTCAATATTATATAATGAACAGACATTTTTTTATAAACAAATTACTTCTTGAAAGAATGTTTCCTACGATTTTATATAATTTTACGTTTTTTTAAGTTATATTGCAAGAAATTTCGATAAAAAAAAAATAATGATGAAGACATTTTTTCTTCAGATTAATATTGTTAATATTATAAGCAAATTTAATAAACAAATGCATTAATCAGGCATTTTTCGATTTAAAAAATCGTTTTTTCGATGTCAATTTTTTAAATTAAAAACTTTATGATAATTTTAGAAAAATTCATAATTTGTTGATTAATATTATAACTTTTTAAAACAAATTTAATAAACAAAGTCATTATTCAGGCATTTATGGGCAGCAAATTTCAATTTATTCAATTCCAGTCCTTTCATTTGAGAACTTCATGACAATTTCATTAACATTCATAGTTAGTTGATCAATTTTATGATTTTTTTAAACAAATTTATTAAACAAATGCATTAATCAGGCATTTGTCGACAGAAAAATTAGTTTTTTTTTTCTATGTCAACTTTTTTAATTAGGAACTTCATGATAATTTTAGCAAAATTTATAATTTTTTCATCAATTTTATGATTTTTTAAAAACAAATTTAATTAAAAAATGCATTATTGGGGCATCTGTCGACGAAAACATTTTTTTTTTTTCGATGTCAGAGTTTTTAATTGGGGTCTTCATAATAAATTCAGCAACATTCATGATCAGTTGATAAATTTTATGATTTTTTAAAACAAATTTAACAAGCAAATGCATTATTCGGGCATCTGTGGACGGAAAAATTCGTTTTATCGATGTCAGTCACTTCAAGGTTGTATGCAAGTCCCATCCCCGTACGCATAGTAGAGTCCCGCGGGGCGTCGTCGAGCCATGCTATGTTGAAAAAATTTCACGGGCCCGCATGGTGAACATTTCAGTGCGCTACTGGCTTAGAATTCGTAGTATGTGAATCTTTTTCATGCTTATTTTGCATAAAATTATTCATGATAAAATAGATTTCTTTTCGATCTTAATTTTAAAAACACGATTTTTACGAAGGTTTCTGCCTGCTATATGAATGTGTGTGTATGTCTGTATGTATGTATGCATGTATTTATGTATGGCTGTATGCCTGTCTATCTGTATCCTGCAGGTACGATAACTTTTGAAAGACTGATCAGATAGGATTGAGCTTTGACACACGTTTTTAAGGCATAAAACGAAAGGACGAGTTTGTTAGCCAGCTATGTTGGATAAAAATTCAAAAACATAGAGCACGACATGTAAAAAATTTAAGAAGAGAGAAACGTTGCCTTTTGAAAGCTATATACAAGATTGTCATATCAACTTTGTGAATTTTCATGAAAAATTGAAAATTCAAATTATAATCGCACAAAAAATAATGAAAAATCAAAAAGTCCATTTTGCGGTCAAACTATGCAAGACACAAAAAAGATGAGAACCCAAAAATTATGTATCCAAAAAAGATCTACAAATTTTTGTATGATCACTCTTTGATGGGACGCGTAGTTTTTGTTTTATTTGTAAAAAAACAACATTAAAAATTAAAACATTAAGACAACGAAAAAAATAAAGAGACAAAAGTTTTTACTAAAAAAATAGCTACAAATTTGTTATTAATCATTTTTTGATAAGACGCGTAATTTTGGTTTCAATCGTGAAAAATGACATCACAAATAAACAAATTTAATTTTTGGATAGAAAGAAACAAGGTATAATAAAACATTTAATAACAAAATTATTTTTGAATAAGATATGAAAATTTTCTTTGAACCTTTTTTTCTCACGAGACATGTGATAAGAATCGATAGTTCGTTAAAGCCGAAGGAGCCTTAACAAAAGAGCATTCACATTCACTAAAATTCCGGTGCCGATGGTTTGACCTTTAATTTTAAAAGTCCTATGCAAAAATGTGAGGAAAGGTGAATGATCGAGCGCGCAGCGCGAGGTACATACAGTAACGAGCGCAAAGCGCGAGATAGATATATTATCGTGTGCGAGGCGCGAGATTCAATAGGTGTGTGCGCTATGCGCGCTCAAACTTGCGAGCCAAGCCATTTTTCGGCGAAAAACACTAACATAATCCAATATTTTTAAAAGATTCTAAATCTTGTTAAAATTATAATAATTTTTGTTTTAAAATACCAATTTTCGATGTAAAACAACAACGTAAATTACAATTGTTAAAAAATCAAGAATCTTTTTCGAAATCTGACGATTTTCGTTTAAAATAACCGACTTGCTGTCACAAACATGAAACTGTTCAAATATTGCAAATACTGTTTGAACAATAGTGATTTATGTTTTAAAATTCCAGTTTTTGATGTAAAACTCCAACGTAACCTAGAATTGTTAAAAAATTAGGAACCTTTAAAATTGAATGATTTCAGTTAAAAATCTTTATTTCCTGTGAAAAAACTCTAATAACACTTGTTTACAGTCAGTTTGTACATTTAGTGCTGCTATATTTGTCTAATGAATTTTGGCCTCCTAAGCTTGAAAATCGCCTAGGGTGTGCGACTGTTGTTTCTCGCGCTTCGCGCTCGATGATGTGTTTACCTCGCGCTACGCGCTCGGTCTTTGTATTTTCCCCACATTTGCCCCCAGACCTTTTAAAATTGAAGGTCAAATCATCGACAACTGTAATTTGGTGATTGTGACTTCTCTTTTGTTAAAGCTTGTGTCCATGACAGATAAAGATAACTTACAAAAGGAATTACAAAACGTTAAACAAATCCTAATACAAAACGATTACATAAACAGACAAATTGAGAAAGCAATAAGAAAATACACTCAAAAACAAGTGAACACAACCCACTAAAGAAAGAGAGAGAAAAAAGACCATTATCCTACACTACATCAGAGAAAAAATAGGAAGAATTCTCAACAAACACAACATCCAAACCATATTTAAACCACCTGAGAAAATAGGACAACTTCTTAACAATCCTAAAGATAAGAAGGCACCTCTCAGTGACCCGGGAGTATATAAAATCCCTTGTTCTTGTGAGCATCATATTGAAACAGGATGTAGCATTTTATTTGACAAAAAAACCGTCATCGCAAAAACGTACAATATTTTTCCCAGAAGACATAGAGAAGCAATCGAAATCTTAAAACACCTTAATAAAATTAATAGGCACAATGGCTATAATACCAATCCGATTTGGCTTTTCGTCCTCCCGGGTTTTTTAAAAAAGACTTGATTGGCCAACCAAGTTCGAGCAGTCCCTACCATGGGGCGCTCTGGCCAATCACAGGCATCGTAGAGAATATATGTACGAACAACATAACCTGAAACTTCAGTTTCAGGTCAGCCCTGAAGAAGTGAACTGCAATGTTCACGAAACGGCGCGGCGGCAAGATTCGTAGTTTTGGACACGATTGAAACCCCCAAAAAGCTTTAAATTTTAAATTTAAATTCATCATAATGAATCATCGTGAAAGCATTAAATCTATTATATTTATTTTTGTTGTTGAAATTTTGATTCAAACAGGATCGCCGGGCAGTCGAACTTTCCCATGTTAAATACACGAGAAAAAATCACTTTTTTGGGTTTTTGAAATAACTTCTGTGTATTTGGGAAAATTTTACAGGATAGTTATAGGACTTCTAGAAGACTCTTGAAAATAGAATTCTATATATCAGTTATGTCGGTTTGACATACCTAACCAAACCCCACGGTGCCCCTCAAAAAATACCCCTTAATCCAAAAATGTAAATTATGCTGATTGTGCACGACATCTACGTCTGTCAGCACTTTATTATTTTTTTCTGCCAAAATTAGTATTGTTCGTCTAGTAGAATAATTACCAATATTTCAAAGTTGCGTATAATTTATATAATTTCCATTTTTTTTAAATAATTCTCAGTGGGCACAAACGTTATAATGAATCTCATAAGAACGGCTAAGAACTTTCTAAGTCAGTTCAAATAACGTTTCTTATACATACAATGTTCCAGAGACGTTTTAAGGATCTTTTTAAGATGTTCTAATTACGTTTTCAAATTTCGTGACCTCTTGGTTGTTTCTTCTCAAAAATTCAGTTTTCTTGACTCACAGACAATAATCAAGGTCGCCTTTCAAGATACTCTATACGTTTTCGATTCTTCGCTTTATAGTTTAACTCATGCCCATTCGCTAAAATAATAATTATTTAACGAACCCTCATTTGCTTAAACAAATTAAATTTGTTTCAACAACATTTTTCCAGGAAATTTGGAAAATTTCTCTGTTTTCTGCTATAAATGTTACATTTAGTGATTTTGAAAACATAATTTTTATTTTTTATAATTATGAATTATTGAAACAGTTAATTACACTAGTTTACAGCCAAAATAAAAATCGAAAATTCACTCTCTCGCCATGCAAAAATAGAAAAATTCAAATTATGTCCAGTTTCTTATTTTTTGAGTGGTGAAATCATACCATCCTTTCGTTAAATCAGTGGTTGTCAAAAATAATTTTAGGCTCACTGGCCTATAACAAATTCCACAGAACTACACAGATTTTTACATTATCGAGCGTATATCCGAAAAATCCTGAAATCATGGCATTAATTATAATGATTTTTCGCTGAATTTTATAATAATGTTTTAAGACTTTTTCAAAGCACTTGATTACAATAAATCAAGAATTGCACCGTACTCCACAGATTTTACATTATCGAGAGTATACCCGAACAATTCTTATATCATGGGATTAATTATAATTATTTTTCACTGAATTTTATAATGATATTCTAACAATTTTTCAAAGCATTTGATTACAATAAATCAAGAATTGTACAGTACTCCATAGATTTTACATTATCGAGAGTATATCCAAAAAATTCTTATACCATGGGATTAATTATAATTATTTTTAACTGAACTTTATAATCATATTTTGATACTTTTTCAAAGAATTTGATTACAATAAATCAAGAATTGCACAGGAATCCACAGGTTTTTACATTATCGAGAGTACTACGAAATATTCTTAAATCATGGGATTGATTATAACGATTTCTCACTGAATTTTATAATAATATTTTGACACTTTTTCAAAAAATTTAATCACGATTAATCAAGAATTGCACAGTACTCCACAGATTTTTACATTATCGAGAGTATGTCTGAAAAATTATTCAATCATGGGATTAATTATATTGATTTTTCACTGAATTTTATAATAATATTTTTAAACTATTGTAAAAATTTTATCCACAGTAAATCAAGAGCTTCACAGTACTCCACAGATTTTTACATTATCGAGAGTATATCCGAAAAATTATTGAATCATGGGATTAATTATAATGATATTTTAATGAATTTTATAACAATATTCTAATACTTTTTCAAAGTGTTTGATCAGAATGAATCAAGAATTCTAGAGAACTGCACAGATTTTCACATTATCGAGCGTATATCCGAAAAATCCTGAAATCATGGCATTAATTATAACGATTTTTCACTGAATTTTATAATAATATTTTAACACTTTTTCGAAAAATTTAAACACAAGAAATCAAGAATTGCACAGTAATCCACAGATTTTTACAATATCGAGCCTATATAAAAAAATCCTGATATCATCGGATTAATTATAAGGATCTTTCGCTGAATTTTATAATAATTTTTTAACACTTTTTCAAAGCATTTGATTAAAACAAATCAAGAATTGCACCGTTCTTCATAGATTTTTACATTATCGAGAGTATATCCGAAAATTTCTCATATCATGCGATTAATTATATTAATTCTTCACTGAATTTTATAATAATATTTTAACACTTTCTCAAAGAATTTGATTACAATAAATCATGAATTGCACAGTACTCCACAAATTTTTACGTTATCTAGATTATATCCGAAAAATTCTTAAATCATGGGATTAATTATAATGATTTTTCACTGAATTTTATAATAATACTTTAACCCTTTTTCAAAGAACTTGATTACGATTAATCAAGAATTGCACAGTACTCTACAGATTTCTACATTATCGAGAGTCTCCCACAATTTGGGAAACAAACAAAATTTAAAATACTAGTTTGATTTTTTGTAACGGTGTAACCTGAAAATCGGGGGAAAAAAATAGAAAATGTTGGAGTCTACTTTGCTAGATAAGTAGATTATACCAATTTATATTTGTGAATTGATTTACGAGAAACTATGCACGTAAGGAAACTAGATATTCTATGTGTACCTGATACGGAGAAAAAGGGTTGTAAAGTAAATGTGCAGTATGCCCAGAGGCAAACCTGAAAGAACCACCTTTAGCACATTAGACGAAGCGCATTTCAGCTGACTGCAGTTCTAAAGTTTAGTTGTTGTTTTTCATGAAGATACTTGATAATTTCTTCACTGAAAATGCTACGGATGGATTTTAAATGTTTTTATATTTTGTTTTGGGGTTGGAATCATAACCTGGAGATTTCTGAACCTTATTTGTGTGACTGTTTTCAATTTTGAAATGTATTCGCTGCTTCAGATGGATACTTGTTTGAATTGCATCGTTCTCAGTTTCATAATATTATTGTTGTTTTGCAAGATGAGACTATAGACTTGTTTCGCTGAATGTTCTGTCGTGGGTTTTTCGGTGGGTTGAAAAACGGGATGGTGCATCAGGGTATATATAATCGAGTTTCTAGAATGGACATTATTGGATATTTTATATTCGAAACCTTCTTTTGAAATACTTTGTAAAAAGTGTAGTCAAACATGAATAGCAATTGATTCAAGAGCTTTGTTTGGGGATTCGAACATTCGAGTGTGTACTTGGGTGAGTCCTGCGGGTCGAAAGATAGAGATTCTTGTACCTGTTCTCAATCTTTTTATAATATCGTTGACAATATATGATATCATCGAGGATACATTTTTTTTGTGTCCAATATCTGGCTTAAAATTCGACTGACGGAAAACCGGATAAACTCTGAAGGATGTTTCTTGCAGTTTTCGTCTCCGCTGACTGAACATGCAGAAAAATTCGAGTACTTCCAACAAAGTTGGATGCAGCCGCAGGTTATCAGTAATAGTGATTGAATTCATACAGTAATTCTAAAGCTACCTCAGTAAAAGTAACATTTTTACAGGCTTATACCCAGTAAAGTAGAGTTGTTTGGCAGTTCTTGCAAAAGGTCCTTAACGATAGTTGAGCAGCGAGAGTGAGTTTCCCCAAGGCTTCAAAAATAAATCTGCATATTACAAAAGGTGTTGACCGCAGTTTTAGAGGACTTTAGTGAACGAGGCTTACAAGAAAATAAAGTTTTTATATTTTTTTTCAATTTTTCTATTCTGGTTAGAAATGTTATCACTTAGCTTAAAATTCTATGATTTTGTTGCAAATTTAACAATTCTGTTGAAAACTATTTCCTTGGTGGGAAACGTAACTGTTTTCTGGATCATTTCTCCCTCAAATATAAAATTCTACTATTTTTGTAGATAATTAAATATTTTTCTTCGCTTTTGTAAAAAAAATTTGCAATATAACGAAAGGAAAAATACAGCGAAAAAACTCAAACCTCTCGCTAATTAATATGATTGATTATTGCTAAAATCGTAAAGCGCATTTACATGAATTTTTCCTACAAGTATGTAGCATGATTGAAATCTCGGAAGAGATAAGGTTGGATCAATAAAGATCTGTTTTTCTGGATCCCTTCTTTAAACTATGAGCGTATGTTTATATAATTTTTCAGATGACGCACGTTATTTTATGACAGACAGGTATCCAGGGAAGTAGGTCAGAACACACAGGCGGGAGGTGAAACACGGAGAATCAGCAAATCAAAATTAGCTAAGTGAAATATGGAGAGCCCGGTAGTATATGTATGAAAAAGCCTTCAAGAAAATTTCATTTTTCTGCAAATCAGTATCATTTACTGTTATCTACTGACGAGATTGCACTTTTACGATCGACTCTTCACTTACCGAAATTCTCAGCTTTTGCAATGACAAAGTTCAAAGACGATGGACCACCTCTAAATATTGTTTAAAATTTTTTAAAAAATCTGGCTTCTACAATCGCATAAACTACCGTTATTTGCCCTTCACTCCTAAGAAAACCAAAAGTGTTTTTTTCTGGACACCCTAATATGTATGTACTTGAATTGGTAAAACATGTTATTTTAGTCAATCAGCGTAGAAGGTCGAAAATATTTTAAAAGGGAACGTGAATAAATAGTGGCATTAGCGGGCCATCACGAGAAAATAGTGGCATCGCTAAAAAAGTGTTCGACGAGCCCTGTAATTTCAGAAAACTAAAGAAAAATACCTGCAATGTCCTGTCCCATCCATCTGAACAATGGACCATCACTGAGGTCTTGTGATTCTCAACTTTATCTACAATTCTAACGGCTCCTGCGAGTATATTTTTTATGTGCTTCAGCCACATAGTCGACTCGATTCCAGACAACCACCTGGCTTCATCGATGATAGGGAAACACAATTCTGTGAAACATTGCATAATTTGATATCAATAAAGTTCGTTAAGATGCTCCAGGCTATCAACACGACAGGAAGAGTATGCCTGAAGCGATGGTGATACCTTGAGAAGCACATAATCAAGACTGAACGTACCCTTTAGTTTCCTAAGACTTTCTCTCATCACATGAATATTATGAATATCCAGGAAAACGAGTTCAGCATTTTGATAAGCATCTTCGCTTTCATATCCCCCTCCTCTGGCCTTATTTGCTATCGCATTGGCCATGGGTCTCGCATCCATTATAAATAGCTTATGACTTTGCGCGTTTGCATCCATGATCAGCTGAATGTATCTTTCGTCTTCACGACTTCTTTTTCCTCCGACCCCAACAAGTGGCTGTGCACAACGAGTTATAGTTGCTTGACTCTCTGGATGAATCCATGCTAGGACGGGTAGTCTTCCTCTACTTCTAAAGGCTGCCGACGACTGTAGATCTTCATCCGTTGCAGCAGTTGGAACAGCTAACACCGCCGGATAACTGTCACAAAGCGCGTAGGAGTCGTTGATTTTTGAAATTTTCCACATGTCGTTATTGACTCCCTGTGAAAATGTACTTTACTGTAAACTTCTTATGCCTAACTACTGTTACAAAGTTCAATTGATATAAGAAAAAAGTAGTACCATTCTTTTTAATTCAGCAATGGGTTCATACACATTCCAGCCATTTTCTGGAAATGTCTCAGAGTATTCGAAGGAAAAAGGAGGCAATTTGTGAGAGATAGGAAACGAATACTGCTGCAGTTTCTCGAAAACGTTCCTCCTGGAATGATTCTCTTGCTTATGGGCGAACCTTAGATTGCGCATGTCCTTACAGAATATTTCAATCCCGTAAGAGTTCTCTCCTCTACTGGATGCTCCACCCACTTTTTCAATTCTGCTAACGACTCCTAAAGGCATTTCTACAATGTATGGTGGTTCCCTGTCGGTGCTTCGAAAGTGGAGTTTGTAGTTTGTCACACTCAGGCATCCTCGAGCTGGTCCAGAATAAGGGCAGAGATATGTCACCTCTCGTGCAACACCGCGCATTCTTTCTCCGTTTAGAAGAGGTGGCCCTGTGTCTCCAGTCGGCAGATTCTATTTCAGCAGTGAAATTTTAGTAGGTTTGAACTAAAGATTCCACCTGTATATATATATATATATATATAGCAGAAGTGGATGACGTACACGTTCCAGTTGCGTCGGGATTGGTTGCTTAAGGAACCATGATCGTAGCTTCCGGAGTCTAAAACTTCTCTCTTTTAATTCATTAATATCTTGCGTTTGGGCGAAGTTGAAATAAAAGAAAATAGTTTTTTAATTGCAGATTTTGAAAAATCATAAATATTATTTTTGTTTCTTAATCTGCATAATAATATGACTAATTCTCACAATTTCTTTAGATTATTTTTTTAATTTCTATAGGAAAAATTAATTTTTGTATAAGCACCTGAAAATGAAAAAAAAACTCTACAAGCTGTGCACATGATTTTGTTCAGCCTCGAAAAGCTTTCTCATGTTCAAAATGTACTTCCGAAAAATTTGAAAATATATCATTAAAAATGACGGTCCCGCAATCTGTCTGCTCCACTAGCACACATCTGTCGCATTCCTTAGAAAACCCGAGGCAATAACGAGGAGGGATGAGACGGGATGAGGAAGAAAGTAACGAGACAAACGAAGGCGGAAGCGAGTCAGGCTCCTTATTCCTCCGCTTGGATGGCATCACATCATAGATATAATGGCCGTTACATGCCAACAAAATTGAAAAGCGGCTCATAAGGCCAGCTCCTATGGCTCTCACTGAAAACATACATGCATCAATAATGTCCATCTTCTTCCCCTTTGTGCATAATATACTACTAAGCTTACAACGAAGAAATTACTTCTTAGCAATACAATATAATTTTCAACCAAATAGTTGAATGTTCAACCTACAAAGGCGAATTTATGCGAGGATAGTTGAATTACGAAATTAAAAAGCTCCATTTCGAACAACAAGATCATGTTAAACTAATGAAGATGCAGCTTTGGCCAGATAGTAGAACATAAAGAAATTAATTTTGTGATTTTTTACCAAACAGTTGGTCGTACGAACAAAGAGTTGAATTTGCAATCAAGGGAGAAAAATTCTGAAGGAAATAATTAATTGTTCCGACAAAATGGTTGCATTTTCATGGAAATCAGAAGTTATTTGCAAATTAGATTTTGTTCTCAAATACAGTTCTTTGATATCGTAATAATTTCTAAACCAAAATGGTTATGAAATTATCTAGAAGTGACTAGCGTGCATTAATACACGGACTTATGTTCTTTTGCATTTAAAAGAAATTAAAAGCATTCCATGAAGTTTATGAGAACTACATATGATTTTTAACGAATTCAGAATAAATTCCAAAAATTAAAAAAAAAAATAATGAGTTGTGTTAAATTCAAACACAGTGAGCCTCAATCATTTTTAACTCTTTTTGAAGTTTGTTTAACAAAAAACATGAATCCTCTATTTCTTCTTGCAGAGTTAAGTTCACAGTCAAGCAGAGATTGCCTTGATACTCCTCGCCCGGTTCACTGTCGCTCTTCTCCTTCTTGTCGTACACTTCAGGCACCTGAGGGGCATCCAGTTCGTGAGAGGGACAGGTCGCCTCCTGGTAGGCCTCCTTCTCCTAAAGTGCTTGGATACGCACCTAGACAACTTGGATACATTCGGCTTATTCCCCGCACAAATCAGAATCAACGATTCGAATTTCGAAGATACTTTTTTCCTGCTGATTATCCAGTTAGATATCGACCAGAAACGAGCTTTATTCCCGTGCCAAACCAAGAAAATATTGTATTATCAGCATCCAATGGAGACATTTTTGCAATATTAGATTATAGAGGGATTCTTCTTGGAATATATAGGCATCGTCGGTTTGAGCCTTCGATTTGAATCAGCCAAAGCTCTCGCAGTACCATAAACTGAGAAATTGATGGTCCAGAAGTCGGACTCTTGCGAGATTTCTCCACAAAGGGAGGCATCCATTTCAGGCAGATCTTATGGCTTAGGAGGAACTTGCATATTAATGTTCCTTCTTGTCCTGAAAGCGTGATCATCTCTCAAAAGGTGCCTGCTTTCTGCTGTTGGTATCATTTTCGCTTCCTCATCTTCGGCTGCAGCTTGATCAAGCAGCGGCTGGGGAAGCTCTCCGCGTACATATCCATTTTTCGAGAGGTAGGCACGTTGATTTCGCAAGGATTGAATTGAAGCGTGCTGAAGCCCCGGGTGTTTTTGGCACCACAGAGTAGGCATACGCGCCATAGAGCCTCGATGTACATGGATAATGCTGGCATCGTAGCGGTCTAGTAAGTCATCCTTGAGTTGATTCGTCCACTAAATGTTGGCGTTTCGCATGGTTTGTCGTCGTGTTTTTATCTAGATTATTTTCTGCACCCCGTACTCTAGGATGATCGGCATTGTTTGCCGACCCATTGTCGGGTGCTCTGCACGTTCGATCGTTTTGAAGCGCATCTACAACTTTTTGGTGTTTTGGTGATGTCATAGTTGTTCCCACGAGCAGCTAGGGATATGGTTCGTCCATTCTCGTAAAGCCCCGCATGCAAGAATAAGGTTGCATACTCTGAGAGGTCGCCCGGTATCCCAGAGTCACCGTTGTGTTGTAATCACGTTTTTCCCGTTTGAGTCTTGAATTATTCTAAATCAAGTTAAACAAACTGTTAAAATGTATGTGGAAAAAGGAGAAAGAATGGAGGGTGAGGACGAGAATAATACAATAAATATTACAGTTGAGTCAGGTATGTACTGAAAATATTAGATTCAATGATTATATGCTCTAAATCATCTGTTAGAGGTTTTAAAAGCTGTGTCAAGATTCGTACACTTTCTTCTTGAAATTGTTTGTGTGTATATGTGGCATTTGAATGTAAAAATGAAGGAGCACATCGCCTTCTAAATAACAAAAAAAACGAAGGAAACTGTAGATATAATGCCTTGTTCCTACGTACGAGATATATCGCCACTCTCGGTGCTGCTCTCTGCGCTGAGCTTCATAGATCGGCTTCCTCATATAATATTAACTTTGTGTAAGTCTTAAATCAACATTTAGTAATGAAGAAATCTAATTTCATAATAATAATAATAATAATAATAATAATAATGCTTAGCGACCATATCGCCTAAGAGCTACGGCTCTTGCAGTCAGCCACGTTGCATTGGGCTAACTCCACAACGCAACGAATTATGCGATTACGTCACCAGTATCACGCAGTGCCACCCACAATAGGCCTCTTTCGGATGGAGGCCATGGTTCTGTTGGGAATGGCAATAGGAGCGAACCGAGGCGACGACCAGGCAATGGCCCCGGACAAACGCGAGAACATAGATCTAAGTGGTCGGACCAACTCCGGAGGGACATCCTTACCTGTTGGCAAGAAGAAGAGCATCATCCTCCAGCGAACATAACACCCGTTCCAACAAGACCACCTTCACAAATAGCCGATAATGTCAACATGAGAAGCAGGAGATCTATCCACCAAAAAGTCTTTCTCAGGATGGAAAAATCATCTGAAGCTAATAATGCTCTCCCCGATTTGCTCCCCGAAGATGTGAATCTCTGGAATCTGAACTGTGTAGTTTACAATCACTTTATTATTCTTCCAGTATTAGCTTAGAACTGCGAAGCCATAACTCCAACTTTAGAATATTTCGTCACACAGACCTTTAAAAATGCACCAATCCTTGTATTAACACGCATATCCTAGAAATTCCCTCTTCCGACCCTTCTGATCTTTTATTAATAGACTTTAAACAAACACATGCGTCTAGCGAGATATGACCCAGACAGCCGAGGAGTGGGGGTAGGCGCCAGCCGTCTGTCAAATACCGAGGAGTGGGGGTAGGCTGCCTGGCGGCCCATAGTTGCCCCTTACTACTAATGACATTTAAAGTCATTGGATAGATTTTATTATTAAAAAAATGAGATTTCTGTACAAAAAAAAACGTTCACTGTTATTGTCATGGGTCAAAATTGATGAATTTTAAATATTGTAAACCTTTAAAGTTTAATACAATTTTTAAATTATACATCACGCTTTTCAAAAGCTAAATTACAAAGTAATAACTTGAAAATCAATAATTATAAAGCATTAGCCGCGTAGCCAGGAATTTTTTTCGGTGGGTGGGGGCCTGACTTAGGGAAGAAGGGCAAAAAAGGGTATCCGAAAAATAGAATGCCTCAATAATTAAGTTAAGAGACATAATTGTTTAAACAATTTGTGATTGTTTTTAATAGTAATCACTTTGAATAATGTTAGAAAGTCGCGGTTTTTTCTAAAATTTCAAAATTTTTGTCTACTATTAACTTATACTGTAGTAATAATTGATGAAATTCAAGAAACATAATTGTTTGAACAAATTATTATTGTTCATAACTATCTTTTCTTATATTAATGCTAGATAGTTGCAGTTGTTTCGGAAGTTTTTCACATTTTGTCAATTTTTCACTTAGGGCGAGGTAATTATTACATGAATTTAACAAACATAATTCTTTAAACAAATTATTATTGTTTATAACTATCTTCTTGTACATTAATGCTAGATAGTTGCGGTTTTTTTCTGAAATTTTTCACTTTTTGTCAATTTTTCACTCAAGAGTGAGGTAAACATTGATCAAATTTAACAAACATAATTGTTCAATTAAATTATTATTGTCTAGAACTATCTCCTCCTATATTAATGCGACATAGTTACGGTTTCTTCTAAAAAATTTGAATTCTTGTCCACTTTTTACTTAATGATATAATAATTAATGCAAGTTAACAAACATAATTGTTTAAGCACTTATTATGGCTTATAACTATCTCCTCAGAATTTTTCAGCTTTCTTTAACTTTTTAGTTAGGAACAAATGGGGACGTCCATATAAAAAGGGCACCTATGGCCCGTATGGAGGTACATACAGAATCATGTAGCCGGACAAGCTCCCGGCATTTTAGGCTCATGACGAACCGTTTAGGTTGAAGAATGAGTCGCCGGGGTATGTTTGAAATTGAAACTTCGAAAAATGGCTTTTCGGGAAAAATGTATTGAATGTCGGCAAGAGCCATAAGCACACATGCTACACTTTTTCTTTGAAAATGAAATATACCCATTGCCGCTTGCTTTCAGGACATAAATATAGTGTCAAAAGATTCAGTATAGGTCTCAATATTCCGCACTTATATCCGAAAATAATAATTTTGACCCTGACGTAGAAAATCGCGAATATTTCGCAAACTATAACCGCCCACAAGGGCCCTAGTAGATGAACAGGGGGGTTTCTAACCCAAAAAGTAAGACGGAGTCTGGATATGAATTACAAGACGGACTCTGGATATGTCATTTTTTTAGATGACAGTTACTCCCAGTGGGACCCTGCGGTGGTTGTTAACCTTTAGTTTTTTATATATATAAATATATTGTAATTCTGAATGTTCAATAAATATAATTTTTTTTGAAAATATATCTACTTCTTCATTTATTTCACTCGAACTCATTTAGCTTATTTTTTTATATAAGAGATTCATCTTAGTTTTGAACTTCTAGCGGATGGTCTGAGCTTGAAGTCAGTAAATGCAATACTTCAAGTATTTGATTGAACTATAAATTTGCCTCCTTCTCCAACATCTCCTCCTTTTCTTATTTCTGTATATAAACTCTGCCTTCATTCATGAACTATCAATTATTTTGCAACAGTAGCCAGAAAATGACTTTCACATGCCTTAATTGTTTCAAAACTTATTCAGGACTTGATAATTTCAAAATATATGAGAAATATCTACTTCTTCATAGCATAAAGTCTTATGTGTGATGAGAAATCTACTGATCAAAATGCAATAATACCAGAGGGTATAGGAAGAATTATTTCAGAAAGCAAAAAGCAGACTGATGAGGCTAGAAAAACAATTTGAAAGACGCATATCATTTTTAAACGTGACATATGGTGAGCCTCAGCCAACTTTAACTGAAAGATCCTTAAAGATATATGATATTTATTGGATACAGTTTTATGTTGTCATAGAAGTACTTTAGGGTGCAGATCCGAATAGCTGAATTTTTTGATTTCATTGAACCTTCGCATACTGATGTATTTTGACGCGCTGATTACGAATATAATAGTGAAAATTGGCGACTAAGCAATTTGCATGGTGAAAACCATGAAAAACACCATAAAAATCATGTTTTCTGCGTTTATCTCAGTAAATACACAGAATTTTGAAAAATTTTGTAAACAAAAGTTTTAGCTAATATAAAAATACATCTTTTTTGTTGAATACGCTTTTTACCTCAAACCATTATTTTTCGAGAAAAAGAGGATTGCGTTGTAAAAACAAGAAAAGGACGAAGAACGTTACGGAAATGGGTTTGGTCAGGTTTTTTCCTCTTTTTGCTAAAACTTCTTATATTTATGTAGTTTGACGCGCTGATTACGAATATGATAATGAGCATTGTCGACAAAGCGATTTTCATGGTAAAACCATGAGGAAACCATAAAAATCATGGTTTTTTCGTATATCTAAGCCACGACGCAAAATTTTCGGAGTGATAGTTTTCGAGAAAATTAGTGATAGATCTAACCGTCAGCTCTTTCTCTATTGTTAATTACCGTAACGACAAGCCCTAAGTGGCGACGAGAGACCATAAGTAATGGCAGCAACCACCGAACCCCTACTCCTTTCCAGCCTATCGTGGGGGCGTAAAGGCACCCCTGTGATAGTTCACAGAAATATCTTAGGTCACACACGACCTCCTTTTCAGCCTTTCGTGGGGCGGGAAGGCACCCCTGTGACAGGTCACAGAAATAACTTAGGTCACACACAACCTTCTTTCCAGCCTATCGTGGAGGCAGGAAGGCACCCCTGTGATAGGGCACAAAAAATAACTTAGGTCACACACGACCCTTTCCCAGGAGTTGTGGGGGCGGGAAGGCATCCCTGTGACAGGTCACATAAGTAACTTAGGTCACACACGACCCCCTTTCCCAGGTGTTGTGGGGGCGCGAAGGCACCCCTGTAACTGGTCACAGAAATAACTCAGGTCACACACGACCCCCTTTCCCAGGTGTTGTGTGCAATTTAATTCGGTAATTTTGAGCGATTTCAAAGGATTTGAAATATTTTAGAGTATTTTGGAAGATTCCAAGGCATTTCTAGGAGCTTTTTAAAAAGTTTCAAGGGATTTCAAAAGATTTCCAAGGAATTGAAAAATTGTAGGAATTTCAAAAGATTCCAAGGTATTTTTAAGTGACTTCAGTAATTTGATGGGGTTTTAAATGGTTTAGGATATTTTAGGGTATTTTAACAGACTCCAAGGAATTTTCAATTTAATTCGGTAATTTTGAGCGATTTCAAAGGATTTGAAATATTTTAGAGTATTTTGGAAGATTCCAAGGCATTCCTAGGAGCTTTTTAAAAAGTTTTAAGGGATTTCAAAAGATTTCAAAGAAATTGAAAAATTGTGGGGGATTTAAAAAGATTACAAGGAATTTTCAATAGATTTGGAAGATTTTAGGGTATTTTTGAAGCTTATAAAGAATTTTAAAGGGCTTTCAAGGGATTTCAAAAGATTTCAAAGGAATTGAAAAATTGTGGGAATTTCAAAAGATTCCAAGGTATTTTTAAGTGACTTCAGTAATTTTAAGGGGTTTTAAATGGGTTAGGATATTCAGTAGAAACTTAAACAGTTCGGTTTAAAATTAAACTATTTTTTTGACAAATTACTTATTTTGTTGGAAATTTGTTTGTTGAACAGTCATTATTTTGGGTAAGAATTCAAATTTTTTTTAAATTCGACTTTTTTTGTTGAACTCCACTGGTTGAAAATTCCTTTTTTTTATGTTGATAATTTGTTTTTTAAACTTAAGATTCCATTTTAGGCGAAGAATCGAAATTTTTTATTTGAAAAATTTTTTTTAACCCAACAAATTGAAAAATTTGTCTGTGTTGAAAATTAGGGTTTTAACTAACATTTTAAATATTTCATTTTGAGTTGTAAACTTTTATTTTAGTTGAAACTATTTTGTTGAAAGTTTAATTATTTTCCTCAAAATTCAACTATTTTTTTAAAGATTTGTCTTTTTGGGTTAAAAATTCAAGTATTTATTTGAAAATTAATTTTTGTTCTTGAAAATAAATGCATTTTGTTGCAAATTATTATTTTTTGGTCAAAAAATAATGTTCTTGTTTAAAAATTCATTTTATTTTTAAGTCAACTATTTATAGTTAAAAGTCAAACTAATTTGTTAAAAATTTATTTTTTGATTGAAAATTTGACTATTCTGTTAAAAATTCAATTTTTTTTGGGTTCAAAATTAATTTTTTAATTGAATATATAACTACATAATTTTTGTGGAAAATTTATGTGTTTTAGTTGAATATTCAACTTTTTGGTTGAAAATTTCACATGTCAATTTAATTAATCATAGCTTGTCTATGTGTACATTAAAAATAAAATATGACCCATTTTATATTTAAGAAACTACTTTAATACATAGTCTTTCTAAATTTTTGTTCAATTATTTTGAATTCATTTGGAATTCATCCTTGATTCTTATTAATTTGTCCTGTATTCTTTTAAATTATTTTGGATTCTTTGGAATTCTACAAATCTTTTTTAATTTCATATTTATAATTGTTTATTATTATTTTTTAAACTATTTAATTATTTAATATTTATTTATCTTTTTTTATTTAATATTTATTTTATTTTTATTCAATATTTACCAATGCAGTTTTTCATTTGATTTGAATTCTTCTAAATTCACTTAATTCTACTCAATTTAATGGATTTGTTAAAGTTGTTTCTGCAGCAGGCCAAACGAACAAAACCAACGAAAGCACTTTTCACTCACGTCGTCGATCCGAGCCAAAATTCACGGGTGAATGCCATTACACACGGCAAGAACAGCTGATCCAAAACGCACATGTGCGTTTGCGATCTCAATCTACTCGCACTACCAGCCTGCAGCGGTCGGGCAAGTCGCAGGCCCATCGTTCCTCGCCGTTTGCACGACCGACGGGCGTCTAATCTGCCGGACCGTTGTCCGCCTTTCTTTCGCATTCCGACGAATATTTTTCATACTCCACTACCATAGGACCTAACATTTTCGCCTTCATTCTGAGCCACTTTAGCCAACGCAGTGTTGAGTTGACTCAAATTGCGATGTTCCGTAAAATTTAATTTAAAGAATGTTAATAATTCTTCTAGGGTTATAATGTCCCTATCCTGCAAACAATCAAATGCGTCTCCCTGCAACCTAGATCTAACCATCAAAAAGAGAGTATGCCTGTCCCTCTGCGCGATGGAATTTCGCCCAAAATGACAATCATTGAAAAATCTATTGACGGACATATTTTGTCCGTCAAAGGACTTGGGTAAAAATTCTAGGGCCGCTTTAAATGGAATGGGATGCTCGGGTTCCAATTCGGGCAACGCGAACAACCCAGAATTGTGACTAGAGCCAGAAAACTGGCTCATTGAACTGTCATCGGTGATCCTAGCCATTGGCAGCTCGGAGGTCTCATGGAGGAGAGCGTTTTCCCTATTACTCATTCCCATACCCTCGCGTAAAGTGCCAGAGGAGAAGGTGGGGTTGCCACCCACCCCTCTGGGACCCAACCCTTCCATCGAGTCCCTTATCCTTGAAGGCCCTGCCTCCTCCATGTGTTGAGCAGCCATGCTCTCGAGTGCGTTCCATCGGATTCTGACGGACCTGCCTACATCGCTTCTCAGCAAAATTGATTCCAAGAATTCTAACACTTCCTAATTTTGGCAATCACAATTCTTAGTGGCAAATCGACTTACCTTCCGATGGTCTGGAAGTGAACTGGTCTCTGCGAAAGGAAATTATAAACTTATTCTCACAATTTCACAAAAATTTTCAATTTCACTGAGAATTATATAACAACAATTCTTCCTTTCACTCAAAATTTCACCAATTCCTATCACTCCCTCATACCAGTTTCTTCGGTTGAAATCCCTCGGTGGACTTGACGGTCACGATAGCCACCCTCTTCTTGTCTTCGGGCGGTGGGGTGAGAACCGTGCCGCTTGACAACTCAGGCCTTTTGCCGCTGCGTCTCCCGAGAAACTCGCCGAAAACTCCGGAGCAGGTTGCAGTCAGGACGAACGGTTGTGGGCTGTCCAGGATTTCCGGGTCGTCGCTCTCTTCTTCACAGCCTTCCTTGTCTCCTTTCACTTGGTGACCTTCTTTCAGGACCTTACGTGACCGTTCCCTGCCTAAAGGTGGGTCGAAGAACGAGGAAATATGACCTCCTTCTTTCCTCGCTGGTCCTCCGTCCTTGGTTCGTCCTTTATCTTTGGGTCGACCTTGGGTTGTCCTTTGGGTAAATTTGAATCACGCGACAGGAAGTAGCGACAATCCTACCGACTGTGCAGAAAATTCTGTGACACGCCCTGCTTTCAAAGCGCGCCAAAGTTTGAATTTCTTCACACTTTTCGATGGACACTGCTATCACCAACGATGATTCTCCTTTTTACGTTCGTTCGCTTAAAGAGGTTGAAACCTCAACTCCTCTGTTTTGAAATAACCGGAGACAGAGGTGACCCCATAGGGCATCCCGATAATTGTTTGTAATATTTATTGTTAAAAGAAAAGTACCATATTGGTAAACACAATCCTTGTAGCTATTAAAATTTCATTTTTTGTTATCCTAGATAAATTTATGTTTAAATTTAATTTTTCCTCTATGCAATCCAAAGAAAGATATACCGGAATACTGTCGAACATAGAAATTACATCCAATGATAATAATGAATGATGATAATAATGATGATGATGATAATAATGAATAAATTCTAAACGATTTAGTTAATTTAAAAAAATTGAAATTTCAAAGGGTTTGATTATAAAAGTGACAATTAATAATAAAATATTATATATTATTATATACTCGAAACTTACAGAGATCACCTCCTAAAATCTGATCTCGCCAGACTGGAATCCTCTGAGAGCTTGCAAGTTTACCCTTACCTCCCTTTGACTTTGGTAGAAAACTCTTATTTGGGAATCAGAATTCCCTTGGCCTTTACAATAATAATGGCTTAGATTAGGCTTTTGGCTTCCAAAAGAGGAAGATTGTGCTCAAATGACGCAAGATATGACTTCGTTGCAGGTCAAGTCTGTTCAATATGTAACCTTTATCAGATGGAAGATTCATATCATTTACTGGCACAATGTCCTGCCTACAACGATTTCAGACTTCCGTCTCTTAGAAATCCAGCATATCCGAATGTAGTTAGACAATATTGGCTCATGATTTTAAATACCACCTCCGTTTTTGAGATGCGTAATTTATTTAAACTAGTCCAAACCATTATGCGCATCCGCACCTTCATACTTGAGTCTTGAACAGGCAATATATTTAATTTATATATATATATATTTTTTTTTTCTTTTTCTCTCTTTTCGTCAATTAAAGACATGTTCTTATATTCAAACCAAGCCGTTAAACGCCTTATCTCAAGATATATGTACTTTTAGAAGATATTCTATTTTTAAGCAACCCATTTGTACGGGTCAATGAACTAAGTATCTTATCAATAAGTAATAATAATAATACAATAATAATAAAATAATAATAAACATAGGCGTAGGGATGTGGCGACCTAATCGCCCGAGAGCTGCGGCTCCTGCAGTCAGCCACGTTGCATTAGGCTAACTCCCCAAAGCAACGAATTATGCGGTTACGTCACCAGTATCACGCAGTGCCGCCCACAATAGGCCTCTCTCGGATGGAGGCCATGGTTCATTTGGGTGTGGCAGTAGGACCGAACCGAGGCGATGACCAGGCAATGGCCCCGGACAAACGCGAGAACATAGATTTAAATGGTCAGACCAACTCCGGAGGGACATCCTTACCTGTTAGCGAAGAACTTCACCGGCGGCAAGAGGATTCATGCAGAGGTTACATGAACGTTGGGTCAATATGCACCCGGAATATGCTCACAAAATGCCTCAGTCATTACGAGATCAGTTATCCTTTTTGCGCCAAAAAGGTTATGAAGCTCTTTTTTATTAGCAGGAAGAAGATCATCATCCTCCAGCGAACATACCACCCGTTCCAGCAAGACCACCTTCACAGATAGCCGATAATGCCAACACGAGAAGCAGGAAATCTATCCACCAAAAAGTTTTTCTCAGGATGGACAAATTATCTGAAGCTAATAATGCTCTCCTCGATTTGCTCCCCGAAGATGTGAATCTCTGGAATCTGAACTGTGTAGTTTACAAGAAGGCGGTGTCCCTGCTTAGCTTCATTTCTTAGTCAACTCAACAAGATTCCGGCTTGCCAGCGTCAGGCTCATTCCATCGCGAACCGGATGCAAAAGCATGTATTTCTGGGATCAGTTCATCTGGTCCGACAACACTGTTTCTCATAACATTCTACAAAGATTGGTAGCTCTAAAGAAGTATCCAGAGGTGCAATTTTCATCTCCAACTGTCCCTTCTGCCTCGTAAGGTCATCCACGGCTAGAGACCTGATTCCAAGGAACAGTGTTGAACGATGCTTTCTCGCGTAAATTTCCCGGTCTTGCTTACCTTCTAGGACAGAAGGAGCAGAAGTGGATGACGAACACGTTCCAGTTGCGTCGGAATTGGTTGCTTGAGGAATCATGATCGTAGCTTCCGGAGCCTACAACCTCTCTCACATGAGCCTCGGTGGCTCAGTTGGTTAGACGCTCGGACTTCACCTTAGAGGTCCGGGGTTCGATCTCTGAGCCGGTACCTCTTGAAATTTTTCTATGTACCTTTACCGAGGTTCTGGTGGTTCAGATCCCACCTTAAGCTCTAGGTCCCCCTATCATGCACTTGACTGCAACCCAGTCCGTGAGTGATGGGGTAAATACCAGGCTTTGCTCAATATGTCAAGGCACACGCTCTTATCAGGTAACTTGATTGCATTACAATAATGCGTCCGTAATACTCCACATTAAGGCTCCCTCGATACTTTTTGTCGACGTGACTAAAAAAACGGGGTTACCGATCTGTCTCAATTTGCCATTGAATATTATCAAACAGTAGGCGATTTTCAGTTGTCTCTTCAGTTTTTATGCATCGCTGGGGTATATTTCGTCCATATCAAGGTTTTAAGCAGTTCTAACAATAATTACCCATCTTACGACGATTTATTTCATAAAAAGTAATTGAATATCGAAACAAAATTTTTCCAGATTTTCATGCTTATTATTAAAAATACTTATCCGATGAAAAAACAGAAAATAGAAAAACGTTATATCTCCCCATTCTCTGCAAGCCAATATTCAGAAAAAAATTGGTAAAGTTTCACTTCTGCCGTATGGCTCCACTGACACATACATTTTTCTTATTCAATGACATTTTTATGAATAAATAATAAGTAATAAATATAATATATATTATATAATATACATATACATATACATATATATATACATGTGATGCATGTGTGAACTGGTGCAACATTCAGACATGAAAAAAGAAGTACGTTTTGAACCTGATTCCCTTTCCGGCCACCCTATGCTATGAGTGTTTGTAGTTACATGACATGTAGAATGTGCTATAGATTCCAGTTGTAGCTCGATGGAAAGAGAAAAGAAAAGCTCTCTCCCATCCCTTCATTCAAACTTTTTTTTTCTCCAGCTGGTCCGTCTCTCGAGTCAGTCTCACCCTCTTTCAACCCTACTGGCTACTTCGCACCGGAATTGTCTCCGGGAAGAGGAAAATGGAACTGATAAGAGACTGGGTGGTTAACTGATTGAGACAATCGCAGCTGACGAGAGGCAAAATGAGAACGAAGAATGTGTTTAACATTTGAGATTTCACAATACTTTACTGAGATTTTATAGAACTTCTTTGTAGATTGCAGAACTTACATTTAGGTATCTTTAACAATATTTGTTTTTGCAATAAAGCCATCAAGGCTGTTTCATAGGGTGGTCAAAAGGAAATCCGAATTTTCATGAATAACGCCTGGAAATTTGTTCGAATCCACACAAAAATAAATCTTCACTGATTCCAAATTGTTTAGATTTTTTGGAATACTCGAAGCCGTGGTAAACCAATTTAAATTTTTTGAAATTGTTACCATCACAAATCTTCCTCTATAGGAAACATAATATAAAAAAAATCAGTATTTATTCAGTATTCTTGGTCCAGTGGTCACCTATCATTAACAAAGTAATATCTTATTATGAATCAGATTTTCGACCTAATGAATCAGAAATTCTCGAGATATATCAAAACAAAAATTCCATACGCTGTAACTCGAATCACAAACAGATGATTCAACAGTATGATATTCGCAGTAATATTGTCTTGAATGGATGCTCTTGAACTTCTTATTAAGCCTTAAAAAAGTGTTCCGAAGATCAATCCAATCTGATAAATTTTTAGATACTTATCGTGCCTACATAATACTCAGGGCAGACACCAAAGTAAGATCAATTTCTTTCTAATTAGTGGGTTTGAAAACGCCGGGATTTGATGGAAATCGTGAAAATCGAATTTTACATAAAACGTATATCTTCTCATTGGGATGAAAAGTTGAAAAATAGTGATTGAGGGTTCATTTTATTAATCTTTTGTCCCTTTTGTAAAACCTATCAGTTGTGAATTCTTTTCTGTTAATGTAATTATTATAGAAATTACTATGGCAATGGTCTTGCGTTTTCCAATGCCATATTTATTTTCACAAATTACAAAATACCTTTTCGGTTTTATATAATGTGTTATTTTAGTTTAATTACTTTTTTAAATTCAAGTCATCCAATTACAAGAAACGTACTTTTCAAAGCTACAAGAATAATCTGTTACTATATTTAAATAAAATATTCATTCAGATTATTCTTGATTAAACTCTAATTGCGAACAAAATAAAATCTATGTGTTGCCTTAAAAAAAGGCTTCGGAGATAAAATAGATTCCGAAGATGAAATTGCTTGGAGAATGAAATATACTTTGAAGATAGAATGTCTCCAGAGATGAAATAAACTTCGAGGATGAAAACGCTTCTTACATGAAATAGACTTCAAAGATGAAAAGGCTTTAAAGTTTATAAAATGCATACTTTTTCTTATGTTGTCAACAACACGATGGTGCTCAACAATTTTCTTATAACATCTTTCAATATATTTACATACACTTTTTATGAAGTATTGGGTGAATACCAAAAAGTTGACCACTTTAGGTCCCAGGCATTTTCACTTTTCTTTTGAATGATAACTTTTTTCCAAATTAATCTCAGTAAAGTACTCAAATCACAGCAGAATTTAGTAAAGATTAAAAATTTCAATCAATTTCATTAAAAAAATTAAATATGAAAAAGAACGCATAATATCTTGTCTCGCACCTGTCCTAAACTACAAAATTTTAATTGAAAATTACTAAATAATATTGACTACAACTTTTGAGTATGCAAGATTCACGGATCTCACTTATATTTAGTTGTGGAAGGTAATTCTCAAGAGTCGAGTTGAATATTTGAGAGCTCAGGATATTAAAAATTACTTCGAATTCTGTCCCACAGGTTTTTTTTCTGGTCACGCTTCATCGCTATTTTAGGATAAAACTAGGAAATAATTATTGAAGCTATTTATAATTCGGGCTTCAATTATAATTAACAGAAGATTATCGAAATGAAAACCTAAAAATAGAAAAGTTTTACAAGAGAACGCGATTTTGTCATATTTTAAAATTTTATTGAAACAATAAAAAGCAATATTGTGAAATCTGTAAGCAGGTTGTACAAATTTGATGAGTGAAGAAATATGGAACAAAAATTATTTTATAAATGCAAATACTGAATATTTTCAAATACTGAATATTTTTAGTTTTCAATTCTTATATTACATATGATCTGAGACAATGATGATTAACTATTTTGTTTAAACGCGAAATTATTGGTGTTCACATATGTACAAATTTTATGACTGGAGAAATATGGAACAAAAATTAATATATAAATGCAAATAGTTAATATTTTCCAATACTAAACATCTTCAGTGTTTAATTTTTATATTACATACGATCTAAAACAATAATAATTATCTATCTTGTTTGAATGCGAAATTATTTGTGTTTATGTATGCACAAATTTGATGAGTGAAGAAATATGGAACAAACATTATCTTATAAATGCAAATACTGAATATTTAAAATACTAAATATTTTCAAATACTAAATATTTTCAGTATTCAATTTTTATATCACATATGGTCTGAAAGAACAATAATTATCTATCCTGTTTGAATGCGAGATTATTAGTGTTTACGTATGTAAAAATTTGATTTAAGAAATATGGAACAAAAATTATTTTATAAATGCAAATACTAAATATTTTCAAAGACTAAATATTTTCGGTTTTCAATTTTTATATTACATATGATCTGAAACAATAATAATTATCTATCCTGTTTGAATGCGAGAGTCTTAGTGTTTACGTATGTACACATTTTATTCAAGAAATATGGAACAAACATTATTTTATAAATGCAAATACCAAATATTTTCAAATACTAAATATTTTCAGTTTTTAATTTTTATATTGCATATGATCTGAAACAATAATGATTATCTATCTTGTTTGAACGCGAAATTATTGGTGTTCACATATGTACAAATTTGATTGAAGAAATATGGAACGAAAATTATTTTATAAATGCAAGTACTGAATATTTTCAAATACTGAATATTTTCAGTTTTTAATTTTTATATCACATATGATCTGAAACAATGATAATTATCTATCATGTTTGAATGCGAAATTATTTGTGTTCATGTATGCACAAATTTTATGAGTGAAGAAATATGGAACAAAAATTATTTCATAAATGCAAATACAGAATATTTTGAAATAATAAATATTTTCAATTACCAAATATATTCAGTTATCAATTTTTTATATTACATATGATCTGAAACAATAATGATTATCTATCTTGTTTGAACGCGAAATTATTGGTTATCACATATGTACAAATTTGATGACTGAAGAAATATGGAACAAACATTATTTTATGAATGCAAATACTGAATATTTTCAAATACTAAATATTGTCAGTTTTTAATTTTTATATTATATATGATCTGAAACAATAATAATTATCTATCTTGTTTGAACGCGAAATTATTTGTGTTCACGTATGTACAAATTTGAGGAGTGAAGAAATAAGGAACAAAAATTATTTTATAAATGCAAATACTGAATATTTTCTAATACGAAATATTTTCAGTTTTTAATTTTTATATTACATATGATCTGAAACAATAATAATTATCTATCTAGTTTGAATGCGAAATTATTGGTGTTCAAGTATGTACAAATTTGATGAGTGAAGAAGTATGGAACATAAATTATTTTATAAATGCAAATACTGAATATTTTCAAATACTAACTATGTTCAGTTTTCAATTTTTATATTACATATGATCTGAAACAATAATAATTATCTATCTTGTTTGAATGCGAAATTATTTGTTCATACAGAGAATATGGTATATTTGTGTGAAATTTTTTCAAATGTTACTCTTCCCGCTGTACCTCGGGCAGGGTTCTCTCCGATACTTTTGTTATATTATCTGCTTTTTCAGGAACCGACAGGATGATTTTCTCGCGAAGGATCTGATTTGAATTCATGTAAGTGGCACTTGGAGATATGTTTGAATTTTAACTCATAATCAGGGTCATCCTCTTCAAAATTTTGAGTAATTCGTTTGACGTCTCTAATACTGTACCTCCTAGATCGCTTCTTGCTAATACAAGCAGCACAGGCTAATATTACTATTAAGATTTGGGAGAGAAAAAAATAGGTAAATAATCCCAGGATTGTTAATAAACCTAATCCAATATAAGACCCACGATCAAAACGTTCAGTGATTTTTGTGGAATGCCTTGTGATCACTGAATGACTCTAACTTCTTCTCGATCTCGCCTACAATTTTTACACTTTTTGTCTGTCGGTAGGTAACGTCTTTTTTTGATGATCTTACAAGCATTAATTCCGTGATGTTAATCTTCTTGTTATTGTGTCCAACGACAGATAAAATTTTCGTTAGGTCCAGTTGTAGAATTGGCTCATAAATAAACTCTGTAGAATGTGGGTTGTCTGATATTCTATCGCTAGTCGTAAAGAATAATGTTGAGCTTCAACTCGATTCACCTGATATTCACGATTCTGAATAAAATTTGAATGAACATATTTTTTTCATGGGAAATACGTGTTAATCTCCATAGGGCTTGCGGAACCTCTAGATATCGTATTTTTTTCAAAAAAAGGAATTTATTTTTGTGTATTCGAACAAATTTGAGTGTAATATGCCTAAAAATTAAGAAAAAAATTCGGACCACCTACAAGTTCAATTTTAAACTCACTCAAGCTCGAAAGAAATGCAAGCTAAAACATAGGAGCTAATATTTGGACTAGTTTGGTCCAAAAAAAGCAACGTTCAAATTTTGCTGATGGAAATACCCAATTTTGTTAGGTTCCTGAAAAAAATGAGTATGTATTTTTTTCATTTTGAAAATATTAAAGCGGTCCCAACTCCCTCCCCCTCCCCTCCTTAACTTTACCTCGGAAAATATATGGTCAAAACTCAGTTTTTTTGAAAAAACAACTTCTTTGAGAAACATTTATTACCTTTTTTACCACATTTACAATATTGTGAAAATGAATATTTCATATCTAGTAACACTTTTTTTGATGAAATAGTTTAAAGTTGATGTAAGAGTAAGAGACATTCCTGGATAGAGGGCTATCTGATTCGCCTATTCGTATTTTTACAACAGACCGTACCATATTTTTTCCGAAAGCCTCACAAAACTAGGTATTTTCGCATACAAAATTCCTACTTAATTTTTTTTTGACTTTTTAGGTCAAACTTTTTTTTTGTCACAAATCCTAATAATAGTGAGCATAAAAATTCTGTTCACAAAAAAAATATAAGATGAGGAGGGGCAGCGCCGACCAGTTAACAGTCAATGATGTTTTTAAAGTTAATAAGATGTAGAATTGATCCATTTTTTTCTTCATTGAGAGTCCTACATTATTGTATATCATATTTCTATGAGTATTAGTTGCATGAATGAAACAACGATTCAATAATCTAATTATTTCTAACAAGCTGTATTCGCTCGGTAGCTTTTGACAGAAATCAAAACATCTGAAGATGGGAAAACATGATGATTCGCGTCTGTGGTATTTTATGTACTAGTGTACGAGCTTTAGAAGCTGTACAGCGTAGCGATGAGAATAAACGAAAAGCGGAATCAGCACGATCTCATGTCGTCTCAAGTACAAATAGTTGCCCTCTCTGTAATTTAGAACATAGATTGTTTACGTGTTCCGAATTCAAAAAGAAGACGCCGTTGCAGCGCTTGCAATTTGTAAAAACAAAGCGATTATGTTTCAATTGTCTTAATAGTGGACATTCTGTAAATACATGTCCGAGTTCTTTTTCATGTTCGCAATGTAGATCCAAGCATCACACCTTGTTGCATTTAGGTCGAAATGATAAAAATTCGGAATCGAAATTGGAGAAAAAGGGGAATGAAACTTCAGATGCCTCGGAGCATCAAACAGGATCTTCCCAAGCTGCGCAGCTGTTACACGCGGCTCCCGTGCTTGTTGAACCTCAAAGCGTTCTTCTTGCAACCGCTCAAGTTATTATAACGTCGGAATCAGGACGTTCTGTAAAAGTTCGCGCATTGCTGGATCAAGGATCCACGTGGACTTTGGTAACCAGCGAATTGGTCAATGCTTTGAAAATTCGTACTACGCGTTTGGAAAATATGGAACTACTCGGCTTGGGGAACGTCTCAGCTGGCGAATCCCGCTGTATGGCTCCTATCAGGATTCGATCTCGTTCGGGTCAAGGGCCATTTTTCTCGACAAATGGATTGGTTATGAAACATTTGACAGAGTACCTGCCAACAGTTTCTGCGCAGGTGCTGCATGAACCACATTTGCAAGGTTTGTATTTAGCAGATGATAATATTCAAGGTCCCGGGCGAATTCATATTATTATCGGTGCTGACCTTTATGGTTCAATATTGCGCAACGGTTTAAGGAAAGGTCGTCGAAATGATCCAGTAGCGCAGAACACGGCTTTTGGTTGGATTATTTCCGGAAAAACGGTCGAATGTCACTCTGAAACTAGAGTTCCCACAGAAGCTATTGCGCATCATTGTGTCTCGGATGTCGATTTAAATAGAACAATTCAGCGTTTCTGGGAAATTGAAGAGGTTCCTCACGCGTCGCGTCTTACTCAACCGGAACAGGAATGTGAAGCCCATTTTTTGGATTCACATTCTCGATCGAAAGATGGTCGCTACGTGGTGCGACTACCGTTCAAATCGGGTCCCCCACTTGACATTGGAAATTCGCTCAAATCAGCTGAAAGGTCATTATCTGCTTTATCGAAGAAATTTGTTCGTTCGCCTGAACTTGTCAAGCAATATGACGCTTTTCTAACTGATTACGAAACTAAAAACCATATGACTCGAGTTTTGGAAAAACCTAGCGAAACTTCACAAGTTGTTTATCTACCTCATCACCCTGTCATGCGGGTATCTAGCTCGACGACGAAACTTCGGGTAGTCTTTAATGCTTCTGCCAAGACATCGAACTTCACGAGTCTTAATGATCATTTGCACGTAGGTCCTAAATTGCAAACGGGAATTTTTGAGGTTTTGTTGCAGTGGCGAACGTTCCGCTATGTCTACGCTGCTGACATCGCTCAGATGTACCGGCAGATTTTGGTGCACGAGTCGGACCGGGATTATCAGAGAATTTTGTGGTATGCACATCCTGGTTCAGACCCAATAGCTTTTCGATTGAACACCGTTACTTATGGTACTTCATCAGCTCCGTACTTGGCATTGCGAGTTATTCAGCAACTAGTGAAGGATGAAGGTGCCGAATTGCCCTTGGGCTCAAATGTTCTGTCGTCACGAGATCCAGCCAATGCTCCAGGTGTAAAAAACATATCTTCTTCAGGGAAGTCTGGGTTTTACATTACCTTAGTGTACTAAGAGTGGTTTCCTAGCGGTCAGGAGATCCAGCCAATGCTCCAGGTGTTAAAAACACGTCTTTTCCAAGGAAGTCTGGGTTTTACATTACCTTATGGTACTAAGAGTGGGTTCCTCGAGGTCGCGAGATCCAGCCAATGCTCCAGGTGTGAAAAACACATCTTCTCCAGCGAAGTCTGGGTTTTAAATTACCTTAGGGTACTTAGAGTGGGTTCCTCGAGGACACGAGATCAAGCCAATGCTCCAGGTGTAAAAAACTCCACTTCTCCAGGGAAGTCTGGATTTTACATTACCTCAAGGTACTAAGAGTGGGGTCCTCGAGGTCACGAGGTCCAGCCAATGCTCCAGGTGTAAAAAACACATCTTCTCCAAAGAAGACTGTGCCTTGCATTACCTTAGGGCACTAAGAGTCGGTTCCTCGAGATCACAAGATCCAGCCAATGCTCCAGGTGTAAAAAATACATCTTTTCCACGGAAGTCTAGGTTTTACATCACCTTAGGTTACTTAGAGTTGGTTCCTCGAGGTCACGAGATCCAGCTAATGCTCCAGGTGTGAAAAGCACATCTTATCTAGGGAAGTGTGGGTTCTGCATTACCTTAGGGTACTAAGAGTGGGTTCCTCGATGTCACGAGATACAGCCAATGCTATGCGTGTAAAAAACACATCTTCTGCAAAGGCGTCTGGGTTTTACATTACCTTAGGGTGCTTAGAGTGGGTTCATCGAGGTCACGAGATCCAGACAATGCTCCAGGTGTGAAAAACATATCCTCTTCAGGGAAGTCTGGGTTTTACATTACCTTAGGTTGCTAAGAGTGGGTTCCTAGCGGTCACGAGATCCAGCCAATGCTCCAGGTGTAAAAAACACATCTTTTCCAATGAAGTCTGGGTTTTACATTACCTTAGGGTACTAAGAGTGGGTTCCTCGAGGTCACGAGATTCAGCCAATGCTCCAGGTGTAAGAAACACATCTTCTCCAGGAAGTCTGGGTTATAAATTACCTTAGGGTACTTAGAGTGCGTTCCTCGAGGTCACGGGATCCAGCCAGTGCTCCAGGTGTGTAAAACAAACCTTCTCCAGGGAAGTCTGGGTTTTACATTATCTTAGGGTACTAAGAGTGGTTTTCTCGAGGTTGCGAGATCCAGACAATGCTACAGTTGTAAAAAACACATCTTCTCCAGGGAAGTCTGGGTTTTACATTACCTTAGGGTACTAAGAGTGGGTTGCTCGAGGTCACGAGATCCAGCCAATGCTCCAGGTGTAAAAAAACATATCTTCTTCAGGGAAGTCTGTGTATTACATCACCTTAGGGTACTAAGAGTGGGTTCCTAGAGGTCACGAGATCCAGCCAATGCTCCAGGTGTAAAGAACACATCTTTTACAGGGAAGTCTGGGTTTTTCATTACCTTAGGGTACTAAGAGTGGGTTCCTCGAGGTCGCGAGATCCAGCCAATGCTCCAGGTTTGAAAAACACATCTTCTCCAGCGAAGTCTGGGTTTTAAACTACCTCAGGGTACTTAGAGTGGGTTCCTCGAGGACACGAGATCAAGCCAATGCTCCAGGTGTAAAGAACTCCACTTCTCCAGGGAAGTCTGGGTTTTACATTACCTTAGGGTACTAAGAGTGGGTTGCTCGAGGTCACGAGATCCAGCCAACATCTTCTGCAGGGAAGTCTGGTTTTTCCAGTACTTTAGGGTTCCTGGAGTGAGTTCCTCGAGGACACGAGATTGATTCAATGCCCCAGGTGTAAAAAAGACATCTTCTCCGGGGAAGTCTGGTTTTTCTAGTACTTTAGGGTTCCTGGAGTGAGATCGTCGAGAACTCGAGATTGGTCCAATGCCCCAGGTGTGAAAAACACATCTTCTCCGGGGAAGTCTGGTTTTTCCAGTACTTTAGGGTTCCTGGAGTGAGCTCCTCGAGGACACGAGATTAAACCAATGCCCCAGGTGTAAAAAACACATCTTCTTAGGAGAAGTCTGGTTTTTCCAGTAATTTAGGGTTCCTGGAGTGAGCTCCTCGAGGACACGAGATTAAACCAATGCCCCAGGTGTAAGAAACCCATCTTTTCCAGGGAAGTCTGGTTTTTCCAGTACTTTAGTGTTCCTGGAGTGAGTTCCTCGAGGGCACGAGATTGAACCAATGCTTCAGGTGTAAAAAACACATCTTTTCGGGGAAGTCTGCATTTTCCTGTACCTTAGGGTTCCTGGAGTGAGTTCCTCGAGGACACGAGATTAAACCAATGCTTCAGGTGTAAAAAACACATCTTTTCGGGGAAGTCTGCGTTTTCCAGTACCTTAGGGTTCCTGGAGTGAGTTCCTCGAGGACACGAGTTTGATCCTATGCCCCAGGTGTAAAATGCACTCTTCTCCGAAGAAGTCTGGCTTTTCCAGTACTTTAGGATTCCCGAAGTGAGTTCTTGAGGACACGAGATTGAACCAATGCCCCAGGTGTAAGAAACCCATCGTCTCCAGGCAAGTATGGTTTTTCCAGTACTTTAGTGTTCCTGGAGTGAGTTCCTCGAGGACACGAGATTGAACCAATGTCCCATGTGTGAAAAACACATCTTCTCCGGGAAAGTCTGGTTTTTCCAGTACTTAAGGGTTCCTAAAGTGAGTTCTTCGAGGACACGAGATTGACTCAATGCCCTAGGTGTAAAAAACAAATCTTCTTCGGGGAAGTCTGGGTTTTCCAGTACTTTAGGGTTCGTGGCGTGAGTTCTTCGAGGCCACGAGATTGAACCAATGTCCCAGGTGTAAAACACACATCTCCTGCAGGGAAGTCTGGTTTTTCCAGTACTTTAGGGTTCCTGGAGTGAGTTCCTCGAGGACACGTGATTGATTCAATGCCCCAGGTGTGAAAAAGACATCTTCTCCGGGGAAGTCTGGTTTATCTAGTACTTTATGGTTCCTGGAGTGAGATCGTCGAGAAATCGAGATTGGTCCAATGCCCCATGTGTGAAAAACACATCTTCTCAGGAGAAGTCTGGTTTTTCCAGTAATTTAATGCTCCTGGAGTGTGCTCCTCGAGGACACGAGATTAAACCAATGCCCCAGGTGTAAGAAACCCATCTTCTCCAGGAAAATCTGGTTTTTCCAGTACTTTAGTGTTCCTGGAGTGAGTTCCTCGAGGACACGAGATTGAACCAATGCCTTAGGTGTAGGAAAAACCCATCTTATCCAGGGAAATCTGGTTTTTCCATTACTCTAGGGTTCCTGGAGTGAGTTCCTCAAGGACTCGAGATTGATCCAATGCCCAAGGTGTACAAAACACATTTTCTGCGGGGATGTCTGGTTTTTGCAGTAACTTAGGGTTTCTGAAGTGAGATCCTCGAGGACACGAGATTGATCCAATGCCCCAGGTGTAAAAAACACATCTTCTCCGGAGAAGTATACGTATCCATACAATTCAATATCCATTTGAACTATTTCAGTGTTTAGTTCCCTTTCTAGAAAAAAATAATTATTCCAAACATTTCGAAAACTCCATATTTCCTCACTATGTTCTGTTTTGCCTCGCATTTTTGCAAGGTATACCTACACACTTGAAAGAATAATAATTTCCTGTTTCTAATTGCAGATCTAAACTCACAGCTTGACTGTTCGCCTAATGGCGAGCCTATTCCTGGTGTTCCACATCGCGAATCTTCTTCATCGGACAGCCATCTTCCTCCTGACAGGTCTTTTTCTCCAGTCAGACCCGATACACCTGCTGAGCCTGCGTGACGTGGCAGGTCCAGGTCTTCTTATGCTAGGCTCATTGCTTTACCTACCAGAATTGAAACTTGTGACGCACTCTAATATAACCTTGACTAACTTGATTCTATTTGGCTTACTTCCAATGTCAATCCCCGCCGAATATTCGAACTTCGAAGATACACTTCTCCTGTGGTTAAGCCAGTTCGATTACTTGTGGGAAGACATGGGTTTAAGCTTATGCCCACCAAGGAACAAATTGTATTATCAACAGCTGATGGTGACATCTTTGGTGTATTGGTCAGGTAAGAGTCTCGAAAGAGGGCATAGTATTTCATTCGACAAAACAACCGTCACCGCAAAAACGTACAATATTTTTTCAAGAAAATACAGAGAAGCAACAGAAATCTTGAAACACCCTAATAAAATTACCAGGGACAATGGATATAATACCAATACGATATCGCTTTCCGCTTTCCCGTGTTTCCAAAGAAAGACTTCATTGGCCAAGCTAGTTCGATCAGTCTACACGATGGGGTACTTTGGCCAATCACAAGCACGGTCAGAGCAAAAGCATTTCGAATTACTAGTTTTATCTAGCTTTGGTTATTTAACTCTGCGATACACAGTGAAAGATATTCATGTGGTCAAAACTATGCCCTCATATAACATTACACCCGATGACAAGAACCAACTTGCCATGGATTTCAGAAGTTTTGCACGTGAAACACGTGAAATGCACCTGCAAACAAGGTAAAAGCTTTCATAAATGAAAATGAAGCATGGAAATTATCATAAGTTTGAAATAACCTGTACCCATAATAATTAGCAAGACTTTTTCAATTCATTTTATATTCATGAACTTCGTGAAGCAAGTTGTTTTCCTAACTGAATTCTGACTAAGAAATTATCGAAATTTCCTAAACTGGAAAATGGTACAGAGATTATGAGAGAAGTAAAATTTATAATTTTCTAACCTGCTTCACGAAGTCCCAGAATACCAATCGAATCATTCAAAATTGTGCAAGGGACCAAAAATTAAACGTTTTAGTATAAAGGTGGTTTTTTTTCTAAAATTTTTTTTTGTTGATCGACAAAATGGAACACCTCTTTCGAGATAACCAAAAAGATGCATGCGTGCGCGTAGCACACTTTCGCTATTTTTCCTTTTTTTGCAAGGGAGTGTTTAGCGAAAATAATGAAACAATTGTTGTCGCTTTTCCGTGATGCTGATTGTGTAATTTCTAAAACTAGAAAAATGAAATATTGTCAAATTCACAGACATGATCAAACAGTTTATTTAAAATTGAGGGTTGAGTTGAGTGTATTCCTCAGTTTTCAATCATACATTTTGTTAAATTGAATTATTGGTGTAGCAGACTGTCGTTTAGACGCTTGACTTCAAAACGACACATGAGTTCTCTACGGCGGCAAGAGTTGAATTTTCTTCCAAAATATTTTTATTTTTAACCAAATAAATAAATTTTCTACCAATTTTTTTCAAATCTGAAGCCAAAAAGACGAACTTTTTATAAAAAAATTTTATTTTGAACTGGAAAATATCCATTTTCTACAAAAAAGTACATTATTAAACAAATAGTTGAATTTTCTACCAAATAGTTGCACTTTTAACCGAAAAATATGAAATTTCTACCAAAAGAGATGAATTTTCAACAACAAAAAATGAATTTTTAACAAGAGTTGAATTTTCTTCCAAAATATTTTTATTTTTAACCAAATAAATAAATTTTCTACCAATTTTTTTCAAATCTCAAGCCAAAAAGACGAACTTTTTATAAAATTTTTTTATTTTTAACTGGAAAATATAAATTTTCTACAAAAAAGTACATTATTAAACAAATAGTTGAATTTTCTATCAAATATTTGCACTTTTAACTAAAAAATATTAAATTTCTACCAAAAGAGATGAATTTTCAAACAAAAAAAAAAACTAATTTTCAACAAGAGTTGAATTTTCTTCCAGAATATTTTAATTTTCAACCAAACAAATCAATTTTCTACCAATTTTTTTCAAATCTCAAGCCAAAATGACGAACTTTTTATCAAAATTTTTTATTTTGAACTGGAAAATATACATTTTCTACAAAAATGTACATTATTAAACAAATAGTTGAATTTTATACAAAATAGTTGCACTTTTAACTAAAAAATATTAAATTTCTACCAAAAGAGATGAATTTTCAAACAACAAAAAAACGAATTTTTAACAAGAGTTGAATTTTTTTCCAAAATATTTGAATTTTCAACCCAGAAAGATCAAATAGTTGTGAAAAAGATAAAATTTCAAGAAAACAGTTAAATTTTCTACCAATTTTTTTGAAATCTCAAGCCAAAATGATGAATTTTCTACCTAAAATTTGAATTTTGAACTCGAAAATATAAATTTTCTACAAAAAAGTATAATATTAAACAAATAGTTGAATTTTCAAACCAGACGAATTTTTTTTACCAAACAGTTGCATTTTTAACCAAAAAATATTAAATTTCTAACAATAGAAATAAATGTTTAACAAAAGAGTTGAATTTTCTTTCAAAATATTTTAATTTTCAACCCGGAAGGACCAAATAATTGTGAAAAAGATAAAATTTCAAGAAAACAGTTAAATTTTCAACCAAATAAATAAAAAAATTTGAAATCTCAAGCCAAAAATACGAATTTTCTACAAAAAATTTTGAATTTTGAACTCGAAAATATAAATTTCCTACAAAAAAGTATAATATTAAACAAATAGTTGAATTTTCAAGCCAGACGAATTTTTTTTGCCAAACAGTTGCATTTTTAACCAAAAAAATATTGAATTTCTACCAATAGAAATTAATTTTTAAACCAAAAAAGCGATTTTTTAACAAAAGAGTCGAATTTTCTTTCAAAATATTTTAATTTTCAACCAAATAAATCAATTTTCTACCAATTTTTTTCAAATCTCAAGCCAAAAATACTAACTTTTTATAAAAATTTTTTATTTTCAACTCGAAAATATAAATTTTATACAAAAAGTGCACTATTAAACAAATGGTTGAATTTTCTACCAAATAGTTGCATTTTTAAACAAATAATATATAATTTATACCAAAAGAGATGAGAATTTTCAAACCAAAAAGACGAATTTTTAACAAGAGTTGAATTTTCTTCCAAAATATTTTAATTGGATTTTGAAGAAGGTTAAACGTTTTTAAACTATTTTAGGTTATGATCACATTTTTGACCGGAAATTGGTACAGATTTCAAAGGTTTACAATTTTGAAACAATTTTAGGTTATGTTGACAATTTAGACACACTGGAAATCGGTATTTTTAATAAAAAAATAATTGGATTTCAAAGACGATAAAAAATTTTTGAACTATTTTAGGTTATGCTCGCGTTTTTGACCGGAAATTTGTACAGATTTCGAAGAAGGTTTACAATTTTGAAAAAAATTTAGGTTATGTTAACATTTTACAGAAAAAAACAGTATTTTAATACAAAAATCATTATAGTTCAAAGATAAAAAATTTTTTTTTAACAGTTTCAGGTTATATTCACGTTTTTCACGGAAAACCGTATTCAACTTCTGAACAATTTCAGGTTATGTTGTCGATTTAGGCACACCGGATATTGGTATTTTTGGAAAAAAATCATTGGATTTCAAAGAAGATTAAACATTTTTGAACTATTTTAGGTTATGTTCACGTTTTTGACAGGAAATTGGTACAGATTTCAAAGAAGGTTTACAATTTTGAAACAATTTTACGTTATGTTGGCGGTTTAGATATACCGAAAATTGGTATTTTTAGTAAAAAAAAATCATTGGATTTTACAGATGATTAAAAAATTTTAAACTATTTTAGGTTATGTCAACATTTTACACACAAAAACGGTATTTTAATACAAAAATCATTATAGTTCAAAGAAGATTTTCGGGTCTTTAACAGTTTCAGGTTATATTCGCGTTTTTCACAGAAAATCATATTCAAATTTTCAACAGTTTCAGGTTATGTTGGCGATTCAGACACCGGAAAATAGTATTTTTAGTAAAAAAAATCATTGGATTTCAAAGAATATTAAACATTTTTGAACTATTTTAGGTTATGTTCACGTTTTTCACCGGAAATTGGTACAGATTTCAAAGAAGCTTTGCAATTTTTAAACAAATCATTGGACATCAAAGACGATAAAACGTTTTAAAATTATTTTAGGTTATGCTCGCGTTTCTGAACGGAAATTGGTACAGATTTCAAAGAAGTTTTACAATTTTAAAACAATTTCAGGTTATGTTGGCGATTTAAACACATCGGAAATTGATATTTTTAGTAAAAAATCATTGGATATCAAAGACGACTAAACATTTTTGGACTATTTTAGGTTATGTTAACATTTTACACACAAAAAAAAACGATATTTTAATATAAAAATCATTATAGTTCGAAGAAGATTTTCAGTTTTTTTTTTTTAAACAGTTTCAGGTTATATTCACGCTTTTCACAGAAAATCGTATTCAACTTTTTTACAATTTCAGGTTATGTTAATGATTTAGAGTGTTTAGACAAACCGGAAATTGGTATTTTTAGTAAAAAATCATTAAACTTCAAAGATCATTAAACATTTTAAAACTATTAGCGATTTATACAAACCGGAAATTGGTATTTTTAGTAAAAAAATCATTGGATTTCAACGAAGATTACATATTTTTCCACTATTTTAAGTTATGCTCACGTTTTTAACCAGAAATTAATATAGATTTCAAAGGTTTACAATTTTGAAACAATTTTAGGTTATGTTGCCGATTCAGGCACACTGGAAATCGTTATTTTTAATAAAAATTATTGGATTTTGAAGAAGGTTAAACGTTTTTAAACTATTTTAGGTTATGATCACATTTTTGACCGGAAATTGGTACAGCACTCTTGCCCACTTCGATAGCATATTATTCGCAATACCTCTCAATCTTGACATTAGACATAATTCAGGTAGTCGTTGTTCTTGCCTCTATGGTCAGGCTTCTTTTAGCTGCTTCCATTCTCCAATTATACTTTGAATTATTCCTGCCTATTCCAATAATAATCATTTTCAAGTATCTACCTTGTATTCTTTCCATTACTTTCTTTCTTTGCCAACCTTATAGCTCCACATCATACAGTAATGCTGCCTTGGCCAAAATGTCTAAGAAGGACAGAATTTTTCCTAGAATATTTGTATTAGCTCTTTTCATTAATCCCCATGCTGCATTGATCGTATTTTAGGTTTTTCCTGTTAAAGTGTTTAGATGTTTGTTCAAGGTCCCTCCCGTAAAAACCGAGAAGCCTAAATACTTGTATCAATCTACGATCTCGAATTTCTTTCCAGACATTTTTATTCTTTACTTTCCTTCATTTTGCTTACCTTTCGAAATACCATTATTTTTACCTTGCTAACATTTATTGAAAGCTTATTTTTAGGACCATATATATTTCTAAGGTTAAGCATTTCCTTTAAATATTCCTGGAAGTCGGCTTCTAAACTTAAATCATGTCCAAGTTTTAGTGCACATACTTTCGTCTTTCCTATAACAGTGCCTTTCTCCTTCTGTTTAGTCCATTGTTCCTCCATGTCTTCAGTAAAAATGTTAAAGATTGTTGGGTTTAATGGCCAACCCTGTTTTACCATAGGCTCTGTTCGCAAACTCTGTATTTCCTTTCTCTGTCATTATTTCATTTTGTTTCTTCCTGTACAGATTTGTCGTCATTATCAACATTCTACCCTTTATCCCAGTTTTTCTTAGTTTCTGCATTAAAATATCCCCATATTTGAAGTCAAGAGCTTTTTTAAAGTCCACGAAGGCAACGTGCACCTTACCACCCTCTTTTCCACATCTTATTTATTATAGAATTCAGTGCAAATATATGGTCTTTTGCAGCTCCATCTTTTCTAAAACCTTTCTGTATATATACCTTTTTTCTTCAACTGCCCTCCACAATTGTTTGTGTCCTTTTCATCCCCTACTTTAAACATAGCAACGATTCTAGCTTTCTCGCATCCTATTATCCGTTCCGTCCACATTCCATTAATACATCTGTGCACTTCTTCAAATCAGCATCTCGATAAGCCTTGTGCGAATTCACTAGTTACTTTATCCTCCCCAGCAGCTTTCCCTTCTTTAATTTCTCTCACACAGTTCACTACTTGCTTAAAACTTATTTCTTCATTCAATTCTTCTTCCTGTTTAATGCCGTCCTCGTTGTCCTTAGTAAAATTAAATTTACTTCTAGGTTCTATTGGGTGCTGTGTATTATCAATATCAACTGAATAGCTGTTTTTAACTAAATTTTAGCCGTTCATACTGGAGTCGCGCTTTACCAGTTCCCGATATACCAGACAATGTGGTCCAAGGGGGCGAGAGAGAGGCGCTGCGTGCGTGAGCGCAGCAAGCTCGCAACAACGCAGAGGTGTATGACATGAACAGTCAGCACCCTTGACGGGTTGCAATGCAGTCTTGATGACTTGAACAATTGCAAATTGAAAGCGCTTACAGTGGAAAATTTGATATGCCATAGGGGGAAGTCTTGCCATGTTTGTAGAGGATGGGTGCATAGTGAATAGATATCGAGGGAGGTGGAAGGAGGGTGTGATGTGTATCTCATAGGATAGAAAGAGATAGCTAATGACGCAAGAAGAAGTCCAGGATGCTCCAGTAGGTTCCCGCCGTTTAATTATGTGGAGTTTTGCAGTAAAGAATCTAAATCCTCGCATAAACAATTCTCTTCACCTATAATTTAAAAAAGGGTATACTACTAATATTTAATATTGTTTTTGTATTACATTCGCATTGTAATCTTACATATGACTGGTGACTGGATACAAAAATTAATGATAGTTGAAGACATCAATCTTTCATCAATGCTTCATCCAGCCAGTCTCTTCCGAAAACAGATGAAAAAATCTGCTCGCCTTATAGTGCACAGTAAGGTGGTAAAAAAAAGTTCGAAATCCGTTTGGAATAATTGCTAGATGATTAAAAAAAATGAATACGTATTTTTTTCGATCAGACGAATTTTAGGGATTCCTCCCACCCCAAAAATTTTCACATTGGAATTACATAGGGAATCCTCCCATTTGAATGCGTATGAGACTCGACGGTGTACATTACAATGAAACGGGTTTACATTACCCCATTAACTACTCGACTAACTATGAACACATTTAGGTAGCAGTTTTTGTTACTGGGTTCCCAAAAAAGGTTTATAATTCGTAACCAGAAAAGGGACTTAATTTGTGTTATATTAAATAATTTAACGTCCGGGTTCAATAGCGGAATTTTACGATCAGCTTTATCTACATTTTGTCTTATTTCAAGAATCTAATAAATTCTTGTCTTCCGATACTTGAAACTTATTTTTCTAACTTTTGAGTGATCAAGAAAGGTACATAATTTGTGTTAAAGTAGAAAATGTAAATTTTAGGCTAAATAGCCGAGTTTCACGGTCAAATTTATTTAAATTTGGTTGTGTTTCGGAAATCTAATATTTCTTTGTCTTCCGACACTCAAAAACTCCTTTTCTAACTTGTTTCTTGTTCACTAACATAATATTTTTTGTTACTGGGTGACCAAAAAACGACAACTTTTTGTTCAATTAGAAAATTTTACTCTGACGCCCAGCAGCCCAGTTTTACGGTCAACTTTAACCAAGTTTGGTTGCGTTTCGGATATCTTAATATTTTTTTGTCTACCGATACTCGATAATTCTTTTTTTTTAATTCAGTAGCGTAGTCCGACTGTCAGTATTATCCAAATATGGTTCTGTTTTAAAAATCTAATATTTTTCTGTCTACCGACACTCAACAATTCTTTTTCTAATTTTTTTCTGCTCAATAGGGTAATATTTCTCAAATGTGAATTAGAAAAGTTTTTAATTGCGAATTAAAAAGTTCGATTAGAAAATCTAACTTCCAGGTTCGTTCGGTGGTCATGTTTAATTAGTTTACTGGAAAATTTGACCAAGGATATATAGCCCAGCTAATAATTCATGTGTAGGAACCTCCGAGGATCCTGGACATGTCCATGGACACGAACCTGCACAAAAACCTGTGCAGGTAATCTTGACGGTTCCTGTAAAGGAATTTGGCGAAGGAAACTGTAAATGATCCTGCAAAGTAATCTGTATGCAAGCCTTCATCCTAAATCCCTCACAAGCATCAAATTTGACGTTGACAATTCTTATGCACTTCATTCTCCACGAATGTTCGAAATATCGAAAAGCAGTTTAAAATGATCAAAAACATGTTTAAGTTCGATAAACAGCAAATGTGACGCTGAAAGGCTCAATGACATTCACTCACTCCGAAAATGCTCTAGAGTCTAGACCACGGTGCTCCCAATCCCAACTCTCACTGCATTTTTTTATATAAATGCTGACTTGAAATGAGTAATGAAATTCATATTCACGTTTGGTTTCGAATGGGATTTCTGTTTGACTGTGGGTTTAAACAAAAAAGGATGCATTTTCATTTATTTATTTAGTAAATGTAGTGATTTCAATATACATTATTTTCAAAATCGTCAATATTACCTGTATCGAGCTATCCCTTCAGGTGTCCTTGAATTCCTTGAATTCTTTGACTTCTTTGAATTCTTTTAATTATTCGAATTCCTTGAATTGGTCGAATTCCTTTTTTTGGTCAAATTCCTTGCATTCTTTGAATTCCTTGAACTCTTGGAGTTCCTTGAATTCTTTGAAGTCCTCAAATCCTTTTAATTCCTTAAATTCTTCGAAATCCTGAAATTCTTAGAGATCCTTAAATTATTTGAAATATTTGAATTCTTTGCGTTGCTTGAATTCCTCAAACCCCTTGTATTCGTTGAACTCGTCAAATTCCTCGAATTATCTGAATTCTTCGAATTCTTGAAGGACCTTAAATTATTCGAATTTCTGGAATTCTTCAAGTTCCGTGAATTTGTTAGGATCCATGAATTCTTTGATTTCCTTGTATTCGTTAAATTCGTTAAATATCTCAAATTCTTTGAATTTCTTGAATTCTTAGAATTCCTTGAATTGGTTGTACTCCTTGAATTCTTTGAAATCCTTGTATTCGTTGAATTCGTTAAATTTTTCGAATTGCTTGGATTATTCCAAATCCTTGAATTCTTTGAATTACTTCAATTCGTTAGGATCCACGAATTCTTTGATTTCCTTGAATTCGTTGAGTTCTATGAATGCTTTGGGTTCCTTGAAGTTTTGAGATCTTTCAATTCTTTGAATTCCTCAAATTCTTTGAAATCTTTCAGTTGCTTGAATTGTTTGACCTCCTTGTATTCGTTGAATTCGTTAAATTCCTCGAATTCCTTAAATTTCTTGAATTCTTCGAATTTCTTGATTTCTTTAAATTCCTGGAATTTCTTGAATTAATCGAATTCCTTGAATTCTTTGAATTCCTAAAATACCTTAAATTATTCGTATTTCTAGAAATCTGTAAGTTCCTTGAATTTGTTATGATCCATGAATTCTTTGATTTCCTTGAATTCGTTGAGATCTATGAATGCTTTAAGTTGCTTGAATTCTCGAGTTCCTTCGATTCTTTGAATTCCTCAAATTCTTTGAAATCCTTCAATTTAATGAATACTTTCAATTGCTTCAATTCTTTAAACTCCTTTATTCGTTGAATTCGTTAAATTCCTCGAATTCGTCAAATTTCTTGAATTCTTCGAATTTCTTGATTTCTTCAAATACCTGGAATTTCTTGAATTAATCGAATTCCTCGAACTCTTTGAATTCCTGAAATACCTTAAATTATTCGAATTTCTAGAATTCTGTAAGTTCCTTGAATTTGTTAGGATCCATGAATTCTTTGATTTCTTTGAATTCGTTGAGATCTATTAATGCTTTAAGTTGCTTAAATTATCGAGTTACTTCGATTCTTTGAATTCCTAAAATTCTTTGAAATCCTTCAATTCAATGAATACTTTCAGTTGCTTGAATTCTTTAAACTCCTTTATTCGTTGAATTCGTTAAATTCCTCGAATTCCTTAAATTTCTTGAATTCTTCGAATTTCTTAATTTCTTTAAATTCCTGGAATTTCTTGAATTAATCGAATTCCTTGAATTCTTTGAATTCCTAAAATACCTTAAATTAGTTTCAAGAATTACATTAAACAAACGGAATTGCCTTCAACTTCACTCAAGTCTACATACCGGAGACATAAACTATTTAAAAAATCCGTTGGTTTCGTAGCACCTATAGAACGAAAATTGAGACCACGATATGAACAGGTTTCCGATAAGAAAAGTCAGATATATAAAAATGTTCCAGTACCTTGTACTTTTATGTATGTGCAAAACATTTATTTAGTAGCATTGTTTTACGTTCAAGACTTAAAGGTCTTCGGTTTTGATGAAATTTTAGAACCGCTGATAAAGGATGTCAAAATTCATGCAGCATAGGGAATGAAATTATTTAATCGCATTGTAAAAGGAATAATTGCTGTTCTAAGTTTTGATAATTTAGGTGGAAATATTTTAATGGGTTTGTCAAAGTCATTTTCTGCAGTACACTATTGTCGGATTTGCACGGCTATAAAGCAGCAAGCACAGACTATGCTAATTGAAGATAAAAATCTTCCTCTACAGATAGTAGTACTTATGAGAAGCATTGTGAAGAACTTAGAAGGGAAAGAAAGTTCATACAATGAAGCGCAAATCAAAGCTGGATGAACTAAAGTACTTCGATTTTTTTGAAAGAATTAGTTCAAATGTAATGCGTGCTGTTTTAGAGGGTTTGAGACCATTTAAAATTAAATTATTTCTTTGCTTCATTATCATTGATTTGAGCTTAATAACCTTAGAACAAATGAACAATCGAATTCCATCATTCTTTTATGACTTCATAGACAAAAGTGACAAACCAAGTCCGGTTTTATTAGAAGAAGCTGGTTGCTTAATTGGAGAACGAGCTGCACAGAATTGTTGCCTTTTGCGCTTTTTACCTCTTATTTCAGGCGAAATTTTGCATCCATCACATTCCTCTTACTATATAGTGATGAAAAAATGGAGAGTTCTAGAGTTACTTTTTTATATTATGGACATTATTTTTTCACCTGTGAGTTCCGAGGGAATGATCACATAGCTAAAACTTTCAATAGAAGAACATCACTCAGCTTTTCAAGTAGAATTCCAAAGAACTTCAATCCCAAAGCATTATTTCATGATCCATTACCCCATGATAATTCAGAAAATGGGCCCATTGGTCTTCCTATGAACAATGCGATTTGAAACTGAGCACAATTATTCGAAAAAATTAGGTAATAGTTATCATAACTTTATAAATATTTGTAAAACATTAACTGAGCAACATCAAAGATTTATTTACTACCACTGAAAGTTAATATACGAAAGTTTGGAGGAACAGCTTGAAGTAACCTCTGGTAAAGTTATGAACTACTGTGATATTATGGAATACTGCAATATCGAAGAGTCAACTAGCATAACATTGAGTCCAAAAGCTCAGATAATTGTGACAACTTAAATCCATTATAGACATTAATATAGGCTAGGGTTTTGAATTTTATACGGAATGGATGATGTTTCCGCAATGTTATTTGTCACGAAAATTGATCAGACTTTTGTAAGTAATTTAGATCCTTATGCAATTTGTAAAAAATCGAAAAGTCGATACTACTCCGAAACTTATTATGCCTATTCTGTGGAGGTCGATGAAGATTATAAAGACGCTTTCTTTTTAGTTAATTTGCAGAGCTAGAGTCATGTTCCTGCTCACGGATTGCACTATAGTCTCGGGAACATTGTTGATAGTTTTATTCTACCAAAGTATCAGATATTCATAACATGAAAAAGGACTAGAATACGTGTAAATTTGACATGACTACAGTTTTATAGTACAGGCTCGAAACATTGCGTAATTTTCCTCTACAATTTTAAAGTCTGCCATAGAAACAGTCATGCTTTCATCGTAATCTTAGGTAATCTTTAGAGTTTACAACAAACATTGTCTTCAACATAATGATTCGAATAATAATAATTTATCTTTATTAGGTTCACTATGTCATCACATGGCATATTGAAAACCCTACACAATCTTATTAAATCCATTGCATTCCAGTGAATGTAAGTAAAGTCATTGTATTCTGTGAAATGACTATAATTCTGACGACATCCCTACAAATGCCTTTAAATCTGTGGTAGAATCACAACTTCTATTAGAAAAGTAATTTAAAAAACGAATTTTCAAGCAAAGATATGAACTTTCAACTAAAATTATGAATCTTCAAAAAATAAATGATTTATTAAGAAAGTAGTTTAACCTTCAACCAATTAGTTCATGCCTTAACTGAGAAAGATTGCAGGTGAATTTTCAATACCGGAATATGATTTTTCAATAAATAATTAATTTTTTGCAAGAACTTTGAATCTCTTGCAATAATGGAAACCAAATTTAATTAATAAAATCCTATGGGATCTCTTAAATTGTGCTAACATCTATTAAAATTCTAATAAAATGAAAAAAAATTCTTTCTATCTGTTGAAAATCCGCGAAATCTTTGAAATCTTGAAATATATGATACACGATTAGATAAAATTCATATCTTCAATTTCAAAAACATATTTTCAAGGTGTCTACTTGACCCAGAAATGAAAGAATTTTTTTTCTGACTGCACTAATATGGAAAAATACGGTGCACATATGGTACACTCCTACGAGCCATCGATAAAATAATTAAGACAATTGGGTTGACTAAATCTTACTTTTTTCTGTGTGGAGGGGATGTATAATCTCACTTAGGAAAAAATTTAGTAAAAAAATAACTAGATCCAAAGATATTACAAATCAGAGAAAAGTTCAGCAGTAAATCAATTTTCTAGTCCGAAAAATAAATTTTATTTAAAGGAAAATGCGTGATTTATTGCTTTGTAAGTTTTCTACTAATATTACAAAAAATAAAAAAAAGAAGGTTTTCTTATGAAAGTGATGGAAACTTCTCACATTGACCTATTTTGAATTGTTTATAAAGATTTCTATGTGCTCACCAAAAATGAAATTATCAAATTTTTAGTTAAAACAATTAATTTTTAACCTTAAATACGACTTTTGGACCAAAGAATTAAATGTTCGACCGAGAATGATTAATTTTCAACTAAGAAGATTTAGTTTCTGCCAAAAAGATTTAGTTTCTACCAAAAAGTTTAATTTTCTATTAAAAGAAAGTCAGTGAAGTTTTTAACCGAAGAAATTAATTTTCAACAAAATACGTCAATTTTAAACCAAATATTTGAATTTTCAATTAAAAAATATTATTCTTCAACAAAAAGTGGAATAGTTAATTTTTCAGTTCGGAAAATAATCTTCAATGAAAAGAAAATTAGTAACCTATTAAACTTTTTTTTCGAAAAGGACAAATCAACAACAAAAAAGTGCAATTTTTAACCAAATAATTAAAGCCGCAAAATAGTTAAATTTTCAAGTAAAATGATGAACCTTGAGGAAAGAATTACATTTTTGACAAAGAAGTTTACATAAATGATATACATGTTAAACGTAAGTATTGAACTTTGAACAAAAAAGTTCAAAGCAAAGCTCAAAGCAGTTTATTTGAAAGACAAAAATTCGTTTTTTTTACATTTTAGTGGATCTTTAGCCTATAATATTATAAAGAATCATCTACAAATTTGGAGATAAATTGACTAGATGAATCTCAAGAGCCCTTTCTCAGGAAATTTCGATTTGTTAATCATTTATAGAGTTATTTAACCTTTTATGTCCAAAATTCTCTTTATAACGGTTCAGTCGACTTGTAGTCCACAATATTCAACCAATATTTCTGGAAATTTGAGAATAATTTGACTAGACTATGCTCCAGTGCCTTTCTTCACGAAATTTTTAATTTTTAATTATTGCTAGAGTTATTTCACTTTTTACACCCGAAATTCGCCTTTCAACTGTTCAGTCAACCTGTAGCCTACAATATTCAACAGATTCGCCTAAAAATTTAGAGATACATTGGCTAGGTGTATATCGAGTGCCATTTTCCAAGAAATTTTGATTCGTTAAGTATTTCTAGAGTTATTTCACTATAAATACCAAAAATTCGCTTTTTCAATATTTTAGTCGATCTGTAGCCTATAACATTACACAGAATCATCTACAAATTTAGAGATAGATTGACTAGATGAATCTCAGGAGCCCTTTTTCAGGAAATATTGACTCATTTGGTATTTCTAGAGTTATTTCACTTTTTATGTCCAAAATTTGATTTTTAAGCAGTTCAGTCGACCTATGTAGCCTGCAATATTCAATTGTTTCATTTGAACATTTTGGGATGAATTAACTACGTCAAGTTCTAGTGTCACATTTTAGAAAATTTGAATTCATTAATAATTTCTAGAGTTATTTTACTTTTTAGAACCAAAATTCTATTCTTCAGCAGTTCAATCGACTTTAAACCTACCATACATATGCAATCGATTCATCTGAAAATTTCAGAATAAATTCAGTGGATGAATCTCAACTGCCAGTTTTTATCATATTTTAATTATTTTCTTATTTTTACCGTCAATTCACTGTATGTGCCCAAAATTCGATTATTCTGCAATTTAGTCGACCTGTGGCCAAAATAATATACTGATTCATCTAAAAATTTAGAGATAAATTAACTAGATGAAGCTCAAGAGCCTTTCTTTGAGCAAATTCTGATTTGTAAATTATTTCTAGAGTTATTGCATTTTTCATGTCCAAAATTCGACTTTTCAGCAGTTTAGTCAACATTTTGCCTACAATATTCAAGTAATTTGTCCAAAAATCTTCAGATAAATTTACTAGATCAATTTCAAGAGCTCTTTTTCATGAAAATTTAAATTTGTTAATTATTTCGAGAGTTATTTCCCTTTTTATGCCCGAAATTAGATTTTTGAGTGATTCAGTCGACCTATAGATTACAATATTGAATCGATTCATCGATTTTTTTTAATATATTGACTAGATGAACTTTCAGTGCCATTGTTTAGGAAATTTTGATTCATTAATTTTTTCCAGAGTGATTTTACTTTTTATGCCTAAAATTCGACATTTTAGCCGCACAGTCGATCTTAAGCCTACAATATTGAAGCGATTTGTCTAAAAATTTTAGGAATTATCAAGAAGATAAAGATCCATGGCGTCTACTCAAGAAATTTTGATTTGTTAATTATTACTAGAGTTACTTCACTATAAATCACCAGAATTTGATTTTTGATTTGAAATTTTTTTCATGTGAAAATGTTATTATACATCGACCAGATACAGCTCTAGTGCTGGTTTTGAGAAAATTTTGATTAATTTGTTATTTCTCCCTGGAACCTGTCGAAAAGCCCTAGAATGCCAGGATTGTTTAAAAGAGAAGAGTAAAGTTTTAAAATTCTTTTCAAACTGATAAAATCAACGGAAAATTGCTTCGAATTCGAAAAGAAAAACAATTTCAAATCAATATAAATTATTATTGTTGTGAAATTCAGTAAAAGTCATTAAATGTATCCCTGGAACACGTCGAAAAGCCCTAGAATGCCAGGAGTGTTCGAAAGAGAAGGGAAAAGTTTTGAAATTCCTTTCCAACTTATAAAATCAATGAAGAATTCCCTCGCATTCGAAAAAAAAACAATTTCAAATCAATATAGATCATTATTTTTGTGAAATTCAGTAAAAGTCATTATATGTATCCCTGGAACATGTCAAAAAGCCCTAGAATGCCAGTATTGTTTAAGAGAGAAGGGAGAAGACATGAAATTCCTTTCATACTAATAAAATCAATGGAGAATTCCCTCGAATTCGAAAAGAAAAACAATTTGAAATCAATATAAATTATTTTCATTGTGAAATTCATTTAAAGTCATTAAATTTATCCCTGGAACCTGTCAAAAAGCCCTAGAATGCCAGGACTGTTTAAAAGGGAGGGGAAAAGTTCTGACATTCCTTTCAAAGTAATAAAATCAATAGAGAATTCCCTCGCATTCGAAAAAAAAAAATATTTCAAATTAATATAAATTATTATTATTGTAAAATTCAGTTAGAGTCATTAAATTTATCACTGGAACCTGTCAAAAAACCCTAGATTGCCAGGATTGTTCAAAAGAGAAGGGAAAAGTTTTGAAATTACTTTCAAACTGATAAAAGCAATGGAGAATTCCTTCGAATTCGAAAATAAAAACAATTTCAAAACAATATAAATTATTATTAATGTGAAAGTCAGTAAAAGTCATTAAATGTATCCCTGGAACATGCCGAAAAGCCCTAGAATGCCAGGATTGTTTAAAAGAGAAGGCAAAAGTTTTGAAATTCCTCTCAAGATAATAAAATCAATGGAGAATTTCCTTGAATCCGAAAAGAAAAACAATTTCAAATCAATAAAAATTTTTATTATTGTGAAATGCAGTAAAAGTCATCAAATGTATCCCTGGAACCTGTCAAAAAGCGCTAAAATGCCAGGATTGTTCAACAGAGAAGGGAAAAGATTTGGAATTCCTATTAAACTAATAAAATCAATGGAGAATTCCCTCGAATTCCAAGAGAAAAACAATTTCAAAATCAACATAAATTATTATTATTGTGAAATTCAGTGAAAGTCATTAAATGTATCCCCGGAACCTGTCGAAAAGCCCTAGAATGCCGGGAGTGTTCCAAAGAGAAGAGAAAAGTTTTGAAATTCCTTTCAAACTAATGAAATCAACGGAGAATTCCCTCGAATTCGAAAAGAAAGACAATTTCTAATCAATATAAATTATTATTATTGTGAAATTTAGTAAAAGTCATTAAATTTATCCCTGGAACCTGTCAAAAAGACCTACAATGCCAGGATTGTTCAGAAGCGAAGGATACAGTTTTGAAATGCCTTTCAAACTAATAAAACCAATGGGGAATTGTCTCGAATTCAAAAAGAAATACAATTTTAAATCAATTCAAATTATTAATATTCTGAAATTTAGTGAAATTCACTGAATGTATCCCTGGAACCTGTCAAAAAACCCTAGAATTCCAGGATTGTATAAAAGAGAAGAGCAAAGTTTTGAAATTCCTTTTAAACTAATAAAATAAAAATTTTTTCCCCCCCCCCCCCCAGCTAATAGTAAACACACCCCAGTTCATCCTCTAACACTTAAAAAATTCACAAAAAATATAATTATACAATAATACGAAAATCAGCAATTTTCTTGCACAAAATTATTTCGTTAGGCGCACAAAAATGGCCTAGAAAGTTTCATGAAATGAATAGTTGGGGCTGCAACCTTTTTATTAGTGAAGCATTCATTGGTTCTTATAACTGTTCAAATAGTAACACCGACTAAACAAGTAGTCGGTTTAGCAAGCCGTTTGTAGTACTGGTGACTAGTTTACGTTAGTAAAGTTTTAGTAGTCAGAGTTACTAATAAAATAGTAATCTGTACTACTAATTGCTTTCTCTATCAAATTGAAGTAGTTGGCATAACTATGTTATTTGCTACCTTGGTTGGTACGATTGAGAATGCGACAAAGGTACCAACATGCATCTTCAATTAGAAAGAAACCAGTGCCACCAGTGTCCACATGTTATCCCAATACTATAGTAAAATGAACCACGAATATCCCGATATTATAATAAAAAATCCTGCTGATATTCTAACATACTAGTGGATTTCCAATCAAGAAATAAAAAGGAATATATGAGAACACCAATTTTATTGATTTTAAGAAATTTTGAATGTATATTTTACATGGTATGAAAGCTCTGGAGGTTAGATATGTATCCGCAGATATCTGTGGCAATGGATAAAGCAAACTTTCCATGCCTTCCATCCACTGTTCAGCGATGCCTATTTCTGTTTCAACTAATTGCTTTTATTTTTCATTTTAATAAATAAAAAATTTTGTTTATTTATTCTGTTACTATAATGATTCAATTTATTGTAAACCCGATTAAACTCATTAAACTATATATTTATACATTTTTTGTACTTTTGAGGATAAGTTGACTGTAATGTAGAAAAAGCCGAAACTTCTGATGTTTTAAATCTTCAGCTTGCATGCATGAATTCATTGAAATTGATATACTAATATACATTTCTTTAGCCCTTTTTATGATTTTACCAAATTTTGCTTTATAGTTTTATCTATTGTACGTTGTACATTCTACTTAAATCTACACACGTATACATATAGAAAAACATAATAAATACATATACCCAGGGCCCCCACAAACTAGGGGCCCCCACAAATGTAACTAGTCGGTACATCAAAATCGCTGCGACATTGACAAACTTCTACATCGGCTCCTACTTCAATGACCTTTTTTTTCAGAAGGCAGTAAGAAATGACAAAAGGCCCCCACATTTTAACCGGCCCTAGGGCTCCCACACATCTAAATGCGGACTGAAAAGTTATGAAGACGACTCTACATACTACCTTCGATTCTTATTTGTAGCTCCGGGAAAATATTTGTTGTGAAATAATGAGGAGTTTGTTTATTTAAAGCACAGTGAGTACAAATTATTTGCAAAGGGCAGATATAACTATGAATTTATATAATTATAAGAAATTATATAATTAGGATATCTTGGGGATATCCTTGGCATATCCTGCATTTTAAATATGGGACATCGAATTATGAAATTTGAGATATCCCTGACTATAAAAATTGGGGCATTAATGGGATATCCTCAGCATATTCTGAGATATCATTGGGACATTCCAAGGATATTGAGATTTTCGCCCCGCAGGATATCATTCGTGATGTCCTTGGGATCTCCTGGGATATGCCTGAGATATCGTGGGAGATAAATGGGATATCCCACCTTATTTAGTTTAAAAATAAGAAGGCGGACAAAATTAACATTACAAGGTCAAATTTTGATTATGTCATAGACTACCAATTACCCTTAAAAGGGATTATTTGCAGATTTAATTTTCAAATTTAAGATATAAAACAACTTCAAGTAATGAAAAGCCAATCAGGTTTTCGACAACAATGATTGCGATATTTTTTAGACTTATCGTCACACCACTTTTTTTATAGATAGGATTATGTCACGAAGGATTATGTAAAAGAACACGGTCTTTTTCCATTTTTTTTTCAAAGTTATCAACATTATCACCCAGTTATTTCAATTTTCAAAGTCAAACATTTAAATCTGAACAATTTATAATTTGAAGTATTTAAAAAAGAATGTCCAAATTAACTAATTTAATGCGAAACAAGTTTAAATTTGAAGAGTTTAACCTTGAAAATAAAAGATTCAAATTTAACAAATTTCCAACTAGATTCCAAAATAGAAGCAATTAAAATTGAACATTTTTTAAAAGAGTTTATTTAATTTGAAATTTTACAAGCTTGATCGATTGAAATTTTAAATGATCTCGTTTATATATTTGCATTCTACAATTATTAATCTTTAAACGTTTTCAATTTAATCATTAAAATTCATTAAAATTAATTTTGAATAATTATTATTCAACTATTAAGGTCTTCAATTCAAACTTGTTCAATTTTTCTACAATTTACATTTTAAAGCAGACATCTTTTAATACTTCATTTAAAAATTGTACATTTAATTTGAAAATTTCCAATTCTCCAAGTTTCAATCTTAGTCTATTTAATTTTGAGTGGCATGAATTTATAATCGTTCAATTATTAAAAAGCTTTAATTTTTAAGTTGCAGAATTTTATTATGAACGACTTGAGTTTAAATTTTAAAAAATTATAATTTTAACGGTTTCTTTTGAGATTTATCATTCTAATTTTAAATAATATTTCACAATTTTGAAGAAGTCAATTCTAAATTGTTCAGTTTATAAAGTTTAAAACTTAAATGATAAAATTTTCAGCGTCTTGACTTTAAAACTACTTAACTATGAAAGATTTTAATTGAAAATTGTACAATCACGTTTAAATTTAAAGACACATTTTTCAATTTCAAGCGCTTCTTTTTTATAATTGTCCAATTTTAAATATTTGAATCCGAAATTATTCAATACTGATTGTCCTGAAACAATAAGAATGCTACAACTTCAGAAATTTTAGACGGTTTTCTCTAATTATTCAATATTAAAAACTTAAAACTTAAATTTGCGCAACTATTAATACCTTTAATCAGAAAAAATAATTTTAATCTAGAATGGTTAAAATAACAATTTCTGAATTGCAATTATCTAATTTATCAAGCTTAGGCCTAAAGCCATTCCATTTTGACGTTAAGAATTATAACTATTAAAAGCCTTAATTTCTAAATTATACAATTTTGAGAAACTTAAATTTGAAATCAAACTTAAAAAAATTTTAATTCAGAAATATTTTGTTCAAACGCATATAAATTGACAAGTATAAAATGGAAGCTTTTAATCATTTTCAATTAAACAATTTCAAATTAAATGGCGTTAAACTGCCAAATTTCAAATATTAAAAGTTTCTAAATCGAAAAGATAAAAATTTTTTTTTTAATGAAAACTTTTTAAATTTCAAGTTAAATTATTTTAATTTTAAGTCGTTTTTAACCCTTAAAGGACAATTGGTGTCACTGTGACCCCACGGGCATCCACACATCACTACTTTCCAACCGAGCAATTCACGCCTACCCCGAAAGGGAAACGGCTTAATGATATAATAACAATAATATTATATATTATATTATTATTTTTATACATTTTTATACATTTTTATACATTTTTATAACAAACTCTAAACATGAAGAGCTTGAAATATCTTTAGCTACGATCAAATAAACATGCCACTGTTTTGTCATCATAAAAATCTTTTTGGTGTGGTTTCTAAATTGTGAATGTGGCCTTTTTTAGCAATCTTTAGATCTTCCACAATACGAAAACAAATTTGGTATGACAGTAAAATAATGGCATATTTCTTCAATTTAAGCTGTAGAAATTTTTAATATATATTTAAATAAAAAAGTACAGTCAATCTAAAATCTACAATCTAAAAAACTGGGGTTTTAAGCATTTAAAAAAAGTTCTAACTTGAGCACAAATTTTATTTTTTAATTTCTAATGTTATATTATTATTCACAGAACAGAAAATATCCGATCGAATTGAAATTTGGAGGGCTTACTGCTATTGTGCAAAAAATAAAAATTTGGTTGGTCAATGAAAAATTTGCAATATTTTGATGAATCCTCAAATTTAAAATTACTAAATTGGTACGGTTTCCACTTGAAACTGTATAATTTTGAATTTCATCTTCTTCAATATTTTATTTTGTCACTCTAAATTGTACAATAATCAATTTTATACTCAAACTTATTCAACTAAAATCAAGAAAATTTTCTGTTTGCAAGGTTTGAATTTGAAAAGACGAGGAAGTGTTTTCTAAGATTTGATTAATGAGCATGCTTTTTGAATTAATTTATAAAATTGTATTTAAAACATTTTTACTGTTTATATATACTCTTTAAATATTTTTAATATATTATTTCGGATATTGTAAAAACATTCAGCATTTAATGAAAAACTATTCATTTCAGAAAACCCAAATAAACCATACATGAAATTGACAACTTTTTGTCCAATGGTGACTTTAGAATACAATCCTAAAGATAGTAATATTCTCATTAGTGGATTAATGACTGGACAAATAGCTGTCTGGGATGTCAGAAGAGCTTCAGAACCAGCTGAAATAAGTTTGATTGAAAATAGTCACAGAGATCCGTGCAATAAAGTTTTGTGGATAAACTCAAAAACAGGAACAGAATTCTTCAGTGCTTCCAAAGATGGACAGGTGACATTATCTTATCTACAATTTTATTTAACAAATTAAAACATCTATTATTCTACTTCACTAGTTTTTTTCAACAATAGAAGATATGAATTCTAATATCAATCAAGGTGGCCGCAAAATTTCGTTTTTAAATTCCCTCATTTTTCCCCGACTAATTTCTCATTTTCCCTGTCCATTAATATTTAAAAATCAAAATGCTAATCTTGTAACATTTTTAATACAGAATCTTGTATGAAGAGAATAAAGTAATTTCAATTTAAAATTGATACATTTTTTAAATTTACTTATTTTGTGGGTGATTCTGAAGCCAATCCATACAGATTATTAAATGTTCCAAATAGGAAAAGAAAACAATCCAAAATATTAAAATGCATTTCTAAATACATTTCTAAAATTCAAAACATTCTTTTTGCAAATATTTACATAAAAAGGAGACTTCTTATAAGAAAATTGAGTAAAATATGTAAACTCAATTTAAAGAAATCTTAATAATTTAATTCATAAGCAAACCCTGCAGATTGGAAAGAATCATGAGTTTAAAGTATGAAAAATGGTTGGTTTATTTAATTAACACAATATTCAGATGGGTAAGAAAAAGTAAAAAATTAAAAATGTTACGTGAAGTATGTTTGATATAGAATTCAGGGAAATCATCAAAAAGAAATTAAGAAAATGTTCTAAGAAAAGTAACAGATAAATGTTTTGAAAGAATAGTAATAAGAGTCCATACAAAATTAAAAAATCAAAAATAGGAATAAATTTTTTATTCATTTATTTTTTATTCTTTATGTAAATAATATTTACACTGATAATAAAAGATAAATTAATTTGAGAAAACATCGAAGAATAATAACAAAATATGATACACAAAACAAAAAATGATTTTTTGATCAAATAATGTATTAGTTAAAAATAAAAGTACTCAATGGTACATAATAAGAATATGCACATTTAAATATATGGCATCTTCATCAGATAACCTTTGGTGATTTATACATTGTAAAATTATAAACATCCCATTAGCAACCTTATATTTTGATAAGTACCAGGATGACATTTTTTTAAAAACATTATTATCATAAAATACAATATGTGTGATTATGAAAAAATTTTTTTTAAAGATAAAATTTGTAAATATAACAGTATAAAAATCAACCTAAAAAACATGTAAAATTTTTAAAAATATTTTTCTAAATATAAAAAGACCTGAAAATGAGTACAATTTTGAGAAATGAGGATAATACCAGAATTTTATTTTTCATAAGTATCTGGGTTATCTTAAGTTTTCATAAAAATATGTACATCCTTTTAGCAACCTTATTTTATGAATAAGTACTAGGATGACATTTTTCAAAAAACATAGAACAAAATATATCATGTGTGAAGATGGTAAAAATAGTAAAAAACCTGAAAAATAATAATAAAGCTTAAATATTTAGTAAAAAGAGATCATAGTGCCCAGATCCAAGCTTTGTAGTGATTCTGAAGCCAATCCGTACAGATTATTAAATTTTCCAAATAGGAAAAGGAAACAATCCAAAATATCAAATGCATTTCTGAATGAATTTCCAAAATTCAAAACATTCTTTTTGTAAAAATTCACATAAGAAGAAGACTTCTTACAAGAAAATTGAGTGAAATATGTAAACTCAATTTAAAGAAATCTTAATAATTTAATTCATAAGCAAACCCTACAGATTGAAAAGAATCATGAGTTTAGTTAAGGTTTAATGTTATTTTTTAGGTTTTTTACCATTTTTATCATCTTGACACATGATATATTTTGCTATATGTTTTTTTTTAATATCATCCTGGTACTTATTCATAAATTAAGGTTGCTAATAGGATGTACATATTTTTATAAAAACTTAAGATAACCCAGATACTTATCAAAAATAAAGTTCTGGTATTATCCTCATTTCTAAAAATTTTACACATTTTCAGCTATTTTTATATTTAAAAAAAATATATTAAAAAAATAAAATTTGTTTACATGTTTTTCAGGTTGGTTTTTATAATTTTATATTTACAAATTTTATCTTTAAAAAAATCTTTTATAATTACACATATTGTATTCTATGATAATAATGTTTTTTAAAAAAAATGTCCTCCTGGTACTTATCAAAATATGAGGTTGCTAATAGGATGTACATAATTTCACAATGTATAAATCACCCAGATACTTATCAAAAATAAATTTTTATTCCCTCGTTACCTATAACCAAAGGTTATCTGAGGAAGATGCCATATATATAAATGTGCATATTCTTATTAAAACTAAAATGGCAAATTCGGGACAAAAATTCACATTTATGTGAATTTTTAACTGAATAGAAATATTTTGTATAATACTTAATTATTATATTTAATTATTATAAATCATTTTTGAAATTAATGACTAAAGGCCTCGGCCTCGGTTAAATAATCACATATTTTGGGTAAAAACTTTGTAATCTCAGGTAAAAATTAACTTTTTTTCGGTGAAAAATTAATTTTCCTAACTGAAAATTTAACCACCACCTGATAAAATTGACCTTGAACCCATTGAAGTCAAAAAACAAGTCAAATATACATAACTTTTTTATTGAAAAATACCTACTTTTAGCCAAAATCTCTAACTTAGAAGACGTACGATATTTTCTAAACATTTTCAGATAAGTATAAAGTTTTGATTTAAGGCAATTGTGCCAAAAATCAGGTGTCTGAAAAGATCGTTTTTCTACGATTTTAAGAATTTTGAAAAAGGAACATTTTTATGAATGAATACATTTTTAAACTCAGAAAAAAATATATTTTAACAATATATTTTGCAACTGAATTTTTTCTTACTGTCGCTTCTTATCAATTGTTGAAATATGGTTGAATTCTAATGATTAGGATTTTTCTATAGCTGATATCTTTGGAAACATTTTTCTTAAGAAAACATTTTCGAAACAAATAGTTATATTTAAAGTTTATTTACTTTTTTAAAGATTAAACTTTGATGTTTAACGATTACTTTGGACAAATAATTTGTTGGAAACAAAAAATCTGCATCAGCCCGGATTTGAACCCTGAACGGCACTATCCATGAGTGGAGCGTTTACGTAACGGATTATAGGCACTCTCCTGTAACGAACCGTAACAAAATATTTCTACCCCTCTTGTAATATTTTTATCATCGTATCTTTTATAAACGGAATAAAACAACATTTCAGATAGAAATATAAAATTTTCAAATTTATTTTGAACAAAAAATTAACTTTTCTGCCGTAAAATATGACTTTTCAAAAAAATAATTTAATTTTTAACCAGAAAATATAAATTTTCAGCAAAAAATTAATTTGAAATAAAATGGTTAAATTTTTTAATCAAAGACATAAACCAAAGAGTTGAAGTTTCGATTGAAAAAGATCAGTTTTCAACAAAATAGTTCAACTTTCAACCGAAATTTTCAATAAAAATAGTTGAATCCTCAAGCAAAGGAGATTAATATTCATTGAGTAAACAGTTGCATTTTTATCCAAGAAAAATGAAATTTCTACTTAAATAGATGAGTTTTAAAATTAAAAAGACAAATTTTCAAAAAAAATAGTTGAATTTTCATCCAAAAAATATTTCAGTTGAGTTTTCAACGTCAAAATATGAATTTTAAACAAGTAAATTTTCTACGAAATAGTTGAATTTTCAGCAAAACAGTTGAATTTTAAACCAACTTTTGAAAAAAATAGTTGAATTTATATTTAGAAAATATCTCAGTTGACTTTTCAACAGCAAATTATGAATTTTAAAGAAGTAAATTTTCTACGAAAAAGTTGAATTTTCTACGAAATAGTTGAATTTTCAATGAAACAGTTGAATCTTCGACAAAAAAGGCTCACTTTTTAACAAAATTGTTGAATTTTCAACTAAACCAAAAAAGATGCATTTTCTACGAAATTAGATGAATTTTTGAATTAAAAGGACAACATTTTTAAAAAAAATAGTTGAATTTTCATTTAGAAAATATTTCAGTCGACTTTTCAACACCATTTTTCTAAGAATTTATCGATACCTTCATTCAAGGGCCGTTTTTGAAATACGCACATTTTGAGTTTGCGCTTGCAGTATTCTAAGAGATGTATATGTTTCTCCATTACCAAGATGCTAAATGGTATTTCCGCCTATGAGTTGAACATCCTGATAGTCACGCGATGATATAGTTTTAAATCTTCCTTGGTGTAGGTCGACGCAGCCACATTTTTCCAGTCCGAAGCTCATGCCAATCGCTTCAGAGTACCTACTTACCTATTTTTCGCCTCTTCTATTTTGCGGGCCACATAGGTATTCAGAGCTTTTGCCTCGGAGGACAATAGATACAGGCAAGAGGAAGATGCAGAAAAGCATCGAATTTAGAGCGTCTCTTTGGAAGAGCCCCCTCTTATATGTGATTTAGCTGGTAGTCACTTGTCCTTTGTCAGCTGTTATGAAAAATCTTGTCCGCTACAAGACTCTATGCTACAAGCTCTTCTATGCATCTCACTATTTATGGATCCACCTCCAGACACTTAAGGAGCTTAATAGGTAGCTCATGGTTAGTGTTATTGAATGCCTTATAGTAGTCAATTAAAGCCATGGACAAATTGCGTCGATGCCTGATCGAGTCTTGGGTAATACATGTGTCTATCAGCAGGTTCTTCCTACAACCTGCCGGCCCTCTCTTGCATCCACGTATTTCAACTATTGCACTCCATACTGGCTTGATAGATGTTAATATCCTCTCTTTGAGAATGCTAGTGTGTAGTTTGAAGCTGGTGTTTTCACAAGCTATGAGCCTGTAGTTCTTTGGACTAGACAAATTTCAGGTCTCAGGGATCAATACCGTGTGTCCTTCCACTAGCCATTGCGGGATGGGTTGTTCTCCATTTAAGAAAGTGGTAAATATACAAGCTAGATGTTGGTGCGTAGAAGTGAACTTCTTTCACCAAAAGTTGTTGATTTTATCTGGCTCTGGCGCTGAAAGGTTCTTACTTCTAGCGATAACTTTCTTCACTTCTTCAGTAGTAATTAGTGGACACTCTTCCTCTGGAGCGTGCAACTTTTGCGTTTGGCAGAAGTTACGAAAGAGTGATATATCTGAAGCGTCTACACTGGGTGATAATTATCTCCATACACTTTCTCCCAGAAGACTTGAATCTCTTTTCGGCTAGGCGGATTTTTGACGGCACGTGACGTTTTACTCAACAGGCGAAAAGGATGAGATAGAGAGGTGGAATTTTCCTTAATTCACTTTACTCGCCGTTCAAGGCGCTGTTTTGCTATTGAAGGAGATTATATTTTTTGCGTTCAGTGCTGCTTGATGGTCAACTGTTCACACTTGTTCAGCGTATCACTTGGTTACCTTAAGTTTTGAAAAAGTGACCTAACTTTTGAAGTTAATTTTCTTATTTGATGTTATGTGGCTAGTCATGCACTGAACATTATATTCATGCCGACTCCCCGTTTGCATTTTAAACTGAATCTGTGCAATACTCTTGCGTGTCTTACTCAAGCTCACTGAAGTATCGTTACTTCTATTTTCGTAACGCAGGGAGACCGCCTTCTCGTACACTACATAGCTTGGATTTCAGAAATTACCATATGCGGAAAGCAAATCGGGGAGATAATAATAATAATAATAATTCAACGTAGGGATGTGGCGACCCCATTGCCCAAGAGCTACGGCTCTTGCAGTCAGCCACGTTGCATCGGGCTAACTCCCCAACGCAACGAACTATGCGGTTACGTTTTTTTTTTTTTTTTTTTTTTTTTTTTGTAAGTTTGAGTAAGTTTTGGTTTAAAAAAAAAATTATTCCAGTTTAAATAATACAATAAAAATATTAAAAAATGGTAATTTATCACCTATTGCAAAATTTAATTATTTTGTTGAGAATTGCACTATTTTGATTAAGTCGTCTTTTTCCGTCACAAATTCAACTGTTTTATTAAACATTCATCTTTTTATAGAAAATTCGCCTTTTATGATAGAAAAGTGATGTTTTTTTTTTTTTTTGAAAAGCCCACTATATATCTTTTTTTTTGTTGAAATATTAACTACTATATTTTTCGTTAAAAATTGATATTTTTGTGAAGATTATCTCTTTAGTTTAAAATTTAACTCTTTTGTCGAAAAAACGTTTTTTGGTTTATAATTCATCTCTTTTGATAGAAATTTCATCTTTTTGCTTAAAAATGCAAACTGACTAAAAATTAATCTGTCTTGTTTAATGTCTTAGTTTGTTTTTAGTGAAATTCAACTATATTTTATTTTAAATTAAAAGCTTGTTTGGCTGAAATATCAACTATTATATTTTCTGTTAAGAATTCATCTTTTTTGGTGTTGAAAATTCAACCACTTGATTGATAGTTGTACTACCTTGTTAAAAGATAATTTCTTCAGTTGCAGATTTATCCCTTTATTTGAAAATTTAACTACCTTGTTGCAAATTCATTTTCTTTTTCTTCGGAAAATTCAAACTTTTTGGTTGAAAATTAAACTGTCTTCTAAAAATTGTGTTTAAAAGTCGACTATTTTGTTGAAAATTGATCTTTCTAGGTTGAAATTCAACTGGTTAGTTGAAAATTCGTATCTTTTGCTTGAAAGTTCAACTATTTGATTAAAAATAATTTTTTATGTTGAAAATTCAACTTTCTTACTTAAAAATTAACTTTTTCGGTTGAAAATTGATCTTTTCGGTTTTTAAAGTCAACATTTTTATAAAAACATTCGATTCTTTTCTTGAAAATTCATCTCTTTTTGGTAACAAAAAAATAATATTTTTTTGTTGAAAATGCAATATATTTCGACTTTAAATCTGAGGAATTTAAAGCGCTTCATACTGTATTTCTAATAGCACCTGCATTAATTTTATTTCAAAGAATTTATTCCCCTATTGTTGCCCTATTTTCTTGAAAAATCACCCTCTTTCCCCCATTTTGAGATCATTTTGAACTGTGAAGTCTCTAATGTTAATATTTATATTTCATAGTTTACCCAAATACATGACCTAATTTAAATATATGTAGTTGAAGGGTGGCAGTACACTGAAAAAAAAAGTTTTTGAATAAAAAAAAATTTCTTAGATTCAAAGAAATGGTCGTACTGAATACGTTCAATCATGTATTTCTTCAATCCAAAAAAATTGTTTAATTGTATGAAAAATAAGAAATTATTGAGGCAAATAAATAATGACTTCAGCCTGTGGAATATGATTTGAGCGAATGGGCGATGTCTTCACTGAATGAAATTAGAGATTTGGATTTTTAAAAAAAACCATGTTGCTGTCTCAGAGCAGCACAATTATTTTCCTGACTGTATAGTGTATAGAAAGAATATATTAACCGTGTTTTAATTGTTTCAACAAATTTAAATTGTTTAAATAATTCACGTGACTTTTTTCGCGACTTGGTATCTCGGCATCTTTCCTTCAGGAAAACGCATCAGAATGGATGAAGAAGGAAGATTACCTGCGAAGTGCGAGGGGCCCTAAGAGTGCTTTATAACCATCTTTGTCGCTCTTACGGTGTTGGCCGCGACCCTGCCCTGCCGAACGCTCCAAAGGAGATAGAGTCAACTGTCCAAAACGAGAACTGCCAAATTTTCTGTAACTACGATTTTCGGATAGCATCCATGATAAAATTTTCCATTCTGACCAGAAAGGGTGAAAGACTGATAGACAGTGGAAAACTGCATCCTGCAGGTCAGTTATCTTTGACCTCTTGTTCCGAACTGTTCTCTGTATTTTTGAGTGACGGTATATTTCTGTGCAGTGACTATACGGATAAGCGTTGCACTAAGCCTAAGGTAAGTCATACATTTTAATATTTAATGCTCGTTATGAAAGATACATACTGAATTATTTTTTAATGTAAAAAAAACACACACACACACAAACAGTTTATTTTTCATTTGAATTTTCAGTTCATTTTAGAATGCTCATAAAATAATTGATTTTATTTTTATTTTGTTCGTAGGATCCTCTTTATACGGTGAATCCTGCAGATGTTATATTTTAATTGAACAAAATATTGCCATGGATGGAATATAAAAATATATAAATGAATATATAATCTAATGTATGAAACTATATAGGTAATACTATTTTATGCATTGCAGGATGATGATCTTGGATACGCTACTGAGCCCAGAAATGAAACAAAGGACAGCTAATAGACGAAAAATAAAAAGGTCCACTAAGGTGACAAATCTCATCCAGGAGATAGATAAGTTTCAGTCAAGCGAATAGCTTCATGAATCCACTGAAGTAAGTTCGTCAATATTTAGGTTTGAGAAGGGAGTGTAAAATGCCAGGGAAATTTAATAAATGATTTAATACAACATTTTTACTTTTTTAATGAAAAATTCTCAAAAAATTGTTATTATGGTAATGTTCTAATTTTAAAGTTCAATTCTGAAATAATTTAGGAATTTTTTCTGAATCTATTTTTGGGAAAATTTTCTAATTTCACAGTAAAATTCCTAAACAAATTAGGAAATTTATCCAAATTTGCTTTTGCGAAAATTTCCTAATTTTATAGACAAATTCCCAAATAAATTAGGAACTTTTTCCAAATTTATTTCTCGAAAAATGTCCTAATTTTGAATTACATTTCCTAAATAAATTAGGAAATTTTTCCAAATTTATTTCTGGGAAAATTTCCTAATTTGAAAGTACAGTTCCTAAATAAATTAGGAAATTTATCCAAATTTATTTTTCGGAAAATTTCCTACTTTTAAAGTAAAATTCCCAAATGAATTAGGACATTTTTCCTCATTTGTTTTTGGGAAAATTTCCAATTTTAAAGTACAATTCCCAAATAAAGGAAATTTGTCCGAATTCATTTTCGGGAAAATTTCCTATAATATTGGGTATGTTGCGTTCCAATATTTTTTAGAAAAAAAAACCCCAGAATAATTTTTTAATGTGAATGGTTATAACAGGCCTGGCCAGACTGGGGGAAAAAACTCATCAACCGCATGTTCGAGTTCCACCACTACCGACCTCTTCTCGGGTCAAGAGGCTTGGAGAGTAGACGCTCTGGTGAAGTGGAATGAGTAGAGGTCGGTGGTGGAGTTAAATTCCCATCTGGCAAATGAGCAGTTTTCCCCAGTCCCCACCTTTTCAACTCATCCTTCGCGCCTGTTCAATAAAACGTCACGTGCCGTTAAAAATCCGCCTAGCCGAGAAGAGATTCAAGTCTTCTGGGAGAAAGTGTACTATGTTCCAAAGTTCACTGTCTTTAAAAGCTGTCAAATTTCCCTACTTTTTAACAGATTTTTGGGTCTGTAAGCTATAAAATTTTTGTTGGTATGTTCGTTTCAGGCTCATTAACGTACAACATTTTCACCTTTAAAATGATTCTTCATTCATTGAGCTACCATTTTTTCTCCACTTACTTTTTTAACGTCAAAGCCAGAAGACTCGAATTTTCTTGCCGATAATAGGTTACCTATTTTTTATGTATACGGATTTCAGCGCGAATTCGTGCAATCATTAATTACAACGCTGTTTTATTTTTCAAAGCTGCTCTCGAACGTAGAGAGTAGTATTAGAATAATATGAAAAGAAAGAATCGACATCGACTCTCGGTGACGAGAGTCGATTTTAAAGTAGATTCCGACAGACGGAATCGATTCCAATTAATCTAGTGCCGGACACAAGGAATCGAATCCTCCGAGGAATCGGACTAGACACCGGGATCCCTAATTCGTAGATTCAGGAGAACGCAAGTCCACGTGATCTTTGGCACATACACCCCCAGCACCCCTCGTGGACAATTGTGAACTTTTGCCATAGCCCCTCCCCCACAAAAAAAAACCTGTCCTCGTGGAATGTGGATGGCCCCAGAGAACATGAGCTTCGTGTTCGTTGCGAGGTCGCAACGAACACCGGATAGGAGATCATTCCGAATTATTCCGGAATCTGTATCCGAACCAACCCGAATCAATGCGAACCAATCCGGTTCAATCCGAATTTCCAGTCTGAACCAATCCGAACCACATTTTCAATCCAAATGAATCCGAATCAACCGGAACTCGGATTGACCTAAACCGATTTTCAATCTGAATGAATCTGAGTTCACATTGAATTAGATGCATTCGTATTGAAAATCGGTTTAGGTCAGTACGAGTTCGGATTCATTCGGATTGATTCAGATTGAATCGGATTGAGTCGGATTAATGTTTAACCGATTTCGATCGAACGAAATGTAGCACTTTTTCGGATTGGTTCGGATTAACTCGGATTCGTTTGGATACAGATTCCGGAATGATTCGGATGACCGGATTGGTTAGAAATGAATTCCTATCCGAAACTTTCGTCAGGGAGGTTATATGGAACATTATGATCTCTTGCATATCATCTCTGCATGCATACCTTCGAAACCACTATTTGCTCAGTGAATTTCCGCTAATTAAATGATTCATTTTTCCGTAATTCGTAGTGACCGACTTCTCGTTAATTCAATTAGCGAAACTTCTCTATGAAATAGTGATATTTCACTATTTCAGATTTAGAGAGGTGAAACAAATTTTCTACAATTTAGACATAGTTTCTCATTCATCCAATGAAATGTTATTGTAAGTCCTAGGACTGACAAGTAGCAACTGCTGAAACTATTAGGGGCGTTCAAAAAATAAATAAGATTAGAAGGAAGCTCTGGATATTATAATATCTTTGGAGGAAGTAAAGAAAAATGAGGTATTTCACTGTGACGTCAATTTGCAAGATGGCCGCGCACCAAGGAAATATATTTGGATGTTCTTTTTAATTTTCCGAAATCTATTCAATTAAATAATAAAATCGTTAGAAACAAAAAACTATCTATTTTATCATTGAATTGAATAGCCTTTGATAAATAAAAAATATTATCCAAATAAGGTAAATGCACTAGTAATCGTCACTGCATTAGTTATCGTCAGATGGCCCAATATTTTTTGTATAACAAGACTCTCGACATTTGATTGAATCCGCGAAAGTCATTTTTCGCATAAAACCAATACCTTCTCATTGAGATGAGAATGTAAAAAACAGATTTAAGACTTAGATTAGATGAAATTAACTCTTAAAAAAATATTTGTATTGATCCTTAAAAAGCTCCCGTTTTTTTTCTCGGAAATCTTGAAAAATCTAAATTTTATTTTCCATTTTTTGAAATCTTTTGAAATATTTGAAAACTTTTACATATCATTTCGAATAGGTTTAATTGTTTAAAATAAACAATCATTTGAAATGGTCCTAGGAATTATTATTTATATATTATTATTTATATATGGGTAGAATACGTCAAGTGTTCCCACCTAAAATTTTTTTTTCATAATCGGGTTGAAACTTGGCTCAATTATAGTCCTAGTGGAGATATATTAATTCACCAATCTATAGGACATGTATCAACCGGTTGTCAACATATAGGGGCGTGAAGTTTTTACTTTTTGAGGTGCTTTTTCACCTTCACGTTAGTGTAACTTATTTTAGGATTATCCAATTGGACTTTCATAAAGGTGTTTTGGGAAGCTTCTTTCATTTACTTCAGGACTATTATAACAAATTTTTTTCATCATCAATTTTTTTTTTGAAATCAAAATTAAAATTGATTTTTTTAAGAAGAAAAAACCCTACTTAAAATTTTGTTCTTTTTTAAAAAATAGACTTTCTTACACTCTTTAAAGTCATGTGGAAGAAAAAAATCAGCTGGAAATAATTTCGTAGTCAAACTGAGATTTTTACGCTCGAGGGGACTAACTTGCCTCTAAGCTTACATTTAACTACCTTGAGATGATTTTTCATGTGTATGTATATTATGTAATCATAACGTGGTACCCTCAAGCGTAGAAATCTCAATTTGACTACGAAGTTATTTCCATTTCACTTTTTCTTCTGCATAACCCTAATGAGTGTAAAGAAGTTATTTTTTAAAAAAGAAAAAAATGTTGAAAGTAGGGTTTTTTTTTGAAAAAGGTATTTTAATTTTGATTCCAAGAAAGAAAATCAATGTTCATCATGTAAGAAAATTGTTATGATAGTCCTAAAGTACGTGAAAATATCTTTTCAAAACACTATGATGGAAATCCAGTCGGATAATTAATCCTAAAACAAGTTACACTAACGTGAAAGTGAAAAAGCACCTGAAAAAGTCAAAACTTCAGGCCCCTGTATATTGACAACCAGTTGATACATGAACCTATGTTTTGGTGAATTAATATGGGTCCACTAGGACTATAATTCAGCCAAGTTTCAACCCGATTATGAAAAAAAAATAATTTTAGGTGGGACCACTTGACGTATTGTGCCCCATATATGTATATGTATACGTATGAAATGTGACGCGATCCGAGAAAAGGGACCTACTAGGCAAAAAATCGATTTTCAAATTATGATGGATTCTATAAGTTCTTTGACTGATCTTTCTGGAGGTGCAATCAGAAATTTCTGATCTGCATTATTTCACAAGATATAAATGATTGAAAAAGAGTCTTTGATTGCGTGCAGAGGGCGGCACACAGTGCGCTGGATCGGGAATTTACTATTCAAAATCACCTGCAGCCTATAATTCTCAACCGATTTTCAATTTTTTTGCTTAGAAGTTATCAGAGATAGATGCACAAGAGCATCTATGGATTCGATTTTTCAATTTTTGCTATTTTCTATTTTTTATATAAATAAACAAGGAGCGAAAATGAGACATTTTTTCTCCAATATAAATTTTGATGCAGCATTTACAATTGATCAGATATACAACTCCAGATAAATTTTCTTTGTTATCTTCATCTTTATTTCTAATGAGAGGAAAATTAGTTAGTGTGTGGTTGTTTGTGAAATAAACATTGATTTTGTATTTTTTTAAAGAAGATCTGAGATTTTCTGAGAGATTTTCAATATATAGAATAGAAACTTAAGGGTCTGTTTTTTTATAGGTTTCATTCCATTTTTTTATTTTTATATTGTAATACCTGAAACTAGCCGACGAACTAGCGACGAAGATAGTGTTTTCCATTATGATAAAAAAATAAATGTTGGAACCCTAATGTGCGAATTAAAATATTCGAAATTCAATTCGAAATCAATTTTGTAGTAAGTACTTATTTCAATTAATAGTTCAATATTCAATTGTTAATTGTACATAAATATAAAAAAATTGATTGGTGTTTCGATTTTCATTCGTTGTAGATAACAATCATAATTTTAGATTTAATATTTATTATTGACGCGGCTTATTTTGTTCCTGGAAATATTCTCTACAATAAATACAATTCGTGGTTTTTCCAATAAAACAGAAGTTTTACACAAGTTAAACTTATCGAAAGCAAATAATTTATACACTTCTAAAATAATAACTGTCTATAACTCTCACAAATAGAACGGTATCAAAATGTTCTTATTAATAAAAGAATGATAAAGTAAATGTACGAAAGATAAAATCGGAACACCAAATAATTAATTTTTAATAAACAATGACATATTCAAGTGTGTAAAAAAGTTACACTTATATTCTCCTTCCAGATTATATACCTCACTTTGAGGTTATACCTCATGTACATCTGAAGAAAATAAGAAATATACTAATTCGAATGCCTACGCCTACATGATGCTGCTGTCCGGCAGACATCGCCCACTGCCATGTAACCAATCGGAGCAATCTACCGGATACCAAAATAACGCTGAATTTCTTCTCCTAATAAAAATTTAGACCCTTACGCGTCTCATATGATGATAAAGCGGGTTGGGGTGGGGGGAATTGATATTTTTTCACTAAAACCCATTACTGTTTTTTTTTATTTCTTGTTTGAAAATACTCATTTATAGTTATTTGAAATTCCCTATTGAAAAACTTGACGTAAAAAACCACGTCAAAAATGACGTAAAAAATTAAGTAAAAAGCGACGTCAAAAACGGCGTAAAAAATGACATCACAAATTGGGATAGTTTTGACGTCACTTTTTACGTGATTTTTGACGTCGTTTTTTACGTCATTTTTTTTGTGTTAACGCTACAAATCTTTGATCATTTCTTTCGGGAGATTGTAATAAACACGCAATTGAGTAGCACAAACGTATTATTTATTTACTTCTTTTATTTATTTGCTTTTACAATTATTTGTCATATTTTATATAATCTTATGACATAAACTGTTATAAATCTTTGTTTAACTTTGAACGTAAGTAATAAATTTTCTGCCCTGACTGCATCAAGACATTTTGTTTGCAACGTAACTGTGCCCCAAATTAGAACAGCTAAATCTTTGACAAATTTTACGTCGTTCTTCCTTCTTGGTTGCAGTGTCATTCTCAGACGGTTTTGAATCATCATTTACTGGTTGATTATTTCGTAAATCACGTTCAACGTCACTTGAAGCTTTATTACGTGATGTCGATTGTAAGGATGGAGCAGAACTTCGCCTATATTCTAGAGGCTTTGATAACGTCGTCAGACAAAAACTGTTGATTTTCTCTGACCCACCTCTCTCTCCGCTCTAGACTTCTCCTAGCGTTAGATAGTACTCCTATTCTGTCAACAATATGCTGCCTGATGGTCAGTAGCTTTGGCTTGTTGAGTGTGTAATGGCGGATCCGCAGTTCGCGCACGAACTGTCGAACCTTGACAGTGAAAGTCCTGCCAGATGTTAACCCTGGCGAAAGTATCGGTCAAAAATTAATCCGACTCAATCGCGTTCAATCTGAACTTCCAGTCCGAATAAATCCGAAACCAATTTTCAATCCGAATGAATCCGAACTCCGGATTGACCTAAAACGATTATCAATCCGAATGAATACAATTCAATCCGAACTCGGATTCATTCGGATAGAAAATTCAGTGTATATCAATTCGAATTCAGATTGATTCGGACTCATTTGGATCGAAAATTTGGTTCGGATTGGTTCATTTTGGAGTTCGGATTGAACCGGATTGAGTCGAATTAATTTTTAAACCATTTTTGTAAAAACGAAATGTAGAACTTTTTTCGGATTGGTTCCAATTGACTCGGAGTTGTTCGGATACAGATTCCGGGATGATTGGGATTGGTTCGGAAGGAAAACCTTTCCGATACTTTCGCCAGGGAAGTAATCAATCACACACAGAATGCGGGACGCGTACCTCCTTGCCCAGCCTATCTTTGTGCTGAGTTAATGCATTCGTCTTTTGGCCTTATTATCAACCGTTGGTTTCGTTTTACGGCTTGCATCTGCCAAAGCTCTCGCTGCACTATACACACTACAATTGATAGTCCAGAGGTAGGATTCTTCGAAAAGATCTCCACGAAGCTCGTCATTCAGTTCCTCTAAATCTTTGGGCTTGAGAGAAACCTGGGTATTGTTGTTCCCACGAGTTGCTAGTGATAGGGGTCATCCATCCTTGTAGAGCCCCGCATGTAAGGATAAGGCTGCATACACACTTCACCCAGATGCCATTCAGCTTTCGGCACGGATCTTACGCCTTCGCTTGGGGTTTAATTCTTTTGGGACCACCCTGGACAATTGTCCGCGACTGCTTATTAATATATCTAACCATATTCTGCAGAACCCGTGGTACAGGGGCCCTCTATCCGCAATCCAAGGAATCGTTCGGTGGCTTTGTCATAGTCCCGAATATAATATATATATACTAAGGGTTTCTGCTGAATATGGTTGCAATAATTAATAAGCAGTCCCGGGTAATTTTCCAGGGATGGTCCCGAAGGAATAACCCCTAAGCGTAGGCGCAACAACCGTGCCGAAAGCGGCTAGAGAAAAGGGTTCGTCCATACTTGTAGAGCGCCGCATGCAAGGATAAGGCTGCATACTCTGAGAGGTCGCCCTGTATCCCTGAGTCACCGTTTAAAACACCTCACCCAGGTGCCGTTCAGCTTTCGGCACGGTTATTGCGTCTCCGCTTAGGGGTTATTCCTTGATTATTGTAACCATATTCAGCAGAAACCCTTGGTACAGGGACCCTCTTTCCACAATCTGAGGACGCGTTCCGTGGCTTTAACATAGGCCCTTTGGTTCGATTCCCAAGGAATCAAAATCAAATTTTATATATATATATATATAATTAAAACTAAAGGTTAACAACCACCGCAGGGTCCCGCTTTCTCCTTGGCAGAGATGTTGTATTCGGAAGGAGCCGAGAATTCGATCACGAATATAGTTCGTTTCTCGAAGTCCTGGAGAACAATGTCAGCGAAATAACATTCTGTAAAATCGAAATCACCATTTAAAGATAAAACAAAACTTTACTCCTGAGCTGAAGTGTTTCTAGTTAGACCAAAAATGTATGATTAAACAAAATATCCAGTTTAGAGAAACAGAATGTGGAAGTTTAAAATCTCAAAGTCAGAGGAACCTAAAATTGGAACAGGCTCGAATGCGAATAACAATAAAAAGTGCAATTTTCAATTTAAACCAAAAAAAACTTACTTCTCAGATTTTGAGTTGCTACATTGAGAGAAGATGAGTTTTACTAGAAAAAGTTAACCAATTCCGAGTAAATCATTCTAGAATTTGGACGTTCAAATTTCATGGGTTTTTGTAGATCGTCTTGGTATAGCAACTAAAAATCTATTTTTGAATTTAAAAAAATAACTTCAACATTTTTTTTTTAACTTACTTACGAGATATGAGGACGCTGAATAAAAAAAAAGTTTCCATCGAAACAAATTATTCTGTTCCGGGAAAATAAATATTTCGTGTCACGGTACGAGTTTTCGCTAAAAGATGCATAAAGAGAAGAAAGGTACATGTTTATTTATAAATAAATAATAATATTTTTTTAAAACATTGTTTCTGATTGCACGGCAAAAAGTTGAGTAAAAAAAAACTTATGAAAGTGGCTTTTTTGTAGAAAATGGAGATTCAAGATTCTAGGTTGGAATTTGATTGATACTTTGGTGCTGAAAAAAGTAGAAAATAGTTTAATGTAAGAGCTTTTTCTTTGAAAAAAGAAGCTATCTAGTTTTGAATCACCAATATTTTTATTTTACTATATTAAAATGAGATTTCGAACAATTCCTTTTAACAAAATATGTATTAGATTTTTTAAGAATTTTTTATGCAAAAAGCCCATTTTCGGAAAAATGTTGGTTTTCTGGTTCTGTACTGCAACCCTTCAAATGTACATAATATTAAGAAAAATGCCAATCATATAAACCAAAGTGTTCACAATTTAACACTTTTAATTACAACCCGTTTCAAAGTGAAAGCATTCTTAGTTTTGAAATAGTATAATCTTAGAGCCTTAAAAATTAGACATAGTATGCGCAAAAATGAAATAACAAAAATGTGCAGCTTCACAATTTGAAAGGCTCAAAATTAAAAATATGAGTGCCGAAAATTGAACAATTCCACAATTCTACAATTGTTTCATTTTAAATATAATGTATTAATAGTTCAAATTTTTTAAATGTAAACTTTGCTAATCAAATCATATCAACTTCAAGTGCTGAAAATTGAAGGACAATTGTATTGTCAATGAACGTAAAATTTCAGATACGTAAATCGATTGAAGTTAAACAATTTTTAATTAGGTCGAAGTCAAGCAAAAGATTTTCGTTATTTTTTCTTGTTTCTATTCTGTGATATTCTGTTATAAACTTAACAATGTATTCACTCGGTTGGGGTTTACGTTACGTTATTCAAAATACCGAAATTCACACCCAAATTATAATTTGCTAATTACGCTGCAACTTTGAACAATATATTATGCAAATCATTCAGTCTTTTATGTAATTATCATTGAAAGATAAACGGATCATATGACACAAAATTCATAAAACGGAAATTCAAGTATATGTATATATATATATGTGTGTGTGTGTGTATATATATATATATATATGTGTGTGGTCCCACTGGGAGTAACTGTCATCTAAAAAAATGACATCGGCTCCCAGTAGGACCGCGGTAAATCCCATTCATGGACTTAATCAGCGATCCCTGCTCCGTATAAATTCTTAGAAGTGCAATATTTTCTTCACATATACACATTTAAAAATAATTAGCAATAATTCCGGATATGCATCGAAAACAATTGCCACCGCTGAAACATAAGCAGCCGCGTTGGGATGCTCTACTCAAGCGCTCAGCTCTCTACGCGCTTTTGCTCCAAGCTCTGAAAAGTATGGAAAGACTCCGAATTTCTGTGTGAAATTTTGATATGATATTCCTGAATATATAACCGATCGCAAAATGCAAAAAAGAATCGATTTTTCAAGCGTGAGATAGTAGAATGACCCCTTAAGAAATGCATACGAACTGTAGGTGTATGTTCGATAGAAGTGTGATGAATAGAAAATTCCAATTGAAAGAACCAATTAGTTATTAACTTTTTTTGTTACAACATGATCATTATATCTCGTATTATTTGTAAAAAAAAAGGTGTCTCTTATCACTTTTTGCTGTGATCAATTATTCTCAAAGTAACTGAGTTGCTTTTCAAAAACTTCAATTTGTAATCTGGTCTTCTGATTTAAATTTTTCGTACATGAAGCAAGTTTTATTGCATTTTTTAGAAATGAAGGAAGATGTTATATTTCCCTTAAATACTTGTCTTTTTCTGCTGTAAAATGTTTTTCTCGCTACAAAGTGAAAAGTGTAGGATAAGGTATACAATTAAGTAATTGTGAAGTAATATATAACTTGAATTTTACTTTCTATCTATTGCAAACAATGATGCCAATTTTTGACAAAGCTAAAAATTTGAAATATTATTATGTGTTTGTGCGGAAAATAATATGCACATTGCATTTGATGAATTTGGAATATTCCATTTTTTAATTAGGTAGGTATATAAAGTGTTCAACTTCTAATACTTTCTTAAAAAGTACTACATATTTTGTAATGTTATTGGTACCTTATTTACTCATAAATAATTTATTTAAGTGCTATAATTGCTTTAATTATTATTCAATAATCACTTACTAATTTCAGAGAATTTTCCGCGTCATTTAAATATTGTATTTTCAAATATCGTACATTTAAAGAGAAAAGGGGAAGTTTTTTGAGAATAGGGAAAAAAGGGAAATTTCAAGAAAAAAGGGGAAACTAGGAAAAAAAGTGGAAGACTGTGCACCCTGGTAAATTTAACCCCCTTTTCAGCTCGTTCAGGGCTAACGTTACAGAAAATTCCATAACCATAGTCAGTGCGCCTACACGGAGAAAAATGGTTGTTTAAACGTAACATCTAGATGTTCAGGTTTAACATATTTTATGTTTAACTATAGGACAGCGATCTAGATGTTCAAAGTTAGTATCTGTACATATTAAAAAGTGAGATGTTACTCTCTAATATCCAAAATGTTCAAATGAAATACGCGAAATATTACATGTATATGTCAAATAACGGCTGTAAATATTTGAGGAGTTTACTTATTTCTGATCATTTAATCTAAGGGATTAATCGATAACATATTTGTGAATTTAAAATTAAACTTGAATGTTTGAAGAAACATTTTGTCAAATGTGTTCGAGTCAATATATCCTCAAACTAAGGAACCTTATTTTGATTCTTTGGAAATGTTCCGAAACTTTAATATTCCATAATTGTAATATAAAAAATATATAGCTGTCAAATATAGTCGTTAAATTCCAATGCGCGATTTGCATGCGCTCGGACGATTTTAACATCTGAATGTGTTTCAGTTTAACATAAAAATAATTATTAAATCATTGTTTTATTCATGTAACTAATACTTATAGAAATATGATATACAATAATGTAGGACTCGAAATGGAAAAAAATGGATCAATTCTACATCTTATTAACTTTAAAAAAATCATTGACTGTTAACTGGTCGGAGCTGCCCCTCCTTACCCTATACCATTATGTATGTGATATGATGAAAACTCGTGTGATTTGCGCACATTCGAGTATAATTTTTGATTAATTATTAAATTAGTTTTACATATTCTAACTATAATAAGAAGCAATACTTTTGTATGATATAACCATATTATAGGTTACATGTGTGTATTGGTCATTTAATAATAAACTAATCAAATCTAAGAGAGAAATGAAATTTCCTGGGACTTCATTGGAATTCACGAAATTTGAAGGTTTTGATTTCAAGAATGACAACAACTGCAGAAAGAAATGTAAATAAAAGGCAAATAAATTCCCGAGGTGAATATTACATAAGGGTTAGCGCAAAACTTTATGAAAAATTTGCCTAATTTGTCCCTGACCATTTTTTAATTTTCCCTGATTATTAATATTCAAAGACAAGAGTGTTAAACTTGTAACATTCGTTACCAAGAATATTGTAGCGACGGAATCGAACAATTTCAAATTAAAACAAAAACATTTCAAATTGATTCTGTCTCGCAGTTATTGAAAGTTATGGAAATTCTCTGAGTTTTGCAAGATTTTTTTCTTAATCCCCGAACTTTCACCAACCAATAAATATCCCAGACTGTCTTTTAATACTGTTGTGGGCTACGTTTCTTTTCCACTCACCAAGTCTTAAATTTCTGTACAATAATTGCGATTTACTTGTTTCAATTGCGAATTTGAGCCCCCCCCCCCCCTAACGCAATAAATTGTTACGAAATATCGCCCCCCCCCCCTCCAGAGCTGATACGTAATTTAAGTACAGACCCATACCGCGGACAAAACTGTTGCTGGTTACCGGACTAGGAGATTGAAAACGATTTCACGAATCGTTCATCGCCTTCTTCGCCTTGCTCAGCCGTGAACTAACACAGCCCCTGTTCGAATCTGAAAAGAGCGTGCTCACGGTTCAGCCCGACCACGTAGTCTCTGCTCACCACAGAAATTCACTTACCTTGAACAGTAGACCGTTCGTTTTCTTATAGTCTTGAAGCTAGGTAACATTTGGTCCACGGTAATCAGTCACCGTAATTTTGTTAATTGATGTTGTGCACAATCTGAGGGCATGAGGTTCTACCGCGAATTCATGCCCGTTATGTAGGACCCTTTTGATTTCCATATAATTAGAGTCGAAATGTATTACATTTTCAACAAATTAGTTAAATTTGCAATAAAAAAAAAGATTTTTTACCAAAAGAGAAGAATGTTTAAGCAAAGAATGGAGTGTTCAAGCTGATATGTATAATATTTGAGAAACCTTTTTGACTTGGAAATTCAGGAAGATGAATTTTCCACGAAAGAAGTTAATTTTCAAATAAAACAGATGAATGCTCAACCAGAACCTTGCGGAAAGTATCATTCGAGAATAATTATTGTTCACTTTTTCAGGGCTGACCTGAAACTGAATTTTCAGGATACGTTCTTGTATAGATTCTCTACGATGCCTATGATTGGCCAGAGCGCTCCATGGTGGGATTGATACAAACGATATTATTAAATCCTTTGCAAACTTTCCTTCCGATTACATACCTTTGATAAAACACTGTCTCAATAATACTTACTAAACATACTGCAATAAAATAATTAAGACTCTCTAGTTACTATTAAAATTTTCTGTTGAAAAGTCAGTCGCCCCCAAGGACTCCGACAAATATTTCGTATATACGGTGCAGCGTACGTCACAGACAAGAGATTCTTGCATGCATCTACCACCACTCCCGCTCTCCACGGGAATAATTGGTGGAAGTGGAACATGTGTTCCTGACGGAAATTTCCCCGAGTTGGGCATGCCTGACATATAACACTGTAATTTTATCAACTGTAATTCATGATTAGAACTAAAAAACAGTTTCTCTTTTTGGCATGTTTGCTGTAATAAATTTTTTTTTTAACACCAAATTTATAAAAAAAATTGTATTTACCATAATGTCTTCAACAGAAAATACAGATCTCTTAAACCGATACCCCTCTGGAGTATACAGGAGTACAGTCCTTATTCCTTTGAAACTCTTAACCGTGTCGTGAGAGAATGGTCGCATCTGCTGAAAGGAATCTAACCCCTTTTCTGCAGTGCTGATGATACAATTTTTTTGGAACTCCTGCATCGTACTTCTGTAGAATCATATTTCAGGAGCTTTTATGATACATGTTACTTTCCTGTACTCAGTCTTGTTCATCTGAAAATAAAAAAAATGTAATACTTTTTATTTATTTTTTTAAATATAATTACAAATTTATCAAACCATTCATTTAAGTCAAATAATTTAAAATTTAAAAGAATTTCAATTAAAAATTACAAATTAAAATGTTTTTAAGGTTTCATTTTCAATTAAAATTTTTTAAAATTTCATTTAAAGTGAACATTAAAATTCATCAAATTTCATTAGAATTCATTCCATTGCATTTAAATTGATTCAAGACTGCAATTTATTTATTTTAAAAACGTTTAAAATTTTTTTGGAATTATTTTAAATGTTCCAATTGAAAAAATTCAATCAAATTTTTTCAAAGCAATTAATTAGTTTAATAAATGGACATTTTTCAATTTCATTTAAATTCAACATTAAAATTGATTATATTTCATTAAAATTAATTACATTTTCATTTAAATTGATTTAAGAATGCAATTAATTTATTTAAAGAATTTTTTTAACTTCTTAAAAATTTAATTTAAATTGAATTAAAAATTCTTTTTAATTGAAATTTTTTTTTTAATGTTCATTCATATTGAATATTAATTTTTCAAATTTCATTCAAATCCAATAATTGAAAAATTTCAATCGAAAAAGAATTTTTTTTCTAATGCAATTCAGTAGTTTAAATAAATATTTTCAATAAAAAATTAAATCTTTTTAATTTTCATTTTAAAACAAAAAAATTGATATGTATTCAAATACGAAACGAAGTAGAAATATAGTGATCAGAGGAATGACAGTGGATAGTGAATCAATAAGAGAAAAAGTGGAAAAGTTGATGGGGGAAACTGGGGCAAAAGTGCAAGCAGGGTCCCAATGGGATCAACTGTCATCTCAAAAATGACATCCGCTCCCAGTAGGACCGCAGTGAATCCCATTCATGGCCACGTCTCACAACCGTGAGATGGGTGGTCATAGGACACGAAGAAATCACAACGACAGGCTGGCGAAACTCTCGTGTGTTTTGAGGACACGAAGAGACACAAGGATGACAGCTTTCTGCATCCATTTCGCAAGTGCCGTGGCATATTTTTGGCACGCGTGTATGGCTTTAAGGTTACGAACCAGTGATAGTTTCGCACCTCCGAGAGCACCTATCACAACCATTCGTTCGCAAGATAAAGTTTTTGTATATAAGTCACCCTATAAAGTAAACTATTGGATATTTCGCCATTTTGAACAATACATTGCATTCAGAAATGCTTTTTATTAGATATTTCAGAGATTTTTTTGGTGCGACTTGCAATCAAAAAAAGTGAGGGGCTATACCTTTGGAACCGACTTTAGTTACGTTTTCAACTTAAAATTCATAACTGTTCCATTCCGAAAAAAGCTTCGCGAAAGGTCGATTTCACAAGTCTTCAAGGATCCGGTTCATGCGCTGAATCCGAACTTGTCAGCGAAAATTGTCCATCACGTCAGGATTTTGAGAAAAATGAAGTTGAAACCCCAAAAAAGCACGTCTTTGGCTATTTTTGAAAATTCGTACTGGGTGAATCCGACATGCTTAAGATTTCGAAAAATAGACAAATTGAAGCTTGATACTTATACTTTACTATGAAATTATGCAATCTTTAACAACCGGCTTGATTGGTCGTCACAATTTAGCGGAATCGTTCAACTTACCACTAGGGTGGCCCACAAAAGTTAAAAATTTCTTTTTGGCTAACTGACACCCCTATTTTCTTTTATTTGATGAAAAAATGATCGTGCACGTTTTTATGAATTAAAAAAAGTTTAACTCGTGGTTCAAGGCGTTCAAGGCCTTTATACGCTAAAAAGTGTTAATTATTTTGTGGGTGTAAAAATGATAAATCACTTTAAGTATAAGCATCAAGTATGACAATAAAATAATAGTAGGCATCACGGAAAATAATTTTACCCTAATTTTATCCGGTATACCACCCTAAAAAGGGAAAAGCACCTTCTATCATGGGTTGAAAATTGATAATGTATTTTTTTCATATATCTTAGATATTTTCGGCCTTATGTCCTAAGAAGACTTCACAAATATTGTTTTTAAAAATATATCAGAGTTTTAAAAATAATTTAAAGAAAATTTGAGTTCCAGTTTTGCGCCTTTGAACCACTCTTAATATCTGAAAATTGAAAAAACATAAAAATATTTGTTTCTTATTTGTAAAAGTGAAATAAAAAAATGATATTAATAAAGATTGTTTAATTCTAAGACATCTTATAGATTCATTTAAAAATTGTACAGATTTATTAAAAAATTATACAGATTTATTTGAAAATTGTACAGATTTATTTAAAATTTATTTTTACCTGTCTTGAGAGTTGTGTCTAAAAATTAAAAAGTAACAGAATAGAACTTTCTATCATTTATAGAGTGTTGTTTTTGCCTTCTAAGGATAGGACTCTAGTTCGTATTAGTTTTTATCAGGTCCGACATTACTTTTCAAGAATTTTAGACACATTTTCTGACATGCTTGTAAAACATTTACTCACTTTACGCAAAAAGAAGGTATTTTACCATTTCTTTATGAAGGATGGTTTGAAGGCCCAAAACTGGGCAGTCCAAATATCGTTCCATAAACATACAATGTTCCAGAGACGTTTTAAGGACGTATTTGAAACATGAAACGTTTTCAGAACATTAGTTGGTCTGACTTAGGACAGTTTTTGAAACGTTCAAATAACGTCTTTTGACTTGTACGTCCAAGGAAAGTTTTTAGGACGTTCGATTCACGTTCATAAATTTCTTACCCACTTGGCTATACTTTTCTTATGAGAAACTACACATGTGGAAAAGTTAATTGGGGCCAGACTGGGCCCCAACCAGATTGCCCAATTAATAGTTGGGGCCCAACTGGGCAGACATTGTATTAATGAAGTGAGATTTTAAATTTGGTTACAGACCGACAGATGTAATGGATACTGATGAATTCCTAGATTATTTCTGTGAAAGGCTGTTGAAATTGAAAACTCATCACTTTATTTCAATGGAGCAACATTCTTTCAAAAACCTGAAGGAAAATTTATTGCCTGTTGAGTTTTTGATTTGCTTCGATTTCGCTGAGACTTACGCGTTAATAATTCAGAATGCAGCTCAATCATTCCTCTGGAATAAGGACCAAGCTGCAATATTCATTATGGTGATTTATGATAAAAAAGATGGAGAGCTCCAGCATGTAACTATCGCAATCATATCTGATAACTGAGCTCATGACACGGTGACTGTTCACGAGTATCAGAAGATAATAGTAGATTACTTGGAAACTCATTTCAGGCCACAGAAAATCCACTATTTTACTGACGGTGCAGAGCAACATTTTAAAAATAAGAGTAGCTTTGAAGAAGAAAAAAACTGTTGAAACTATAGCCGAAAAATCGAACAGAAAGACACATAATATTACCATATAATGCTACTTCACTTAAAAAACTGGCACTAAGGCGTTGTACAAAGATCCTCGGCGTGAGCACACTAGGGAAGATCGCGCGCCACCTGCCCTAACAAGGCATCTTGTTTACGTATCGTTCTATTACTCAAAGACAAATAAATTTGCCACTGTGAAAATTGGGGGTCTTATAGGAAAAAATCGTTACAACCATTAAAAATTTTGTGAAAACATCTATCACAAACATTTGTAGTGAAATTTTGTTTCAAGCAATAGGAAGAAAAAGTTACAAATGTTTGAAAGCAAGGCTTTGCTTAAAAAAAAAATTGTACCTCCTCCACTTTGATAAATAATTATCGAAATTAATTAATTTTTAGTGCGAGGAGTACTATCTAATAGGACTATAATTGAACCAATTTTTAGCCCGAACGGACAACTTTCATTTTCGAGGTGGATACACTTGAGAAATTATGCCCCATATGAAGATGAAGAATTTTATAAACAATGTTTCTTGTGTTATAATTTATAAACTAAAAATAAATTATTCTCTGTTTGGATTCAACCAACCAACTTTTTATGTATACAACGAAACACTTTGTTAAACTTGCGTGTATAACTACGTTGCAAGAATAAATTTATGCATGGTGAATTTGTTAAGTAATACTGTGTAAACTATAATTAAAAAAGGGGTCTTTGGTATTATAAAAAAAAGAGTCAAATAGGTGGATTCGAGATAAATCTGGAATGTATTTGCTTAATCGACACAAACTGGAGCCCGACAAACAATGGTGTAGTCTCGTGATCAGCGGCGAGTACGACTGTCCCTTCCGGTCCCGACCGGCTCGGCTTGTTCACCAGCGTAGATGGCGCTGGCATGGTGGTCCCAGTCTTGCCACCAAAATAATGCTTACATTTCAGCCTTCCTGACCTTAGTCGCGTCCTCGCGACTTTATGGCATGGCTCTTAAAAGTACCCTAAACACAGAGGCAATAAAATTCCAGGATTATTAGAAAGTAGTATAATGATGAATCATTTTGCCATGCAAAGCCTTTTGAAGCAGTACTTTTTTTTTCGTGCAACATGCAAGTTGAGATTTACGAAAATCTCAACACTCACTCGTGGCATACTCTGCAAAACATTGTTTCTCGGTAGCCACTATGATCTAGATGCTCTGCAAACATTAAGTTCTCGGCATCTAAACTTGCGAAACTCTGAGATAAAATATTGAAAGTTAGGGACGGTAGTGAGGGAATGTAAGGGAAGGGCTAATAGGTAGAGCAGGTGAGTACGGGAGGTGGAGTAAGGACTGTGAAAGGAAATGGCGGGTGTCTTAGCTAGGGCAGCTAGTAGTGGGACAAGTATAAAAGGAAGAAGTTGGTGAAGTTAGGAGAAGTAAAGGTTGCGGCGAAGGGAGGTTTGAACGGAAAGACATTGTTAGTAATTGAGTAATAATTTTTCTTTTGAAATATTTTTGTACGAAAATCAAAGTAAACATTTCCTTACCTGTTTTCAAAGAAAAAATGGGGCACTGAAGAAAAATGTAAGCGCCGAGAACAATAATAAATTGACTTTTATTGTAATCACAAGTTATTTGTAGGATTTTTAGCGGACTTGGAATTAGCGGAATTGTTTTGTTTTGAATCTTGTTTTACATGTAGTTTACATTTACTATTCTGAAAAACTTTGAGATTGGGTATGATTTTCCTGTGTGAATTTCAGCGAATTCATGTCGATTATATTCGGCAACAGCGCCACTATACATGTTTATTTGCACACGTTTTGTCATGGTAAAATTTGAATATATTCCACGTAGAGTTGTATTATTATTCTCCAATATAGCGAGGATGTCACCAGTGGACGTGACTAAAACAAGTCGCTCTTCGGTTGGCATAGGCATAGGGACATTGCGTGCTCCTCTAATATAAATTGGTTTATCAGCAGGAAAAGTGTACCTGCGAATTTCATATGCACGGTCCGGATTAGTGTGGGGAATGAGCCGAAGAAATCTAAGATTTTCAGCAGAATGTCCAAGTATGAATGAATCACGACGCATGGCAGGAGGAGACCGAGACCTGACACGAGAAGGGGGCTCGGCAGTAGAAGCAGACCTGTCAGGAGAACGATTCCTGTACGAAGAGTGAGAAGCATTGGCACGAGGGACAATAGGTAGAGGGTCGCCGTTAGGAGAACTCTCAATGTTTGAACTCAACCCTGCAATAAGGAATAGAGTAATATTTTTTTCTTGAAGCATACACTCATACTTTAGTATTCAAGGTCTGCCCTTCCTCAATGGGAATTCAGGAATGACTGATAGAGCATGAGAAATTTGTCTGATGTGACCAAATTTTGTTTATCAGCGATCGCGAAAATACCCTGAGTTTAGTTTCAAGGAATTCAACTCTAATGAAATATCTTTGGCTATCTTTAAAGAGAGGTAGTTCTTTGAATTTTAACTTGATCCCAAATATTCTAATGGAAAATTTTGGTAGACCTCTTTTGATAAGAACGAGAACTTTGAATAGAACTCTTGGAACTCTAAAAAAGAAATTCTTGAAAATGTTTCAATCTTCTGCAAAAAATAATTTAATTTTTGAAACGTGGGTTGCCGGCTATTTTCTTTGTGAAATTGTCCAACGCTTTGTTTTAAAACCATAAGGAACTGCAGAACTAGGCTACATTTACTCAGAACACTCAAAAAAGTTAAACTATGCGAAAGTAGATTATATTCACCAATAAAGTTGAGAAAAAACGCCGTTGATATGAAGAGAGTATGAAAAATCCTCATATTTTCTAATGAGACGGAAAACTTATTAACGTATTATTGAAGAATTTTCTGAACACTGAAACTAATGGATATTCTTCACTTTTATAAAATAAATAATATATTCTAAAGTCAATATCTCTCAGATAAAAAGCGCCAGGCTTGTTCTTCGGAGATATTTACATTTACTGCCGCAACGCTCCATTGAAAGTACAATTTCAGAATTCTGAGTACACTTTCCGAGTACAAACGCAATTTTCATTGTCGCAACACTGTGTGGGCTAGCTCTCGTCCTAATCACGTAGTTTCGCGTTTCGCAAGTGCCAGTATTCTCCATCACCGTTACTCTCTCTCTCACCACGTCACGCCAGGCCGTCACACCGGAACAACGTCTTCTCATCTTCACAGGACTGCGTCTCGATTTTTCGAAGGCTATATCGCCACTCTGTACGACTCGACACCTTCGCCGTGGGTATCGATAGCAGGGATGTAAGTCTGCAATAAACCTATTTAATATATACGGACGTGTTTAATATTGTTTAAACCCCAATTCGACACTCCAACTCCTAATTTCCCTCCTCGGTTTTACCCCGTATACCTGGCGCCCAACTAAAAACCCCACCTCTTTTCCCTATCAAGTTCCAACCTGTCGAGAATAAAAGACGCAAATTAAAACAAAATTTAGACTCCACTCTTGACTCTTACCATAACGAAAACTCACTTTTCGGCATGCTTTTCAATCCAATTGCCATTGACGCAAAAATGAGCTAAATTTGGAATCCCGCAATATTCAAAACAGTATCTAACTAAACTTTCTAATTTTAAACCAAAATAAAGTCCGAAAGAACGACACAACAAGACTCTTATAAAATTTCAAGGTACAAATTAGAGAAAATAAAATATACAGAGGTCCAATTAAGACAACTCCGACTAGATTAATATTTTTAATGAAACTCAGGTCGGGTAAAATTAAAAAAAAATAATGCAGAAACCTAAAGCTATGGAAAGCGATCACAACAGTTTAGAGTTTGAAGGTGCCGCTGCACTTTCGACCCAAAATAGGGATTTAAATAATGTTGCGACGAAACCAACGATTAGAAATATGGTTTCGACCACACCTCAAAATTTGGGAGCCATCCCAAAAACTAGAAATAGGTCATTAGGTCGCGGTAGAGGTTTCACCAGGAAAAATGTAGAAACCCCAATCAGAAATATACTAGACAAGGACAGAACAACTCCACCAACACCTGCAGACCTAATACAAAATCGAAACAGAACCTTTGACCCCATTAAAGATACGCTCTTCAGGGATCATGAAAATCTTCCAAGCCTAGACGGATCGTACCCGAGAAACAAAACAAGACCAGAAATAAACAACGAAACATTCCAATGCGATTCATTCCTTGAAAATGACACACGGTTTATTTTAGAAACCGGTGAACTTTTAGAGAGCGTAGAGTTTAACGAATTTATGAATCAACAAAAGGAAGATTCTTTAAAGAAAGAGGAAAAAGGGTAAACAATTTAGAGTTTAGACTAGATCCGCCGAAAAATAGCTCATTTGACCATAGAAAGAAAATAATCAAACCAAATTTCAGGAAAAATAGAAATGAATCTCATAACAGATATTCGGTCCAATTTGATTTAAGAGAAAATTTACAAGAACATAATCAACCTTCATACAATAATATTGAAAACCGTACTCGATTGAGAAATAACAATTTAAAGTTACAAAATTCCGATGACAGTGAATCCCTAGAGGACAGAAACAAATCAAAACAGAACACGTAGACTCTCGACAACAAATAACCGGTCACAAAGACGTTCTAGAATCCACATAAATAACCCAGAAACAGATTACGAATCCGACAATCAATCAAATAATCAAACAATTCCAGCTACTTATTTTCCTTTCGGCATGATCAAGGGAGATAGAGTCAATTGTCCAAAACGAGAAATGCCAAATTTTCTGGAACTACGATTTTCGGACAGCAGTCTCCATTGCACACTCGAGACTTGACATCGTTCTACAGGACTTCGAGAAACGAACTGTTTTCGTGATCGAATTTTCGGCTCCGGCCAACTACAACATCACTGCCAAGGAGAAGGAAAAAGAGGAGAGGTATCAAGACCTTGAAAGGGAGTTGCAACAGCTGTACGCAAAATATTCGGTTAAAGTAATTGTACTTGTGATCGGTGCTCTCGGAGGTGCGAAACTATCACTGGTTCATAACATCAAAGCCATACCCGCGTGCCAAAAATATGCCAAGGCACTTGCGAGATGGATGCACAAAGCTGTCATCCTTGGGTCGCTTCGTGTCCTCAAAACACACGAGGGTTTCGTTGTCCTGTTTTTGGGATTTCGTCGTGTCCTGGGACCACCCATATCACGGTTGTGAGACGTGGCCATAAGTGTGATTTACCGCGGTCCTACTAGGAGCTGGTGTCATTTTTAGATGGCAGTTGCTCCCAGTGGGATCCTGCGGTGGTTGTTGAACCTTATTTTTTAATTATATTATATATATACAATATTTAAATGTATATTGTTAAATAAAAGCAGGTAATCTCCAGTTGTATACAAAGTAATAGTCACTCTGCAAAACTACGGACTGAAGGCCGCAAGAAAGAAAACAACAATGAGGATATGTTTTTAAATCTATGCATATTGCATGATAAGTATTTTACTTATCTCGTATAAAAGGTACGTGCTCTACCATTTGTCTAAACCCTGATACACGTCGTTAACGATCGGGTTAACAAGTTATCTTAACGAGGTGAGAAAAACACACCAAACAAAACAAACCTCGAAATTTCCCATGGGAAATGATGCAAAACAAGACTTCAAAAGGTACAGGCGAATATTGATCTAGTGGTGCAGTGGGCTTTGACAAATGGTCTCACTCTTAACCCTGCTAAAACTGTGGCTGTAATCATAGGACCTTCTTCCTCTCAATCACTTGAAACAATTGCAATCCTTCCTCCTCTCTTAATTGATAAACCTGTCATCCCCTTTATGGAATCTGTGAAAGATTTAGGTTATATTCTTAATCGCTGTTTCACTTGGAATGAACAAGTTGCGGATATTTCAAGGAAAACATTTAGAGTCCTCCAACAGCTTAATAGGAATGAAGAATTACTTCCTACCTCAACGCGTATCCTCCTAGTTAAAAGCCTGATCCTTCCTTTCTTTGACTACGGCTCTGTGGTATATAACGATATTACTGATGAGCCGAATGCCAGGCTTGAGCGTACGCTTAATGCTTGCATTCGGTTCATCTATAAACATCCCCAAAAGTGAAAATATTACTCAGTATAGAGAAAGAGCAGGACTTCTTAACGCCGCAAAAAGAAGACAATTTTTTATGGGTAATTTGCTTCATAACCTATTCAGTAATAAAGCTCCGCACTATCTTCTTAACCTGTTCCATTTTATTGATAAAGATCAATCAACACATTCCAAACTCCGTGAAAGGATAACAGAACTAAAAATTCAGTCACACCGCACGTGTAAAATGCAAAGGTCTTTTGTTATTCGCGGTACTTTGATATGAATGCGTATTTACTTTTAAGTATGTATATTTACGTATATATAGTTAAAAGTTTGTCATAAGGACAACCGCAGGATTTCGCCGGGAGCAGGTGCTAATCTTAAAAATTGTAGTCTGATGTTTGGTATCGTTGTAAGACAACATTAAATCTTTCAAAATATCTATCCACTTATAATTACCCTGCAAGTTAAATTGCATCCACATTTTGTTTTTTAAAGTTCGATTAAATCGCTCGCAAATTCATGCTCTTAAATTACTAAATTTCGAGTACAAATTTATCTAATATCGCTTCATAAGATTTTCGAAATGCGAGTTGTAAAATTCTTTACCCCTATCAACATGTAAATTTTTTGATACACGTCCTTTATCAAGTACAGATTTCATAGCTGCAGCTACATCTTCGCGCTTCCTGGATTTAACGGAAACAGCCCAAGCAAATTTTGAAAATATGTCAATTATAGTCAGGACGTACTTGTATCCTTTGTTTACTCTCTCGTATAGCTGCATCTCAACATGATCAGCTTGCTAGGCCTCATCAATGCCACGGATATCGAAATGTCGACGTTGATAATTTCTTCTAGCTGGCTTGTGCAGCTCCCTCACCAACAGCTGCTTCTCAAAGTCCATTTTTGTGTGCGTTCAGTCTAGTGTCTACTTGACTAATGAGCTCTGAATTTCGATAAACCAGTTTTTGAATTGATTCAGCATCAATTTTAACATTTTTCAAAAGTTTATCTGTGGAATTTTCCAAAGTCTCAATCATCGTATTATTATTGACTACTTCAGTTCGCAAGGAAGCTATAACATCATAAATAGTCTAAAATTCACGCTGTATCATATGCTGCACCACATTCAGATTAACAGCCTCATTCAGCTCTTGAGCATCAGCCACTTTACACAGCCTTTTATTATTCATGTCATAATCTCCCTCAGATGTGACATTGAAGCCGATTCCAGGAGGACCACGAATTGTACTCTCTGCTCGCTTGGAATGACGTCCGAATACATCGATGCTTATCTTTAAAATGACGAAAATTTTGACAAAACACTCATTAATGTATAATTTCAGCTTCTCGCAGCTCTTCAATGATTGATATAATTTCGTTTGTGTGCGTTGGATTTCCAGCTGCTTGATACGCTAGCAATAAGCGTAATCGATCTACCAATTCATTTAGGTCATCCCAGTAAATGTAATGCATCAAACTACCCTCTCTAGCAATCATGTGTTGCGGGATCATACCTTTACCTGATAATGATTTTCAGTTTTTACTTCGTCTATCAGTATTTTTTGATGGAGATGTCGGAATTAGTTTCTTTATAAATTTTTGATATTTAAAGGCTTTATTATCACGAGGTTCACCATCTGGTTTATAATGCTTTTTATACGCGTTTGTTGCAATGATAATTTGTCTATAATTGTCAAGATCACTGGGAGTTATAGAGGACTCTTCGGGAACTTTTTTAAATAAAAGTTCAACCAAACCCTTACTCTTAGGGAAATTCAAATTACCCACATGAATATAGTTTGGGCTGAAACTTATCGGAGAATATCCAATCATTAATCTATCTTTCGCTAATTTTCTCACCCCATACACATTATCGACTTCTCTACTTCTTCCGCCTGATAATATGAGATACTTCTTTGGATCATCATCAACAATCCATGAAGGTGTAGGTGTTTCTGAGTTATTTTCCGTCATCATCATCATCATCATCATCATCATCATCATCACCCCATCGAGCGCCTCCCCAGGTTGCGGATAGGGGCACGCCTCCCAGATATGGGTGGTACCGGGGAAATCAAATACCCGGGGTGGACAAAAACCAGCTAGGGGAAGGAACCCCGTATTACATTACTTCAAAATCATATTAAAAGTTTAAGTCTGATGGTTTAATCTTAAAATCAAATTAATCAATCTTAAACCGAATCTCAAATTAATTTGAAAAAATGAGGTATAGAGTATTCTATGTTAGCGTAGGGCACAAGAAATTTCTAAATGTTTTATATCATTTATATAGCTTTATCAAGAAAAATAATTTACGCTGCAAGATATCTTTTAACTATTCACTTTACTATTTTCTGTTAAAAACTGTTGATAAAATGCATTATTTTAGCTCCTTTTAGTGTTTTTAAGAATTAGTCTGGAAGTAGGTTTCCCAACGATAAATATAGTATGTTAATTGTTGAACATTTTTAATTGAAAATTATTACGTTAGTCATATTGCTGAAAATATGTTTTTAATGTCTCTCTCACATTTATTCCTTTGAATATTTCGATAAAATTTGTTTCAGTTGTATTAAAACTGTATATCTTGCAAAGTTTTTCCTTATACCACTTTGTGGATCATCTTCTTTTCTTTTAAATGGACTTGTGAAAATCTTTTTAAAAGTGTTTTGCTACCTCCATTCAATTAAATTAATAAAGAAAATACATATTGAGTTTTTAGAGTATTCAAAATGAAAAATTAAATGCTATATTATGTTTGTTAAATCTTTTTGCAGAGGAAAATAAAATGCAATGGTGTGTAAAATTAATAAATGAAATAATGTATCACTTAATTAAAAATTTAATCATTGTTATTGAATAATAATTATTTATAATTATTATTAATTAATAATGATCAATAATTTATAAAAATTAATAATAATCAATGAATTATAATTAATAATCAATGGTAATGAATAGTAAATAATAATTAATAATAATAATAATGAACAAAAAATAATAATTACTGATAATAAATAAAAATTGATAATTAATAATAATTAATAATCATCAATAATTAAGAATCAATAACAAACGATAATTCATCATTATTACCAGCAATTAATAATAATTGATAATAATGAATAACAATCAATAATTAATAATAATGAATAACAATCAATAATTAATATGAATTGACAACAACCATTAAATTATAATAATTAACAACAGTCAATAATTAATAATAATTAACAACAATCAATAATTAATCACCATTAAGAACAATTGATAATTAATAATAATTAACAACAATTAATAATAATTATTAACAATTGATCATTAATAATAATTATTGACAATTGATAATCAATTTAATTAATTAAAAATAAATGTATTAAATCACACAAAAGTCATGAAACTTAGTTTTGGTTCATAAAGTTATTATTATTTTTAATGTTTATACTCTAAATAAAAACTCAGTATATATTTTTTACTAAGTAAATGGGTTTTGAATCTTTTTTTATGCGTGTCATATATTCGTCTAATATATATGTATTTATATAATGTAAACTCTGCATGCAGAAGTCAATTCCTCTACAAGAATGCATATTCAACGAGGGGGAGGACGGAAAAAGCGTCGTTTGAATGATAATGACGATCATCAAGAACCAAATAATGATGATAATAATGATGATGGTGATGAAGGAAATATTGCACACACGCTTGTGGACCACGAAACAAATTATCATAGTAGTCTTTCAAATCTGGGTGGTGGAATGCCTGAAAATTCTAAACTTGTAATTATAAGCAAAGGGTCTAAACATTACCCGCGTTTCAATCTAGATGGTACAGAGATAGAATTGCGTTTCCGGTCTTGAAATATTACAGCTAACTTTACTTCAATTTTGTTACACATTACTATTTAATTAGGTTCTAGACCAAAATTCATGTCTTAAAAATTCGATACCAAGTGAGCGATCTTGAATTTCGCGGGGAACCAAGATGGCAGCTTGCATATTCCCACCTAATAGAGTATTTCCACTGGTGACGTCATTTCAAAATGTCCGAATACTTCAAGAGAAACATTGCATTGTATACATTGCTTCGCGTGTATGATCTTAATTAAAGAAATGTGTTTATTGGCAAATGAAAAGTGTCTAGTGAATACTTTTTGAGTTTATCTTGTGAAGTGAAGGTCCGTTAATGTATAAACTAAGTGCAATTGACAATTTAGATCCTTACGCTTTGAAAAATGAGGAATTTTCCACAAGTATTAGTGACGCACCTGTAATGAGTGAGCACTCGTGTTTACTTTTCGAGGATCACATCATTCTTTTAATTTTAGAAAATGGTACTTTGGTATTTTATTGTGGGTTGTAAGAAGAACAAAGGAAGGGACCATGGAATATCATTTCATAAAATTCCAACTATTATAAAAGAAGCAAACAAAAAGTTTGCCAGACCGGGTGGAGTATACACTTTGCATGAAAAATAGAGTTATTGAAAAGAAGACGCGAACTATGGATAAATGCGATTAAACGTGGTCCTTCGAGTGAGTCGCTGATAAAAAATGCAACAATTTGCTCAAACCATTTTAGATCAGGTAGGATAAATTAGATACATTTTACACAAGACTGAAGTAATCAAGTTCTAACCTCCAAATTCAATTGTCTCATTTTACTCAATAAATACTAGCATTAAATGTTTTTAAAATACTTATCGGTGCTCTAGTTTTAAATAAAAGTGTGAATATAGAAGGAAAAAGTATTTACTCTGATAATTTTTGCTTAATACAAAAGTTTTGAATGGTTAGGTTAGTTGAAGTTACCATTTGAAAACTTCATTTTACGCAAAAATGATTAAAATAAACAATTTCTCCCTGTGCATACGCACTCTAATTTAAAAAAGGCGTACTGCTCAATGTTAAAAATTGATTTGATTCTAGTATTTATTTAGTAAAGAGAGGTGACAAGATTTTGAGGTTAGATCTCGAGTCCAACAGCCTTCCCGTTACAAGTCGCTGCAACTTTTGAACGTGCCAATACTAACCCCACCACACACCAGAAAGTTGTCATTTATCCTCTTGCACTCCACTTTTTCAACAAATCCGGCTTCTTAAAACTTAAAAGCCTCTACCCTGCCGATTAAACGGCGCTGCCCAGTGCCGTTTCAGTGCTACTCGTTTAAAGCTACTCAGATTCCAGATTTAAATGCCTGCGGAAGTTCCCTTTATACCTGCGACTAGGCTACCAAGTAGACCAGCTGAAAGGGATTAAAAATTATAAATTAAAATTTGTAAAATTTTGAAATTACCACTGCGAAAGTTAGAAATTCAGAATCTATGGGTTTCGATAATTTCAGATATCTAACTTTTTTTTTAGAAATTGAAAATTGGAATGAATATAATGTATCTCGTAAATGGAATGAGATACCCTAAAATAGACAACGTTTTTGAATTCAGCTGCAGAATATTATAATAATATATAATTATAAAATATATATAATGAGAAAATTCATCGATTAGAAAAATTGTTAATAATTTGAAGAAAATTTTAAAAAGGAATTCGGTTGGTGGCGGCCAACTACTGTAAATCACTCTGCCCGCCCACCTTTGCAATTTGGTGGAAGTCTCTCTCATCCTGCTTATGATTTTTTGCTAAGCAAGAGTATTTCTCATGTCTCTTCAAATTATCGAGTCTTGAATAAGTTCTGGAACAACTTGAACATGTGGAAGTCATCTTGTCACCGGCGCAGTAAAAATTTATGTTCATTCATGAAAGCTGAGTTTATATCCTCCTCCTTTTCATGTCCTTCTCTTTCAACTCCTCCTCCTTCTCCCCATCATCATCATGCTCTCCTCCTCATGCCCTTCTCTTCCAACTCCTCCTCCTCATGCCCTCCTCTTCCAGCACATCCTCCTTCTCATGTCCTCCTCTTCCAACTCCCCCTCCTCCTCCCAATGCCCTTCTCTTCCAACTCCTCCGCCTCATACCCTCCTCCTCCCTATGCCCTTCTCTTCCAATTCCTCCTTCTCATGCTCGCCTCTTTCAGCTCCTCCTCCTCCTCATGCCTGCCTCCTCTTCCGTCTTATGCCCTCCTCTTGAAACTCCTCGTCCTCATCATGCCTTCCTTCTCCTCATGCCCTTCTCTTCCGACTCCTCCTCCTCATGCTCGCATCTTCCAGCTCCGCCTCCTTCTCCTCATGCCCTCCTCTTCCAACTCCTCCTTCTCCTCATGCTGTCCTCTTCCAAACCTATTCCTCCTCATCCTTCTCCTCTTCCAACTCCTCCTCTTCCAACTCCGCCTCCTCCTCTTCCTCCATAAGGCATGAGGAGGAGGTGGAGCTGGAAGAGGCGAGCATGAGGAAGAGCAGTCGGAAGAGAAGGGCATGAGGAGGAGGAGTTGGAAGAGGAGGGCATGAGGAGGAGGGCATGAGGAGGAGGACCTGGAAGAGACGAGCATGAAGAGGAGGAGTTGGAAGAGAAGGGCATAAGGAGAAGGGCATGAGGAGGAGGAGGGCATGAGGGGGAGGAGTTTAAAGAGGAGGGCATAAGAAGGAGAAGAGGGAGTTGAAAGAGAAGGGCATGAGAAGGAGGAGGAGGAGAAGTTGGAAGAGGAGTGCATTAGGAGGAGGAGGAGTTGAAAGAGGATGGCATGAGGAGGAGGAGTTGGAAGATGAGAACATGAGAAAAAGGAGGAGTTGAAAGAGGAGGGAATGAGGAGGAGGAGGAGGAGCTGGAAGAGGAGAGCATGAGGAGGAGGAGGAGTTGGAAGAGGAGGGCATAAGGAGGAGGAGCAGTTGGAAGTGGAGGGCATGAGAAGGAGGAGGAGAAGGAGGGCATGAGGAGGAGAAGGAATTGGAAGAGGAGGGCATGAGGAGGAGAAATTGTAAGTTTTTGATTCATGTGAAAAATGATAGATGATATTTTCATTGGCAACTTCTTCGCCACTCATATTATCATTCATCCTTTCTTTTCTTCTTCACCAGAAGGTCTTTCGTAGAATTTCTTGAAACTGCTTCCTCTTTATTTAAACCATAGGCGTTTATGGCTAAACCAATAAGATGATATGATAAATGTTAGTTTGAAGAGGAAAGACTTTGTTTCCGTTGTAATCTAATCAACATTCGCATTATTACAGTATTCACCTAACTCCTCCAAATTGACATAACAGCACTCGTTACAGCACTTATTTGATTCTTCTTTGCTTTGGCTGGATTCATACTATTCTATGGTATATTTATCATTTTTATTTTTTTACGTGTTATATAATAAGAGTAAAATATTTTTTAAATGAGTTCCTTCTCCTTTTTTCATTCGCGGAAAGCAATATATGCATTTGCAATGTAGATTTCCATTATTCACAGTACGTGTGATTGGATTTCTCAACGGATCGATAATTACAATCTCCGATGATAATTCAGATAGATTCCTATTTAAAATGTTGATTGTGTAACACCTTGCTAAAATTAGCGTATATCAGAAAAACAGTATCTTTCTTTGATCTCTCTCTAGCTCAATTGGTTAGAGCACCTGACCGGAAATCAGTTGATCTGGTGTTCGAATCCCAGTAGAGTGAGAGGAGAGAGATCCTTTTTATCTGAATAAAATTTGAATTGATTAAATTTGAATTTATATCCCCATCTAGTGTGTATGACGAAAATTACTTTTCTGTATCAGAGGATTTAACTTTAGTCTATAATGTCGATTTCCATTATTCACAGTATGTGTGATTGGATTTCTCAACCGATCGATAATTACAATCTCTGATGATAATACAGATTCCTATTTAAAATATTGCTTGTGTAACACCTTGTTGAAATTAGCGTATATTAGAAAAACAGTATCTTTCTCCGATCTCTCTGTAGCTCAATTGGTCAGACCACCTGACCAGAAATCACTTGATCTGGTGTGATTCTTTTTTTCTGTATAAAATTTGAATTTAGTAAATTTGAATTTATATCCCCATCTAGTCTGTATGACGCAAATCCTTTTTCTGTATTAGAGGATTTAAATTTGATCGATAATTTTGATTTCCATTATTCGCAGTATGTGTGATTGGCTTTCTCAACCGATCGATAATTACAATCTCTGATGATAATACAGATTCCTATTAAAAATATTGATTGTGTAACACCTTGCTGAAATTAACGTATATCAGACAAACAGTATCTTTCTTTGATCTCTCTGTAGCTCAATTGGTTAGAGTAACTGAAAAAAGATCAGTCGATCTGGTGTTCGAATCTCAGTGGAGTGAGAGGCAACACATCCTTTTTTTCTGATAAAAATTTCAATTTATTAAATTTGAATTTATACCCCATCTATTCTGTATGATGAAAATTATTTTTCGTCATTAGAGGATTTAACTTTGATCGATAATGTGGATTTTCATTATTCACGGTATGTGTGATTGGTTTTCTCAACGGATCGATAATTACAAACTCTGATGATAATAAAGATTCCTATTTAAACTATTGATTGTGTAACACCTTGCTAAAATCAGCGTAAATAAAAAAAATAGTATCTTTCTTTGATCTCTCTGTAGCTCAATTGGTTACAGCACCTGACCGAAAAACGGTTGATCTGGTGTTTGAATCCCAGTAGAGTGAGAGGAGAGAGATCCTTTTTTCTTTATAAAATTTGAATTTATTAAATTTGAACTTATATCACCATCTAGTCAGTATGACGCAAATTCTTTTTCTGTATTAGAGGATTAAACTTTGGTCGATAATGTAGATTTCAATTATTCACCGTATGCGTGGTTGCATTTCTCAACGTATCGATAATTATATTATCCGGTAATAATACACATTCCTATTTGAAATATTGATTGTGTAACACCTAGCTAAAATTAGCGTATCTGAGACAAACCGCATCCTTCTTTGATCTCTCTGTAGCTCAATTGGTTAGAGCACCTGGCCGGAAACCAGTTGATCTGGTGTTCGAATCCCAGTGGAGGGAGAGGGGAGAGATCCTTTTCTTCTGCATAAAATTTGAATTTATATCCCCATCTAGTCTGTATGACGAATATTATTTTTCTGTATTAAAAGGATTTATCTTTGGTCGATAATGTAGATTTTTTTTCCATCATTTATCGCATCTATCAGTAAGTTGATGTCTTCACCCAATTCATCAACTATCATCATGCAAACCGTCAATTGGTTTGAGATGGCTATATTTTTAGTACAGTCAACTTTCGTTTATTCTACTGGCCTTGAAACGTATCCGTTCCGTTATTCTAAGACTGGAGGGGCCCCCACCTCTATCGCGAGTGTGCAGTCTATTTTTATCCACGACGTTCATTGGCTGCTACCTTCTTGTATCGATGCGCCGCCGGTCGCTACTTTTGCAGACGAAAAGCGCGGGTTGCGACTCTCGCCTCGCAAGGACCGAGTGTGCGAGTAGACAGTCGCGTATATTACGCAATATGATGAAGTGAAAACGTTTCAGGCGGTCTTGGTTTATTGCGCAGTTGAAAAAGGCGCGGTCCGTTTGTCTGCATTCATGCATGATTGTTTTTCAAGTGTCTTTGTTGGCGCACGACAATTTGCCAACTAAAAATCAATCAAAATATAGAATCAAAAAACGATGCAAATATTTCGCGGAATAGTGAGTGTTGTGGCATGACGTCAATAGGTGGAAATACCAGCCGTCAGGCGTGTTAGTAAATGGTACTGAAACTGCATACGTATTTTTGGAGAAAATCTCCGAAACGTGAAGGTAAGTTGCAAAGGTCTGACTAGTAATATTTATCAAGTGTGCAATCCATTTTCTTAGTCATGTCCCATTCTTTTGTCGATTGACGCCCTTTCAGTGTCACGAAATAAAATAAAATATCCTAAATTGCCGGTTAGCGGTACTCTTACCTCAAATTTCGGACAGGTGCTTGTATTTCGTGACACTGAAAGATCGTGAATCGACAAAAGAATGGAATCTGGCCGAGAAAATCCATTCTACACTTGAGAAATATAACTATTTGTACAGTTATGATTTTTCCGTTAAGAATATTTTCTCAAAAAGTTATCTGCATTCCCCTTTAAGGCATGTCAAAATACTCAATTTAAGGCTTCCCGCTCTTCGGGCCTCTTCTTTTTACTTGGTCACCCACTGATGCGAGTGTGGCCGTACAGCCCGTACAGGGACCGTGGTAGGAGATTACGAAACTGCGCAAATTAGAATAAGCGTGTATAGGGGTGTAGAATAAATGAACTGTAGAATAAAAGAAAGTTGACTGTATTTCTGTTGGTTCCGTTAACTATTTGATTGATAAGATTATTATTTTCTCGACTGTGTATTTCAAGCGTCTTGAAATCGGTAGAGGCTGAATTCAACAATACTTTTATTATCTTAGTTTGATTAGAAATAGTTTGTGATATGACTTTGTTGTCATTGAAGAGTTTATCTAGCTCGTTGTTGATATATTTCATATCGTTTTCACTTCGAGTACCAAAAAGTGTTTTCGATACATCGCCTATGAAGTTAAAAAAGCCCTCTTCTAGCTCGCGTTTTGCATAGAAGTTTGTTTAAAAGATTTCTCTAATTGTTTAAATGCTGTATTCATGATATCATTAAGTTCAACTCTAATTGTTCTAAACAGTCAGCACATTGATGTGACACGGATGCGAAAATGTGTTGCAATGATTCATATCGCTCGTCTATTTCGTTGGTCTCTACTCCTAGTATCATATTCCAGGTGTCGTGATAGAGTTGAGCATGCCCTAATTCTTCCGAGTAAATAGTTACCCCGGTTAGGTCAGTTGTGATGACCTCAGCCGAGATGATCTTCAATATCCATAATAAGATTAGGGCCATCACCCCTCTTGGGCAGAAGGACGGTGTTACTATAATCCTGGAAAGTAACTGCTAAATGTGCAGTACAAAGACTGTATTCAATCATTGGCCAAAATAAATCTCAGTAAATAACACATTAAAATGTTGTAATGTTTTTTCTTACCTCCTTATCGAGGTGTTATAACAAGGCTCAAAATTTGTTTTAGGGTAATCGATACAATCGCTGCCCGCGCTCCGATTATTGAACACCTTATTCAAATATGCTTATAGGAATTAATGAATACGCGCAAATAAAACTACGAATAAATAGTGCGAATAAAGCACATGCATATCCGCAGCGTATTTAACAAACTAGCGCAGTGTGGTGCGTTTAAATTACAGTAAAGTATAACCGGTGATTCTGAACAAGCAAGAAATTTAAACAAATAGCTTTTGAGGTTAGGAGTGTCACTTTTCAAACCCCATTATTTTATTAACAGTAGTTGCGATAGATTTGACTTAACCTTTTGGATTTCAATTGAATTTGGTGATTAAAGATACATAAGAGTAGTATTCTGAAATTAAAATGATGCCCGTAAATCAATAAATGGGTGCGGTTAATTATCGCGATCGTGAATAAAACGGAAACACAATGATTTGCCACAATTTCCAAAAAGCGAATGTCAAATATCTTCGAAAAACTGCATTTGAAATTGTTTAAACTTTGTACAGGATATTTATACAATTCCTTGTCACTTTGCCTTACGACGAATGAGTAGAAATCATGTCAAAAACATTTTTCGACTCCGGCCAATCAATATGCAATTGTGGGACCTCTGCTCTTATAATTGAATGGAAGTTCTCATCCAAGAAAACTTTGAACATAAAAATGATATTTAAAAGGAAGTTTCTACGTGTACCGAAATTTCGGTACAAATATCTCCAAACTACGACTTTGGCTATTTGTACCAAAATTTCGGTACGAATGGCTCTCAGATACTGTTTTGGCTATTTGTACCGAAATTTCAGGAGTAAACTTCCGAAAAGCGAATACCACGGATTAATTTGAATTTCCGTATACCTATGCATTTTGAGCTGCTAATTACGAAAATAATAAATAAAATATGCGCACATTTGATTTTCAAGGTCAGATCCCAAAAAGCTATAACAATGTCATGTTTTTCCGCTTTATTTCTGCAAAGAATAAAAAATTACAAAAAAGCTTCAAATAGAAGTTGTAGATCTATTAGAAATACACCTTTTGTGGATTATGCAGTTTTCTTGAGAAACCACTATTTTACGTGACATCCCTACCCCTTTCCAACACCTCGTGGGGGGCGCGAAGACACCCCTGTCACGGGTCACAGAAATAAGGTCGGTCACATCCATACCCTTTCCAACGTCTCGTGGGGGCGGGAAGATACACCTGTTACTGGTCACAGAAATAATGTAGGGAATAGCGGGAAGATAACCCTGTAGTTCAACGGGGAGGTAACCAGCCTTTCAGGCATTTTTTATATAATTTAAGTCATACCGTTTACACATTGTACAGTATTTCCCAGATATTGGGTGTCTCTTTCCCACCAATGTACGCTTGTGAAAGCTTCTCTTCTCCTGCCCATTCTACGCGCACGAATTCACCTTCCAGGAATTTTTTATACAATTTACATCACACAGCTACACATTGTGCTGTATTTCTGCGATTTTTTGTATTGATCGTTCTTTTTCTCAAAAACTATCAATCGTAGAGTAAAAATAGCTACGACATAGAATGTGTATTCCAACGACTCGTAGGAAGTGGAAAGGCACCCCTGTGACAGGTCACAGAAATTATTATGGTCAAACCCCTCACTCTTTCCAAAATATCGTGGGGTGCGGACAGACACTTCTGTGTCAGCCCACAGAAAAAGTGTTTGTATAACCCTTAGCACTTTCCAAGGTATCGTGGATGCGGAAAGGCACCCCTGTGACAGGTCATAGAATAAATTTTTTCAAACATTCACCCTTTCCAACGACTCGTAGGAAGTGGAAAGGCACCCCTGTGATAGGTCACAGGAAAAGTGTTGGTCTCACCCTAACATCTTTCCAAAGTCTTGTGGGAAGTGGTAAGGCACCCCTGTGACAGCTCATAGAAATAGTGTCGGACTAACCCTTACACTTTCCAACGTCTCATGGGGTGCGGAAAGGCACCCCTGTGACAGCTCACAGAAATAATGTTGGTCAAGCCCCTACCCCTTTCCAAAATATCGTGGGCTGCGGACAGGCACCTTTGCGACAGGTCAAAGAAAAAGTGTTTGTAAAACCCTTACCCCTTTCCGAGGTCTCGTGGTGTGCGGAAAGGCACCCCTGTGACAGCTCACAGAAGTAATGGGGATCAAACCCCTACCCTTTCCAACGAATCGTAGCAAGTGGTAAAGCACCCCTATAACAGCTCACAGAAATAGTGTTGTTCTAACTCTTACCCCTTTCTAACGTCTCGTGGGGTGCGGAAAGGCACCCCTGTGACAGCTCACAGAAATAATGTTGGTCGAACCCCTACCCCTTCCCAAAATATCGTGGTCTGCGGACAGGCACCCCTGTGACAGCTCACAGAAAAAGTGTTTGTATAACCCTTACCCCTTTCCAAGATCTCGTGGGGTGCGCAAAGGCACCCCTGTGACAGCTCACAGAAAAAGTGTTTGCTCAACACTTACCCCTTCCCAAGGTCTCACGTGAAGTGGTAAGGCACCCCTGTGACAGCTCACTGAAGTAATGTTGATCAAACTCGGAAAGGCACCCCTGTGACAGATCACAGAAGTAATGTGGATCAAACCCCTACCCTTTTCAGCGACTCGTGGGAAGTGGAATGGCATCGCTGTGACAGGTCACAGAAATAATGATGGTCAAACCCCTAACCCTTTCCAAAATATCGTAGGGTGCGAACAGGCACCCCTGTGACTGCTCAAAAAAATAGTGTTGGTCTAACACCTACCCCTTTCCAACGTCTCGTAGGAAGTGTTAAAGCACCCCTGTGACAGATCACAGAAATAGTGTTGGTCCAACACTTACCTCTTTCCAACGTCTTGTGAAGTGCGCGAAGGCACCCCTGTGACAGCTCACAGAAAAAGTGTTTGTATAACCCTTAACCCTTTCCAACGTGTCGTGGGGTGCGGAAAGGCACCCCTGTGACAGCTCACAGTAATAGTGTTGGTCTAACCCTTACCCCTTTCCAAAATCTCGTGGAAAGTAGTTAGGCACCCCTGTGACTGGTCACAGAAATAATGTTGGTCAAACCCCTACCTCTTTCAAAAATATAGTTGGGTGTGGACAGGCACCCCTGTGACAGCTCACAGAAAAAGTGTTTGCATAACCCTTTCCCCTTCCCAAGGTCTCGTGTGAAGTGGTAAGGCACCCCTGTGAAAGCTCACAAAAGTAATGTTGGTCAAACCCCTACACCTTCCAACGACTCGTAGGAAGTGGAAAGGCACCCCTGTGACAGGTCACAGAAATTATTATGGTCAAACCCCTCACTCTTTACATACCTTTAAAATGTAAAATTTCAAAATTTAATCATTTGCAATTCCATTTTTCAAAATTAAACAATTTTTAATTGTGAATCTTGAAAATTTAAGAAATTTAAATTGTAAATCTTTAATTTTGAAGAGTTTTTCATTTTCAAGGTAGTTAAAATTTTTAATTATTCCATTTTCAAGATTTACAATTAAAAATTCTGTCAAAATTTTTAGAAATTTAAATTTTTAATATTTAAAATTGAAGAGGTTTTAATTTTAAATTCTAAAAATTGAACTATTAAAAAAAACATTCAAAAATACATACCTTTGAAATATAAATCTTAAAAATTGAAGAATTTTCAATTCTATATTTTGCTAAAGAAAGAATTTTCAAACGTAACTCTTGAAAATTGTTGAAATTTAAATTTTAAATCTGTAAAATTCAAGAATTTTTCAATTATAAATCTTCAAAATTGAACTATTCAAAAAAAAAAAAAAACTTTTAATTCAAGTTAGAAGTCTTTGAAATAAAAATTTTTTCAATTTTAAATCTTTCAAATTGAACTATTCTAAAAAATTTGTTCACGATTACATAACTTTAAAATTACAATCTTCAAAATTGAATTATTTTCAATTCTATATTTTCGAAATTGAAGAATTTTGATTTGTAACTTCTTAAAATATTTAGAAATTCAAATTGTACATTTTTCAAATTCAAGAGCTTTTAATTATTAATTTTAAAAACTGAATTTTGACAAAAAAGTTTGAGATTACATTCCTTCGAATTAAAAATCGCAAAATTGAATTTTTTCAATTCTAACTCTTCAAAATGGTGAATATTTAAATTGTAACTTTTCTAATTTTAAAAAATTTGAATTGTAAATCTAAAAATTTGAGAGCTTTCCATTTGGACAATTTACAATTAAAAATTATGCAAGTTTTAAGTTTTAAAATTAAAAATTTTTGTAATTTTGATGCTTTGCATTCGAAATTTTTTCAAGTAATCGTCAAAATTGACGAACTTTTAATTTGGGTAATTTAGAATTGCAAATTATTCAATTTTCAAGATTGATGTATAAACACAAATTCTTAAATTTGAATTATTTTGCAAGTCATTTTTAATTCTAAATTGCACAAATTAAAAGTTCATCAATTTTAAAGATTAGCATTCCAATTCTAAATTCTAAATCTTCTAACTTGACAAAATTTCGAATGCCACGCATCAAAATTACAAAATGTTTAATTTTAAAACTTAAAATTTGCATTATTTTTAATTTTAAATTGTCCAAATTAAAAGCTCTTAAATTTTTAGATTTGCCATTCAAATTTCTAAAAATTTGAAGAGTTACAATTGAAATGTCTACCATTTTGAAGAGTCAGAATTGAAAAAATTCAATTTTTTCAAATATTTTAAAGAGTGGATAGTTTAATTTTAAAGATTTAAAATTGAAA
>JAABKJ010075445.1:153573195-153643825 GCA_011634705.1 Andricus grossulariae | reverse complement strand
TTTCAAAGGTATGTAATTTTGAAGGTTTTTTTTTTTTTTTTCATTTTAGAAGACGTAATTTTGAAAGTTTTTTTTCTTGAATAGTTCAATTTTGAAAATTTATAACTGAAAAATTGTTTAATTTCAAATATTTAAAATTTAAATTTCAACAATTCTCAAGAGTTACAATTAAAAATTCTTTCATCATGAAAATATAAAATAAAAAGTTCTTCAATTTTTAAGATTTATATTTCAAAGGTATGTAATTCGGATGGTTTTTTTTGTTTAATTTTGAAAATTTACATTTTAAAGTTATGAAGTAAGATTTTTTAATAAAGAAAGATTTTTAGTTGTAAAAGAAAAAAGATTTCATGCAAACTGTGTAATTTTCAAGACAAAAAAAAACGAATCATCTACAAAAAAAAGTTGACTTTTCAACCCGCAAATATGAATCTTCAACAAAAAAGTTAATTTTCAACAAAAAAGTTATTTTTTAATAAAACAGTTGAATTTTTAACCAAAAAATATTTTTCAGTCGTAAAAGAGAAAAGATTTCATTCAAATTGTGTAATTTTCAACACAAAAATTAAATTTTAACAAAGAAAGATTTTTTACCAAAGACAGATTTTTTAATAAAGAAAGCTTTTTCAGTTCCAAAAGAAAAAAGGCTTCATCCAAAATGTGTAATTTTCAAGACAAAAAGACTAATTTTCCACAAAAAAGTAGAATTTTCAACCCGAAAAAATGAATTTTCAACGAAAAAATTCATTTTCATTCAAATAATTAAATTCTCAATAAAACAGTTGGATTTTCAACCCGAAAATATGAATTTTTAACATAAACGTTAATTTTCAACAAAAGAGTTGAATGTTCAGCCAAAAAAATTGGTATTCAACAAAATTGTTTAATTAAATAAAAGAATTAAATTTTTATACAAATCATTTCACTTCATACGGATTTTCAACCAAAGAATTAATTTTTAATAAGAGTTGAATTTTTAACAGAAAAAAAAAGATTTTTTAACCAAGAAAGATTTGTCAGTTGTAGAAGAAAAAAGATGTCATCCAAATTGTGTGATTCTCAACAAAAAAATTAATTTTTAACAAAGACCGATTTTTTAACAAAGAAAATTTTTTCAGTTGTAGGAGAAAAAAGTTTTCTTCCAAATTGTGTAATTTAAAAGACAATAAGATGAATATTCTACAAAACAGTTGCATTTTCAAAGCGCAAATATGAATTTGCAACAGAAAAGTTACTTTTCAAAAATAATAATTAAATTTCAATAAAAGAGTTGAATTTTTAACAAAGGAAGAATTTTCAACAAAGAAAGATACTTCAGTTTTAAAAGAGAAAAGATTTCATCCAAACTATGTAATTTTCAAGACAAAAAGACGAATTTTCTACAAAACAGTGACATTTTCAACCCGAAAATACGAATCTTCAACAAAAAAGTTATTTTTTAATAAAAGAATTGTATTTTTAACCAAGAAAGATTTTTCAGTTGTAAAAGAAAAAACATTCATCCAAATTGTGTACTTTTCAAGACAAAAAGACTCATTTTCTGAAAAAAAGTTGAATTTTCAACCCGCAAATATGAATCCTCAACAAAAAAGTTAATTTTCTAGCAAAAAAGTTATTTTTTAATAAAGGAGTTAAATTTTTAACCAAGAAAGATTTTTCAGTCGATAAAGAAACAAGACTTCATCCAAATTGTGTAATTTTCAAGACAAAAAGACGAATTTTCTAAAAAAAAGTTGAATTTTTAACCCGAAAATATGAATTTTCAACGAAAAAGTTAATTTTCATTCAAATAATTAAATTTTTAATAATAGAGTTGAAATTTCAACATAAACGTTAATTTTCAACAAAAGAGTTGAATTTTCAGCCAAAAAATTAATATTCAACAAAATTGTTCAATTGAATGAAAGAATTAAATTTTTAAACAAATCATTTCACTTCATATGGATTTTAAACAAAAAATTAATTTTTAATAAGCGTTGAATTCTTTACAAAAAAAGATTTTGTAACCAACAAAGATCTGTCAGTTGTAAAATTCAAAATTTATCTCTCTTAATAAAAAAATCTAATCTCTTTTGGTTAAAAATTTAACTATTTTGGTAGAAAATTAATCTGATTTGGTTGAGGATTCAGCTATTTTGTTGAACATTCGTCTTTTTTAGTTGAATTCAACTGTGTTCGATTTCAAATTAAAATCTTGTTTGGGTGAAAATTTATGTATTTTTTGAAAAATTTAGGAATTTAGGTAGAAGGTTCATCTAATTGGTTGAAAAATATCGACAAATTTTGTTGGAAATTTATATTTTCAGTTTGAAAATCCAACTCTTTTGTTGAAAAACGTTGTTTTTGATTTAAAAATTCATTTCATTCTTGGTTGAAAGCTAATTTTTCTTAACTGATAATTTAACTGATAATTCGTCTTTTTTGATAGAAAACTAATCTTCTTGGTAGAAAATCATCTATTTTGGTTAAAAATTCAACTATTTGGCTAAGAATCAACATTTTTGTTAAAAATGGAACTATAGTTTTTGTCAAAAATTCAATTTTTTGTTGAGGATTCAGCAATTATGTTGACGATTCGTCTTTTTTGGTTGAATTCAACTATTTTGGTACAAAGTTCAACTTATCTCTTTTGGTAAAAAAAATTCTGATGAGGGTTCCGCTATTATTTTCAGAATTTGTCTTTTCTGTTAGAAAATGTAACTACGTGTTTAAAAGTGTACCAACTTTTTCAAAAATTCAGTTTTTAGGTTAAAGATTCATAATTTCAGTTGAAAATTCATCTCTCATTGAAAATTCAACTATTTTCTTAAAATTTCTTCTTTTTTTTGGTAGGGCGGAAAATTTAAATATTTTTCTAGAAAACTCAACTATTTGGTTTAGAGTTAATTTTTTTTGTTGAAAATTTAACTTCATAGGATCCCAAAAAAGTCCATGAGTAAAAATAGGGTTTGAAATACATAAAAATATGAAAATATGAATTTTCTACAAAAAAGTTACATTACGATCACACAGTTGAATTTTCAAATAAAATGCTGAATCTTCAACCGAGAAAAGATGTATTTTTCACAAAGTAGTGCAACTTCAAACCAATTAGAGGATTTTTCACACAAAACAATTTTTAACAAAACATGTAATATTTATTATTTCGAAAAAAAATTAGAACTTTAAATAGAAAACAGTCCAATTCAACCAAAAAGACGAATTTTCAACAATATAGTTGAATCCTCAACCAAAACCGAGTAATTTTAAACCTAGCAGTTGCATTTTGAACCAGAAATAATAAATTTTTCACCAGAAGTTTAATTTTCTACACAAAAATGAATTATAGACACAGTACATTAATTTTGCACCTAGTACTTTAAATTTCAACTTTTTATTTAGAACAAAATATTTCAATTGTAAATTAAAAAGATGAATTTTCAACCAAAAATGGAATAGTTAAATTATTAGTTACAAAAAATTGATTTTAAACTAAAAATGAAATTTTTTTTATTAAAATGGTTAAATGTTCAACCAAAGAGATGAACCTTTAACCAGAAAAATTTAATTTTTAACAAAGTAGTTCAACTTTTAATAAAAGAGTTAAATTTTTGAACAACTTGACTTTTTAACCAAGAAGATTAATCCGCTACAAAAAAGATGAATTTTTAATCAAGTACTTCTAATTTCAAATGAAAAAATTAATTTTAAACCAAGTAGTGTAATTTTAAATAGAAAAAAAATCAATTTTAACAAAAAATAAAATAACTAAATTTTCAATTAAAAAAAAATTCAAGGAATTCAAGGAATTCAAGGAATTCAAGGAATTCAAGGAATTCAAGGAATTCAAGGAATTCATGAAATTCGTGAAATTGACGGAATTCAAGGAATTCAAGGAATTCAACAAATTCAAAGAATTAATAGAATTAAAGGATTTCACAAAATTCATGAAATTCACGGAGTTTAAGGAGTCAATGAAAATCAATAAATTCACGGAATTCACGAAATTCAAGGAATTAATGAAATTCATGGATTCAAAAGAAATCACGAAATTAATGAATTTCAAAGAATTCACGAAATTGAAGGAATTCACGGAATTCATGAAATTCACGGACTTCGCGGATTTCATAGAAGTGAAGGAAATCACGAAATTTATTCATTGAATTGACAAAATTCATAGAATGCATGGAATTCAAGGAATTTAAGGAATTAATGTAATTCAAGGAATTCACGGAATTCATGGAATTGAAGGAAATCAAAAAATTTATAGCATTCACGGAATTCACGCAATACAAGGAATTAACGGAATACAAGGAATTCACAGAATTCAAGGCATTAATTTAATTGAAAGAATTCACTAAATTAATGGAATTCACGGAATTCATGAAATTCACGGAATTCAAGGAATTTAAGGAATTCGTGGAATTAATTAAATTGACGAAATTCAAGGAATTCAACAAAATTCAAAGAATTAATAGAATTCAAGGATTTCACGAAATTCATGAAATTCACGGAATTTATGGAACTCGTGGAATTCACGGAATTCAAGAAATTCAAGCAATTCAAGGAATTCACCAAATGCATGAAATTCACGAAATTCATGGAATTCACGGAATTCATGGAATTCAAGAAATTCAAGGAATTCACCAAATGCATGGAATTCACGAAATTCATGGAATTCACGGAATTCATGAAATTCACGGAATTCATGAGATTCATGGAATTCATGGAATACGTGATAATAATGAAGTTTGGAACGATTGAAACAATGCACACTCTTAATCAATTTAGTTCGTTATCTCGGATCATTTATAAATCTGAAGTTAGCAAACTAATCATGACAGAAACTGGTACGAAAAAAATACTATTTTTGAGATCATATTAGAACGCCCAAAAAAGGATCCCGGATAAAAATGAATTCCTAGTTTTTAGTGTGAGGGAGGGAAATTTTGGAAATTTGATTCGAAAGAGACAGAAGACACATTTTCAGACTTCAGACTCTTTCCCCTATCCCCCTATTCCTCTCTTTACACACTTTTTTTTTAAAGAAGTCCTTTTTTCCTCTGGTTCGAAGAAACTTTCCCTATTTCTCGGCTTTTCACTTAGATATTACTGAATTCATAGAACCCAATAAGAAAAAATACGAGCTTGAAGTTTGCCACATGGATTTGAAACTTTTGAAATCAATCATAAAAAACTAAGAGTCATATCGAAAAAATAAAAACACCTCTAGATTCTTCACCGAAATATCCAGGTGCGAATTTTTTTCAAACAATTTTTTAAACAATAACACAATTTTTTTATTTGTGTAGATATGGATTTGAAACTTCTGACATTAATGATAAAAAAACGAATCTAGGGGTGTTCTTAGTTTTTCGATATGGCTCTTAGCTTTTTTATAATTGATGTCAAAAGTCTCTTTCGTCCATCTGTCGTATTTTTTTCCAAGAAGGGAAAGTGAGGGGAAATGCTGGGAGAAGTAGGGAAGGTGAGACGAAAAGAGGAGAGAGGCATTAGTGGAAGGAAAGGCAAAATAGCTGTACGCCCTTGATACACACGATAATTTTTATCCTACACTCCTTGAAAACAAGCATGTGAAGCAGCTAAAGGATGTTTGGTGTACTTGACAATTTTAGATTACAGGTGAAAGGAAGAAATAGCGTACTTTGCAGAAAAGAGACCGTCGGGTCTAGCAATAAAATTATTTAAACAATTTTTGTAAACAAATACACTTCTTGTCTATTTTTTCATGTATAGGCTTAATTTTTTGTGGAGTGAACTAGAAATGTCGTGCGAATAAGACAGTTTGCTGTCATATTTTTCCAATTGCAATAAACTGTTTATTATTGGAACAATTTTAATTTTAAAAAATGCGCATTTTAAATTTTTTTTTGAAGACCTAATTTATTTATGCAATCGATTAGAAAGCTTTTTCGTGACAAAAATGGGCGGAATGTGTATTTGTTTGAACAAAATTTTAATAATTGAAAAATATAGCTATTTTTAACTACTTGTAATCTTATATTTCTATCTTGTATAGTGCATACAAAAGCACCTGATTTCAAATAGCATATACTTTTGTCTATAATATCTTTGAGTTTTATTAAAATTCGTTCAACAATTTCAGAAATATCGATAGCTAAAAAAAATTTGATTACAAAATAGTAGTAGTCGCCAGCCTGCCGGCGCCGTCAAGATTGCTCGTTTTACCGGTTGTCTTTTTCCACTGGGTGTGAAGTTCCGAAAAGCGTGAAGCGATGTATTTTCCATTCACTGAATACAAATATGGCCATGAAAATTGAAAAAAAAAAACAATTTTCAATGTCAAAACTTTAAAGAACCCCGGTTTTAAAAAGAAAAATGTTATGCTTGCCACAGTTTTTAAAACCTTGTACACAGTAAAAATAAAACCTTTATATGCAATTAAAATTACTTTCAGGATGGCCTTAAATTCATTAGGTAACTTAATTTATGATATTGAGGTGAACGTAAAGTCAGTATGTCTTGACGGATAGTGCTTTAAGGTTGAAAAAGAATGTAAAACCCGCATGATTGATCAGAATTTATTGTAGTATGTATGAAGTGCCAGAATCTACGCTAGAACGGAGATGAATTTCATTTGACGCGGCCGGAACTCGCGCAAATGTTCCGTGCGCATGACGGTATGTGTGCGTGAGTGCGATGCGCGAAGAAGAGTTGGTGTTTACAGAAAGACACGAATAGTGAGGTTGCGCGAAAATTATGTTCATTTTAAAATACAGTGAACTCTCTTTGACGCGAAATAGAAATAACTGAAAATTTGTGAGTTTGGGTAAAAAAATACTGCTATCAGGAAAATAACAGTCCATCATAGGCTCTGTATATTCCTGCCAAGACCGCAAAGTTTCTAAATATGACAGTCCGTCGGTTAAAGAGGGTTCACTGTAGAAATCTTTCAGAAAAAATGAACGCAATTTATCCCCTGAATTGATAATATAATAAGTGCAGAACGCAATTTTCTATTCCGATCATGTTAACTCTGTTACAGCGCTGCACAAAACCTCGATTTTTTTTTGTTACCTCAGGCGTAAGGTCATCTCTATTGACACTGTCAGTCGTGAGTTTACTGAATCTCCGCATTATACATCCGACTTTACGAACAAAAAATGACAAACATTTTTTCCGCAAAGCGAGCTGACTTTAAAATTTCCGACTGATGCTGATTTTCCGTGCTCGCGTTCTTTTTTTGATCACACCTTCAACTCTGTCTATATATATATATTTATTTTTATTAAAAATTCATTTCTCTGGTTAAAAATTAATTTCTTTGGTTGAAAATTTTACTATTTGAAAGAAAAATTCTTCTTTTTTGAAAATTCATCTATTTGGGTTCAAAATTCATTTCTATGGCTGAAAAATTGAACTATCTTGTTTAAAATTGGTTTTTTGTTTGTTTAAAATGTATTTTTTTTTTTAAATTCATCTTTTTGGTAAAAAAATTATTCTTCTTGTTTGAAAATTCATCTTTTTGTTTAAAAATTAATTTTGTTGTTGTTAATAACTCAACTTTTTTGGTGAATATTATGTTGTTGTTTTTTTTATATGAATTAAATGAAAATTTAAATCTTCGATTTTGGGTTGAAAATTTATGTTTTTTAGTTGACAAATAAACCGTTTGTTTGAAAATTTATATATTTTATTGAAAATTCGTATTTTTTTAGTTGAAAATTAATCATTGTGGTTAAAAATTCGCCTTTTACTAAAAAATAATTTTGTTTGCTGAAAATTCAACTATTTTTTTGAAACTCCTTTTTTTTGTTTAAAAGATTTGAAGGGATTTCAAGGTATTCTAAAGGATTTCAAAATATATAGAATATGTCAAAGGATTTCAAAGAATTTGGTAGAATTTCCAAAGATTATCGTTTTAATTTTCTGCTCAAAAAGACGAATTTTCAACAAAACACTTGAATTTTTCACCCGACACTAAGAATTTTCAGTGAAAAAGTGAATTTTCTACCAAGTAGTTAATTTCTTAAATTAATAGTTTAATTTTTAACCAAAAAGTTGAATTTTCTGACAAAATAGTTGAATTTTCAACCAAATAGTTGTTACATTTTCAGTTTAAAAAATTAATTTTCAACAATAAATAAAACGAATTTTAACAAAATAGTTGAATCCACAGCCAATAAGATGAATTTTCAAAAAAGAAGATTAATTTTTTACCCAAAAAGGCGAATTTTCAACAAAATTCATAAATTTTACTTACAAAAAAGTTGAATTTTCCACCCGAATCTATGGATTCTGAACAAAAAAGCTAGTTTTCCGCCAAGTAGTTATTTTTCAAATAAATAGTTTCATTTTCAACAAAATAGTTGAATTTTCTACCAAAATTGTTGATTTTTTAACACATTTTAACAAAGTAGATGGATTCTCAACGAATGATTTAATATTTCGTATTTCATGCATGAATGTATGAATTTTCTATCCAAAAAGACGAATTTTCCACAAAAAAGTTAAATTTTCGGCTTGAATTTTAAAGCTACAAAGATAAATTTTCACCAAGAATGTAATTTTTAAACAAGAGAGATGAATTTTCAATTGAAAAGTATAAGTTTTTAACTTAAAGTGGAATAATTACATTTTCAGATTAAATAATTAATTTTAACAAAAACAACAACTCATTTTGAACTGGTTGAATTCAACTTAAAAACAAGAATTTGTAACAAAATAGTTGAATCCTCAACCAAAATGATGATTTTTCCAAAAAGAAGATTAATTTCCTGCTCAAAAAGACGAATTTTCAACAAAGTACATGAATTTTCCACAAAACAGTTGAATTTTTCAACCGAATCTATGGACCTTCAACAAAAAAAAGAATTTTCTACTAAGTAGTTAATTTGTCAAAATAGTAGTTTAATTGCTAACCAAATAGTTGAATTTTAAAAAAAAATTCAAACAATAATAGAATACTTACATTTTCAACAAAAAAGCGAATTTTCGACCAGTTATAAATTGAATTAATGTCGAAACAGTTGAATTGAACCAATGAAGACAAATTTTTTCGTCAAAAAAGAAAAAAAATTGAATAAAAAATTCAGAATTTGCAAGAAATTAAGACTAGCCTTTTACAAAATAGTTGAATTTTCAAGCAAAAACATAAACTCTCAACCAAGAAGGTTATTTGTCTAGTAAAAACACAAATTATCAGCAAAGCAATCAAACTTTCAACTAAATATTTTTCGTTTTAACCAAGAGGATAATTTGAAGAAAAAAAAATTTAACAAAAGACATTAATTTTCAACCAAATAGTTGAATTTGTAAACAAAAAAGATAAATTTTTCACCAGATATGGAAAGGTTAAATTTTCACTTGAAAAAAAATAATTTTCAATAATCAGCATGAATCTTCCACAAAACGGTTGAATTTTTTACCAAATTGTTGAATTAAGAAAAAGATGAGTTTTGAACCAAAGTGTTGAATTTTCAATTAAAATTATTAATCGTCAGCCGGAAAAAAAAAATAATTTTTCAAAATGTAGTTCAACTTTCAACCTAAAAAGATGAATTTTCAATAAAAACATAATAGTTGATATATCAATGCAAAAAGATTTTAAGTTCAAATCTAAAACGACTAAATTCAACAAAAAAAGATACAATCTTAACAAAATATTAGAATCCTGAACTAAAAAGTATTAATTTTCAACCAAGCAGTTGAAATTTGAATAAAAAATGTAATTTTTCACCAAGAGAGATAAATTTTCAACAAAATAATTGAAATTTGATCAAATGGGTAAATTTTCAACTAGCAGAATTAATTTTTCATGAAGCAGGACAAATTTTCACCAGAATGGATGAATTTTTAACCAAATAAATGAATTTTCATCCAAAAAGGATCAATTTGCTACTAAAAATAGAATAGTTAACTTCTCAGTAAAAAAAATTAGTTTTCAACAAAAATAAAACGCATTTTACCAAAATAGTTCAAATTTCAACCAAAGAAATGAGTTTTTAACGAACGTAATGCACCTTTTTATGAATAATTGAATTTTCAACCAAATAGTTTCACTTTTGACCAAAATAGTTTAATTTTCCACCAAATTCTTGAATTCTCTATCATATTGTTAAATTTTCTAGCCGAAAATATGAATTATCTAGAGAACAGTTAAATTCTTGAATCAAATATATAAATTTACAACAAAAAGTTAATTATTAACCAAAAAAGAATAATTTATAACTGGGCAGTTATACTTGTAACCAAAATAGACTATATTTCCACAAAAAGGGAACAATTCTTAAACAAAAAAAGAAAAGGAATTTCTAGCCAAAAAGACACTTCAGGCACTTAAGAAATGATAAAATTGGAAATTTCTAGTACTAAATTTTTTTTGTTACTAAGACATTTTATTTCCTAAAATTAATTTTATTAAAGTTTCATGTCTATTTAATTAACAGAGATTATATTTTATGCGTTCATTTCTTATTATTTTGTGAATTATTGATTATTACCATTTAATATTAATAATAATATTATTGGATGCTACCAATATTATCAGGTAAGTCACAAGAAATACTGTTCCAGTTATCGATAAAGCAAATTAATTTTTTTTCAACTTTTTTTCTCTTAAATCAATCAAATATCTTACGCAAGAATGGTAGTGACAAAGAATAACACATTTTGTGTGCATAATAAAACTGACAATACTTTAAGATTTATCATTGAAAAATTATATTATTAAATTTTCAGTAAAAATGGGTAATAGTTATATTTTCTAACAAACAAATGAATTTTAACCAAATAGTTGAATTTTCAAGTAAAATTATGCATCTTCAACTAAAAAATATAATTTATAAAAGTAAAATGGAATGGTTGATTATTCAACAAAAAAAACGAATTTGAGACAAAAGAGTTATATTATATACCAAACAAACAAATTTTAACCAAATAGTTTAATTTTCAACCAAAGAAATTAATTTTCAAGCAAAATTATGAATCTTCCACCAAAAAAATTAATTTTAACATAAATGTTCAACAAAAAATGAAATAGGTCAATTATCTGTTAAAAAATTAATTTTCAACTAAAATATACGAATTTTTAACAAAATAGGTCAATTTTCTACCAAAGTGATGAATTTTCAACTAAATAGATGAAACTTCAATAAAAAAATTAATTTTTAACCAGATAGTTGAATTTTCAACTAAAAAATATAATTTAAAAACGTAAAATGGAATGGTTGATTATTAAAAAAAAAATAATAATAATAATTTGAGACAAAATAGTTATATTTTCTAACAAACAAATGAATTTTAACCAAATAGTTGAATTTTCAAGTAAAATTATGCATCTTCAACCAAAAAAATGCATTTTTAACCAGATAGTTGAATTTTCAACTAAAAAATATAATTTATAAACGTAAAATGGAATGGTTGATTATTCAACAAAAAAAACGAATTTGAGACAAAATAGTTATATTATATACCAAACAAACAAATTTTAACCAAATAGTTGAATTTTCAACCAAAGAAATGAATTTTCAATTAAAATTATGAATCTTCCACCAAAAAACTTAATTTTTAACATAAATTTTCAAGAAAAAATGGAAAAGATTAATTATCAGTTAAAAAAATTAATTTTCAACTAAAAAGTACGAATTTTTAACAAAATAGCTCCATTTTCTACCAAAGCAATGAATATTCAACTAAAAAGATGCATTTTTAACCATATAGTTGAATTTTCAACTAAAAATTATCATTTATAAACGTAAAATGGAATGCTTGATTATTCCACAACAACAAAAAACGAATTTGAGACAAAATAGTTATATTTTCTACCAAACAAATGAATTTTAACCAAATAGTTGAATTTCCAACCAAAGAAATGAATTTTCACGTAAAATTATGAATCTTCCACAAAAAAAATGAATTTTTAACCAGGTAGTTGAATTTTTTACTAAAAAATATAGATTTTAAGCGTAAAATGGAATGGTTGATTATTCAACACAAAAAAAAAAACGAATTTGAGACAAAATAATTATATTTTCTACAAACAAAATGAATTTTAATCAAATAGTTGAATTTTCAACCAAAGAAATGAATTTTCAAGTAAACTTATGAATCTAAATTCAAATTATCAAATTTTAATTGCTTTGAATTTAAAATGATTCAAATTCAAAAGTTTTTAATTTTTTTATTTTGAACGCTTTTAATGATAAATAATACAATTTCAATTCCTCTGAATTTTAAATGATATATTTTCCAAAATTCGAATCTTAAAATATTCAATTTGTAACGTTTTGACATTGTCTTATTTTCGAAATTTAATCCAAAATCATTCAATTTCGTGATTCTTCAATTTTAAAAAATGCTTCATTTTTAGCGCTTCGACTTATAAATTGCACAATATTATTCAAATACTTTGTATAATTATTATTATTATTATATCATTAAGCCGTTTCCCTTTCGGGGTAGGCGTGAATTGCTCGGTGGTAAAGTAAAAAGGAATTAAAAATTACAGTTTTCAGACTTTTTACCCTGAATTTCATAATTTTAAAATTTACATAATTTCAAAGAAAACAGCGCGCAGTATATAAACATATTGGAATGGAAAATCTGTAAAAAAAAAGGTACCGGGCTAGTATTGCGTGACTTTTTCGAGTTATTTGAAAAAATCGACTTCTTGAAGGTTAAAGTTGAAATACATCGTCAAAAATTAATTTTAATAATTATAGATCGAGGTGCTTGGTTGAAAATTAATCATTTTTATTTAACATTTTAACCATTTTTGTCTACATTTATATTTTTTGTTTTAAATTCTCCTTTTTTGGTAGTAAGCTGATCTTCTCGATTAAAAATTTAAATATACGCTCAAAAGTCTAACTACTTTGTTGAAATTTCTTTCAATCAATTGTGCAGAAAATTCTATTTTTTTTTTTTAAATTTCTGACACCTTGTGTGTCGATAACTCTTCAGTACTTTTTTATTTTAGAACTGATACCCTAATATTCCTTGTGGATAGTTGTTTTTTAGATCGATTCCGTTAAGATAAGAAAATACAGGTTAATGATCGATATAGTGAAAGAGATTCGAAGAATCTGGAATTTTCTACGTCATTTCAAGAGCAAGGAGCAAGTGATAATAATTTTTTAAACACTTGCAAATTGTCTTAGGAAAACTTAAATTCTGAACATTCATTGGCTAAAGTCAGTAATTTAAGAAAACTGAAAGGTTTTACGATGTATAGCATATACAAATTGTTTAATAAATTAAAATTGTTCACATAATTGCCTAATATCCTGAACAAACAAATGTTACTTATAACATTCATAAATGGTGCAATTAATTCCAGAAAATGATAACTTTCAACGATTGACTGAACAAAATATTTTACAGTAAAAACTCTGTGATAAATTTTGTTGCAATTAGTTTTAAGATGAGATTCCATCTCGCTTGGAGCTGAGTTACGAAACTATCGTCTATCGTTTTTGCTGCAAAACTATGAATTGAGGCGCCGCATGCAAAAAGGAGATATAGAATTATTTTGCTGGAGTGAGGAGGCCCGTGAGCTCTAGAAAATAAAATTTTGAATTTTAATTTTCAAAATACACGTCCGCCTTGCAAATTTGATGTCGCATCTTTTTCTACAAACAAAAATTTGTTTGGCCTTTCTCGTTCTTGAATTATTTACAAAAAACGGCTTTTTTATCGGATTAAAATATTTCGGCTTTTTGCACTTCAACTCGCCCCGAAGGGTACATAAGATATTTTTTTATTCAAATGTAATAAAACATGAAAAATCATGGCTTAGCATAATTTTTTTGTTCTTTTTCTGATTGAAATACTTTAAAGTTGCCATTTCTAGAGACATAAGCTTCATGAAATTCTCAAAAACAAAAAATCTGTACACGTTTCCTTTCTTGTATGCCACCTGTCTCACTGTCTCACTTCTATTTGTAAAGACACCTGAGCACACTTTCTGATTTTTTTTTAAACCAATAATAATCGTTGAAATATTGCATGATATTTTATTTTTTTTTAAGTTACATCCAATACGCATTATGAAAGCTGTCAAAAATTTCATAATATAAATGCAGTAACAATTTTTACTTGAAAAAAAATCAGAGGTCATTTTTAGAATAATTCTACTATTGTTCTAAAGTGATAATCATAAGCTTGATCTAAAGAAAGTCTGGTTAAATAGGTGACCAGTAAATTGACCTCAAATTATTTTTTAAAAATCTGGCTTGACAGGACCAATGTTTTGAAAACCAAGAAAAAAAGACTGAATAAGAAGCCACGGTTAATCAATTGTAAAAGAAAGACTTATTTCAAATACAAAGTTTTAATTTATTCTTAATAAAGACGGAGCTTTCCGGCATAATTTTCATTAATTAAAGTGCTGTGGCTTTCCTTGACTTCACCTAATCTTGCAGGTCTTCCTACCATAATTGATCAATCGTGATTTGTTGTTCAGTCTTTTTTTATGGTGTTCAAAACATTAACTAGTTCGGAAACTGAGCAGCACGATTATCTGTAAGAAAGCACGAAAATTATAGAAGCGGTTCAGGCATAAAGCATGTCGTCATGCAAGATCGACCTTCAAATGCGATAGGAATCAAATATAAGGACAATTAAAAGAAATATAAATGTGAAAAGTACGAAAAGAATGAAGAATAAGAAAACAATTTTGAAATTTGTCGAAAGTAAAAATTCAGAAGATAGTGAACTAATGTTTAATTTGCAACAAGTGTATTAATGATTTCTAAATGATTCAGTTTTAATTTTACATCATTCATATTCAGAAGAGTTCTGATGTTTTGTTTTGTAGTCGAATACTCTATGTCTGAATCAAACATTTGATGACTTGGAAAAATGTTTAGTAACCGGGAAATAACAAAAAACTTGTTTTTGTTTTCAAAGAACACCCTCAAATATTTATATAATCAAAATTCGACTGCCAATAAGAAAGTTATAGCGCAAATATCGCGCGAATTATGATTGCTAGTATTAAATATTATTAGGTGTGTAAAATGATATACACAGCAATTAGTCAATATAATTAGTCATAGGAATATAATCCGCACCTGGATGATTCTATTGATAATAATCTGTACTTGAGTTATGAATAAATGTCTATTAAATGTTGTTTTCAATTTAAACAGGTATATATATATATATATATATATATATCATATGTTGCAAATTTCGCAGTCGCCGTTTACGAAATCTATCTGAAAAAAATGAAGATCGGTATCAGCACGCAGCTTCTTACATTCGCGGTTTTTCTGCATATTAGTGGTAAGTGTACTCACTATAAAAATCAAAATTTACATATAAAATCAGTACAAAATTTTAACTAGTATTACAAACCTGTTAGTTTAATTATATTTCTGAAAGGCCTATTGCACTGACTCCGTCTGCTGAACGGACTCAATTAAAGATTAAAATTATTATTGACATTTTAAAAACACGTTTGTCGCAAAATGAAGGCATTTTCCAGACGTTATTAGTTATTTAATTAATGACCACAACAAAATAATTTGTTTGAATGATTCTACAACTATTTTGAAATTATTGATCTTTGTTAGTACATAGTTTATGTAAAAAAATGCAGAAGGACCATTATATCTCACCAATTTTTTTTCAGAGTTAATAATTTTGATAACTAATTTCAAAGTTTAAAAACTGTATTTTATTTTACTGACATGATATGTTTTTTTCTCATTAGAGAGGACAAAATGCGTTCTTTTTCATTTTTTTACATTCAAGAGTTTTCTTAGAAAACGAAGTGGTAAGGAAAAATCTTTAATTATTACGAAAAGTGGCAAGAATAAAATATGGAAAAAATAAAATCATTTGAACACTTTAAATTAGTTTAAAAAGTGATAACTGAAATTTGGAAACGAAGTGGATATACCTAAACATCTGAAAGTTATTTAACGAATGAGTTGTTTTCTGTCACAAATAGGTAACATTATTGGTTGAAAATTGATCTTTTTCAAGTAAAAAATGTACATATTTGGTTGAGGATTCAACTATTTTGTTAAAAATGCATATTTTTGTTGTTGAAGTCAACTAGTTGAAAATTAGTTTTTCTTTTTGTTTGAACATTAATTTTTTAACTGAGAATTTGACGGTTCCATTTTTGGTTTGAAAACTTTTTCGTTGAAAATTGATCTTTTTTAAATACAAAAATTTATACATTTGTTTGAGAATTTAACTATTTTGTTAAAAATGTATTTTTTTTGGCTGAAATCAACTAGTTGAAAATTAGATTTTTTTGTTGAAAATTAGATTTTTTTGTTGCAAATTAATTTTTTAACTCAAAATTTGACGACTCCATTTTTGGTTTGAAATTTTTTTTTTTGAATATGGATCTTTTTTAGAGAAAAAATTATATAATTGTTTGAGAATTCAACTATTTTGTTAAAAATTATTATTTTTTCGTTTAATTCAACTGGTTGAAAATTCGTCTTTTGGTAGAAATATCCTTTTTTTTTTGGTAAAAATGAACTTTTTAGTTAAAAATGCAACTGTCTTCTAAAAAATTAGTATTTTAGGCTTAAAAAATCAAATGTTTTTGGTTTAATTTTAATGGTTCTTTTTTTAAATTCTAATTTTTTGTTCAAAAATGCATCTTTGTCGGTTAAAAATTAATTTTTATGTTGAAAATTCGTCTCTTTTAGTATATATTTCGACTCGAAACCTCAGGAATTTAAAGTGTTTCATATTGAATTCAGTAAGGTATTTACATTAATTTTATATAAAATAATTTGGGAAAACGCTGTTCCTACACAAACTTATTCTACATAAAATATATTGTACACAACGTATACTGATCATACATTTCCTACACCAAATATTTTCTACACAAAATATTCCCTACACAGAATTTAATACTGTTATATTTTCCCTACACAACATTTTTTCTACACAGAATATTACCTACACATAATTTAATATTGTTTAATACTGTTAATTTTCCTACACAATATATTTTCTAACATAATATTTCCTACACAGCAATAAATAGTAATTATTTTATTCCGTCCAATATTTTTCTTACACAAAATATTTTCTACAGTACTTCTTATTACCTTTTTGTAAATTAAAGTTCAGTCACATGTTAGGGAATATTCAAAAAATAATTTCTACACATGAATTTATATTTTAACGCCCTAAATCCCTTTGCATTGTGCCCGGAAAATGCCCCAAAAAATTGCAATATACCAGTTTTATGTAAAATTCATTCTAAAGACGGTATTTTTTAAAAACTTTTTCAACATCAATTACTTTTATTCAATGAGCGACAAGCTGCCAAGTATTTTCGAACTAATTTTGAGTTGTTTAAACAAATATTATTTGTTCAAACAATTTTTTTCGCCTGTAAAACATGAAAAGTTGTATATATACATTATGTAGCTTATTGTTCAGTATTATCTTATCTCAGAACTTATAACCAATAAATGAATATAATTTTTTTACACATCATTAATCCCATCAAAATAATAACCTTTTACGATTTACAGGATAAAAAAAGGTTTAAATAATTACTAAACATGTTAAACAAGAACTATTATCCTTGAAATTCGTCTACTCTATCATTTCCCCCAAAAATAATAACTTTTTACGATTTACAGGCACTAAACACTCTTCAACAAATAATAATTGTTTAAACCATTTAAAATCAGTTCAAAAATACCTATAAAATAATAATTAGTTCGTATGTAAAATGTATAAAAAGGGCTATCAATTGAATTATTATGAATCCTGATAAAAATTGCGATTTAGCTAAAATGGTTAGTTTTTAATTTAAAATTTAAATATTTTTGTTGAATCATGGAACTTATGTATTATATTTTTCGACGAGAATTTATCTTCTTTGGTTGAAATTCGGTTAAAAGTTGAACAATTTTTGTTAAAACTTCATTTTTTTGTTGAAAATTCGTCGTTTTTGGTCGAAAGTTAATCTTCTTGATTGAAAATCACCCTTTTGTTTGAAAATACATAATTTTATTTGAAAATTCATCTTTTTTGTTAGAAATGTATACTTATTTGTTGAAATTCGAATATGTACTGGTTGAAAATTTAACTGTGTTGTAAAATTGGTCTTTTTGGCTTAAAAACTCAACAATTTGGATGAAAAGAACCTATTTTGTTGAAAAATCGTATTTTTTTACTGAATTCTACTGTTTTTGATATTAAATTAACATGTTTTTTTGGTTATTATACAAAATATTACATCTTTCGTTAACAATTCATATTTTTAAGTCAGAAAAATTCAACTTTTTGGTTAACAGCTGAACTGCTTTCTTGAACATACATTTTTTTGTTGAACATTCATAATTTTAGCGGAAACTTCGTCTTTTTTGGTCAAAAATCTTTCTTTTGGGTTACTTTTTGGCCACTTTATTGTTCATTTTCGTTTACTGTTTGGTGTATGTTTACTTTCTTTGAAATTTGTAAGTTGTAGTTTAATATTGAAGAATAAGTGAATAGTTTAGGAACTGGGAAAGTGTACTTGAAAAAAGTTAGGCCAACTAACATTTATATTTTCGCAGAAAAATATAACATCTTCGAGGCTTATAATATGCAGAAATTGGTAAACGTACTGCAGACTAAACAGACCCGACTTGATTGTAAGGAATATTTATGTGCCTTTTTTGTCCATAAATTAGAAATAATATAAAAATGTTGAAAACCTACAACTTCAGGTAGCTGGTTAGTATGGTTATATGTAATGAGGCTTAGAGTGTGCAGAAATTGACAAACGCGTACTGCAGAATCACCAGACTCGACTTGATTGTAAGGAATATTTATGTGCCTTTGCTTGTGCATGAATTTAAAATAATATAAAAATGTTGAGAACCTACAACTTCAGGTACACTGTTAGAAAAATCTGTATTAGATTACGTATGTACATATGTAATGGAAGCAAGAATACACAACATGAAATTAAATTTAGTATACCAACGTACAGTAAATTTAGTATATGAATATACTGAATTTAGTATCCACGTACATGAAATTTAATATAAGCGTATACTAAATTCAGTATACATGTATACGAAATTTAGTATACGTATATACTAAATTCAGTATACGTATATACTAAATTCAGTATATACGCGTTCCGTTTTCGCGTGGGTTCTGTCTTCATCATCTGTAAACATGATCAGATGAAAAATTAAATTAAAGAACGAAGTTTTAATTTTTAAATAATCATATGGTTAAGCTATATTTACGTTAATGAATTGAACATACCTTATTTTAAAAAGAAAACTTAGCATATCCTCGCAGAAAGAAGCCGAACCTTTTAGCATTACAAAGAACTCAAACAAATGCCACCGGCCACGTTACCCAACTCGCGTAAATCAAAACGCGCTTGCGCAGCTGAATATAGTAAACACGTATATGGATTTTAGTATACAGAAACTATGATTTTATTTTATAAGTCAAGCATCTTAATACAGACTTCATATTCTTTCCCCTATTCCCCTCTTTACAACTTTTTTAGAAAATTCTTCTTTTTCCGCTGTTTTCAAGAAATTTCCCCTTTTCTCGTTTTTTCACTTAAATGCGAACTGAATTAACAGAACCCAATAAGAAAATCAGAATATTTTTGTTGAAAGTTCATTATTTTTAATTGAAAAGTCTACTATTATATTTTTGGTTCAGAATTCACCTCTGCTAGTTAGAAATTCTACTATTTCCTTATTGAACTTTTTTTTTTAACTATAAATTCATCTATTCTATTTTCAGTTGAAAACTAACCGCTTTCAGTTGAAAATTTGGCTATTAAATTTGCATTGAGAATTCATCTTTTTGGTTGAAAATTCAACTACTTAGTTGAAAATTGAATTAATTTGTTGAACATTTATTTTATTGCTTAAAATTTTAACTATATTGTTAAAGATAATCTTTTTAACTGAAAATTTATCTTTTTTAGTTACAAATGCAATAATTTGTTTGGAAATTCATGAACATAAAAATCATTTTCTTAAGATTTATGGGAAAATTAAAAATGACTTTTTTATTGAGAAATTTATTTTAAGAAAATATTTAAAACGATTTCAAAACATTTATAACTTCTCGAAAAAAGAATCCTGAAGATTGTAAGATAATTATTTTAATTATGTAGGTTTGAAAAAAAAGTAGGAAAAAATTGAATCATTTAAAAAGATATTTACCTAGAAGGTTTTAAGATTTTGAGAAGATTTAAAAATAATTAAAAGTCTGAGAACATTTCAACAATGTTTTAAGAAAATGTAAATTTTTGAAGATTTAGAAAAAAAATTGCAAGCTTTTTTAGAATTTCGAAGGGTTTTAAGATTTGTTCTTACGATTTATGGGGAAATTTGAAATTAGTTTTTATTTTTAAAAATGAATTCTGAGAGTAAACTAAAAAAGATTTCAAAACATTTCAAATGATTTTCTAACATTTTAAAGCAAAAATGTATAAACAAATTGTATTAAGTTAAAAATATATTTATAAGTTTTTAAACCACTAAAAAAGAAGTTAAGACTTGTACAGATTTCAAGAAATTGCTGAAAAGTTTAGAGTTTTGAACGTGTCGAAAAAAAGAAGTTTTACGCAAGTTTTGAAAGGTTTCAAGATAATGAAAAAATTTTCTTTGCATTCCTAGGACAATTTTAAATGCTTTTTCTTTTTGAAAAATTAATTTTAAAAGAATATTAAGAATAATTTCTTAATATTTTAAAACATTTCAAAAATTGTCAAAAAAGAATCTGGACGGTTTGAAGGCAATTTTTCAGAATTTAAAAATTTTTTAGGATGAACTAATATAATTTCAAAAGATATTTGAGAATTTTACAAGTTTTTGAGAGATACAAAAATTGTAAAGTTTGAAAAAATTTCCGAAACTTTATAAAATATTTTTTTATTTCTTCTAAACGTCAAATGCTTTCTTATATTCTGTAAAATCCTGTGAAATAAAAAAAAGTCTTCAAACTTTTCTAGATTCTTTTTTGCTATATTTAAAAGTTACCACTGTAATAATATGCAATTCTTATTTTCGTTATTTCCGGTTCACTCCTACCTAGCCGTACATTCTACTCTTCGAGTTTTCTTACAATATAGTAATAGACTCAATAGAGTAATAGACCATAAAAGGAGTAAATTCCCAAAATTGATTGGGTATAACCAGGTATACGGAATTTTCAATCCGAGACGATACATTTTTAGTAAAATAGTTAAATTATCGAAAAAATAATAATTTTCAACAAAATGGTTAAAGCAACAATAATAACAATAACTTAGCGTAAAGGAATGATTTCTGATACGAGAATCTAGCAGAGAGAGAAATCCTGTGAAAGAAGGCAGTCAGAATCAGAAATGATGGTTTCCTCGGTGCGTGGAACAAAATGTGTCAGGCCATCGTCAAGTCAAGGAATTTTTATTCCAAAAGGATAAATTATTAATAAAGTAGTTAAATTATTGACGAAATTGATAAATTTTCAACAAAATAGTTAAAACAACAATAATAACAATAACGTAGCGTAAAAGAATGATTTCTAATATAAAAATCAAGCAGAGAGAGAGAGAGGGCAAGTGAAAGAGAAAACCTGTGAGAGGAGGAAGTCAGAATCAGAAATGATGGTTTTCTCAAGGACTGTATGAGCATGTCTCAGGCCAGAGTCAAGTTAAGTAATTTTCAATCCGAGACGATACATTTTTAGTAAAATAGTTAAATTATCGAAAAAATAATAATTTTCAACAAAATGGTTGAAACAACAATAATAACAATAACTTAGCGTAAAAGAATGATTTCTGATACGAGAATCTAGCAGAGAGAGAAATCCTGTGAAAGGAGGCAGTCAGAATCAGAAATGATGGTTTCCTCGGTGAGTGGAACAAAATGTCTCAGGCCATCGTCAAGTCAAGGAATTTTCAGTCCAAAAGGATAAATTTTTAATAAAGTAGTTAAATTATTGGTCAAATTGATAAATTTCCAACAAAATAGTTGAAATAACAATAACAACAATATTTTGGCTTAAATGTGTGATTTCTAATATGAAGATCAAGCAGAGAGAGAGAGAGAGAGGGCAAATGAAAGAGAAAAACTGTGAGAGGAGGCAGTCAAAATCAGAAATGATGGTTTTCTCGAGGAGTGTAAGAGAATGTCTCAGGCCAAGGCCAAGTCAAGCAATTTTCAATCCAAGAGGATACATTTTTAATAAAAAAAATGCAATTATTGAAGAAGAAGATGAATTTTCAACAAAGTAGTTAAAACAACAATAATAACAATAATTTAGAGTAAAAGAATGATTTCCAATACGAAAATTAAGCAGAGAGAGAAATCCGGCAAAAGAAGGCAAACAGAATCAGAAATGATGCTTTCCTCGGTGAGTGGAACAAAATGTCTCAGGCCATCGTCAAGTCAAGGAATTTTTATTCCAAAAGGATAAATTATTAATAAAGTAGTTACGTTCTTGACGAAATTGATAAATTTTCAACAAAATAATTGAAACAACAATAATAACAATAACTTATCGTGAAAGAATGATTTCTAATATAAAAATCAAGCAGAGAGAGAGAGAGAGAGAGGGCAAATGAAAAAGAAAACCTGTGAGAGGAGGCAGTCAGAATCAGAAATGGTGGTTTCCTCGGTGCGTGGAATAAAATGTGTCAGGCCATCGTAGAGTCAGGGAATTTTCAGTCCAAAAGGATACATTTTTAATAAAGTAGTTAAATTACTTGCCAAATTGATAAATTTTCAACAAAATAGTTGAAACAACAATAACAACAATAATTTGGCGTAAAAGTGTGATTTCTAATATGAAAATCAAGCAGAGAGAGAGAGAGGGTAAATGAAAGAGAAAACCTGTGAGAGGAGGCAGTCAGAATCAGAAATGATGTTTTTCTCGAGGACTGTAAGAGAATGTCTCAGGCAGGTTATATTAGGCTACTTGAAAAGTAGTAGAACTGTGTTTTCAACCACACATACACTTTTGTCCATTACTAAAAATGTGACCTCATAGCTATATTTTCACTTTTCACATAATGAGAAGAAAGGCTACTGGATATGGGATATGATTGTGTTTTCTTTCTCCACACAATGAAAAGCAAGGTTGCTGGAAATAGGATATGGCTTATTTTCACTTTTCACATAATGAAAAGAAAGCCTACTGGAAAAGGGGTAAGGACGTATTAGGCTTCTGGAAAGGGGTTAAGGATGTATTAGGCTACTGGAAAAGGGGTTGAGTTATATTAGGCTAATGACAAAGTAGTAGAACTGTGTCTTCAATCACGCCTACCCTTTTATCCATTACTTAAAACGTGACATTATGGCTATATTTTCACTTTTCACATAATGAAAAGAAAGGCTACTGGATATGGGATATGGTTGTCTTTTCTTTCTCCACACAATGAGAAACAAGATTGCTGGAAATAGGATATGGCGTATTTTCACTTTTCACATCATTAAAAGAAAAGCTACTGGAAAAGGATTGAGGACGTATTAGGCTTGCTGAAGAGGGGTTAAAGATGTATTAGGTTACTGGAAAAGGGGTGAGGTTATATTAGGCTACTGAAAAAGTAGTAGAGCTGTGTTAAGGGGTTAAGGGGTTAAGGATGTATTAGACTACTGGAAAAGGGGTTAGGATATATTAGGCTACTGAAAAAGTAGTAGAACTTTGTTTTCAATCACGCCTACCCTTTTATCCGTTACTAAAAACGTGACACCATGGCTATATTATAACTTTTTACATAATGGAAAGAAAGGCTACCAGATATTGGATATGGTTGTGTTTTCTTTCTCCACACAATGAAAAGCAAGGTTGCTCGAAATAGGATATGGCTTATTTTCACTTTTCACATAATGAAAAGAAAGCCTACTGGAAAAGGGGTGAGGACGTATTAGGCTACTGGAAAGGGGTTAAGGATGTATTAGGCTACTGGAAAAGTGGTCAGGTTGTATTAAGCTGCTGGAAAAGTAGTAGAGCTGTGTTTTCAATCATGGCTACCCTTTCTCCCATTACTAAAAATGTGACATTATGGCTCTTTTCTCACTCTTTACATAATAAAAAGAAGGGCTACTGGATATGGGATATGGTTGTATGTTCTTTCTCTGTACAATGAAAAGAAAGGTTGCTGGAAATAAGATATGGCTTATTTTCACTTTTCACACGATGAAAAGAAAAGCTACTGGAAAAGGGTTAAAGACGTATTAGGCTTTCTGAAAAGGGGTTAAAGATGTATTAGGTTACTGGAAAAGGGGTGAGGTTATATCAGGCTACTGAAAAAATAGTAGAGCTGTGTCAAGGGTTTAAGGAGTTAGGGACGTATTAGGCTACTGGAAAAGGGGTAAGGTTATATTAGGCTACTGGAAAAGTAGTAGAGCTGTGTTTTCAATTACGCCAACCCTTTTATCCATTACTAAAAATGTGACATCATGACTATGTTTTCACTTTCCACATAATGAAAATAAAGGCTACTGTATATGGGATATGATTGTCTTTTCTTTCTCCACACAATGAAAAGCAAGGTTGCTGGAAATAGGATATGGCTTATTTCCACTTTTCACATAATGAAAAGAAAAGCTACTGGAAAGGGGTAAGGACGTATTAGGCTACTGGAAAGGGGTTGAGGATCTATTAGGCTACTGGAAACGGGGCTAGGTTATATTAATATATATATATATATAAAATATATTATTTATGTTTGAAATACCTCTATTCCAATTGTATAATTTTTGTACATTTTGATGATGTAAAATGAGTATTTGAATTCTGCTTTCAATATTATATGTACATATATTTTACTTTTCTATGAAATTAGTTTAAAAGGTCAATATTAATTCAATTTTTCAGAAAAACATACAGTAAAAATTATTCAAATGTTTTAATAAAAATAACTGTTTATTTCTTTTTATGTTGTCAACTGATTAATTAATATGTGCATATATTTTGATTTTTTCTGGAATTAATTTCAAAGGTCTATAATAACTTGAATGTATATAGAAATGCATTTTCAAATTTAATGAAGAATAGAATGTGAAAATTATTTGAATTTTTAAATGAAAATAATTGTTTAATATTTTCTATGTTGTCAACTGATTAATTAATTATTAACTTATTCTAATAGAACTTACATTTTCTGGAATTAGTTCGAAAGGTTATTAATAATCCAAATTTTCATAAATTAAAGTTAACATTTTGAATTAGCGGATTAATTTTTTTCACCATATTAAATTAAACAAAGATTAAAATTTAGTTTTTAAAGATTAAGTAACCTAAATTGATAATTTACTTGAAGGTTATATAATTGAATATTGGATATAATTTGTATAATAAAATTTTATTTGTCTTTGAAATACTTCTATTACAATTATGTAATTTCGGTCCATGCTTGTGATGTTGTGAAATGATAATTTGAATTTAATTTTCAAAATTATATGTTAAGATGTTTGAATTTTTTTTTTGACATTAATATAAAAGGTTACGAATATATAAATTTTTTTTGAAATGAAAGTAGAAATTTAAAAAAATGTGAAGTAAAAATTTATTGAAATTTCGAAGAATGATAGATTAATTCTTAAAAGAGTATCTGAATTCAATTTTTAAAAATATATCTAAATATTATGTTTCAATTTTTTTGAAAATTAGTATAAAAAGTTGTTAACAATTCAAATTCGCAGAAATTAAATTTCAAGTTAAAAAAATATATATAAAGCAGAAATTATTTGAATGTTTCAATGATAATAATTGTTTAATGCTTTTTATGTTGTGAACTGATTAATTGAATATTAAATTATTATTTTTTGTTGCACTATTAAATTAAGTAAAGATTTAATTTGAATTTTTCTCTATCAAATAACATATGTTGATCATTTATTTTAAGGTTATATATGTAATTGCATATTCGCTATAATTCGTATATTAAAAGTTTATTTATATTTAACATATTTCTATTAGAATAATATAAGTTTTTAAAATGCTTGTGCTGTTTTGAAATGAGTATCTGAATTCTATTTTCAAAATTACATGTAAATGTTTAAATTTATTAGAAAATCTGCAAGTGTTCGTTCGATTTTAATAAAAACTTGTGAAAATATAGTGATATATAAAATATATTTTGGCCCCGAAGGATTTGAAAAAAAAATAAGATTTTGGAAGTTACGCCATATTGAATTTTTGGTTGTCTAATTTTTTTTTAATTCTCGACATTTCCAAAACCGATGCTTGAATTTTGTTGAAACTTGAAGATATCATAGATGAAATTATACACTTTTAAGCTATAAAAATGTACATAAAAAATTGTAAAATTTTGTCTGAAAAAAAGTCTTGAGGGTAAATGGTAGTCTATGACGTAATCAAAATTTGACCTTGTAATGTTAATTTTGTCCGCCTTCTTATTTTTAAACAAGGCTAATTATTAAGGTTTAAATATTATTTTTACCATTATTAATTAAATAATATCAATAAATGTTTAAAATTTGTAGCAATTACAATTGTTTATCAAATGAATTAATTACATTAGCCAAATAAACAATAGAAAAATATGAATACAATTCAAACTGTTTTAAAAAAACTCATCTTTATTTTCAATTTTCCTACCATTAAACTACACGTTTTCATTCATTTTTTGTATTACTAATTACAGCTGCTCTTATTGTTACTGAAAACTATGTTCAGAAAGAGTGGGGGCGATGCATAGGGCTGATCTGAAGTCAAAATTCAGAAATTCAAAATGGCGGATCCAATATGGCGGACGAAAATACAAAAAAAAGGCTCGATTTGGATAAATCCTGGTATTTACAGGTTTTTGGGTTCGCTGAACCCGAATCTGAAGTAAAAATTTGAACATTTAAAATGGCGGACGAAAATACAAAAAACCGTTCGATTTGGATAAATCTTGGTACATATATGTTATTTAGGTCGCTAATTGCCGAGATTTATCCAAATCGAGCAGTTTTTGTATTTTAGTCCGCCATTTTGTATTTTCGAATTTTGACTTCAGGTTCGGATTCAGCGACCCCAAAACCCCGTAAGTACCGAGATTTATCCAAATCGAGCCGTTTTTCTTTATTTTCTTCCGTCATATTGAATCCGCCATTTTGAATTTTCGAATTTTGACTTCGGATTCAGCGACCCCAAAAACACGTGAGTACCGAGATTTATCCAAATATAGCCGTTTTTGTGTTTTCGTCCGCCATATTGTATCCGCCATTTTGAATTCTCGTATTTAGACTTTAGATTCGGATTCAGAGACCCAAAAAACCCCCGAGTAAGACTTGAATGCAAAATCTGAGTAAGTTAAATAGAAAAAAAGAAGATTGACGCATTTTGCGTCAATGCCAACGAAGGGGTTAACAGGAAACCTGATTTTCACTATATACCACGGGGTGCTTCCACTGTACTGCCCAATGTAAAAAATGTGTCATGAGAGTTGAAAACAGCCGTGCACGGCGCTAGTAGTAACTTTGTTCTACAAAACCATGCAATACCATATGAAAAATGCAGAAAAGTTACAAAATAAATATGAAAAACAATTTAAAATAATTTTTTCTTGCTAGTGTAGAGTCAGGTAGTAGATGAGACTTATGCACTTACTTATTATTTTGTTTAATGCAGTAAAAAGCGGCATAATTGACATAATTCAAAACAAAAAAAATTGCATGGATATTCGGGTCAACTTATAAAAAAATAATGAAAAAATATTTTAAATTAAGATCGAAAAGAAATAATAACGAATACACAAATCAATGAAAAAAATGGTCGAAAATATAAATCATCGAATTATAAAATTTCAAATAACTACAAGATTTTTAATTGACAACAAATAAAATCCCGACTAAAAAATATCCGAAAATAAAATTGACCGACTTCAAGACTGAATTATAAAATTGCTGAATTATACAATTACCAAGTTATGAAAATTCAATAAAAAGAATATGAAATTATAAATGAAAGAAACATTTTAATTAATCATTCATTAATAAATTATTAATTATTTTCGGCAATTTTAAATTTCAGGCATTAAAATATCTATGGGAATTTAACACTTGATTTATTTTATAATCCGGCAATTTTATAATTTGGTCAATTTTATAATTCGCTAATTTATATTTTCAGTATTTTTTTCGTTAATTTGTGGTTTAATAAAACTGGTTTCAAAATGAAACTGTTTGAAATTAAACACCGACATTTGAAATCAGTCGAAATTAAATAAAATCCGATTTTTCGTTTGAAAACTAAATGTGAAAATTAAAAATCTTTTTTTAGTCATTCATATTTTAAAACTGTTTTTGTTGTTCTTGTCATTATTATTATTAAATTAGTTCAATAAAATTAGTTTAATAAGTGTAATTTATAAAAGCACAAAATTTTGAATCTGAATAATTTAAAATCGAGAAATTTAAAATTATAATATATTAGACTAAAAGTCATTTAAAAAATAAAATAGATTTCTAAATATTTATAAGCTGTATTAATGAAAGAGAAAATTTTAATGGTTAAAAACCTAATAAAATTGGAAAATAATTCTGTTCTTAACATTTTGCTACCTCGCCGGTAGCTGTTACCAAACAATTACCGGTACTATAACAATAAGATATCTGGAAAAATGTAAAATCATTTAGGTTTTATTTTAAAAGTATGACTGTAAGTTTAGAAAATTTCACAATATGTCGACAAAGAATCTGGAAAATATTAAGAAATTTTTTTAATTTTGCAGAATTAAAAAAAATGATAGGAAAAAAGAATTGTTTCAACAGATGTTCAGAAGTTTTGAAAAGATTGGAAAATAATTCAAATCTTCAGAATTTTTAAAGCTTTTAAAAGAATAAAATTTTTTGAGGATTGCTAGCAGAATTTCAAATGCTTCTTATTTTTAAAAATTAATTCTCAGAGAATATTTACAAAGACTTTAAAATATTTTAAAATATTTCAAAAATTGTCAAAAAAGCATCTGGAAGATTTTAAGGCAATTTGTTCAATTTTGCAAAATTAAAAATAAATTCGAATAATTTTTAAAGATATTTAGAAGGTGCACAAGTTTTGAAAATACTTCAAAATAATCTTAAGTTTGAAAAGAATAATTTCAAAATTTTGTTTTTAAAGAAAATGTCAACAGATTTCAAAAGGTTTCTAAAAATGTGGAAAAAATCTGTGAGATTTTAAGGTAATTTTTTTAATTCTGAAATATTTTTTTAAATTTTGAGAAAAATTTAAGTCTGTTTAAAATATTATTAGGAATTTTAGAAGTTTCGAAGAGATTAGACATATTTTAAAATTTGCAGATTTCTGAAAATGTAGTAAAAAAAAAGTTTCATTCAAGTTTTGTAGTTTTTTTTCAATACAAAATATTAATTAACTGCATTTATACTGCCAAATAACCTTTTTTTTAATTTTTATAAATTGTGCAGTTCAAAGATTTTGATTCAGTTAAAAAAATATGAATCCATGTTATCACTTTTAATGCTGCCAATTAAAGAATGAATCTATAAATTTGCGAATTTTGTTTTCAAACTGAACGTTTCTCAAGTATGAGAAATTACATCATATTCTGAGTAGTTTCAATTAATTATTAACTATTGATTGAATTACTGTTAAATTTTTATTTATACATATAAATTTGTTTTGCTTTAAATTATTTTTAATTATTCCCTTAGAATTATGTTTAAAAACAAAAAAAGATGGAGGAAAATCAAGAAAAATCTGTATTATCATAAAACCTTTCCAAATTCTTGAAAAAACTTCAATATTTTATTTCAAAATCTTCAAAAATATACATGAGCCCTTTGCTTTTTTGCATCAAACTTCTGCCTCTATCTCTCGCACTACGAAATTCTTCTGGATACCTCTGTGGCGACACTAACCAGCGCGAGCATAAGGATATATAGCACTTCCTTGAGTTTCGTACAATTTTTCCCTGAAACGTATGTGACAGTAGTAAATATTAACGAAAAAAATATATTTCGAGCAATTAGAAGTTAAAACCAGGGACCCGACCGAAACGAAACAAAATACTTTCGTGATTTTTTTCTGTTTCTATACTGCCAAAACGTAACTATATTCTGTTGATTTAGGTTACATTATTCAAAATACCGAAATTTATGAATGACGCGTAATTGTGAAAAATAGTTTATTCGAATCCTTGTGCATCTTATGTAAATATTAAAAGGCAGCCGGGTAAAATATGACGTTATAAAAATTTCGTTTTCAATTTTGTTTCCATCTGTCAGAACGTAACGAAAAGGAAACGAAAGATTCGGTACTTTTTGGATAACGTAACGTAACGTAACGAAAGTTTCGGATAGGCCCCTGGTTAAAACACTTCCCACAACAAAATTTCTGATTTTACCAGGATGAAATCCGTTAAAACGAGAAAAAGTTGGTTTTATGCTGTAATTCAGCACGTGACACATCTTTTTCATTCAATTTTACATTAAAATTTGGTATCACCGTGTACATTTTAACGAAAATATGTCCGAAACCTTTTAATGCCCGCTCAGTAACATGTAAATGAAAAGGTCTATCTTCTCGAACGGAAAGACGGTATCACCGTTACCGTGGTAATATTCCCCACTTAGAACTCCACGAGAATTTTCCCCGATTTGAAATTCTCGAAAATTGTAGGGACTAAAGGCTCTTTTACACCTTCTGCCAAACGATCGTCGACCGACCAACATTTCGGAATATCCATTCACACCTTCGGAAAATTCATTTAAATCTAGTAACTTACCCGACGTTCGTTCTCTGTGAGAATTTATGCGAATTTATTTTGTTCTCCTTCCAGACTTCCGTGTAGCGCATTTCTGGCAAGGATATTTTTGCTTTCATTATCCATTTGCTTTTCCAATAATTTTTTCAGAATATTTTTTATTTAGTGCACCAAAGACAAATTTCGAGAAAAGATAGAAACTGGTATTATAGTATCCAGCTGTTTCTCTAAAAGCGTAGAGGACCTAAGAACACCTCTTCAGTTTAAAAATATCACATTATTTAGTTTAAATAAAAAACTTTACTGAATGTTACACGTGTGAACAGTTTTTGAAATAAATAATTATTGCTCATTTGATTTTATTATTTTAATTATTTATATTTATGCAAATGTAATCATTTTATTTTTTGAAGTTTTTTCAGTATTGCAAGACAATTATATGAAGTGTTCTGAAAATTTTCTAAATTTATTATTTTAATGCACACAAAGTTTTCCACATTTTAAATGTACCCAGGGCCGCGTATAGTACGGAACCAGCGGGGCCATGGCCCCAGAGCCCCCACAAATTAGGGGCCCTGAAAATGTAATCAGTCGGTAAATCAAAATCGCTGCGACATTCATGCACTTCTGCATCGGCTCCTACTTCGATGACCCTTTTTTTAGAAGCCATCAAGGAATTACAAAAGGCCCCCACATTTTAACTGGTCCTAGGGCCCCCACAACCCTAATTGCGGCCCTGAATGTACCTAAATGTGCGCTGTTTATAATATACAGTCCAAGCTCCGAGCAGTGCCGCCTTGACCAGTGCCGCTTCACCGATTTCTCGCTCGAGCGCTACCCCCACCACTTTAGCGTCGGTCGCGACCGATGCATTTCATAGCTAACGCTCCGAGGAGTGCCGGGAACGGTTTTTGGAATTTAGCTAGAATTCTTATTAATTTATCCTGAATTCTTTGAAATTCTTTGGAATGATTTTCAATTTTTCAATTCACTTAAATTCTTCTAAATTCACTTAAGTCAATGTCTTTTTTGACTGTTAAAAAGTTTTTATTTAATTCATTCTGAGAATCAATTAATAAACTGATCAAATTATTTGAAATATTTTAAGGTATTGTTTCAAATTCTTTGGCATTATCAAGAGTTTCAAGAAATTTTAAGGTATTTTAAAAGATTTGAAATATTTTAGGTTATTTTAAAAGCAGACAGAGAAAGTTTTGATTGACTTCAAGAATTTGATTATAATAATTGATTCCAAAGACTTTGAAATTTTGTAGGATATATTACAAGAGTCCAAGACATTTTTAAGAGATTTAAACAATTTCAAGAGATTTTTACTTTTGTTTTTACTAAAATCAGCATGACCTTTTACAGTTGCTTAAAAATTCATCTTTTTCTGGTAGAGAATTGATTTTCTTTGTTGAAAATTCAACGATTCGGTTAAAAATGTACGCATTTTGTTGAAAATTCGTATTTTTTATGCAAAATAATTTTTGTTTGTTAAGAAATGCAATTCTTTGTTTAAAAATTAAAAGACGAATTTTCAGCAAAATAGTTGAATCAACCAAAACAGATTAATTTTCAAACAGAGAATTGCATTTCTAACGAAAAAAAAATTATTTTGTATAAAAAAATACGAATTTTCCACAAAATGCATATATTTTTACCAAATCGTTGAATTTTCAAAATAATTTGAATTAAATTCAAAAGAGATTCAACCAATGGAATATATCATAATTTAATAAGTCGAAAAAATTCCATTGATTTTAGTGAAAACCAAAGTAAAAATCACTTGAATCATTTGGAATCAATTATTATAATCAAATTCTTGAAGTCAATCAAAACTTTCTCTGTCTCCTTTTAAAATAACCTAAAATATTTCAAATCTTTTGAAATCCCTTAAAATTTCTTGAAGCTCTTCATAATGCCAAAGAATTTGAAACAATACCTTAAAATATTTCAAATAATTTTATCAGTTTATTAATTGATTCTCAGAATGAATTAAATAAAAACTTGTGAACAGTCAAAAAAGATATTGACTTAAGTTAATTTAGAAGAATTTAAGTGAATTAAAAAATTGAAAATCATTTCAAAGAATTTCAAAGAATTCAGGATAAATTAATAAGAATTCTAGCTAAATTCCAAAAACTAAGTTCAAATCTCTTCAAATCTTTGAAACCCTACGAAATAACTCACTTCTCTTGAATAAATTCTTTAAAAACGACTAAAATGTAATGAAATCCCGTGAAATTCTATGAAATCTGATGATATTTCCTGAAATCCTGCAAAATTGATTGAAATGCCTTGAGATTTTAAAAAACTCTTACAATCATTGAAATCTATAGAAACCTTCAAATTATTTAAATCTATTAAAAATATCTCGGAGTCAGAAATCCCTGATATTTACTATTTTTTCTCAAAATCCCTGAATCTTGAAAGCTTCGATTAAATTGCTACTTTTTTAAAGTTCCATAATGGACTGCAAATAGGATACCACAGGGTACCAACCAAATAATTTAATTTCCCAATTAAATTATTAATCTTCAACACAAAAATGAATTTTTATTAGAGTAGTTTAAACTTTCAACTTTTTTTCCAAACGATTCTGAAACAAAAATAACATCTTATTCACGAAGCAAATTCCAATCCTAACCTCAAATCACCACGTGGTTTCCAAATTAAAACAATGGCTAGGAGATTCTAGCATTAGTGATTGAAACTCCTCTCTAATTTCCTCGCAAGAAGTTGATAACTTCATTTCACATAAGTTCACCGTATTCATTACGTTGAGCCTTAAAAGACAATCCAAGTTACCAATCTCTCGCCTGAAGCAAAATTTTTTAACCGGCCTGTGGCCGGGTTACCCGACCGGATTCCGGCCGGTATGAAAGCCGGAATCCGACGAGTTTACCGTGACGTTTTTATCCGGATGCCGGCCAGTATTCCGGGCCAGAGCCCGGTTTAAACTGGGGCTATCCGGCTGGCTCCGGTCTGATCCCTGTTACCATTTCTACATGGGTTGAAACAAACATATTTGCATTGTCTTGTTTTTATAATTGAAAAAAAGTACGCATCCTATAAGAAAACCTGTTTTTTGGGTTGAGAAGGTCTCAAAACGTGAACATCTGACAAAAATGGGGGGGAGGGGTAGGTCATATTTTACACAAATTTAATACTTTCTCTGACGAGAATGTGAAAAATGTCTAAAGGGTTCATTTTATATATATATATATAATTATGTTTTACATTATTTTTTATGATCTTGTCTCTTGTGTGGTTTTTTCCAAAAATTGAATTTTTTATTTTTAATGCTATTTTTTACGAATAAAACCAAAACTACACATCCTATCAAAAAGTGATACATAACAAATTTATAGATCTTTTTTATATGCACAATTTTTGTTTTTTCATAATTTTTCATATCTAGCATAGTTTGACCGCAAAATGAAATTTTTGATATTTCATGAAATTCAAAAAGTTGTTATGACAACATTGTAGGGTATTCAAAAAGCAACGATTTTCGCCTCTTGACTTTTTTCATATCGTTCTCAGCCATTTTCAAAATGTGCTCACATTTTGAATTTTTATCCAAAATGACAGAATAACGAACTTGACCTTCATTTTAGGACACTTAAACAGTATTCCAAAGCCCAATCCAATCTGTGAATTCTTTCGAAAGTTATCGTGCTAACAGACTAAAAATCTATATACACGCCCACCCACATACATACATACATACATACACATTCGCCAAAACCTGTTTTTGGGTTCAGGAGGTCTCAAAACGTGGACGTTTGACAAAGAAAAAAAGGGGGGGGGTCAAATTTTACACAAATCTAAAACCTCTGATGAGAATGTCAAAATATATATTGTAAAAAGGACATCTATAATAGAAGAAAATCCTCTTCACTTGCTGTATTAAAAAGGCATCATTACTCTTATCTTACCAAGCCTTTCAGTTGTTTACGCAAAAGGATTTTGCGCATCTAGAAAAAAGACATGGATAAAATTATAATTATATATGCACTACGAATGGAGATGATGAAGTATAAATTAAGGTTGTATAAGAAAAGTAGCGAAAAAATGCTGAAGAAAATTAATAAAGTTTATTGTACTGGACAAAATAATACAATATTTTTCCATCAAAATCATATGCAATTTAAAAACTTACAACGGAACATTAGAACATTAATTCAAACTTCTTATTCATGCATAATATTATTGGCATAATATTAATATTGATGATTATTTGACTTACGCACATGCTACCCGAGATTTATTCCTCTTGCTCTTTTTAATTAATATGAAGTGTGAACACTCATGTAGGACCTTCGTAATGATTTTTATATTATAATTTACAATTATTTTGTAATTATAAAATCTTGAGACACCTCACCCAGGTGCCATTCAGCTTTCGGCACGGTTGTCACGCATCCGCTTAGGGGTTATTCCTTCGGGAACATCCCTGGACAATTGTCCGCGACTGCTTATTAATTAATGTAACCATATTGAGCAGAAACCCTTGGTACAGGGACCCTCTATCCGCAACCCAAGGATGCGTTCGGTGGCTTTGTCATAGGCCCTTGGCTCGATTCCTGAGGAATCAAAACCGAAATATATATGTTACAGGCAAAGTATATAATCCGGCAATATATATAATCCCTAGGCATTATATATAATGGCCAACATATCAAGATGAATTCTTCTTGATGATTCATAAAGGATGCAGTTGAAAAAATATATTTGTTGAAAACAGAAATTTTATAATTTTTTTAATTTTTTAGAAACAATTATTTAATCTCAATTTTATTTTAAAAAATCCACTTTTGATTTTCTTGAAACAAATGTTTAAATATAGCTTACGATGTGTTCTAAAAGCCCGGTAAATGTAAATATAGGATCTCCTATAATTTTCGAGAAATAATTAAAAATGCATTGGAATTTTTTTTTCAAATTTCATTTTTTCAAATACGAATCAAAACTTATTTTTCAAATATCGCATCCAGAAGTCTGTTTTTGGCTCTAATTATTGATAATGCATAAAATAATACTTTTGATTAATAATTAGATATTTATATACATTAATTAAACAATTAATTGTAGTTTTTAGGAATTTTCACTTATAATAGGGTTCGGAAGTCGCAGTTTATCCGATTTTTTAACTTTTTTTCAACTTTTCGAGTAGAGTGAGGTAATAATTAATTCAAATTAAGAAAAATATTTGTTTAAAGAATTAAGTATTATTTTTAATAATATTACTTTGAATAATGCTAGAAAGTTGTGGGTTTTAATCAAATATTCAACATTTTTTCCACTTTTCAATTAGTGTGAGGTAATAATGGATACAATTTAAGAAATCTAATGTTTTTCAAAAAATTGTTATTGTTTATAACTATCTTCTCCTATAATTATGTTAGATAGTTGCAGTTTATTTCTGAAATTTTCAAACTATATTCCACTGACAAGCAGTAACAAAAAAGATAGTTAAAAACAATAATTCCTTATTTAAACAATTATATTTGCTAAATTGCATTCATTATTACCTAAGACTAAATGAAAAGTGGAAAATTATAGAAAAAACTGCAACTTTCTGGCATTATTTTAAGAGAATATTGTGATAAATAATAATGAATTGTTTAAAAAATTATTAATGTTAAATTTAATTTATTATTGATTCGCTTTAACAGAACAATTGATAATAAGTTGAAAAATTTGGAAAAAACCGCGACTTTATAGGCCAAGACTAAAAGAAAATTGCTAAAAACAATAATACATTGTTTGAATAACACAGGCCGACAAATTTTAAAGCCAGAGACCAGACCTAACATTTTCGAAGGATTTTGATGCGCGGAATCTGAATCCGAACTCAAAATTGCTCCTGTACGTCAAGTTTTCAAGATATCCTAACCTAAAAGTTCAAAAAACGCGTTTTTTAGCTGTTTTTGAGGTTATGTAACTGAACAAGAAAAATGTCTACCACAAAAGCTAATATGAAATTGGAAAGTACTAATCTTCCCCTTTGAAATCGACTTGGATTTATCAGGATATCTTCATTTTTCACCAAAATATTGTAATTTGAAATTATTGTTCCCAGAGTCAGGTGGGTTAGCATGCTCGTGAATTTCCTGAATTCCATGAATTTCCTGAATTCCATGAATTTCCTGAATTCCATGAATTTCCTGAATTCCATGAATTTCCTGAATTCCATGAATTCCTCGAATTCCATGAATTGCTTTAATTATATTAATTCCTTGAATTCCATGTATTCGTTGGATTCCACGAATTTCTCTAATTCCATGAATTCCTTAAATTTCATGTCTCCTTGAATTCCGCAAGTTTCTCGAATTCCATGAATGCTTTGAATTGCACGAATTCCTTGAATGCCATGTATTCCTTGAATTCCTTGAATGCCACGAATTCCTTGAATTGCATGAAATCCTTCAATTCTATGAATTTCTCGAATTCATTGAATTACATGAGATCCTTCAATTCCATGAATTCCTCGAAATCCATGAATTCCTTGAATGTTCTGAATTACATGAATTCCTTGAATTGCATGAATTCCTTGAATTACGTGTAATTCTTGAATTTTTTGAATTCCATGAATGACTTGAATTCCGCGATTTCCTAGAGTTCTATGGACCCCTTGAATTCCCCGAATTCCCCGACATCCATGAATACCTTCAAGTCCATGAATTTCTTGTATTCCATACATTCCTGGAATTTTTATGAATTTCTTGAATTCCATATAATCCTTGTTTTCTATGAATTAATTAATTTCCATGAATTTTGTGAATTCCTTGAAATCCATGAATTCCTTAAATTACATGAGTTCCTTGAATTCCATGAATTCCATGAATTTCACCAAATCCTTGAATTTCATGAAATCAGTTGATTCCACGAATTCCTTGAATTCAGTGAATTCCACGAATTTCTTCAATTCCATGAAGTCCTTGAATTCCATGAATTGTTCGAATTCCATGAGTTCCTTGAATTGTATGTATTTCTTGAATTACGTGAATTCCTTGAATTCCTTGAATTTCATGAATACCTTGAATTCCATTAATTCCTTGAATTCCATGAATTACTTGAATACTATGAATTTTCTGAATACCATGAAATCCTTGAATTCGTCGAATTCCTTGTAATTCATGAGATACTTCAATTACACGGCTTCCTTGAAATCCATGAATTCCTTGAAATACATGAATTCCTTGAAATCTATGAATTTCTTGAAATCCATAAATTCCTTGAAATAAATGCATTCCTTTGATTTCTAGAATTGCCTGAATTCCCTGAATGCCCTGTATTCCACAAACTCCTTGCATTCCATGAATTCCTTGAATTCCACTCATTCCTTAAATTACATAAAATCCTTAATTCCATCAATTCCTTGAATTCATTGAATTAAATGAAATCCCTTAATTCCATGAATTTCTTGCAATCCATGAATTCCATGAAATACATAAATTTCTTGAATTCCTTGAATACCATGAATCCTTGAATTCAATGAATTCCGTGAAATTCGTGAATTGCGTGAATTCCACGCATTTTATGATTTCCTGGAATTTTACGAATACCGTGGTCACCATGAATTCCTTTGAATTACATGAATTCCTTCCATTCCGTGAATTTCGTGAATCCCATGAGTTCCTTGAAATCCATGAATTCCTTGAAATCAATGAAGTCTCTGATTTTCGTTATCTCCTGAATTCCTTGAACTCCTTGAGTTCCATTAATTCCTTCCATGTTTTGAATTTATGAATTCCTTGAATTACAGGAAGCTAGAGTAGTATGCCAGGACAGAAAAGTTTGGCGACAAATAGTTTATAAAAAGAATGTGAGCAGAGTGAAGTAGAAATCTCATCTTTTCCCACTGAAAAAAAATGCATGTCTCAGGTCTCAGGTCTTTTAAAATATTGACTTAAAAAAAATCGTAATAAATTAAAAGTATGCACATTCACGAGCAAAATACAAGTGAATCGGTAAATTTCACGAAATTGCTTTTTGTATTTTACTAAATTCTGACCATGTGTAGAGATTGTTACGGTTTATAATATAAATCATCTAAAATTATAGTGTAAACTCAGAAGAATTGAAAGACCTATATTGAAAACCACTTATCTTCATTAATTTGAAATATTTCACATATTAAAGCGTACGGAGAGCACTAAATATACGTCGATTTGCCTTAAATGTATACAGTACTATTTCTTTATGATATAGAAAAAATATTAAGGTCTACCGTAATTTTTTGAGGGTTTACATTTTTTAACCAACCTAATATGCATTGTATTTGAAATAATTCTTTCCTATAATAAGCTTTCAAGTTGTACAATTTTTTAAGTACGAACGGTTTGTATTTGTCGACGTTTATGTTTGTATTGGAAAATTATTCTATTTTAAGGGGATTAGGCCTTATGAATTTAAACGACAGCGAACATTATAATTTTTATGGTCGCAACTTTTAGTTATTCCATTAGAGACAGTTTAAAATTCGATGTTTCGTTTTAACGCTGCAATTTGGAAATTTTATATTTCACACGCATTTTCGAAGTTTACTGAATGCAATTTTTTGTAATTAGAACGTTTAATTTAATTTACTACCTACTGTTCACATTTCAAGTTTAATTATGAATAGTGAATTAAAATAAGTCTTATTGTACAAATTGTTCAATATCGAAAGCTTTCGAATAATATTAGACTGAGTTATCTCAGATCTGGAAAATTTAATTTATAACCGTTCAATTAAAACTTTTTTATTATTGACATATAGTTTTCCATTATTACTTATGAAATTTTTAGATTTTGATTGCCTTAAATTTAAAACTATTAAATTTTGCAGGATTTCAACTTTTCCAAGTATCCATTTTTTATAATTCGAACATTAAAGATTCGCATGAAAAATAATAATATTTGGAATTTTTCAGAATTACATAAACCGTTAATTTGTAAAGGTTTACTCTCAGAATTTTTATTTTATTTCATTTCGAAAAAAGCAAGCCCAAATGTTTCTGAAAGCCAATAAACGGGCTACTAACTTGGTTTGTGTGCTTTCGAGAGGCTCGAATATAAAATTGTTTACTTTGAAGACTCAACATTTTCAAAGGCTAATCTCGAATCTGTCTCGCTTTAGTTGTCCTATAATTATTATACATTACTTGTCCAGTTTTTAGAGCTTCCGTTTTTGAAGTATACAATTCTATAAAATATAAAGTTTAAAAATTTGAGGAAGTCCTCACGACCAGCTGCCATCGCAAAAAGAACCCCTGATAGAAAGATTTACCCAGGTCTCTAAAAACGCGTAAAAGACAATAAAATTTACGAATAAGCCTTGAGCTTAAATGCTAATTTTATGATTTTTATCAAAAATAATGCTATCACTTTAATCCTGTACAGCATGTTGGGTTATTTTGGATTTTAAATTTCACTTTGTATAACAATGCGCTAAAATTTCACTTTCAATTTATACTAGACTAGCATGTGCGCGCGCAAGCGCACGCTAACTTTCGAATTCATTTTTCTTATATACTCAATTTTCGAATAACTATTTATTTGTTAACATTTTTTGACCATCAAATTCTTGCTGAATATATATATATATATATATATATATTAGGCGGTATGGAAACATTTTTTTTGTCTCCTAAATTTTGATTTACTTTATGCCCATGGTTTACTTTAATTACCTGAATAAAACTAAATTATTGTACAATAAATTAGTGGATATTAAGGATAAAAGTTCCAGAGATTTTTACCTTATGAATTCTTAAAACTAATCTGATAGATGCTTATTAGTTGTTTATTATGTTTATAAAAAATAATCTGAATAATTAAAAATGCCTTTATAAAAAGTCCTTAGATTAATTATTTACAACACACTGCAATAGAGTACAACAAACTACATTTTGAACTTAAGTTGTCGAAGATAATGAGATTAGTTCTTGCAAAGTTCTTCCATGTTTGACGAAACACGTCATCATATCGTCCCAGAGTAAAATACCCAGGTTTTTATGCTACCTTCTCAGTTGATCAAACTTTTTTTACTCGGTTCTACAAAAATATACAGCAGTTAGACGGTCGTACTTATACTTTATCAAGAACTTCTTCGATTTCAATACTTTTTGGAATCTAATTGCATTAGTCTGTACTCTAACTCTAACCAAGAATAACAGCCCCTTCTTGCTGCCATCCAAAAGCTTTCAACATACAACTATATTATTTAGCACAAGCTTCTCAAAAACAGAGACCAAAAACTACTGAGTGCATATGTACAAGCTCAAATTGCCATTCAGAATTTACCAATTAGATCGTTACTTGCGGAACATTCAGAATTTCCACTTCAACTACATCCTCCATCGATTAAACAGTACGAAAGTTCGCAACCCGCCCGTTTTAGACTAATGGAGGTTTGCTAGCAGATTGTGGGGAAATTTAACACTCAGTTAGTTTAAGAAGTAATATGATATTTTCAGAAAATAATTGGTGAAAGTATCAAAATAAAAAATATTAAAAAACATTTGCAGATGAAAATATCGTGCAAGAGAGAGAAAGAAAGAGGGATAAATGTCATAGGGACGATAAATTCGTAATTTCCCGCGCTGTAAAATTTAACTAGAAACGGGATTTTGAGTAAATCAATAAATGACAATAGACTCTAGAGTTTAGAATGCCACCGGTGTCGACGATCTGGCTGTACCTGTTCGCAAGGATTACACACTGGATAAATGAGATGAGAAAAGCGAATACTGACCGCAGATGATGTGAAGGAAGCCCTCCTCCCCCGCCGCCTGAGGGATGTTTCGAACTCGTGAGGCCCGTTTTGCCGAACTCACTTGCAATAATTTCGTGATAAAACGCCGAAGGAACGACAAAGGAGTGACTGCCCTACGGACAACTACGAGAGGCTGCTGTCATTTCTGCGCAAGCTCCAACTACCCTCGCTCACTCTAGTTCCACTTCCTCCTCAGAACTGCCCTCTCTCTCCTTTCCTTCTTCCTTCCTTCTTCCTCTTAATCTCTTCTCGACTATGCTCTTCCGTGTCAAGAGATCATGCCAATTTCATTGACTGACAAATATTTTGATTAAAGTGCAATCTTTCGTGACAGTAGGGATATTTAGAATGAAGGTTATTTTTGAAACTTCTAAAAATGAAAAGATATTTAAGGGGTTACACCAGTGTAAAAGCATGCATTTTTGGACATTTTTTTTGGGTTGAAGGAAAGGTAGTATGGAAAAGCGCTTTGAGCATATATTTAAGCATGTATTGAACTTTACAGGGAAATTTTTTCATTAAAAAATATTTCAAAATGGCGGCACTGGAGCCTTTTAGCAAAATGGCAGGATAGATTAGACGGCAATGAGCTGCCGAAGTTGGATGAATTGTACAAATTCGTCCAGTCCGCAGTTTTTAAGCTTCGATCATTAGAGAAGGTTGCTTAGGGTGGCCGTGGGGCAGCAGGAAAAGGGGGGGGGCGACAGACTAGACCATCCTTTTTCAAAGGGCAGAAGGGTTGAGGGACGGTCCCTAGTGACTTCGGCTTCTCAATTTGTAAACTCTCCCTGCATCAAATGTAAGAAAGAACATCGCTTGTACTTATGTTCCGTTTTTCAAAAACTAAAAACGTCGGATCGTTTTAAGCTAGTCAAAGCTAACAGGCTTTGTCCAAATTGTCTGAGCAAACACGCGTTTCCTTGTCCAAGCAGACAACGTTGCAAGAAATGCAACAAACACCACCACACCTTAATACATTTTGAAAAAAAAGTCAAATCAGAAGTTCCTCATAAGGAGGAAGATTCAAATGTTTCGGGTTCTTCTACTCCTCAAGCATGACTACATGGTCACACTTATGTTCCTGAGGCTTTTCCATCACATTGACAGCTTATGACTACTGCGGTCTTGAAATTAAAAATCATCGAGGAAATTATTTATTGGCAAGGGCATTGTTAGATTCTTGTTCGACAGTCAATTTAGTTACGGAAAAATTCGCTTAATCATTAAATTTAGCTAAACAAAGTTGTTCCATGAATATTGGAGCAGTTAATGATTTATATAATGTCTCCAATGAGTATATTAAAGCCACTTTCAAGTGAATGTACAACAATTTCAAACGGGAATTTAGTTTTTTGATAGTACCAAAAATCGCCAATTTTGTGCTTAACGAAACATTTCCTCGAAATTCATACAGCATTCCTAAATATCTACAACTTGCAGATCCAGTTTCATGTGCCTAAGTCTGTCGACATTTTGTTAGCATCAGGCATCACTCTTTCAATGTTATCGATAGGTCAAATTGAGCTTCAACATCAAAATTCTCAGATAATTTTGCAGAAAACTACTTTAGGTTGGATTGTGACAGGAGGATCAGACTTTCTCACTACATCTGCAAAGTCTTCTTGTAATGTAATGAAAATCGATAAACTTCTTGAACGTTTCTGGGCAAGCAAAGATTTCGATCACTAACCCGTCAAATCTCGCGATGATATTATTTCTGAACAACATTATATAGATAACGCTCAGCGGGACCAGACCGGGAGATACTTCGTGCGACTTCCTTTCAAAAACATCAAATTCTAACTAGGTGAATCTAGGGCTCAAGCGTTAAAACGATTTTACGCTCTTGAGAAAAAATTCGAGTCATATCCGTATTTAAAAACATAATATCATAAAAATCTCAACGATTATATTACTCTGAGTCATATGACCCTTTGCGAAGAAACTAGGGAGGGATGTTATCTTCCCCATCATGCTGTGATTAAAAGGTACAGTGAAACTACTAAGGTCAGAATAGTATTTGATGCATCCGCGAAAACTTCGACAAGTATCTCGCTGAATCAGGTTCTATTAGTCGGCCCCACTATTCAAAATACAATTTTTGAACAGGTCCTTCGATTTTGTACACACACTTACTTGATAACAGCTGATCCCACTTGAAAAAGTGGACGAACAAAAGGACGTAAAAAAGTACGTATAAAAGGACGTTCCAAAGTACTTATAAAAGGACGTACTAAAGGACGTACAAAAGGACGTACCAAAGGACGTCCCGAATTGGGATACAAAATAAAATCGGCCATTTTAGTTTTTAAATATCGGAAATCGGAACGACGGAACACGTGAAGCGCCACAAAAATTCTCGAAGCTGGCAACAGATGCGCGCGCATTTCGTCGATGCTGCATCGACGTTGTGTCGATGCTGCGTCGAATTATCAAGTCCTATTGTGGAGAGACCTTGGGAGCACTGCATTGGACGGCCAGTGATGTGCATTTCCGTCCTGCTCGAGCATGCTTGAGCATGCTGGCTTTTGCTCGGTCATGACCGAGCACAAGCGTACAGGACTGGTCATTTTCTAATTTCTTATAAATGGAATGTATCTTGGTGATAAAAATAGCTGCACTAGAAATTTAAACCTGTTATTTTAATAATGTCCACATTTCAGTATCTGCAAAGATGTAGAAAATGAAAAATATATAAAAAACGTACATCTAACTGTTAGTAGCAGACGAATATTAGCAGAAAATGGCAGAATTTCAGCGGGTTATTTGAAATTCTATTCTATGAATATTAAGATTATTTTATTCATGTGAATTGGATAAGACTCGGGATAAGTACATTTTGTAATAAATTTAGCACTTCCAACATTAATTACTTAATTTTACATGACTGGGGTTTCAGATTGAAATACTGTAATCATTTTTGGCAAATACTTTAAGTAGTATGTATGTATTTTTTATTTCATGTGTTTAGAAATATGAATACATTTAAAATGTATTTAACCTTTTACATTTATTTTATTTATTACCTTATTACATTTATTACCTTTTAAATTGTTAAACGTTCAGAAGTCTTTAATGTAGTTTAAAATACCATTTCTTTTCATAATAGAATCCACTATTATGCGAGAAAATGATAAAACTAATAATACTTTCTTCTTAATAAAATATACTGAGCATATTTTCCATATTTTAAATCACAGCTACAAATAATAATTTATACAATAAAGTACATTCCAAAATGTTTAATTCATAAAAGCTAATTTTTTCTATATCATTTTCAGACTGCACTTGAAAATTCATATTTTCTGCACTTAATTTATTTACCACGAAGTTCCAACATTTTACCTGAATTATCGTCTGCTACGAGCAATCAGAGAGGCAATTATTTGTTTATTATAATATTATATACATTTCTGAGAGCTGAAAATGTATACAAATTTATAGTTTAAACACGTTGTCTTTCCTTAAAATTAAAGAATGACCGCTCTTGCTCGCTTTGCTCGGTCATGACCGAGCATGCTCAGTCTTGCTCATGCACGAGCACGAGCAAGGTTGTAAACATCAATCACTAGGCCAGAGGTAGGGTTGTAAGTCCATGAAATGTTTCATTGAAACATTGAAAGTTTCATGGGACCAAAGTTTCTGAAACGTTTGAAAGTTTCACATACACATATGCGCTTGCGCACTCATGTCAGGTTGAGGTTAGATAATATAATGGCGTTGTTCAACGGAATAATTGTGCTGAAACTTGAAAGCTTAATAATACGAACAAATACGAGTACAGGCGCGATTACCGAGCACCGGACTATCGGGTAAGATTTAAAAGATGGTTCGTCACAAGCACTGTGTACATAAGTACTTTACGCATCACGTTATTGAAGGACGTGTTGGGGAGCTTCCATAAAGGATGTCACAGTTTCAGGGGGGGGGGGAGCCAAATTGTGACAGTCTATGACAGAGGACATTGAACCCCATTGAAAAATGGGACAATGGGGGGGGGGGGGGGGAAAAATCCCCAAAAAAAAAAATCTGTTTCGTGTACCTCGATGATATTGTGGTTTTTGGATCCACATTACAGGAACATAATCAGAATTTGGTCACTATCTTTGAAAGGCTGAGACAGACTGGACTCAGACTGCAGTCCGATAAATGTGAGTACTTAAGACCCGAACTTGAGTACTTGGGACACGTCATCACTAAGGATGGAGTTAAACCTAGTCCCAAAAAACTCGTGGCTGTCACGAATTTCAAGGGACACAGTAATGCCGAAGTAAAATCCTTTTTGGGAATAGCCGGTTATTACCCGAAGTTCATTAAAGATTTTTCCAGCAAGGCGAAACCCCTAACGGAACTAACAAAAAGCTAAGTAAACTTTACTTGGACGCAAGACTGTGAAAAAAATTTCCAGATTCTAAAAAAAGAATTATGTTCCTCTCCCGTTTTGCGGTATCCTGATTATAAAAAAGAGTTTACATTAACTACGGATGCTTCAAATAAGGGTCTAGGTGCAGTATTGCCACAAGACGGACATCCGGTATGTTACATCTCCAGGGTATTTAATAAAGCTGAAGAAAATTACAGTACTATGGAAAAAGAGCTCTCAGCCGTCGTATGGGCAGTAAAGCGCCTGAGACAGTAATTGCATGGACGCAAGTTCAAAATTCGAACAGATCATCAGGCCCTGACCTGGCTCTTTAACGTTAAAGATCCTTTCTCGAAACTACTCAGGTGGAGACATAAGCTCGAGGAATATATCTATGCAATGGAGTATTGCAAAGGGAAAGATAATAAAGCAGCTGATGCTTTGTCGAGAGTGCTACCGGTTCGCAATGAAGAACTTGCAAAAGCACAGAGCCAAACCGCAGAAGACACAGCCGCACCAAACGACGAAACAACTAATGAAAGTTTAAGCGACAGTGAACCCGTAAACCTATCTATGAAACCAAATAGTCCTGCAGGTTCACACGTCAGTATTGAACCATCAATTATGAATGCGGTTGATGAAGAACTGAACATCTTACTTCACAAGAGATATATTAATTGGCAGAAGAATAAAACAGACAACAATACAATTTTAAAACCGAATGCTAAAGGTAAATTATGGGTAAAACTTCATAGGAATCAAAGCAAAATACCACCGCAATTATCGCAACAAGATTACATTCTTCTACCTCCCTTCGACGAGATTAAGTGGCTAACTCTCCTTGACGAAAAGAGTCAAATGTGCAAAGAGCGGAAATTAACGAGAGTGCGTTTTTACGCAATAGATCCTCTCATAACTCCTATTGAAAAAGTGAAATTGAAAATAATGATACACTTTCTCGGAAGCGAAAGACGCACGTACGTGGAATAACATGGAACAGAACATTATCAACTACGTAAAAAGATTCCCAATATGTCAAAAGCAAAAATTAACTCGCGTTAGGCCAAAGGCAGAAGCAATAATATGCGATACGCCTATGGAGCCCAATGAGAAGATATCCTTGGATATTTTTGGCCCGTTACCCATCACGCAAAAACACAACCATTACATCTTGTCATTGCAGGATCAGTTGACAATTTATCTCATGCTCATACCTCTGAAAGACACGACATCTGAGTCAATTATCACAGAACTCCTAGATCATTATATTTGCATCTTCGCTTCGCCAAAACACATACTTGCTGACCAGGGTAGTAATTCTGTCTCGGAACTAATGTTGAATTTTGAAAACCTCTTTAAAATCAAGAGTATAAAAACTAGTACCTTTCACCCGCAGATTCAAAACGTCTCTCTTTCTATCGTGTGAGTTAGACAGAGAGAGTCCGATGATGTTCGAAGAACAATTCATACTTATTGTTTTTTGAAACTGAGAGGTCCAATCCAAATAGAGGAAGAAGATATCAGTGATCAGCAATAATCGTAAGTTACTAATTAAGGTTATTTAAAAATTAATAAAAAATAACTATAAACTAAATAGAATAACTTATAACTAATTAAACTAAGATACAAAATAATTAAATTGTGCCGAAACTAATCAAACCAAGATGAAACTAATTAAATTAAGTTTAAAATAATTAAACCAAGATAAAACTAATTAAATTAATAAAAATAATTAAACTAAGATAAAACTAATTGAGGTAAAGATAATTAATAACTTGAGTAATTGATTAATAAACTAATTAATTTATTGACTTATTCTAACAGGATAGGGAACTAGGATTAAATACACATAGTTTTATTCGTTTAATATAAATTTTCATTCATACATGTTTTTGACGCAATTTATTTAGAATTGCTAGGCACTCAGGGCTTTGCAATGAATGGTTACTATTAATACAAAAGAGATGCATGAGAATTCGAAGCGAAGGTCTCAAAAAGTCTCTCTTTCTATCGTGTGACTTGAACAGAAAGGGTCCAATAGTATTCGAACGACAACTTATACCTATCATATTTCGAAATTGAGAACTCCGATTTAAATGATGTAAGAAAATATCGGTAATCTACCTTACTAGCATCTACGTGGTACTCTGCTCATGCGCAATCTAATACTGTAGCTTTGATCAACCTACATTTTATCAATTTGAATTTCGTGCGCTCAGAGTCTATGGCTATTGTGAAGGAATTGATTCATAAAAACAAATCAATTGAAAAAATGTGAGGTTTAGTGCATGTCCGCCATCTTGGAAAGTACCTAACTCGGTTTTCAACACATTATATTTCAAAAACTCGATAATTATGCGTAACTGGCAAACCCTGTGGTGCACACATCAGTCTTATCGCTCAGTGCATGGTCATTTGCGCATGCGGAGTATGAAGTTTCCACCAAAATCATATCTTACTAATTAAGGTTATTAAATATTATTTTTTATCTTAGTTTAATTAGTTAGAAGTTATTCTATTTAGTTTATAGTTATTTTTTATTAATTTTTAAATAACCTTAATTCGTAACTTACGATTATTGCTGAAACTTCATACTGTGCATGCGCAAATGACCACTTCTTCAAATTGATTTGTTTTCATGAATTGAATCCTTGACAATGTCGATAGAGTCTGAGTGCGCGAAATTCAAATTGATAAAATGTACGTTGATCCAAGCTACAGTAGTCGACTGCGCATGCGCAGAGTTCAACCTAGAGGTTAGATCACTGATATCTTCTTCCTCTATTTGGATTGGACCTCTCAGTTTCAAAAAATAATAAGTATGAATTGTTCTTCGAACATCATCGGACTCTCTCTGTCTACCTCATACGATAGAAAGAGAGACGTTTGGAAACCTTTGTTTCGAATTCTGATGCATCTCGTTGTTTATCACATGGTAGAAAGAGAGTTTCGATTGACTTTAGACATCAGTGTCTCAGTGCAGGGAATCTCGGCGCGGTGCTAGGGGAACCCCACTTGCAGATACAGGGGAATCCCACATCTTTACAGTTGTAGGTCATTCTTTTTACTTATAGTTAAATAGTTTATACATTAAATGTTTTATCATTAAAATATGTATTTAGATTCTTATCTTGCCATAAAGACAAGACGCTGTCGAAGATTCCTCACATTCGGAATATTACTTTGTTTACACGCTGCACATATGGTGAATTTTTTTCTAAAATCTTGACTGTGGTATGAATCCGGAAGAGGTGTTTTATAATCTTCAGAGGACAATGACCATTCTTGAACGATTATACCATCGATACTGCCCTTGATGTTTTCTGACGCATGAAACGTTCTTGTTCTCTTTATTTATTGACCTTCTACAGATTAAGTGCGAGTCCTATCCTTTTAATCTCTCCTTTTGCAGATTGGTTGAGATAAATTTAAATGTATCATTATTATTAAACGAAAATTATCCAGATTTTCAAAGGTGTTGAATATCTTTTGCGATGTGATCTTTAAATTCTGTCGGAGAAGGACAAAACTAACAATGTACCAGGAGATGTGATGACATTTATATCACTACTAAAATTATCAAAAGTAATAATAGAGCGGAGTAAGATGATCCTTTAGATACTACTTTCTTCGCACTGGGAAAAATTGGCACCACAGAATAAAGGGACTCCCAATCTAACATTATTGTATGTTCTAGAACTAATCGTTTCAATCGTCTCAGTGAAACAAACGTTGTAAGAATTAAATTTATTCTAATGTTTATGCATTGACAGATGAGACCAGTTGCAGAATTATTTCTTCGATTAATGATGCCTATTTTCGCATAGTTATAAATTTTCCCTCCGCATAGTGACATAATCTAGCACTTTGGTCGAATTCTTTTCGGCGTAAATTTTTTCAAAATTTATAGAAGTCTTGCAGCTAAAACTAATGCATTTTCTTTCGAATTCTGGATATATATATATATTTGTTTATTAATATATATATAAACCCCACGCTGAGTGATTGGTTTGATATTACGCAAGGTGTTAGAAAGGATACATTTTGTCCTTATCTAGGACGCGTATTGATGAAAACGAGGAAATTTCATATGCGGAAATTTTTGAATATATTGAGCGAACGGATGTTACTTTTGAAATACTACTGACTAGCGATTCTATATCTACATTGATAGTTTCACATTTTTAAACCTGAAGCATAAAAAAACTTTTTTTCATCAGTATATTATAAGGTATTGCTTTTTTAATTAAGAATTCTATCTCGCGTTTACAGCAAGCACCTAAAATAGTTTAATATTACATAATAATGTTATATTAAAATATAATATACTAGGTCCAATAAAAGTTATGTTTTTGTATTGAAATATTGATTTTACTCAAAGAGAAGCTTTATTTATTTTATTGATGTTACGTCATTTTGATTGCCTATACCCATTTTACTTGTCACATATTAAGGTATGTTGTACGTTAGCACCAATATTTATTTTTGACTATTTGAAATTTTCATGAAATATTTTTATTGGCTGTGTCTAGGTTTACTGAAATTCGGTGAACGATGCCGATAGACAAAACATAGGTCTTCAGTATATGTCTATTCATCTTATTGTAAGGCAGATTGCCACAAGCAGTTGCAGCTTTCTAAATATAATTTCTGCCATGAAGACGATGATCGATAAAAGATATCCGTGAATTGCGATGAATAGATGACGTCGTCGAAGATTCTTTACACTTCCAATGGTTTCGAATTCTGCATCATCTTGATTTTCCTAGATATTACCAGTGTGAGAAAGATGACGGGAATAATGACCAGTCCATTTATGTCGCAATCCTGATTCAATCATTCGGATTATTATTTGGTCCAAACGCTCCATTCCAAGATGTAGGAAAATTGTTCTTTCTGTTTTTATATTTTAATACGGCAGTTCTAAGCCAGATTAGGTTTCGCATCTGCAAAAAAAAAAAAATAGTCGAATAGAATTTCACTAGCGCATTCATAAAAAATATCTCGTTGCATGAAAACTATTTTAAAATAAATTCTGAACTATTATAATTGATAATTGTTCATTAGGATGGACCTAGAAGTATGTGGTCAGCTTATAAGTTGCTCATGATCATGAGAAAATTAACGTATGAGAATGAAGTTTTTGGAATAGACTTGGTATATTACTGATAAGCATCTTAATTAGATACTTATTTCAACTTATGTTAAATCTCACTATTGATTTAACAGGAGTAAAAGAATTTTTCGAACATTTTTGTTTCGCATGTGAACATTTATGTGATAAATAGTTGATTAATGTTTCATCTGTATGAAGATTCAAGAACTGAATAGTACTTATTATAAATTGTAATATGGAATTCATCTATTGTAATACGGAATATCAAAAACTTTTCAAATAATTTAACAGGAGAATTCCAAGGTAAATTGTTATTCAGCATCTTCTGTGAAATTCGCTCTATCGAATGATTTGTATACACTCCTTTGTAAAGATTTGTTTAAATTTTAAAATCAATTCGGCAAATATAATTTTTTTAGGCTGTGCCTAGACGTCCTAGAAAAATGCATTTGTGACCAAAAATCTACAAGTTATTCTGACCTTCAGTTATTTCAAACCTTAATAATATTCAGATAGTAAATCCGACCCAAATGATGTTTCAAGTTCATTATTCTACGATCGAGCGTATTTATAAGGTCTCATTTACGCAGTCAGATTTACGGTGGGATATTTTTAATATGAAATTTCACTGGGCAGTTTTTCATAATATTACGCTGTTTCATATTTGTAACCGTTTGTTGATTAAATAAACATTTTGCACTGTATAGCTATAAATAATCTCATTGCAATAAAAACGAACTAGTAGAATTGCAGATAGTCTTTTAAGATTTATAAATTTAGGTAAGAACCTAATAAGTACGACATCTTTCAGCTGGTTTCCCTCATCAGATCTTAAAACAGGTTAAAAAAGATTCAGTGGAATTTTCTTTATGTGTGAGTTCCATGTATTCTAGAAAAAAAGAACAGCTTCTCAGGTAGCACTGTAAAAAGATTTGTATTTTATATTTATGAAATGAAACTATTGTTTAAACTGCGTTAAAAAGACAATAATTTTTTATTTGTGAAGGCGGAGCAGTATTCCCCGTCTCCATCTTGGAACAAAATGATCAATTGATCATAAAATCGGATAAAAATCTAAACTTGTTGATAAGACTAAAAAAACACGAATTGTAAAGTATATCTACTATTCACATAATGACCTGAACTATTGTTTTTCCCAAGGAGTAAACAATTGCCTTCTCGTGCTTTTTAAATCAGTTTGGCGAGTATGATAAGGATGCCCAATCAACATTACTGCCAAAACAAATATCGACGTAGAGGTTATATTTTTGTTGACATTACTTCTAGAGAATTATTTCAATGTTTAATATAAAAGCTTGGATATTTCTCATCTTATTTCTTCGAATTTATGGACATCAACTTTTCCTTCTTTCTTTTTTCTTGTAATCCTTTTCCTAATAAAGAGCACAAGGAAACTTTTTCTAATCCGCTAATTTGTAATCTGCATATCTCGAAACCGATCTATCCCATGGTGCATATTAGCGAAGTGTGATTTACAGTATTCTTGCATTAGATTTTAATATTACTGAATTTATTTTATCATTCATGATACTTTATTTCAATGTTTTAAGTAAGTAAATTGAATCTTTTCAGCAGATTACTCTATTATGCGAAAGATGATTTCAACGTTCCTTACAGCTTACGGTCCATTATAATATTTTTGTAGCTGATTTTATTTCATAAATTGATCCACACACGCTTATACTCATGTCTATAGCTTATAAGTCAATCACATCACATGGTTCTCTCTCTTGTACATGCTTCATGCCTTACTATCATTTTCTTATGAGTTGAAACTTCATTTTCCTGAATTAAAAACTCTGTCATTATTTCGTTATTATTATTATTTAGAAAATACCTAAAAACTCCTCAATAAGAGTTTTATTTCACTACTCACTTTTATGTACTTAGGATTGAATATATGTATATTTCCGACACATGAATACAGCTATGAGAATTTTATCATTCTTATGTATGTTTTTTCTTTCTAATCTATTTATAAAAAATTGAAGCAATTAATTTGCCTATTAAAATGCAGTTTTTATATTTCATACATTTTTTGCATAAGTTTCAGTGATAAACCATTGTATTTTTCTGGAAAAAGGTACATTTTTGTTTAATTTCTCAAGGTTCTACATCTTTCGATAAAGTGAACACATTCGTTCGCTTCGTATTTCTGAAAATAAATTCATCCATCAATTTTTCTATATCTATTTTATCAGCCAATTTATGATAAACATGCAAAATTGCCACATGGTTCAATCGTTTCTGACCCATGGTAGAACGCAAATAAGATTTTAGTCTCTTCAAAGCCGGAAAACTTCTCTCACTTGAACAAGAAGAGGCTGGTATCGTTATTATGGCTTTGTTGTGAAAGAATGAAAATTTCCCGTGTTGAATTCCACATCGTAATTTCCAGGCGGTTTGAGCTCGAAACACATTCAACATATCTTCCGGCGCCCCTGATACCTTCTCATCGATGAGAATGTAAAAATGATGTGAGGTTGGCATTAATATCGAAGAGTAAATATTTAAATCCGCATTGTTTGTCTTTTAGATTAGTTATATGAAAATGATAAATAGTTCAAGAAGAAGTCAAGGAAAATCTGTATTATATTACGATAGAAGATATATAACCAAGGTTTTCAAGAGGGTGTGCTCTTTCTATTTATTTGCCTGAGAGAATATTGACTATTAGCTATTGAAAATTGCATGTTGAGTACGCACGTGGACTTGTGGAATCTCCCTAGAGAGAGAAAAAGAAACAAAAAACGTGGTCGTTGAAAATCACGTGACTTGTGATTACGTCGACCGATCACATGCAGAGCGAGCCTCCTTCACGTGACCATTCTATAATCGTACTGACAGTGACGTTCCTATCTGCTTGATTCAACTTTCCGTTTCTTCTACAAATATGTAATATCGGTAGAAATTTCCATGCAAAAGTGTGAAATAATAACAAAAATTAATAATCAATTTAAACAAATGAACAAGAAAGATACATAACGTCTCATAATCATTAAAAAGTTTGATGAGAATAATTAAAGTAGGGTAAAGGTACCAATTACCGTGGATTTACCAACTGTAGAGGATCGACATATATTTTTTATGATAAATAGTGAATTATAATCAAAATGAAAATAAAATCAATATGGGGTTGTCCAAATACTACGTAACGCTTTCAGGGGGTGGAAGGGTTCAAGACGAGCTGCTATGGTCCTGTTACCGGATTTTTGGCTTCAAATTTTTAAAGTTTAGCAGGAAATTAAACTATTTGGTTGAAAATTAACTTTTTTGTTGTTGAAATTAATATTTTTCGGGTTGAGTATTCAAATTTTTTGTAGAAAATTTTCTTTTTGGCATCAAAATTCAACATTTTAGTAGGAAATTAAACTATTTGATTGGAAATTAACTTTTTTGTTGAAAAATATTATTTTCGGGATTGATATTCAACTGTTTTGTAGAAAATTTGTCTTTTTGGCTAAAAAATACAATAATTTAGTAGGAAATTCAAGAGTTTGGTTAAAAATTAACTTTTTTTTTTTAATTTTACTATTTCGGTTGAAAATTAATATGTTTTTTACAAAAATTTAACTGTTTTGTTGAAAATTCATACTTTCGGCTGGAATATTCAATTATTTTGTAGAAAATCCGGATTTTTGGCTTCAAATTTTTAAAGTTTAGCAGGAAATTAAACTATTTGGTTGAAAATTAACTTTTTTGTTGTTAAAATCAATATTTTTCGGGTTGAGTATTCAACTGTTTTGTAGAAAATTTTCTTTTTGGCATCAAAATTCTACATTTTAGTAGAAAATTAAACTGTTTGGTTGAACATTTAATTAGTTTGATATACATATTTGAAATTGAAACTTCATCTTTTCTAGTTTAAAATTCAACTATTTGGTAGAAAATTCATGTTTTTTGTTGAAAATTCGACTTTTAATAAAAAATTAAGGTTCTTTGTTGAAAATTCATATTTTCGGGTTGAAAATTGAACTTTTTTGTAGAAAATTCATATTTTTCGTTGAGAATTCAACTGTTTTGGTAGAAAATCTTTTTTCTTGACAAGTCATATTTTGGGGTTGAAAAAATTCCACTATTTTGGTTGAAAATTGAACTATTTTGTTGAAACTCCATATTTTTTTGTTGAAATTCTATTTTTTTACTAAAAATTAATCTTCTTGGTTAAAAGTTGGTCTCTTTTCGAGGAAATTTAACTATTTTGTTGACGATTTGTTTATTTTTTTTGTAAAAAATTAATTTTCTAAACTAAAAATGTAACGCAATGTAAAATGTAAAAATGTAAGTAGGAAATTAAACAATTTGGTTGAACATTCATATTTTTGGTTGAAAATTCAATAAGTTTGAAATATTTGATATATTTGAAATCGAAAATTCATATATTAATTTTTAAACTACCAATTTCACTAGTTAATTTTTTGTGAAAATTTGCCTTTTTTAGTTGAAAGTTCACCTATTTGGTTGACAATTTATGTATTTTATTGAAAATTCGCCTTTTTTGGTAGAAAATTAATCCTCTTGGTTAAAAATTAATTTTTTTGAATTAAAAATGTTACTATTCCAATTTCGATTAAAAATTAATCTTCTTTGGCCGAAAATACATGTTTTTTATTTCAAATTCTTCATTTTAGTGGAAAATTCATCTCTTCTGTTGAAAATTTAACTATTTTGTTTAAAATTTCCACTCTTTTGTTGAAAATTCGTTTTTTTGGTAAAAAGTTAATTTTTGTCTGCTAATTCCACCATTTCTTTACTTTTTCTTCAAAAATATTTTTCAACTTATTTCCAAATTCGCTATAAATTGTCTCAATGTCTGATAAAGGCCGTCCAAAATAATGAATTTTCAAGTGAAAAAGAAGAGCCTTTAACAAAACAGCTGAATTTGCAACCAGATAGTTAAATTTTCAACCAACATGATGAATTCTCAACAAATTACATCATTAAATAAATACATACTTATATGTAATATTTTAGGATCGAGGCAGTATTTAATACCATAATTCAGGTCCCTACGATTAGGTGCGTTGACACCAGTTGAGACTCTGAGGTTAGAAAATGTTAGAAAATATGTTTTGTTTATCTTTTCAAATTCAAATCCTACACTACTCGACACATACGCCACTACATTCAAAGGTCAGTTTGCGGAACTTTCTGGCTTACATTAGGGAACTTCCCCAACCACGAGAGCCCCCGGACCTGTGTATACGACCGTGGTGCCGGATAATAATCTATTTTCATTTATAGGATGTAAACCAACGCGGTACATATTAATTTGTTTGTTTGTTTTCATAAAAAATAATTTTTTCTGTTATTTATTTATTCATTTGAAAAATAAAAAAGCTCAACAGTTCAAATAACCAATTATAGGGCTACAAAGATGTACATTATGTAAATTAATATAGATGTGAGCACGCAGGCAGGCTTTTACATCGTGTTCGTGTGTTCAAAAAAATTATGAAAAAAATCATAAATTCTCCTAGAGACCTATAAAATAAATCATGATTCTTATTAACTAACATGACCTTGTTTGCGCAATTACACATATTGAAAATCGGAGAGGTATTACTCTTAGAATTCGAGAAAGAGAACATAGGCGAGCTTCTAGAATTAAACTGCGGTACATTTACCGGAACACATTCAAGTAATGATGGACTATCAATTAGTCCTCGGGTAATTTTGAACAATGTTTGAATACTTGCGGATATTCGTCTATATTCGAGAGCCCATATATGGACTCTATTGCGTAATGACTGGTGGTCAGATCTCCGGGGAGGGTAAAATTTGTCCTCCGTAAACGCTATGAATTTAAGGAAACGCCTTTGACGGCTTTCAATAGCAGCTATATGCTTTTTTGTATGTGGGTACCATGTGATAGACGCATATTCAAGTTTCGATCTAACAAGTGAGCAAAATGGTGTCATAAGCGAATTTGTTGTTTTCAAATGTCTAGATGCTCTTATCAGAAAACCAATAGTTTTATTTGCACCAGCAACCAACTCATCTATGTAGACATTAAAAGTCAAACGACTATCTACTAAAATACTTAGATCTCCATAGACCTCAACCCTTTCCAGTTTAATGCCGTCAATGGAGTATCTATATTAGTGAGTACCACATTTTTATTTGAAAACGATAAAATTTTACACTTTGAAGGGTTCAGACTGAAATTGTTTAATTTACACCAATTGTTGAAAAGATTTAAATTAGTTTGAAGATTTAAGCAAGAGTTGAGATTCGCATTGGGTAAATACATTTTAACATCATCTGCATAAAGCAGGTGATTGCAATTCAAAGGAAGTGATACATCATTCATAAATATAAGAAAAAGCAATGGTCCCAAATTGGAACCTTGAGGAACTCCAGATGAAGGCACAAACGTAAGAGAGGAGTAGCCACCATACTGAACCATATGGTTCTTATCAGTAAGATACTATGCTATTAGGAGCAAGAGCTTATGCGAAAATTCCATTTTTCAAAGCTTATTAAGTAATGAAGCATGATCGACCTTATTAAAAGCTTTAGAAATATCTGTAAAAATAACATCAACCTGATCGTAATGGACAAGAAGGTCGTAAACACAAGTAGATTGGAAGTGGTAGATCTCCGTGGAATGAAGCTATGTTGAAATGTTGATATATTTTTAGCAATAAGAGTATATATAAAATCATGCAGACATAAGAACGTACTAAAGGATGTACCAACGACGTACAAAAGGACGTAATGAAGGACGTATAAAAGGACGTACCAAAGTACATCATTTTGTATCCCAATTCGGGACGTCCTTTGGTACGTCCTTTTGTACGTTCTTTAGTACGTCCTTTCATAAGTACCTTTGAACGTCCTTTTATACGTACTTTTTTACGTCCTTTCTTTCGTCCACTTTTTGAAGTGGGCTGAACCCATTCACCCAAATTATACAATCAAGCATACAAATATTATTGCGAAATTTTTCCCATGCATCAAAAAGGGGTGATGCATTAAAGAAAAGGAAACGATCAGCGAGTTCATTATCTCAATTTTTGATGGTAAACAAATCAAAAGACTGATTATATTTATTAGGATGATCCTAATGAACTAGTCGGTCGTCATCATATTATCTCAAGAAGAAGGTAATCCAAGTCACAGTAATGAAATAATGTCCATCAGTGAAGAACTGCAAGAGGGTGAATTCATATATTAAGAGAGTGCAGTTGACTATGATGTCAGTATTAAAATGAACATCAACGTTTTCGGACATCCTCTGAATCGAGCTGCTGCAGCGAACCGGGGGCTTCTTGGTGTTGGTTTTAAAATTACATCTGATGGTAATTACGATATTGATGAAAAAAAGGCTCTGTAACGTTCAAAACGCTGCAGAACAGTTTGATGCTGTTAATTTGAGTCTTGTACAGCGTATTGTCTAAAACGAGATACGAACTCTTTATTAGGTTACGACATCTATGCGTAACGAAATTAATAATTACGCAACGTTGAACTCATTATTCAACTAGACGCTCGACTAAATGCATCAGAAAATGGACGCAAAGAAAATGGCACCTGCAAGGAAAAATTATCCATGACGCTCTGCAATAATGCGTGGTATAAATGACTCGCGGCAAGGTGATTTCGTTGAAATGATACCATATTCTCGCGAGAATAGGGGTTTCAAATGCGTGCATACTGTTATAGATATATTTTCAAAGTATGCCTGGGCAGTTAGTGTCAAAAGTATGAGTGGACACGATGTTACTGAAGCCATGAAATCCTACCTTTTTCAATGATGAGTTCCAAAAAACTTGTATACTGATCAACGGATATACACTTACTAGACAACAGAAATATTTACTATTAATCACGTTATGCATACCAAGCCAGTTACGTATAAACTAAAGGATTATCAGGATCAAGCCGTCGCTGGTGGCTTTTATCAACAAGAACTCTTAAAAGTCAGGTATCCAAATATTTATCTTGTATTTTATTCACACAACAGCAGGATAGATAAATCAAACATGTAATAAATTATTAATAAATAGTAAATTAAGGTTACTTCAACGTGAATTTAACGTTGAAGTAACGTTGAGTAAACGTTAAAGTAAAGTTTAACTAGACTTATTTCAGCTAGAATTAAATTAGTCCTGAAGTAACTTATGTATACACTAGAAGTGAAAGGTTGTTCAAATAAAGAAAAAGAAAAATTCGCATACAATTGTTGTTGTTTATGAATACAATACAATCATTGCATTTACGATATTTATGAAACCCGGCAATGGATATCAACTTATAAAATGATTATACTCTATTTACAATCTATTCCTCCCCTAGGGGCTGTAACACCTTGTAGTTGATGAGGATGCTTAAGCGTGTGGGACATGGGGGTCAAAAGAACCTCGGCCTGCATGCGTATGGATATGAATGAAAGGATCCCTATAAACGAAAGCTGTATGCTTGCTGTCAACAATGCACCGTTCCCCATATACAGATGTCCAACACAATAAACCGGAGATAATATCATTCTTTAACGCCACAAAATCAGGCGTAGACACTCTCGACCAGAAATGCAGCGTGTATTCGGCAAACCGGAGAACGAGAAGATGGCCAATGACAGTTTTCTACCACTTAGTGTCCACTGTAACCTCGAATACACGCATTCTGCATAGGCTCTACTCGCGTAACCCGATGAAGAGTAGATACGACTTCATGAAAGAAATTGCTTTCTCTTTGGCGAATAATTTTCTCAATAAAAGACTGATGATTCCCAACTTGGCTCCAGAATTGACAAAAATTTATTGAAAAACTGTTGGTACTCCCCGGGCGCAGCCAAACATTGTACCATGACCATAGGACAGACAGGCTGGACAGAAGGAGGAACTGTCGCTTCAGTCCCTACAAAAAAAAACAGAATGACGAACTATAAATGCGTCAAATTTGATGTACCCAATTCCTTGCAATACTGCAAAAAATTGTGTGATACTTGCGTGAACGAACTGTAAGGTCTCCAATTTTTATAAGTCATGTTACTTGAGTTTTTATAAAAATATCCTTACCTTTTTTATCTGATAAATTGCTGCCTACGTCATATACCTACGCTACGTTACCAAGCCAGGCATGAAATTGCAACTTAAAAAGCGTACTTCGTGATTTTGGTGAGTTTTGCGAGTTTTGTGATTTTTATGACTTTTTCTGAAAAAAAGAAGACTGAATAAATGATTACCTAGGCAGTCAGAACCTTTTGTACCTTTTCTTATTTTTTTAAGGAAAAATATAATTTCCATTTTTTGTAAATTTTCTACAAAAATCATTTTATTTCTCCGTAGGCACCTACCCAATGAGTTCATATAACTTATTTACCATTTATTACCACTTCATCTCTTGACTATGGGTTGCAAGGAAGTCATAATGTCAACTCCAGTTGGCAATATCGATAAGAAAAGACGTAAACGTAGACGTAGACTATTATGAAATATTAGTTTTGGAGAAGCTTTGGAAAAACCAAGGTATTTGTCTCCCAGACGGATGTTCCGTTAAATAGTTAAAAAAAGATGTTCCAGTTTAAGGGTTGAGGGAAGGTGTTCATGAGTCATGCAATCCTTACGAACCCTGACGGCGCAGTTCCATGGAGGTAGATTAGTAGAATAGTGGAATGGTTTGGACCAATGATGTGATTGTTAGAGTTTATGCAATATACTAGTTGCTCAAAACTATTCCACTATTCTAATAATCTACCTCCATGTCCTCAATGGGACTGCGCTCTGAGGCCCTTGAGTTAAGTTGAATCAAATTATCCAAGTTAAACATTTACCTATTTGATCATGGATGTAGGGAAATGTACTACTTTGAGTTTAAGTGATAAAGTTAAAGTGATTCGAGAAGTCGTAAAAGATGTGAAGAAGAAAAAAGACATTGCAGCAGCATTCGGTATTCCACCAAACACTTTGTCTACGATTATAAAGGAGAAAGATGACATTATAACTGCAGCTGGAAACTCTTCATTTCAAGCTGATTGGAAGCGAATGCAGCTTTCTTCTTTTCAAAACCTGGAAAAGTGTACTCTGAATTAGATACAACGTGCTCGGGACGAAAACGTTCCTATTTCGGGGACAATATTGCGACCGAAAGCTGAACAATTTACTAGTGTTTAGTAGTTAGAAATCCTGATATTTCTAGGCCTTGAGCTGCAACGACTGTACCCAAAATATTCGGTACAAGTAATTGTCCTTGTGATAGGTGCTCTTGGAGGTGCGAAACTATCACTGGTTCGTAACCTTAAAGCTATACCCACGTGCCAAAAATATGCCACGGAACTTGCGAGATGAATGCAGCAAGCTGTTATCCTTGGGTCGCTTCGTGTCCTCAAAACACACGAGGCTTTCGCCCGCCTGTCGTTGTGATTTCGTCGTATCCTGTGACCACCCATCTCATGGTTGTGAGACGTGGTCATGAGTGGAATTTACCGCAGTCCTACTGGGAGCCGGTGACATTTTTTAAATAGCAGTTGCTCCCAGTGGGACCCTGCGGTGGTTGTTAGCCTTATTTTTTAATTATATAAATAGGGTCAGTACACGTCAGAAATATCAGGATCTGCAATTGGTTGCTCGATTTTAATAAGACTTTATGAAATTGTAATTATATACAAAAGAAATTTCAGCCCTAAAGGATTTTCGAAATTTTTGACAATTACGGAAGTTACGCCATGTTGAATTTTGGAGTTACATTTTGTTGAATTGTCGATATTTCTGGAAACGCTGATGGGATTTTGATCAAGTTTGGGCATATTAGAGCTAAAATAATATATATATAAAGAATATAATACAATTAATAAAAAAAAAAATTTTTGCTCGGAAAAAAGTGAAAACATTTTTTGATTTAATTTTTCGTGAATTACTCCCCCTTTAAATTTTTAAAAATATCGATACAGTGATTCCTTGTGAAATCACCTTTCTTTAAAAAAAAATTAATGGAGACTCTTATAGGTCCCAAGATATCGTCATTTTAGAGACGCCGTGCGGTGCCTCTCCACTGCTGTGCGGTGTCAGTGTCGCAGCCCGCGAGCAATTGAAGCTCTGTTGTTTCACTATTAACACCACTTTTTGCGGCTACCTTCATGCTCCTACAGGCTTCAGATGTTTTTCGATGCTATTTTCTATATTTGGCAGCTTGCATCCCAAAACGTAAGGATTTCCAGAGTTAGATGTAAGTTATTAGAGGAAGTGACGCCACCACTCATACCTCGTTGTTTCAATCCTTATGAAAAAAGATCCATAATAAAATAGTTGTGAAAACCTTCGTCTTGTTTCTAAAGCAATTAGTAAAAAGTTTTCAGTTGGCTCGGAAAATCATATTTGGGATACATGCCACCTAGAAATTCCAAATCATAGATCTGATAGTCAAGTAATGCATATCCAAAGTTCTTCTGATGCAATGGAATTCAAGCAGGTTGAAAACTTGCCTGAAACTAGTGATGATTTTTCTAAAGAGATTGAATTTGATCAGGCGGAACATCTACTTTATTGGCTGATTATTTCGATGAAGATTTAGAATGTGGCGTTGAAAGAGAAAACAATATTTCCAAGTTGAATGAAATTTTGCAAATCTTAAGAGTTCATCTATTAGTAAGACAACGGATCTTCGAAGTTCAGCTGTTGACTATGGTACCAACAGGTTGGGGAATTCGCAAGATAGAATCAGGGTTTGAAGTACCATATAGTTTAGCTCGTAAGGCAATACAATTGCAAGAGAGAAATGGTATTCGATCATCACCAAATCCTGGGCCAGGTAAGAAGTTGTCGGAAGAAACTGTCAAAATTGTCCGAAATTTGTACAACGCATGTGACGTGAGTCGACAGTTGCCAGGGAAAAAAGACTGTATATCTGTAAAACAGCATGATGGTTCACGAAAACTGATACAAATTGTACTATTTTTGTTCAAAATTCAAATAATTTGTTGAAAATTCAAATCTTATGTTAAAAATTTAACTATTTTGTCAACAATTTTGTAAATATATGTATTAAAAATTCATCCTTTTTGTTATGCTCATCTTATTTGGTGGAAAATCAAACTGTGTTGTTAAAAATTCGTTCTTTTGGTTTAAATTTCATCTTTTTCAGTTGAAAATTCTACTTCCATGAATATAATTGTTTAAGGATTAAACTATTCTGAAAAAATTTCTTATTTAGGAAGAAAATTAATTTCCTGGTTGAATTTCAAATTTAATTATAATTTGTTGAAAATTCAACAATTTCGTTAGACTTGTCTTTTTTGGTTGAAAATTGATCTTTTATGGTCTTGGTTTGCAAATTCATCTTCCTTGGTTGAAAATGTACTTCTTTTGTAAGAATTCGATCATATAGTTGAAAATGCATCTTTTTAGCTTGAAAATTCAACTATTTGGAGAAAAATTGTACTATTTTTGTTCAAAATTCAAATAATTTGTTGAAAATTCAAATCTTATGTTAAAAATTTAACTATTTTGTTAACAATTTTGTAAATATATGTATTAAAAATTCATCTTTTTTGTTATGCTCATCTTATTTGGTGGAAAATCAAACTGTGTTGTTAAAAATTCGCTCTTTTGGTTTAAATTTCGTCATTTTTGATTGAAAATTCTACTTTCTGAAATCTATTTGTTAAAGGATCAAACTATTCTGTTGAAAATTCGTATTTAGGAAGAAAATTCATCTTTTTGGTTGAATTTTAAATTTAATTATAATTTGTTGAAAATTCAACAATTTTGTTAGACTCGTGTTTTTTGGTGGAAAATTGATCTTTTATGGTCTCAGTTTGCAAATTCATTTTTTTTGTTAGAAAGTGAACTTCTGTTGCGAAAATTCTATCATATGGCTGAAAATCCACCTTTTTAAGGTAAAAATTCATCTTTTTCGGTAAAAATTTAACTATTTTGTTAAAAATTTAACGAACCTATAAAAAATTCGTCAATTTTGTTATCCCTATCGTGATAACAAAAAATTGGAGTAAATTTTCTTCCCTCTTCTATAACTTAGAGTATTACAGTTCTGGGCTTCTTGTTTCGCTGATTTTCTTCGAGTGTAAAAAAAGCGAGACTTTTACAGTCCGAAATACCTTTAGCTGGTAGGTGAGCTGCGCTAGGTACTTTGGAATATCGATGTTCGCCGATATATCTTCAGGGATGACGTTCCCGTAGCAGACAATGTTCAGCCGGGTATTATTCACACGAGTTATTTATTTATTCAAGCATGCTTGACCAAGCAAGAATGGATGATAAGTCTCTCGGCAAACTCCTTCGAGGATATTATGCGATGCTGCAGTGCTGCAAAGTGTCTCTCTACATTCCCATTTTATTGCCCGAAATTGGGCTTCGGACAAGCAGATTTATTTTGTCGTGAAGTTTCTCCAATGTGAATACTGAGTTTAGAAATTGCTCGCCAACTTAAAAGAATAGGCTGTAAATCAGTTGAGTGAAAATGGTAAATTGAATGTTTGCTCTAATGATTTTCAAGGGGTAAACATCACTCAAAGTATATTATTAGAAACAAAGAACGGTGTTGATAATACACTGTTAGAAATGTTTGCAATTTCAGTACACATGAGCATATTAAATTTTCTATATGTTTACTAAATTCATTACACTTTGTAATTTTAGTATACTTACGTATACTAAATTTAGGTCTGGGCGCAAATGTGGGGGAAATACAAAGACCGAGCGCGTAGCGCGAGGTAAACACATCATCGAGCGCGAAGCACGAGATAAATGTTTTATCGAGCGCGAAGCTCGAGAACCAACAGTCGCGCGCCCTAGGCGCTCTCAAACTTGCGAGTTTGTGAAATATGTACTGTAGTCTAGTTTGAGATGTGAAGAAATTCGGAATATGTTCGTTTAGTCGCTCGGTATCATCTGCTTTTGAATGTTCATCGAAGGTGAGTACTGTTTCATTGTGTTTTCTGCCTTCTATTGATTCTTTTTCTAATTCCGTTATCGCTTTATTAATGATTTCGCTCAGTCTTTCTCTTCGCAACTGGAGATGCCTGGTGTGTGTATTTTTAAACTGTTCTGATTCTGATTTTCAATTTTTAGATGGGGAATGGTCACTTTGTATTTTGGTCTAAAGATTTGATAAACTTTTGGGAACATGTTTTTTGGGTCGTTTACCGGTATTTTACTTATTTTCTCTGACCAGTATTTATTGATGCATTTAAGATATTCTTGTTTAAGGAGCACTTTTATTGTTTGAAGTTTTTTTCAAGTACATTTAGTTCTCTGTTTTTGTGTTCATTGAATTTTCTATATATATATTATTGATTCTTGAGATGAGAAAGCTTTTTGTTTGATGAAGTTTCATAATAAGTGGTGTTTGGTAACATTCTATGCAATTCTTGTATTTGATTTTAGGTATTGTGTTATTTGTAGCTACTTTTATTGCCATATCTATGTCTCTGAGATAAATTTCTATTTCTTCGTTTGATAAATTTCTATTATTTGGTATTTCCGTTTTATATTCTTTTTCTAAACACTTTGAGAACGCTTACCAGTTAGTTTTTTTGTAGTTAATTTATGTGCATCTTATATTTTTTCCAGTAAGAAAAGTTAGTGTCAATATTATAGCGTATCCTCATTTGGATCGCGTTATGATCGCTATCATAGTTTAGCGTTTCTATAGTTTATCGGTATTTTCCAATAAACCTATCTGTAGCCTTTTGCCCTTTGTAGATTTTGTTGCTATCAATCCAGTTTCTCAAAAATGTTCCTCTGGTATAGAACGTTTTATTTGACCAGCTTGTATGTTTGGCATTTAAATCTCCCGCGAGTACAAAATAGTTTTCAGGGCTATTTAGATTGAGCTTTTGGAAAAGAGTATTTAATTCTTCATTAAAATTTAGTCTGTGTCCGTATGATGTGTAACCTGCTATAATGTACAGTGTTTGCCTGTTTGTTAATTTGATAGTAATGATTATCGTTTCTAGGTTCTTGAAGTGTTCAGCTTCAGATATAATTAATTGTTTATATTGTACGGTTTTTTATCAATAGTGCCACGCCCCCTCCTCGTGTTAAATTAGGTCTATCTCTTCTGATAATATTTTAGTCTTTGAATTCTATTTTGTTTTTTGGGTTTCGTTTCGTTTCACTTAGTGCCGCTATGCCTGGATTATTAGCTTTTAAAAAGTTTAAGAGGCTGCCTCTTCTGTTATTTTGTATAATCGAATTTACATTTATTGAGATCATTTTAATTGTTTTGATCTTTAACTTATTTTCTGTTTGTGAATTATGATTGTTCATCGTTTTGGAATATGTTTGTTAGCAGATGGAATAATTTGTCTATATTTTCTTTGTTTTTGTTCACTAGTGATGTTAATTTTTGGAGCTCTAAGGTTATTGTATTTGTGTTTTCTGTTGCTTGTGGGGAGTCTTTTTTACGACAATCAATACATTGAATTGTTTTTGTAACGAATGTTTCATTTTCGTTGAATCAACAGATCAGATTGTTTCAGTCCTGAACGCTATTCCAAAGCTCAAAAAATTGTTCATAATATCACTATGCTGAGCAGCACTATGCATAAGATCCTATGGATTTGAAAATTATATTGGCACAAATAAAATTAATTGATGAATTCTTAAATTTTTTTTAAGTTTCACTTCACGCATGAATTGAACAAACCAGTATTATCAAGTAATTTCATTGCGTATTACACTTATAATTTTGCATTTTATGAAAGTATATAGAATTTCTAGAAGACTTTACCGTCTGTATGTGATGAGTATGGTGTTCCATGTTTTAATTTAATCTGACGAGATGTTGAAACAAATGTTTAATGATCTATCTGGAATACGACGCGTTGACGTCACTGCGTTATTATTTTCCAATATCAAAAACATGAAATATTTGAAAATCTACAATAATAATTTTTCAAATACTAAAATTTCTAACAATTTTGGAAGCAAGTTAAATCAATTATAAAGTGGTTAATTGTAGTTAGTAAAATATTTTTGAAAACTAAGCATTATCTAATAGAGCCTTGACATCAAAATATTTTCATCCGAAAACTTTTAAATTTAAAATATTAATATTTATCAAACTTGACGCTGAAAAAGGATATATTAATTTTTATTATTCAATGCTGACTGATAATGGTTCACATTAAGCCAAAGCAAATAAGCGTCTAAAATTTAAAATCCTTATCATTTTAGCGATAAGAATACGAAATATAAATATTGCAGAAGGGAAGGCTTGAATATAATTAATGAGATAAAAACTGCGGGTTATATTATATAATCTAATGCAGCACCCAAATAATTTCTAGTCAGACTGCCAACCAACTTCTTTATTAACTTAATAATTAGTTTTTCCTGTAATTTCAAATAATGGGAATTTTTTACACTCCTGTCTTCACCTGGATAGTCATCTTTAATTCTATTGGTGAATATAATTCTATATAATAATCCTACTTTCGAAAACCTTTTTGAAACTTTTCAAAAACAACCATTTGTCTGACGTAATCGCTATTCCAATCCAATTGCTACTTTTTTCAAAACTCTATTTGAGTTTGTTCGAAATCAATCCGAAGTGAATTTGAATTAATTCTGACGGAATCCAGAATGTGTGTGCTATACAAAATGCGATACGAAAAATATTGATTCGGATTTTGGCCCAATTTTGGAGCCAGAAAGTACATTGAGTTAAAGTCGAAGCGAAAATATTTATCCATCTTAGTCCAAATCATTTCTTCATTTCAAGTGGTCTCAACACCTGTAAATTCATTTGAAAACAGAGGTGTGAAATTTTGGACATTTCTGATACTTTTTCAATCATAAATGCTGAGAATGTAAAAAGAAGAATGTATACCAAATTTCATACTTCCAAAACGGAGAAGATTTTTAATTGTGTTAATCCTATGATAAATATGCGTATTTTATTCTAATAAGAAAAATCAGAGACGTATACGGTTTAAATTCAGGTTTTGCGCACATGTTTTCTATATTATGACACCTCGGCATGTCTGCGGATACATTTTTCTAATCTTCAAGAATTCCAGTGCATACGTGCATAAAAGCGCATTACGTACAGTAAAAAGACATACTAAATAAAATTTCTCCAGGATCCTTCTCGAATACTGTTCGCTGAATATTGCGGTCCACTTTTCGTCCTAGGAAACTTGAGAATTTTTTCGATTCTCTTGAGACTTTTCAGGATCCTGAAAAAATTTCAAAATTTTATTTCGACATCTTCAAAAATCTAAATTTAATTTGTAATTTTTTGAAACATTTTCAAATTTGAAATTATTTTTGGCATTTTTTCAAAATTTTACAATATCTCTTAAAATCATTATAATTTTTCCTGAAATTAAAAAAAAAATCTGCAAAAATTAATAAAATTGCCTTAAAATCTTCCAGAAACTTTTTTTTTTTAGAATTTTAGAAATCTTTTTAAATATTCTCTTAAAATTCATTTTTTGAAATAAAAGATGAAACCTTTTAGGAAACTTGAAAAGCTTCACAATCTTATTTCAAAATCTTCAAAAATCCACATTTTGTTTTGAATTTTTTGAAATCTTTTCAAATTTGAAATTATTTTTGAAATTTTGTCAAAACTTTTAAATATTTTTTAAAATGATTCGAATTTTTCAATTTTTTTTTTAAATTCTACAGAATTAAAGAAATTGCCTCAAAATATTCCAAGTACTTTTTTGATAATTTTGGAAATGTTTTTAATTATTCTCTGAAAATTAATTTAAAAAAATTAAGAAGCATGTTAAATTTCACAGGAATCATGAGAAAAAATGTTTGATTCTTTTCAAACATTTCAAGATACTTAAAAAGCCACAAAATTTTATTTCGAAATCTTCAAAAATCTACATTTTGTTTCAAATTTTTAAAAATCTTTTCAAATTTTAAATTATTTTTGACATTTTTTCAAAACTTTACAATATCTCTTAAAATGATTATAATTATTCTTAAATTTTTTTTTTAAATTTGCAAAAATTAATAAAATTGCCTTAAAATCTTCCAGAAACTTTTTTTTTAGAATTTTAGAAATCTTTTTAAATATTCTCTTAAAATTCGTTTTTTAAAATAAAAGATGAAACCTTTCAGGAAACTTCAAAAGCTTCAAAATATTATTTCGAAATCTTCAAAAATCCACATTTTGTTTCGAATTTTTTAAAATCTTCAAAATTTGAAATTATTTTTGAAATTTTGTCGAAATTTTTAAATATTTTCTAAAATTATTCGAATTTTTCAATTTTTTTAAATCCTACAGAATTAAAAAAATTGCCTTAAAATCTTCAATCAGATACTTTCTTTAAATTTTGGCAATCTTTTTAATTATTCTCTTAAAATTTATTTAAAAAAATAAAAAATCAGTTAAAATCAGTCATAGGAAACTTGAGAAATTTTGTCGATTGTCTTGAGACTTTTCAGGATCCTGAAAAAGCTTCAAAATTTTATTTCGAAATCTTAACAAATCTATATTTTATTTTGAGATTTTTCAAGTCTTTTGAAATTTTAAAATACTTTTGAAATTTTGTCGAAACGTTTAAATATCTTTTAAAATGATTCCAACTTTTCCTTCAATTTTTCAAAAAATCCAGTAGATTAAAAAAATTGCCTTAAAATCTTTCAGAAGATTCATGTTTCAAAATGAAAAATCATTTTCAATTTTACAGGAATCTTAAGAATTTTTTTAAATTCTTTTCAAACATTTCAAGATACTTAAAAAGCCACGAAATATCATTTCAAAATCTTCAAAAATCTACATTTTGTTTCAAATTCTTTGAAATCTTTTCAAATTTTTAATTATTTTTGACATTTTTTCAAAACTTTACAATATATTTTCAAAATAAAAGATAAAGCCTTTCAGGATCCTGAAAAAGCTTCAAAATGAAGATTCATAATTTTAGTTGAAAATTCATGTCTTTTCATTTCCTTGTTTTTAAATTACGTATTTTTTCAAATTTTGTTTGCAAAATTATTGTTTTTAGCTGAAAATTCTTTTATTTTGTTAAAAAGTCGTCTTTTTTTTGGTAAAAAATTTTTGTTTTTGTTTGAAAGTTCATCTTTTTGAATGAAAATTCATGTCGATGTTGAAAATTTAAATAATTTATTAAATTCATTTTCTTGTTTTTAAATTACGTATTTTTTTAAATTCTATTTTTTTTTTGCAAAATTATTGTTTTTAGTTGAAAATTCTTTTATTTTGTTAAAAAATCTTTTTTTTTTTTTGTTTTTTTTTTTTTAAGAAAATTATTATTTTTTATTTGGGAATTCATCTTTTTGGATATTTTTAAAGTTCTTTTATTTTGTTAAAAATTCGTCTTTTTTTGGTAAAAAATTATTGTTTTTGTTTGAAAATTCATCGTTTTGGTGATAATTCACGTCAGTGTTGAAAAATCAAAATTTTTTTTTTAATTCGTTTTCTTGTTGTTGAAAATTAATTTTTTTCCAAAGGTTCATAATTTCAGTTTGAAATTCATGCCTGTTCATTTCTTTGGTTTTAAATTAACTATTTTTTTTTTAATTCATTTTTTTTATTCGTTTTTTTTTTGCTTGCAAATTTATCTTTTTCAATTGAAAATTCAATTATTTTGTTAAAAATTCGTCATTTTTTGGTGAAAAATTATTTTTTTTGTTTGAAAATTCATATTTTTTTATGAAAATTCATGTCGGTGTTGAAAATTTAAATATTTTATTAAAAATTTCATTTTTTTGTTGTGAAAATTAATTTTTTCGAATATTCATAATTTTAGTTGAAAATTCATGTCTGTTCATCTTTTTG
>JAABKJ010075445.1:153410421-153573185 GCA_011634705.1 Andricus grossulariae | reverse complement strand
CTTTTATTTTGTTAAAAATTCGTATTTTCTTTTGTTGGAAATTTTTGTTTTTGTTTGAAAATTCATCTTTTTGGATGAAAATTCATGTCGGTGTTGAAAATTTAAATATTTTACTAAAAAATTCATTTTTTTTCGTTGTTGAAATTTATTTTTTTTCGAAGATTCATCATTTTAGTTGAAAATTCACAAATGTTAATTTCTTTGGTTTTAAATTACGTATTTTTTCAACATTATTTTTTTTCTCGCAAATTTATTGTTTTAATTGAAAGTTCTTTTATTTTGTTAAAAATTCGTCATTTTTTTTTTTGGTAGAAAATTATTGTTCTTATTTTAAAATTCATCTTTTTTTATGAACATTCAAATCGGTGTTGAATATGTAAATATTTTATTAAAAAATTCGTTTTTTTTTTTTGGTTGAAAATTAATTTCTTAACTGAACATGTAGATCTTTAATTTTTTGTTAAAAATTTATCTTTTTTAGTTTAAAATTCATTTCTTTAGTTGAAAATTTAATAATTTTTTTAATAAATTATTTTTTTTTAACTGAAAATATAGCTCTTCCATTTTTGGTTAAAAAATTTACCTTTTTACATTCTCATAATAATATGCAGATATTGTTTACTTTAAAATTCATATTTTTAGTCGAAAATTTATCTTTTGTTAGTTAAAAAATTAATTTCCTTAGTTTTAAAGTTCAACTATTTTTATGAAAATTCGTTTTTTGTTTGTTTTGGTTGAAAATGGAACTTTTTTTGTACATTATTTATTTTTTTTTTTTTTAATGTATCGTTTTTTGTTGAAAGTCCATTGTATTTTTATAAAAATTGGTCTTTTTTCATTATTAAAGGATTGAATAGAAAATTTTACATGACAGATTCTTCAAGCTTTATTTTGGAAGATTTCTAAAGTCTACTACCTAATGCTTATCTACTATTCACAATATTTACATACTTCTTATATCTACTTCCTCTCCTATTTACAATCTTACCTTTTCCATTCCTCTTCCTACTTCCTTCTTTTCTTCTACATCCTACCCAACACTCCCTTAACCCATGCTACTGCCCTTTTGTCCCCCCTTTCATGCATCAATACCTCCATGCTTATTTCACTTGTTTCCACCTCTTCGCACTCCTCCAACCAATGCTCCACTTTTGCAAACCCCTTCCCACACAGTTCACACATCCTTTTCTGCCTAGAGAGCCAGAACCTATTAAAATCCTTAATGCACCCACATCTCATCCTCGCTATAAGCTCCTGACTTCCTTTCTCTCCTTTCTCGCACAAATATTGTGCTCTCGCCATTGGCATTATCCACACATAGTTCCCGCTAAACCTTGAATAGTGAGTCAAACAATTTCATTTTCCTTTCAAAATCATCTGCGAGTAACTTCTTTCCCAACCCCCACACCTGGCACATCATCACATTTGCCCTCCTCACTCTCTCTTTTATGTGACCATCCACTCCCTCATTCTTCTGAAACACAAAGCCCAGGTACACAAACTCTTTCACCTCCTGCATCGCCACTTTCTTCCATTCCCAATCCCCTCCCTTATACCTCCCACCTCCTTTTCTGAATACCATAACCTCTCAATCTGGCCTCTCTCCACACCCCTATCCTCCATCGCCTCCCACAACCTTCCCCTATCCACCGAAGGAAACGCACCTTTGAGATCCACGAAAAATGGGTACACTCTCACCTGCTTCTTTGCTAATTCTCTATCCACCACGTGCTGCAGAACGTAGATATTGTCGACATCCTTCCGCAGCTTCTTCGCCAGCACCATCGCGTATACTTTATACGCCGTATTCATTTGCGTTATTTCTCTATAATTTCCCTGTATGTTTCTGTCTCTTTTCTCATACAGTAGCACTATTAACTCTTCTCTTCACCCTCCTGGGAATCCCTCTATCCTCCATACTTTCTTCACTACCTCCTTCAGCCTCTCCCTAACTTCTTTTCTACTAAGCAGTCATGCTTCTTTCTCTACCACATCCAGCCCTGCTGCTTTTGACCATCTTAACTTCCTTATCTGTTTCTCTATCTCGTCATCATCAAACTTCTCCATATCTTCCTCCTGCGTTCTTCTACTCCCACCATCCCTCTTGCTTGAATTTGCGCCCTGTAATAATTCTTCAAAAACTCCCTCCATTCCTCACTCCCTATATTTTCGCTTATCCCCACTCTACGCTTTCTAAGCCTATTTATTATCTTTCAGACATCACCCTCTGTCCTAACATCTCCTAACACCTCTTCCAAATCTTTCTCCTTTTCCTGTTCTTTCTTCTTACACCTCAATCTAAACTCCTTTCTCATTTCTACGTACTTATTCCTTGTCGCTGTACCCTCTTTCCACTTCCTGTACTTTCTCTTCACCCTCCTTTTCATCTTTTTACATTCTCTATCCCACCACGACTTCACTATTTCTTTCTTTTTCCTTCTAAATACCTTCTTTTGCACGCAACCTTTCACTTTCTCTTTTAAATCTTCCCATATCTCTTTCACCGACTTCCCTTCAAAGCGTAGCTTCCCCAACTGCTCCTTATATCTCTCTACCGCCTCACTCGTCAAGAGGAGAATATAACTTTGGTCGATATTGTAGATTTCCATTTTATGTGTGGATTTCTCTTCTAGATTCGTTACCTTCTCTGATGATAATGGAGATTTCTATTAAAAATGTTTGTAACATCTTGCTAAATAAAGCGTATTTCAGAAAAAAGAATTCTTCCTCTGATCTCTCTGTAGCTCAGTAATAGAGCACCTGTCCGGGAATCAGTTGACTTGGTATTCGAATTCCAGTTAAGTAAGAGGAGAAGATCTTTTTTCTGAATAAAATTTAAATAAAAATAGCAGTACTGGGACTCACTTAATAGATGAAAAATAGTGTAAATAGTGTCAAGAATACCAAATTGAATTACTTTATTGAAAATTCAACAATCTTGTTGAAGTCATAGTTCTTGGTTGAAAATTCTACAGTTTGATTAAAATTTTCTTTCTTCCTTGAATACATTTTTCAAATCAAATTCAACTATTTTATTGAAAATTGAATTATTTGGTTGCAAATTCATCTTTTTGGTTCGATAATGTATTTATTTTTTGAAGAAATGTAATCTTCTTTTGTTAAAAATGCAACTGTCCGATTTAAATTGATCTGCTTGGCTTGAAAATTAACTTTTTTGTTGAAAATTCACATTTTCGGGTTAAGAATTAAACTGCTTTGGAAAAAACTCGTATTTTTGGCTGGAAAATTAAAGAATTTGGTAGAAAATTTGACTTTTTGGTTGAAAATTGATGTATTCTGTTAAAAATTCGTCTTTTTTGCGAACAAAAATCAATTTTTTAATTTAAAATCTAGTTGTTTAGTTGAAAATGATCTGTTTTAGATGAAGATCCAAGTATTTTGTTAAAAATTCGTCTTTGTTGGTTATATTCAACGGTTTTTTATTTAAAATTAAAACCTGTTTTTTTTTTTAAATATCAACTATTACGTTCTACGTTGAAAATTCATCTTTATAGATTAAAAATTCAAAACCTTGGTGGAAAGCTGAACTACTTTTCTAAAAATTCTTTTTTTTTTGTTGAAGATTCATAATTTCATTTAAAAAACTTTATTTTAATTTTGGGTTGGAAATTAATATTTTTTCAACTGAAAATTCAACTATGTTGTTGAAAATTCAACCGATTGCTTGTAAAATAACTTTTTTGTTGAAAATTCATATCTTCGGGTAAAAAGTTCAACTGTTTTCATGGAAAAATCGTCTTTTTGACTTGAAAATTTTACAATTTTCGTATAAAATTAAACAGTTTTATAGAACAATCGAGGTTTTTATTTGAAAATTAATTCTCATTATTGAAAATTACACTACATCATTTTCAGTGAAAAATGTATCCTTTTTAGCTTAAAAATTCAGCTATTTAGTTAAAAAATGTTAAAAACAAAAAAAATGCAGACAAAAAATTAACCAAATAAAATTTGGACTATCATCGCATCTATTGTTCGAAAAATTTAGTTGAAAATCTATGTAATTTGTTGAAATCTCTAATTTTTTTGTTGAAAATAGAACTATCTGATTGAAAATTCATGTATTTTGTTGAAAATTGGTATTTTTAGAGAGAAAATTAATTTTTTGGTTATAAATGGAATGTATGGTTGAAAATTAATGCATTTTAGTTGAGGCAAAGTATTCTGTTAATAATTCGTCTTTATTATTGTATTCAGCTTTTTTTATTCAACTTCAAAATATGTTGTGTTTTTTAAATGTCAACTATTACATTTTTTGGTGAAAATTCAACTATTGTGTAGAGAATTAAAAAATTGGACTTTTATGGAAAGCTGAATTTTTAACCAAATAGTTAAATTTTCAACCAAAAAGATGAATTTTCATAAAAATAGTTGAATTTTCAACTCATAAAGGATCAATTTTAAAACAAAAATGGAACAGTGCAATTTTCAGATAAAAAATTAATTTTTAACCATAAAAAAAATGAATTTTCAACACAAAAGTTAAATTTTAAACTAAAGACGTGAATCTTAAACGAATATAAATTTTTAACAAACTAGTTCAACTTTCAACCAGGTAGTTGAATTTTTAACTAAAAAAGTTCAATTTTAAACCAAATAGTTAAATTTTCAACCAGAAAAATGAATTTTCATAAAAATAGTTGAATTTTCAACTTATAAATGATAAATTTTAAACCAAAAATGGAATAGTGCAATTTTCAGATAAAAAATTAATTTTTAACCGAAAATAACTGAATTTTCAACTAAATTAAAAATTTTAAACTAAAGAGGTGAATCTTAAACGAATATAAATTTTCAACAAACTAGTTCATCTTTAAATCAAGTAGTTGAATTGTCAACTAAAAAAGTTTAATTTTTAACCAAATAATTGAATTTTCATAAAAATAGTTTAATTTTCAACTCATAAAGGAGAAATTTTAAAACAAAAAATAAAATTGTGCAAGTTTCAGATGAAAACTTAATTTTTAACCGAAAAAAAAATTAATTTTCCACAAAAAAGTTAAATTTTAAACTAAAGCGGTGAATCTTAAACGAATATAAATGTTCAACAAACTAGTTCAGCTTTAATCCAAATAGTTGAATTTTCAACCAAAAAGATGAATTTTCATAAAAATAATCGAATTTTCAACTTATAAAGGATCAATTTTGAGCAAGAAATGCAATAGTGCAATTTTCAGATAAAAAAGTATTGTTAACCAAAAAAAAAAATTCAATTTTCAACAAAAAAGTTAAATTTTAAACTAAAGAGGTAAATCTTAAATAAATATGAATTTGTAACAAACTAGTTCAACTTTAAACCAAGTAGTTGAATTTTTAACTAAAAAAGTTTAATTTTTAACCAAATAGTTAAATTTTCAACCGGAAAGATGAATTTTCAACTTATAAAGGACCAAAAATGGAATAGTGCAATTTTCAGATAAAAAAATGAATTTTTAACCGAAAATAACTGAATTTTCAACTAAATTTTAAACTAAAGAGGTGAATCTTAAACGAATATAAATTTTCAACAAACTAGTTCATCTTTAAACCAGGTAGTTGAATTGTTAACTAAAAAGATGAATTTTTAAAGAAATAGTTCAATTTTCATAAAAAATAGTTTAATTTTTAACTCACAAAGGATAAATTTTAAAACAAAAATGGAATTGTGCAAGTTTCAGATAAAAAATTAATTTTCCACAAAAAAGTTAAATTTTAAACTAAAGAGGTGAATCTCAAACGAATATAAATTTTTAACAAACTAGTTCAGCTTTAAACCAAGTAGTTGAATTGTTATCTAAAAACATAAATTTTTAACGAAATAGTTAAATTTTCAACCGAAGAGATGCATTTTCATAAAAATAGTTGAATTTTCAACTTACAAAGGATAAATTTTAAACCAAAAATGGAATTGTGCAAGTTACAGATAAAAAATTAATTTTTATCAACAAGAAAATACTCAATTTTCAACAAAAAAGTTAAATTTTAAACTAAAGAGGTGAATCTTAAAGGAATATAAATGTTTAACAAACTAGTTCAGCTTTAAACTTTCTGGGTTGCAAATTTAACTATTTTGGTAAAAATGTCATCGGTTATTCAACTGTTTTTTATTTTAATTAAAATCTGTCCTAAAACAACCACTATTACATTTTTTATTTGAGAATTAATCTTTTTTGGTTAAAATTAGAACTACTTTTCTGAAAATAAATTTTTTGTTGTTGAATTGTTGAAAACATAAATATTTTGTTAAAAATCCGCTTTTTTTGTTGAGAATGAATTTTTTTCAACTTTAAACATAACTAGTTCATTTCTATATTTCAAAATTATAATTCTTAATAAAAAAATAATCTTTTCTAATTTAGAATTCAACTATTTGTTTGAAAATTCACGTATTTTGTTCAAAATTCTGTTTTGATAGAAAATTAATCTTTCTCGTTGAAAATTCACCTACTTAGTTGAATGCTGAGCTCTTTTTTTAAAAATTGATTTAATTTTTCTTTGAAATTTGTAATTTTAGTTGAAAATTCATGTTTAATAGTTGAAAATTCAGCCACTTCTTTGAAAGCTGAACTACTTTGCTAAAAATCCATTTTTTAGGTCGTTTTTCCATAAGTTGACAAATAAATTATTTGGTTGAAAATTCATATTTTTGGTTGGAGTTTATCATTTAAACAAAAAATTGATTTTTTTTGTAAAAATTTAATTGTTTTGTTAGAAATTTAATTGTTCTGTTGAAAATTATATATATATTTTTTTTTTCTGAAAATTAATTGTTTTGCCTAAAAACGTAGATATTTCGTTTTTGCAAATAATTTATCTTTTTAGTTGAAAATTCACGTACTTTGTTGAAAACACGTATTTTTGGTTCATTTCAAATATTTTTTTATTTTAGTTCATTTTTGTTGTTGTTAAAGATTGATCATTTCAAACAAAAATTTCATGTCTTTAGTTGAAAACTCAAATATTTGGTTAACAGTGAATTTTTGTTGAAAATGAATTTTTTAATCCGAAAATGTGAATATTTTATTTTTGGTTTCAAAATTGATATTTTTATTTTAAAAATGACCCTATCTAGTTGAAAATTCAGCTATTTGGTTAAAAATTCACCCATTTTGTTGAAAAATCTTTTTTAGTGGAAAATTATTCTCCTAGGTCAAAAATGTATCTTTATGTTTCAAAATTTAGTGTGATGTAATTAATGTTAACAGAGATAATAATTATTAAAACAACATACCATTGTTGTTAATAATATTCTATCAGAATAATACTAGGATATTTCATTTTTTCACCAATTTTCTACTTTTTGTGCAATTTTAAATAATTTAATCATTGAACAAAATTTATTTATAATTCTAAACAAAATTTTTTTTTACAAATTCAGATTTTTCAAATCTTGGGCCAATCAAATAGTTATTTAAAAATTTAATGACTTTTCACGTATGCAAACAAGATTATTACAAATATAAATTGAAGTTTTATTCGACCGAGTTAAACGATCGAAAAAGGGGCGTCTTTCTTCAAAATGTTTCGATTTACCACCAATTTTTCTTATTTTTTAAAACACTAAAAATTTAGCAACAACAAAATTTTATTGCGAAAACTTTTAAACAATTTTTTTTCAAACAATCAGAAGGCAATGTTTACAAATTGGAGAAAAACAACGCCATGGTTAGAATTTCACATTATGACATTCCTATTGTGTTGATGCAGTCAAAAATATCACATCATCGTTTTGTTTGCTCAAACTTGTCCAATTTTCACGTTTTTCATTTTAATAATTCAAACGAATAAACTCATGAGAGCCCGTGCGTACGATCCAATGGTGATCACAGATACACCATTTGGCGCATTTGACAAGATGTAACTTGACACTGTAGAAAAACTCGAATTAGATTTCGCGAGAACCGCACCTCTTTTCCACCTGGAGACCACCTGGAAAATCATCGCACCTGCTCGAATGACCTAATTTTTCGATTGAACAAGCTTCAAAACATCACCGTAAGGAGCTAATTGATGCAAGAGGAAGATCATAGAAGTACTATTATCAAAAGGCTAGGCAGCTAACCGCGAAAGTGAATGATCTAGTATACGTGGCGAAGGATTTAAGCGATAAAAAATTCGATTCTTGAAGGCATGGTTTATACAAGGTCGTAGGGAAAACTGATAATCATAATGTGATTCTAGAAAGTGAATATCGCTCGCGATTTATGAAACATGCCGACAAGCGTGAGGTATCTAAGATTTGAGCCAACTCTGGCCGGGCGTAAATGAAGTTTATTTTTAGATATATCGCCGCAGATGAATCTCCAAGAACCTACATCCTAACAACTAAAGATCGAATCTCGGAATGCAAGTACCTTCAGCAATATCACCTTTGCAAGAAAGATTTTATCATCCAAGAGACACCGACCAGTCAAGCTGGCGAAAGTGATCTGCTGCTTCATCCAACACAAGTCACGTGTAATATCTGCAATATAAAAATTTCATACCACAGCGACTGATATTGTATCAAGGTAAAGACTTCAGCGGGATGGATTTACTTTCTTGACAGGGAGCAGTTAGCAGAATTAATCTGCCCAATGCAACTATTAACAAAAATTTAGTTATTACAATTGGAAATAGTCCAGATAGGTTCAGGCTGTATCTTGAGAAAAAATCTTGAATCTTAACCGGTATTTCAGTCAACCGACATTCTACAGAGATTATTCATTAGCTAGCTCTACATTCAGACCTAACAAAAATATCACCTGTTGTTGGAAACAATAACAAGAAGATCACCATCGCAAAATTAATGCTTATAAGATCATCAAAAAAATACGATACGTACCGAAAAAAAAATTATAATTTGTGTGGGAGATCGAGAGGAAATTACCGGCATTCGGTCATTACAAGGCGTTTAGCAAAAATCATGAAACCTTTACTCGTAGGCTTGTATTGAATTAGGTTTATAAAACATCCTATGATGAATCAACTATTTTTTTCTCTCTCAAATCTCTGTGGCATGTCTCATCTGTTGTATGTCACAACTGCGGCATTTATTCCTAGCGGCTTCACTCACGTGCGGCATTCCCCACAGTGAAATTAACATTTTTGCGGCATCCCTTACCAGTGACAATCTCCCAGTGGCATCTCTTTCATTAAACAAATTTTTTCAGTCCAAATGAAAAAAAAACTGCAGCAAGTCTCGCAGGATTTATTGTCTCCCCGGCGGCATCTTTCATCCGGAAGAAATTTTCAAGTCCACGTTGAAATAGTAAAACTGTAGCAAGCCTCCCAGGACTAATTGTCACGTCGACGGCATCTCCTACCCGCGGCCAGCCTCCGCTGTGGCATCTCTCATCCGAGAAAAATTTTCAAGTTCACATTAAAGTGGAAAAACTGCGGCAACTCTCCCAAGACTAATTGTCACACCTGCGGAATTTCTCACCCGCGGCAAGTCTCTCCTGTGGCATCTCTCTCCCAGGAAATTTTTTTGGGAAAGACATGCCTCTGGGGAGACTTCCTGTGATGTTGCTATCTTCATGACGTTAAATCCAGAGACTCGGAACTATTTTGTCTCTCTCCTGTTTTATCTCTCTCTGTTTTGTCACGCCTGAGTGCACACCGCAAATCCCCCCGCAAACCCCTCTCACGTATCCCCAAGGCGCGGCGTCAATTCTTGGAAGGGCCCAATCCAGGGGAGCTAAATCCGGGTTTCACTGTACTTTAATAAAGTCATCTTTTTTGGTGGAAAATTCAACGAAATTCAATTAAATGTATTTATTATGTTGTAAGAAATGATTTCATGACGTTTTACAATAATGATTATAAATTATACTGATGATTTAATAAAAAAAATTAATTTTCAGACAAACTTATGCTGCCACTGTCGAGTGGCGGATCAGACGTGCGGTACCAACCGGAAGGCTTCAGTGCCGACGAGTTCGCCGCCCCCACCGCCAGCGCCACCCGTACCGGCAGCCCCACCACCCCCAAGTCCCCCCACCAGCTTCGCTTTGCCACCCCCACCACCGCCGCCTCTTTTCATCCCAATTGCCCCTCCCGATGACCCCATGGAACCACCCCTTCCACCACCCCTACATGTTCCAGCCGTTACTAGGGCTCCAACTCCTGAACCCCCCAGCAATAATGCGAAACTCCTCCCCCAGCAGGAGATTCCCACCCCCAAGACGAAAATGAAGACTATCAACTGGAACAAAATACCCAATCACAAGGTAAATTCATCATTCATTTAATCTACTTTATCCCTGTATTAGTGGTTGGAAAGGGGTAGTGGTTTAAACCAACATTATTTCTGTAAGAAAACACAGGGGTGCCTTGCCGGAAGAGAAAATTAAGATCCGGCAAAAATTGTCGGAACAGAAAATTAAAATCCGGCAAAATATGGCGGAAAGGAAAATTAAAATCCGGTAAAATATGCCGGATTGTTGAAAAGGGGTAGGATTTTGAACCAACATTATTTCTCTAAGCAAACACAGGGGTGCCTTGTCGGAAGAGAAAATAAGATCCAGAAAAATTTGCCGGAACAAAAAATTAAAATCCGGCAAAATATGCCGGAACAGAAAATTAAAATCTGCCAAAATATGCCCGAACAGAAAATTAAACTTCGGCAAAATATGCCGGATTGTTGAAAAGGTGTAGGATTTTAAACCAACATTATTTCTGTAAGCAAACACAGGGGTGCCTTGCCGGAAGAGAAAATAAGATCCGGCAAAATTTGCCGGAACAAAAAATTAAAATTCGGCAAAATATGCCGGAAAGAAAATTAAAATACGGCAAAATATGCCAGATTTTTATTTTCTCATCCGGCATTTTTTGCTGGATTTTAATTTTCTCTTCCAGCATTTTTCGCCGGATTTTAAATTTCTCTTCTGGCATATTTTATCGTGTACTAAATTGAATTCCAAAGAATTTATTATTGATTCCAAACGATTTATTATTAATTCCAAACAATTCTAGATTAATTGCAACGAGTTAAAAAATTAATGTTTGTAAAAATATGTCGGACAATAGAAACTTAAAGGCAGATCTTGATGACAGGTGGCGGTTACGTGTCATCTGTATATATCCGTATTCCTTGCCGGATTTTAATTTTCTCTTCCGGCAGATTTTTCCGGATTTTAATTTTCTCTTCAGGCATATTTTTAATAATGCCATAATTTTCCGTAAATTATCATAAATTTCCACAAATTTCCACAACTTTCGTAAATTTTCACAAATTTCATCAATTTCCACAAACTTCAAAAATTTCAACAAATTCTTTCCTGGGGTTTAAATATGGCTTATATCCAGTATTCGAAAAATTCTTCTTTTGTTAAGAAACCTGATTTGGTTTTGCGGACTTGTTACCAGATAGCTCCACTCATTCATTACTTGTTTTTTTAAACATCCTTTGAAACCTTCATCCCATTCGTTAGTTTCTCGCCAAAGAGAACATTGTCGATTGGTGATTGCTCAGTGATGCCCTTCTGCATTTGGTTTACCTCATGTGTAATAAAACCGCGCCTCATCACCAAAACGTGCTGAACATCAGATAGCATTCCTCTTTCGTCACTCAAATACGACATAAGAGTAGGGTTAGTTTCGTTCCTGTCATTAAATGTCATTATTAGGGCGAGACCGATAACGTATATTGCCGTATCTGAATTATTTTCGATGTCAACTTGAAAATCATCTTTCTTGATACCTGATACACTTGTCATATGCCTAAACATAGGATTGATAGTCGGCGGACGAATTGCTCAGAAATCAAAAAATTTGAAATGTGGTCTCATTAAGCTGAACACCTACATTTCCAAATGCATCTGTTCAACTCTGGCAAGATGATCTGCTGTCCCCTACTGAGTGTTTTCCATAATCTGATTCGGGTATCCTTCAAAGAGAGTCCTCAATATTACGTAAACGATCTTGACGTTAGTGACGTAAGTCTTCTTTGCATTTCTCATGTAAACTATATTTGCGTTCGTGCGATCTTTGCGGACACATTTGTTGCGATCTTGATCTTGAGACAAGCTGCAGCTTCATAAAATTCTGGCATGACGCCTTTCACGGTAATCTTCTCTATAGGAAACAAGAATACTAACAAAATAAGTCGAAATACTTTAACTTTGACCACGCCTGCCTTCACTAGGAAAGATATACTTTTTGCGATGATTTTCTCTACTCAGATACCCGTAACTATGGCTTTTCTTACTCCATCTACTAGTAACCAAATATTTGCTGTAGCATCGTCCCATTTAACGATATTATGAAAATTACTCGAAAAACGATGAGAGCGGCTGGCGGAAACTTTTTCTTCCTTGAAATAGCTTCAAAACTGTAATTAGATCGAACGAAAGGAGTCGAACTACAAATTTGATGTAGGACAACGAGACGACGAAATATACTTTGATATTTTTCCGTTTCACATGGTGCTACTGATGGATTATTAGTTCCGAACGCCGCCTCACTGACAGATTATAGGTTCCAAAAGTAAAAAAATTTAAAAATTTGGCGTCATACGACATTACCAATCAAAGCGCAAGCAGATGACTCCCAAATCAATCGTATGTTTTTACTTGTGTACAACAAGAGAATCCATGAAACCTTCAATTATCTGCAATTACGTCGCAAACAAAATGCCGTCCCTTAACACAAACGAAGAAGTGAATGAAGCAAATAAAGATTTGCCACCCGAAAAATCCAAGGATAAATATGAGCTGATGATCAAGAAATTTGACAAATCGAGAAAACAAAACAGAACAGAAGAATGTTCCAATAGTAATCATCATCATTATCAAAAAACATTTACCTGATAGGAAGTTCTCGCACCATTTTGGTAAAGGCCTATCTAATGCTCACTTTTCAGGGGGCTCTACAGTCTCATAACATGGAAGTTTCGAATAAAATATCATAGATCAATCTTAGGGTTAAACACGTCTTCACGTCGAATTCAATGTTCGCAAGGACGACTAGAAAAACCATGGCCATGGTTTTTCTACTCGTCCTGCCAACATTCCTTTCGTAGGGATGAAGGTACAAAACCAAAACCAGTAAACTCCGCCCAACTACGGTCACTGCAAGGAACGAATATAACTTCCCATAAATCTATACATCACTGTAAAATGCCGATCCTCAAAAGTGCGCCAAATTCACGTGTATTTGGGAATCGAAAAATTTTTGAGACACGAAAACAAATGAAGAAACAATTGAAATTTTCATTGTTCAAAATGAGATACAACAAATTTCACACAAATGATTTTGAGCCGGTATCTTTGCGCAAATTCTCGAATAAAAAGGTAGTGTCAGTTTTATATTTCACTTTACTGTTACTATTTTTTTCACATATGTGCTCTGATATACATTTATTATTTAAACCTTTGCTGTTCTTCTAAAGTTCACATTGAACATAATCTCCATTGAACTGATGAGTGACAACTTACCCACAATAAATAATTTGTCGGGCTTTACCAACATGGCGCAGTCAGCCCATTAACCCACCTCACATATCCCATTACCAAATTACTTTCGCCGTTGCTTCGTGCGTGATAATTTTCAAAAAAATAGCTAAATTCTTTACCAAAGCTATCAATTTTTAACAAATTAATTAATTTTCGACTAAATAAGATTAATTCTCAACCAAAAGTGGAAATCTAAAATTTTCAGACCATATGTGGGATTACACCGCATGACAAGTGAATTACTTGGATTACCTGAATTACTTCAAATTGGATTAAAACTAGATTACATTGGATTACTTGAATTAGTCCGGTGTACCAGTTAGGAAAACAGAGCGGTCCAGAGGACTTACAGAGTTGGTCGTATTTTAACGTGTTTAAACATTCTTGAGTCACGTAATGTCAAAAAAGAAGTTCATTTTCAACCGTGAAAGGTACATTTTTCACTGTAAAACATGAATTTTCAACCTGAAAAGTTGAATTTTTTACAAAACAGTTCATTTTTACCCAAGATGACTCTTCTATCGCGAGAGATGAATTCAGAACCAAATAGATGAATTTCCAATCATGAAAGTTGAATTATGAAGCCAATAATTGAATTTTCAACTAAAACGGATATACTTTGTACAAAAAATGGAATCGTCCAATTTTCAACTTAAAAAATAATTTTCCAGAACAACGAGAGACGAATTCTTGAACAAATAGTTAAATTCTCAACCAAAAAGGTGAATTTTTTACAAATAGTAATTATTTCCTAACCAAAAAAAAAACTTTTAACATAACACCTGAATTTTCTACCAATAGTTCATTTTTCAACTTAAAAGTGATAAATTTCCAACCAAAAACAGAATAGTTGAATTTTCTGTAGAAAAATTAATTTTTAACAGAAAAATATGAATTTTCATCTAAAATGATGAATCACCAACCACAAAAGGTCATTTTTAAAAAGGAGTTAAACTTCAAGCTCTTGAATTCAAACACATCATTTTTTGATTAGACAGTTACATCATGACCAAAAAAGATGAATTTTCAAACTACAAAATTAATTTAAAAAAAAACAACCTATTTTCAACAACAAACATGATATTTCAGCCAACTAGTTGAATTTTCGACTAAGAAAAAATAATTGTTCCGCCTAAAGGAGAACAAAGTAAACAATAAGCAATATTGAATGAAAAAATTGTTCACCTAGCGTGTATACACATCATTATTTGATAGTACGCCGACTTTTTTAATAGTAAAAATAAGACGATGGTGATACGTTTATTTCAATATCAATGTAGGTATATTATGCATTGCCGATGTCATTTTTTAGATGACAGTTGCTCCCAGTGGGACCCTGCGGTGGTTGTTAACCTTTAGTTTTTGATTATACATATATATATTTATTTATTCAGGTATAACAATAAATATAATTAGGAAAAAATAAATTCTTTTCTAGGTCCCTGCTTCACATGTGACTCAAATAGGTAATATAAGGCAAATTTTGCCTAAAAGTGCTGTTAAAATTCGAGATCAGTTGATAATGATTCCCGACGAGTGGATGGGTTTATCCAAAAAAATATTAGAAGCAAAAAAAAATAATTTGAAAAAAGGTGCAGATCCCGTGTTACCACTGCATGGTCAGATATCAATTTTTACTGGGCATTCCATTAATTACTTTTTATTTTGTTTACAGGTGGGTCCATTCGAAACACGGATAGGTCCCTTTTTTGAGCTCCCTGTAGTAAGGTATAAGGAGTTCTCTATCCAAGTACCAAAGGAATGGACTGGCCATGGTGATAAATATTTCAAAGATGGAATTCTCGCATTAAGGGCTTTTTTGTACAACGGCCGATATCCTGAACTTGACCATTTCGATTATAGCCAAAGTAATTGGCATGTCTTAGGAAACAAGGTTGTTCGACTAAGTAAAAAAAAAAATTTATTCAATGATTTTTTCATTATTCATGGTTTCTAAAGATAAAATTTTTTTATTTTAAACTCAGACATTATACATCTTTTTATTTAAATTCAAAAATTAATTTATTCTTTTGAATTTGGAAAAAAAAATTTATTATCATTTCAACCTGAAAAAAAATTGTTTACTCTTTTATTTTTATTAATTTGTGGTTTTAAAAAAATTTTGATTTAAAATTCAGACTTTTTTATTTAATTTTTTTATTTTAATTCAAAAATAAGTTATATTTTTAAATTTAAAAATTTTTTATTTTTTAAATTTTTATTATTTGAAATTGAAAAAAATAATTTTTTTATTCGTTTCTTTTATTGATTTGTGGTTTGAAAAAAAAATTTAATTCAAAGTTCAGACTTTTTTTATTTTAATTCAAAAAATAATTCATTGTTTTAAATTTGGAAAATTTTTATTTTCAAAATTTTCAAACTGAAAAAAATGAATTTTTACTCTTTTTTATTAATTTGTGGCTTGAAAAAAAAATTATGTTAAACATTCATACTTTATTTATTTTTTCAATTTTAATTCAGAAAATAATTTATTCTTTTAAATTTGGAAAATGTTTATTTTAAAAATTTTGATTATTTCCAACTGAAAAAATAAATTTTACTCCTTTTTTTCATTTGCAGTTTCAAAATTTCTTTAATTCAAAAATTCAGACTTTATTTTCTTATATTAGTTCAATAAAAAAAGAATTTTATTTTAAAATTCGAAAAAAAAACAATTTTATTCTTATTTCAACTGAAAAATAAATTTTTACTCTGTAGTTTCAAATTTTTCTATATATTTTGATATATTCTGTATGAAAGTCCAATAATATGTTTATTTTTTTCAGGATTTTCCAATGTAAAACTTGAATGGAGGTTACCCGGCTGGATTTTGAAAGGGAAGAAGAGAAAAAAAAGACATATAAGGAAGAAAAATAAAAACAACATTCTTTCCGAATCATGGATAAGCGAGAGAGAGAAAGAAAGCGACTGATTTTTGAAAGGGTGATTTTCCTGCATGTTCTTTAGAAAAATCTGTATTAAATTTAATACAAATGTATATGAAGTCATTTGCGTACACGTTAGTTGAAATACAAATAAATTTTCAAACTAGAAGAATTTTTTTTAATTGATTGATTTGTTTAATTGAAAATAAACTTTATTCAATAATTAAATTGTAACGAAAACATTTTTAAAAACTTAGAAGAAGAAAATTATATTGAATATTTAAATTATTAATAAATGTCTATAAAAAAAGATAAAATTTGAACAAAAAATAGAATAGTTGAATTTTCAGTTAAAAAAATTAATTTTCAATAAAAAAGACCTAATTTTTCAATCAAAGAAATGAATTTTCTACCAAAAAAACATCAATTTTTAACAAAATAAATGGATTTTCACCAAAAAAGGTGAATTAATCACTAAGAAGCTAATACTTTACTACAAAAGATAACGATTTAAAAAAATACAGAAATTTTCAAACAAATAGTTGAATTTTCAACTAAACATAATAAATTTTCAGTTGAAAAACTTAATTTACAAGAACAAAATTTCAACAAGATCTGACATTTTTAAGCAAAGAAATTAATTTTTTAGTAGAATAATGAATTTTCAACAACAAAAAAATGCATTTTCAACCCAATAGTTGAATTTTTTTACCAAAAACTAAAGTCTTTGAAAAATAACTTTCGACCAAAAATTTAGTAAAATCTGTAGTTAAAAAAATTAATTTTCATTGAAAAAAAAATAGTTTTCTCCAAAAAAGAATAATTTTTAACAAAATACATGAAGTTTTGACAAAATAGATAAATGAAAAAAAAATTTTATAAACAAATTATTCATTGAAAGAATGTTTTCTACGATTATCCATAATTTTATGTTTTTTTAAGTTATATTGCAAGAAATTTGAATGGAAACAATATTGTAAGAAAAAAAATTCTCTTAAGGTTATAATTGTTTATATTATAAACAAATTTAATAAACAAATGAATTAATCAGGCAATTTTCCAGAGAATTTTTTTTATGTCAATTTTTTTAACTAGGAACTTTATGATAATTTTAGCAAAATTCATTATTTGTTGATTAATCTTATGATTTTTTAAAGGAAATTTAATAAACAAATGCATTATTCGGGAATTTTTGAGCAGAAAAATTCATTTTTTTCAATGCCAGTCCTTTCAGCTGGGAACTTCATGACAATTTCAGCAACAATGATAATTAGTTGATAACTTTTATGATTTTTTAAATCAAATTTTATAAATAAATGCATTGAAAAAGAAATTTTTTTCACAAAAGTTATAAACAAATCTCTAAAAATCAAAAAATCAAATTTTCTCGAAAACGGCTTGACTGATCTTGGTGGTTAAGATATATGTTATAGTGGGTACTAAAGAGGTTCTGAAAAAAATTCAAGAACCAATTCTGTTCATTTTAAGAGGATAAAAAAAATTATTCAAATTTTTAAATAATTTTCTTTATAGAAAGTACTTTTGGTACACTAACCATTTTTCCCATATATCATGCTCACATTCAAGGTTGCAATATATATTTTTGCGGAGATGATCAGAGCATTAGTTCATTGTTAAAAAAATAAAAACTACTTGTTGGCCCCTCAGATGTATGCAATTGCATGATAATGAGGGGTCAACTTCATTTTTAGCTTATGACGCAATAAGTTATACGCAATAGTGTAATACAAACCAAATACAACATAATTATTCCATTAAAAACACATTTTCTCGTGAATTATCCAGTATTAATAACTTAACAAAACATATATACACTATATACCTACACGATACCCAACAATTTACATATATACACTTCATACTGGTAATTAAGTTCACTAGACATAAAAAGTTCCATTTTTACCCAAGAAATACAGCAAAAATCACTGTTTTTGTCATTGTTACGTCCACGTTTGCGTTTTCCGGAAAAATATGAGCCAACTGGGTTATTTGGACCCCGGATTCGGATTAAGCGAGCCCAAAAACATATAGATATGCTTATTTAGTTTACCGGACATGAAGACATTTTTTTTTGTTGCAAAAATATACAAGAAAAATCGCTGTTTTCGTCGATTTTACTTCTGTTTCTGCGGTTTTTGGAAAAATACGAGCTAACTTGGATATTTGGATCACGGATTCGGATTCAGCGACCTCAAAAACATATAGATATGCTGTCTAAGTCCACCGGGCTGACCACTTTTTTTTTGTGTGCCGGTGTTATCATAATGCGGACAATGAACAATAAAAAATTGTTTAAAAAATTTTAAACACAGAAGAAAATAATGTTCCAATTCACTGAATAATTTCAAAAATCTATCTCACCTCAATTTTCTAAGAATAGTAACTAGCTTACAAATTAAAGACAATTTACACTATGCCTTCACAAGACTACCCTCGACAATCTAAGTACTCAACACACCTTAGATAACAATATGTCTTAATAATCATCAAGGGCAACCCCATACTAAAATAATGAAGGCTATCTGATATATGTAATTCTATTTAAAGCTTGGGGAAAAATAAAATATTACAAATAACACATCGCAATTCCTTCAGAAGGCATTCCTCAATACACACCAAATGACAAAATATCTGAACGAATTTTTCAAGCAGCCCTTTACTTCAATCAGAAAGGCTATCCGATATAACATTGGTTCAAACTTTCAATTAAATTAAAAATTAAAAACAATTCGCAACAATGACTGCAGATGATATGCCTTAACATATCCTGAATAAAAAGATACTTTCACAACCCCTAAAAGCAATACTTTAGTATTCTAAGGAAGACTATCCTGATACAATATTAGTTAAAACTTCAAATAAAATAAGAAAGAAAATAATTAATCACAATGCCTTACGGTGAGCTTCCTGAGACGCCTTTCATAATTATGTATTTCAGGAAAACCTAACTCAAATAAAAAAGGCAAACTGATACAACATTATTGGAAAATCCAGCGAAAATTAAAAATTGAAGATAATTCATTAGGATACCTTCCATGGCCTTCTCTTAAGATCCTCTCTCAATAATGTATTATAAAGCAACCTTAAAGCAATCACTCACTTGAATTAATAATGCCTCACTATAATGATTACTAAAGCACTACTAATTCAAGTAAGGGGTTGCTTTTAGTGATTGTTAAGAAATGTTATTATTAAAGAGTTTCTCCCAAACACACACTGATGAATTGCTTTTTTAATTTTATTTCGAGTTTTAACGAAAGTTATATCAGATTGTCTTAAAATTCTAGTAAGTGTTTGCTTTTAGAGGTTTTTAAAATACATTTCTGGTCAGAGAGCATTGAGGGACGGTTTTGATGGGATTTTTGTCAACTGATTTCAATTTCGAATTTTATTTAAAGCTTTTACTACAGTCATATAGAATTATCTTCCTGATTCCAGTAAAGGGTTGTGTTTTGAAGCTGCTTAAATATATTGACATTCAGGATGTATGAAGATAAGTTCTGGAGGCATTGCGATGAATGTTTTTCATTTTATTTGAAGTTTTAACTTGAATTGAATCAGACATCGTTACTTATTCCAGTAAGGGGTTGCTTTCAGGAATTTTAAAATTTAAATGTTAAATTAAATGTTTCTGTGAAATTGAATTGAATTTGGAAGAATTTTAGGAAATTCAAGAGAATTTGATTAAATTCATAAAAATTTGAGTGAATTGAACAAAATATTTATCTTTTTTTTTAATTCAGTAGATTGGGAGTGAACAGAATTCAAGGGAAATTCAACAAAATTTTAGTAAATTTAAAAAAATGAATTAAATGAAATTCGACTGAATTCAGAGGAATTTAGGATAAATGAGAAAAATTCGACGAAATTCATAAAAATACAAAGTAAATTTTGAACTGTTTAAAAATATTCTTAAAAATTCATTAAAAGAAGACAAGCTCCATCTGAATAAATTGAAGCGAATTCAAAAGAATCTAAAAGAATTCAGGACAAATTTATAAGCATTCAGAGTGAATTCAAAACAATTCAAATTAAATTCAAAATAAATTGAGGATAAATTCAAAAGAATTACAATGAATTGAAAAAATCAAAACTATTCTCAGTAAAATTGGACTGAATTTAAAAAAAATCAAGGGAATTCAAGAGAATTGGATGAAACTTATAAGAATTCAAAAGAATGTAAAAGAATTCGGGATAAATTAATAAGAATTCAAAGTGAATTCAAAACAATTCAATTTAAGTTCCAGCTAATTGAGGATCAATTGAAAAGAATTCCAATGAATTGAACAAATCAAAAGTATATTCCATTGGTTTCAGTAAAATTGAATTGGATTTAGAAGAATTTAAGTGAATTCAAGAAAATTGGATGAAACTTATAAGAATTCAAAAGAATTAAAAAGAATTCAGCATACATTCATAAGAATTTAGAGTGAGTTCCAAATGAATTCAAGTTAAATTCAATTGAAAAAATCAAAAGTATATTCCATTGGTTTCAGTCAGATTGGATTGAATTTAGAAGAATTCAAGGGAATTCAAAATAATTTGTTAAAATTCATAAGAATTTGAGTGAATGAAACAAAATTTATGATAAAGTAAAATTGTCTGAATGTACAAGAATTCAAAAGAAGACAGGGTACATCTAAATAAACTGAAACGAATTCCAAAGAATTGAAAAGAATTCAGGATACATTCATAAGAATTTAGATTGAATTCCAAATGAATTCAAGTTAAATTCAAAAGAATTCCAATGAATTGATAAAAAAACAAAAGTATGTTCCATCGATTTCAATAAATTGAATTGAATTTAGAGGAATTCAAAAGAATTTGTTAAAATTCATGAGAATTTGAGTGACTGAAACAAAATTTAACACAAAAGTGCAATTGACTGAATTTAGAAGAATTCAAGTGAATTCAAAAGATGACTGGGTATATTCAAGTGATTTGAAGTGAATTCCAAAGAATTCAAAAGAATTCAGGATACATTCATAAGAATTTAGATTGAGTTCCAAATGAATTCAAGTTAAATTCAAAATAATTGAAGGTGAATTCAAAAGAATTTCAATGAATTGAAAAAATCAAAAGTATATTCCATTGGTTTCAGTCAAATTGGATTGAATTTAGAAGAATTCAAGGGAATTCAGAATAATTTGTTAAAATTCATAAGAATTTGAGTGACTGAAAAAAAATTTAAAATAAAGTGCAATTGACTGAATTTAGAAGAATTCAAGTGAATTCAAAAGATGACTGGGTATATCCAAATGATTTGAAGTGAATTCCAAAGAATTCAAAAGAATTCAGGATACATTCATAAGAATTTAGATTGAGTTCCAAATGAAAACTCGATGTGGCTATTCGTGTGAAAATAAGTTTACAAATAAAAAAAGTGTCGGTAAGGTAGGAAGCCGGTCACATGACCCACTCGTCACATGGCCTTAAGAAGTGAATAAGCATTTATTTACAAAAAGTTAATAACAAGTCCCGAAAGCAAATTTCAGAAAATTAAGTCTTCAAATTTGAACTTTTTTGTTAACTGAATTGGATTGATTTAAGTTAAATATCTAATTATCTGAATAAGGTATCTATAATAAGTAAATCAATAAAAAATAAAATACCTGAAATTATATTATACAATTTTGAAGTTATTCTCGATAATATTTTTTTTCATAACGTTACTTTTACCGTGAACAGTATCATTATCTCAATTATACCTGCCCCTTATTATCTATAACTATTGTTATTAACAAAAAACCTCAATTGACTGAATTGATTTTTTTAAATTTTGTTGTTAATCTTTGGCACAAAATAAAAATATTTACTCTCTTGATATTTTCTTTTATAGCGGCCATTATTTATTTACAGCCTTATAAACAATATATTGTGGTTTGTGGGGTAGCTTGGATTTATAAAAAATATATTTTTTATAAGGCTGTGAATAAATAATGGCTTTTGGAATAAGAAAATATGAAGAGAGTAAAAAATTTTATTTTGTGCTAAATATTGGTACATTTGTTAAATTAACCAATTCTGTTAATTGAGGTTTTTTATTTATAACAAGTGTTACAAAAAATTAACAATTATTCAAAACAAATTTTAGATTAACAAATGAAAATTGTAGATGATTTCCTCTTATAAATATACATTTTTAACAACAATTAGTGGATTATATTTTCAACAACTGTACAAATGAAATAGTTGAGATTTTAAGAAAAAAAATATTTTCATTTTAAACCAAAAATAGTTGAATAGCACCAAAATGACAAATTTTCAACAAAAGTTGAAGTTTTAACCAAGAAAGATTTTTCAGTCAATAAAAAAGAATTCATCCAAATTGTTAAATTTTCAAGCCAAAAAGACGAGCTTTGTACAAAACAGTTAAATTATCAACCAAGAAGATAAATTTTCGACCAAAAAAGACGGATTGACGACAAATTACATAAATTTTCAACCAAATAGACGGATTTTTGAAGTTGAAAAGATCAACTTTTAACCAAAAATAGAATAGTTAAATTTTCATCTAAAAAAATAATTTTTTAAATTAAAAAAACTAATTTTCTACAAAACAGTTGAATATTTGACCCGAAAATATGAATTTTCATCAAAAATGTAATAGTTGTCATTTGAACCAAAAAAGATTTTTATTTCAAATAAAAAACAGTTGAATTTAACCAATAAAGACGAATTTTCAACAAATGGTTTGAATCCTCAACTAAAACAGACTGTTTTTCAAACCAAACATTGTTAACCAAAAGATAGTTACATTTTCAACCAAACGGAATTATTTTGTACCAAAAAAGACACATTTTTAGCCAAATATATTTGGCTAAAGCGCAAAAGGAGCTCAAAAAAGGGGAAATAGGGTAATTTTCTCACGAAAAAGGGGAAAATAGGGGAAAGATTCAAAATTAATTTTCACATTTCGAAAAGAACAAACAACCTTTTTATAATAAATGTTATGTTTTTAAATAATTTTCAATAATTTTTCAATGATTTCTGCCATTCAAGAATTTATTTTTCAAAATTGGATATACTTAGGTCGTTGGAATAGAAATTTGTGGATCGACATCCAAAACAAGCCTGGATCAGCTTATCATCAGGCGATCTTCACGCGTTGGCCCACCCGCGCCGGCCGATGCTGTGAAAATATCATCATTATTTGCCTCCAACACTTATTATTTCACATTATCAACAGTAAGATAGAGAGAAGAGTGTAGAGTTTATGATGTTTTTAGTCCCTCAAACACTTTTCACTTTGAATAAGTAAAAACCTTTACAGCCTGCTGTCGTGTTGATTTTGCAAGGTGTTACCTGCTCAATTTGAACAACTATCTTATCTTAATTGATCTGGGGTCTTAATCCCATATACTTTCGCACGCTATGATGGTTTAGGGAAATAGAAAAAATATCATATTAGTTAAAAGCATTTTTATTTCAGTTTCGGAAAGTGGCAAGTAATATTTTCACTTCAAAAATGCATACATATACTCTCACATAGTACACACACACACACAAAGAGAAATATACTTTTGGTCGGTGATATTGAATGTAAAGAAGTATTTTTGATTAGTAAAAATCATGAAATTTATTATTAAAATTTTGACTGAGTTATTTTTTATATAAAATTAAAAATGTTTTTTATACAAAAGAATTATCATAAAATATATGACCGGTATATTTTGAAATTAAATTTGTGGACAAAAGCTGTGAAAAAAATTATGTCCCTATAGTCCCTAACTAATGAGAAACGTGATTATTACCTATTCTTAAGGTGTCACGCACACAAGCATACTCAAGACACAGGTATAAAACCTAAAATTCTCATAATGCGCCCGAATGGCTATTGTATTCGACACACTCTTAGACTATAGAAATTCCTACGCTTTAAAGACTCTACTCAGTTCAACGAGGTTAAAATAGACAAAATTTATTTTTATCAGACCTACGCGAGGGTAACGCGTATAATCAACATTTCGGAATAATCCTAACAATAACATTTTATAATCAAACCAGTTCTAAAAAGATATAAAATGCTTAGAGAAAAATCACGGAAATACGATCTAGAACCTTATTAATTGTCCTTTATGAGGAAATTATGTTTAATCAAACAATAACTGAAGATTAAAATCTAGTCCCACGCGAGGGAAACGCGAACACACAGATATAAAAAAATATATAAAAGGAGAAACTTGGTACAGTCTAATTAGAATATTTACCGAAACTCAGAAAGAGAGAGAAAATTGAAAATTTTACAAGAAACTATGCTTTAAACGAAAAAGGGCTGGAGCCTGGCGCAGATAGCTCGGGCGATGGTCAATTTCCGTTCAGTTGAAAAATTAATTTTTATCAAAGTGGCTAACTTTACAAGCGAAAAGATTAATGTTCAACGAAAATTATAATAGAATTATAATAGCTGATATTTTATTCAAAAAAGATTATAATTTTAATAAAAAACATCTGAATTCAAAAAAAAAAGACAAATTTTTAACCAAGAAGTTGAATCTTTAACCGAAAAGACGAATTTCCTACATACAAGTTGACTTTTTAACCAAAAATGATACTTTCTAACAAAATTGTTTAATTTTTAACAAGTTATATTACTTTTAAACCAAATGGTTTGTTTTAAAACAAAAACATGAATTTTCAACCAAGAAGATTATTCTTTCAGTGGAAAAGACAAAGTTTTAATAAAATACATCAATTTTCAACCAGAGTTGAATTTTCACATATTTTCAATTGTTTCAGATATGCTGAAAAATTATTTGTCTCATATAAATGTTATATTCACTAATTATATATATATATATATACAGTAGTCTAAAAATTAATTTAAGAAAAAACTTTAGTTTCAAGGACTTGAAGATTAAACTTTTAGAATTGCGCATTCAAAACCTTAACTTTAAATTAAAATTATAGAAATTTTAAAGACGATAAATATATTATTGATAAGTATATAATCTAGTATCAAGTGACATTCAAAAAGACTGCATAGATTTTTTTAATAAAAAATTTGATTTCTCTCTCTCTCAGAAACAATATCATTTTTACTCAAAACTTACAAAACGCGCGAATTATGAAATACGAGAAATCTCCCGGTGTAATATTTTTCTCCCAGCTTTATCCCGGTTCTCCCGGGTGAGTGGCCACCCTGAAAGAAGGATCAAATAGTTCAATTATTTTTTTTAACTAATTTTTAAACAAATTGTAGCCTTTACAAACAGATAAACTTTCAATCAAAAGAGACTTATTTTCAATCAAAAAGATAATTTTCAACAAAGAAAGGTGAATTTTCAACCAACAAGATTACTTTTCCACCATATAAGATGAATTTTCCATCCACGAAGATGAATGTTCAACAAAACAGTTGAATTTTTGACCAAAAAGAATGAATTTTCAACAAAATAATTGAGTTTTCAACCAAATAGATGAATTTTCAAGCCAAATGATTGAATTTCAACAGAATAAATTTGCAACCAAAAAGAGTGAACTTTGAACCAAAAACAGTTGAACTTTCTTAATGGATTCTATTAATTCAGCTTGCGTTTATGTGAAAAAACGATAAAAATGTGAAGTTTCTTGAAAACAGAGGGAAAAAGAGAAATTCTTTTAAAAAAAGGGTAAAAAAGGAAAGACTGTGAAGACTAATTGAATTTGAAATTAACTGAATTAATACTAATTGAATTTAATATAAATACTTTTTAAATGCGTAATTTTGAACATTTTCTAACCTTAATGGAACTTACGATTCTCCAATAACAATTAATAATGCAATAAGAAAAGGGTGGGAAATTAGAAAAAGTGAACAAAACCTTTTTTTATCAGATTGGGTTTACATTTTGAAAAAATGAATAATAAAACGGTAGCAACTTTTATACCCGACTTTTTATGATCAACTGACACCTTTTACAAATAAACTCCAGTCCAACAAAAAGTCACGAAACTACTTTTTTAGGTTACAGGTTCTGTGTAAACATCGCAAAGTGTGAAATGGTCCAGCAAACGACTTGACTAGCCTTCAGAACTGTTTGTTTTATTACAAAATTCGGAATAAAAATAACGCTTACGTGTTTTCGGAGGCATCGTCAGAATATGTATTCTCGTCGCAAAGAGAAATGAGAACGATTTGTAAAATAAAGTAAATGCACAAGTGAACTCGATAGCGATTCATTTTGGCGGTTTACGAAACTTATTTTCTGAGCATCAGTGTCTATTATTTTCTTTTTTTTTAACAAAACAGAGAAGAAAAATAATACACCGGTCTTCCGGACAGTTAACTCGTAAATCGAAAATGGACGTAAACTTCCTAACCTAACCCTTGCTACATTTACTGCGCAGCCACGGCTGCTGCGACTGCGCAAAAGAATCACTGAAATTTAGGTTGTGACGTCAGCTGGCAAGATGTCTGCACGCTGAGGGTCGAGCAATAGAGTATTTCCACTAGTGACGTCATTTCAAAATGTCCGAATACCTCGGGAGATACATTGCATTGTATATATTGCGTCGCGTGTATTATTTTAGTTAAAGAAATGTGTTTATCGGCAAATGAAAAGTGTGTTTCAATATATTTTAGAATATTTAAACGAATTTTATGAGATTTCCGAAGATTTCAATGATTTTAATGGATTTTAAAAGCTCTCAAGGTAATTTCATAAATTTTCCAGGATTCAAGAAAATATTATAAAATTTGATACAATTTCACGGGATTTTATAATATTTCAATGTACATTAAGAAATTCATTCACAAGAAGTGAGGGATTTTCTAGGTTTTCACAGATTTGTAGAGATTTTCAAATATGCTTTGCAATTCATTTGAATTCATTTGAAATTCCCCCTGAATTATTCCTAATTATTTAGAAATTATTTTATTATCTCTTTCGAATTTTGTTAATTTAGCTGAATTCTTTTAAATTAAGTCAATAATTCTATTCAGTTCAATGGATATTTTTTTAAATTTTAAATTTGCGTTTAATTCGACTTGAAGTGTTTTAAACTCATTTTAAATTCTTCAACATTTAATCAAATTCTTTTGAATTCCCTAGTATTTTTTCAAAATCATTTTACACTAAATGAAATTAATTAAACTTTTTGAAGTGGTAAATTTTTTCCAATTTATTTCCTTTTTTTTCAATTTTGACTTTGAATTCAGGCCTCGGGCTCAACACACTATTGACACTATTTGACACTTTTTTCAAGCGATGACGTTATTTTCCTACTATTTTGAAGAAAAAAAATCACTAAAGACTCTATTTTCAAATCAAAAACACGAATTTATCAATGAAGATAGATTTTTCAAACAATAAAAAAATGTCATGAATTTTGAAAAAAATATTTACACAAGTTTTAAATCAAGTATTTGAATTTTCAACTAAAAAGATTAATTTTCTACCACAAAAGAAGAATTTTTGACAAATGACATAAATTTCCATCTAAGTTAAACTTTAATATTTGTACACGTGAAAGATATTATCCACGTTCGAAAATGACAATTAAATAATGATAATGAACAAGAATATATATTAAAAAGGGACACAAGGGGCCTTCCATAAACCACGTGATTTTTATAGGGAGGTAGGGTGTTCGACGAAAGGCCACTTTGATCTACATGGAGGGAGGAGGGGGGTCCGAGTCCGAGGTGTTAAAAAAAAGCAACGCAAGGCCAGAAAACAGAAAAATGTTGACTGAAAACAATAAAAAGTCGAAAAATATTCAAACACAAAATAAATCAATTTTAATTCAAATAGTTTGATTTTTAAACCAGAAAGATTAATTCTTCACCCAAAAAAAAAAAATGAAATTTCAACAAAATACATGAATGATCAATTACGGGACTTCCATAAACTACGTAGCACCACGGGGGGTGGGGCAGACGAGAATGCCACGGTGGACTACATGAGGGGCGGGAGGGGTAAAAAATTGTCCAAATTAGGCCTCGTGGTTTATGGAAGCCCCCTAAGTCCGGCGAAGTAAACCAAATACTTTGTGCAACGTTTTTGTATTATTGCTCATCTAACATATGTGGTTTTAAAAATAAAATTTCTACTTTATACTGTCAATCATTTTATGAAAAATATTTTACATATATTTTTTGACTATAGAAAGAATCCATGTAAAATTAGACATGTTCTATAAGTACAGTCGCAGAATATATCAAGGAGAAATTTTTTTGTTTAATTTAGCTTTTAATAAGAAAGAGAATGTAACGTTTAAAAAGGTCTGGAAAGTTCTATCCACAGGATAATTTTCTTCTTATAATAAAAGAATTTAATCATTTTTACGTAAACAACAACAGATATTATTCCGATTTCCAAAACTACCCCTATCGGTGCACATTTAAAGAACACCGTCTACGGTGCCTTCAACTAAAACCCGAGCTAAAACCTAAAAAAAAATTAAATATCACAAGACACGCATTTTCAAAACTGTAGTAAATATCCTTATAACCACAGAAATATCCAGCGACCCTCAAGAACTACCCCTACCTCATTTAACGAACCACGTCTGGACTGCCTTCATCTAAAATCGCCAAAATAATTTTTAATTGATAATAATCACAAGACGCGCATTTCCTAAACTGTAATTAATATCATTATAACAGAAATATCCAACAACCATCAATAACTACCTCTACCACATTTAACGATCCACGTCTCCACTGCTTTTATCTAAAATAGTAAGGGTAGTTCGTGAGGGTTATTGGATATTTCTGTGGTTATAAGGATATTTAATACAGTCTTGGAAATGCGTGTCTTGTTATTATTATCAATTAAAATTTTGTTTGGCGATTTTAGATGAAGGCATTCGAGACGGGGTTCGTTAAATGAGGTAGGGGTAGTTCTTGAGGTTTGCTGGATATTTCTGTGATTATAAGGATATTTATTACAGTCTTTGAAATGCGTGTCTTGTGATTATTATCAATTTAATTTTTTTTTGGTGATTTAAAATGAACGCAGTCGAGACGGGGTTCGTTAAATGTGGTAAGGGTAGTTCATGAAGGTTGCTGGATATTTCTGTGGTTATAAGGATATTTAATACAGTCTTCAAAATGCGCGTCTTGTGATTATGATCAATTAAAAATTTTCTTGTCGATTTTAGATGAGGGCAGTCGAGATGTGTTTCGTTAAATGTGGTAGGGGTAGTTCTTGATGTTTGTTGGATATTTCTGTTATAAGGATATTAATTACAGTTTAGGAAATGCGCGTCTTGTGATTATTATCAATGTGAAAATTTTTGGGCTATTTTAGATGAAGGCAGTGTTCGTTAAATGTGGTAGGGGTAGTTCTTGAGGATTGTTGAATATTTCTGTGGTTATAAGGGTATTTAATACAGTCTTAGAAATGCGTGTCTTGTGATTATTATTTATTTTAAATTTCTTTGGCGATTTTAGATGAAGGCAATCTAAACGGGGTTCGTTAAATGAGGTAGGGGTTGTTCTTGAGGTTTGCTGGATATTTCGGTGGTCATAAGGATATTAAATACAATCTTGGAAATGCGTGTCTTGTGATCATTATCAATTAAAATTTTTTTTTTGCGATTTTAGATTAAGGCAGTCAAGACGGGTTTCGTTAAATGAGGTAAGGGTAGTTCTTGAGGGTTACTGTATATTTCTGTGGTTTTAAGGATATTTAATTCATGAGGGCTGCTGTATATTTCAGTGGTCATAAAGATATTAAATACAGTCTTGGAAATGCGTATCTTGTGATCATTATCAATTTAATTTTATTTTGGCGATTTTAGATGAAGGCAGTCGAGACGGGGTTCATTAAATGAGGTAGAGGTAGTTTTCGAGGGTTGTTGGATATTTCTGTGGTTATAAGGATATTTACTACAGTATTAAAAATGCGTATATTGTGATTTTTATTTTTTTGAGATTTTAATTGAAGACACCGTAGACGGTGTTCTTTAAATGTGCACCGATAGGGGTAGTTTTGAAATCGGAATAATACGTATTGACTATTTTCCTCTAAAAAAAAAGAATGTTTCATCTCCTTGAGATTCTGCGACTTGACGAGTACAATCTGCTTGATTTGAAATGGTTCCCCAGAAGCATTCAAAACAATCTCCTATTCATAACTTTGGGGTACCTGAAAATAGCATTTAACTTTTTTAAAGACCACCGTGCCTGATATTTCGAGCAAAGGATAATGAAAATCAGCTGTTGGGTGGATCGATGGAGGAAAATCAGCTGCCATTCCCGTTTCCCAGGGTTCGCATTCGTGTTCCTCGACCTGGGGGTCGATGGACGACTATTCCGAGTTCCTTAGATCCTAGAAGATGAGGAGTACCTGGTACCTGGGAGAGGGAGGGTTGTCGACGCAGGAGTCGAGCCTGGAAGGACCCCGGGGTATCGATGGTGTGCTGCCGGGTCAGCGCAGGATGCGGCGGTGCCACCGAGCTCTGTCGGAACCATGGCAAGGATATCTTCCGTCTCGCCTTCTGGGCGATCGACGCCGGTTTCCCGGCCCCGGCCGGTGAGGAAGTCATCTCTGACGACGATGTTGCTTCACATCCGAGCAAGATGAAAGCAACGACATAGAAAATGGTCCATTAAATCCGAGGAGCTGGCCACCAGGTCTAAGGCGAAATCGGCCATCGGGCTCTTCTTCTCGCGCACTCCCGATCCTCCTCTACCCCGGGCCTGTCCAGCGAGGAGAAAATTTACTCAAAGTCCAGATGGTCCATTTCCACCACCACTTCTCTCTGCTCTCCTGGTGGTTACTCTCAGCAAGTGGAGGTGGAAAACACACATCTACGATTTGAGCCCGTTTCGAGGAGAATTCCGGGAATTTCTCCTCGCGGGACAGGCCTTTTCTCACCCTGAGTGCTGCTCTTCTCCTCTCTTTCTCGGCCGACGGACCAGAGAGGCTGGATTCCGGCCGACTCGGCAAAAGTCGCGTCCGAAAAGCGCTCCGTCGCTTCCTCTGGACTCGCCACCGGCGACGGCGAGACTGCGGCTGACGACGTCTCTGGACTCGCATCCAACGTCCTCCTCGTCCCCACCGTTCCTCTGCAGCGAGGACGAACTTGGGGTCGGCGGTGACTATAACGTGGTGCGGACTCCTCTTGGGAACGGAACTCGACGCCTGCGCCAAGGAGGCTTTCAGGAACGTTTTGATCAAGGGTGTAGATTAGGATTTTTACCTTTTTTCAAAATCGTTCGATCCCACTCGCCATTCTGGGACGAATGCCCGCAGATAGAATGTCCTCGAAATTTTTTCCAAATCGGCCAATATTTACCCATAGCCCCCGGGGAATTCAAGTTTCCCATGTAAGATTATAGGGGAAACTATGCAGAGTAGGTCACTTAGTAGAGTAGGTCATTTGAAGTTATCAGAATTTGGAACATTTGGAACAATAGCAGCATGGCCAAAAAACTTCATTTTCGAAATTCCCTGACTTTTCCCTGAATAATTTTTCATTTTAACCATTCATATTTAAAGATGAAAATTCTAACACTTTTAATATAAAATCTTTTATAAATGGCACAGATAAAATTTTCTTACGAAAAAGGGGAAACATTAAACATTTTCAAATTAAGATCGAAAAGAAATCTATTTTATTATGAATAATTTTATGCAAAATGAGCATGAAAAAGATTCAGAATTAAAAAAAAACAGAATTCCAAACTATCTCACTTTTCGGCTCATTAGAGACAAAAATAACCAAATGAAAAAAGAAGGAGAAAAAGATAAAAAGTCAACCAAAAACCAACCTCTCACTTTTTCCTTTCTACCGTCCTTTTTATACTACCAGGGAACCAACATGTTGACCGGAAATCAGTTGACCTGGTGTTCGAATCCCAGCGGAGTGAAAGAAGAAGATCTTTTTTCTGAATAAAATTTAAATTATTTCAATTCAAATGACATCTATGAAAATTTTCTACATGAAAATTTGTTTACAACACAATTAGCAAAGCAAATTAATACACATTTTCTTCATCGGGATCGGAAACATTCAAAATATGAGGCTGCAAATTAAACAAAACTGCACACCTGAATGTAATATCATTTGCGTAAGGCAGCAAGGAAATAGGAAGCTTATATAAAATTCGATAAATTCCTAATCTTTGCATTATCCTCTCAATGTGAATTCTTACATGTGCGACTTTTTTGAGTTTGGCTAACTTCCTCTGCAGTGAAATAACCTTCGTGTGAAAATGGGTGCACTACAAGTAAAAAATCATTTCCCGATTCATCGATGGCTGTTTTAATTTCCGATAAACCTTTATCAGTTAAAACCTTGTCTCCTGATTCCAGTAAATCTAATAGTCCGCTTTTAACATTAATTTGAGAATCTGTTGTATTACCGCCGAAACATTTATATATGAAATTAATAATTCCCTATGGGGTACAACTGACGAGAATTTGGACTGCTAACCGCTTTTTATAGTGCGAATATAAATGGGCGCGATCTAAAATTTTACGTGGCTGATCAACTTGAATTTCTGTACAATCAATGATAACACGGTATTTTTTATAATTTTCTTTAAAAGTCTCGAAATAGTTGTCCGATGGACGCAGAATAAAACACCTATTGTCGAAAATGTCAAACCCTATTTCATTTTCAAAAGAAAAGCAAGCAAACGATTTTCTCGCGACATTTTACACTTATAAAAACCTTGTGCAAACTTAAAAAGCAAAAGAAATGTTGATAAGTAAACGCTTTGCCAAATCCAGAATATCTTAAAATTTTTGGATAGAAATAAATCCGTGAAATCCTTCGTTACAGTGAATTGAAAAATCTTTCTTCAATTCACCTGGTTCTGGGCCAATTTTTGTATAACAAAATTGTTGTTGCTCCACAACATTTGTCCGCTGTTTTGATATTGACGGGGGGGGGCAGCTTTTGAGGCCCAGCATAAATGTTCATTTGCACTTCAGCTTCCGAAAACGTTTCGTTTTGATAACGAGTGCACATGAGAATTGTCATTTGTTCACCGGCTTCTTCCATAAACCAACACTGAGTACCTTGTCCTGTTGTATGTTTTTCTGGAGGCTCATTACCGCATCCACTGGCTCCTGGTTCTTCGATAACTTATTGACCAAGTTTGAGGGGTCCGGTTTTTGTACTCTCAACTTCATCGAAGAAAGAGATGAATTTTTGAACCAAAAAGATGAACTGTTAACAAAAGAGATGAATTTTCAATCCAAAAAGAAGCAAAAAGTTTATAACCTTAAATCAAAAACTATAAACTTCATCAAAGAAAGATATGAATTTTCAAACAAAAAAGATAAACTGTTAATAAAAGAGATGAATTTTCAATCCAAGGCTCTGAGGGTGCAAAGATTTTTTACCGTCAATTATATGTCTACTGCATATAACAGACTATGGCGATGGTTGCCAGGGTGACCCATCGGGACTGAAATTTAAAAAATACATAAATCTGATATAAGCATCACAACATAATCTATAAACTTGTCACAGTTCACTTACTTGACTCGTTTGACAGCTGCAATCTACCTTAACCTCTGGTCTTTGAGGTGCAGTTTCGTTGGAAAACTATATTGCAAGATTATTCTGATGAAGACGAATAATAAAAAATATAAGGCGTTAACTAAAGCATCTATAATTACTATATCACGTCTTACTAAATGTAAATATTTCATGACAATACTGCTTATTTATCGTGTAACAAACGCATAATAATAGAGATTGAAGCTGCTTGACGCCCTGCTAATAAGCAAACTCAGTATTGACCACGTATGAACTTTGCGACTTTAAAAACCAATATCTTAGAAACGGCTCAATTTTGAGGGTTACACCTAGTGACTTTTTTGTTTGCCGGACCAAGTCTAAAAACTTTGCACACTTTTCAGATCTGGACGTTGTGGGCCCAAAATCCTATATGACATTGGCACCCTCATTTGAAAAGTGTAATTCCTGATTTCAAAGATATCTACACTTTTTTATAAAACGATTTTTCTATCAGATACAGTTTTTTAATCGTAGAAATTGTTATTAAAAAAAAAAACGTGCAATTTCACGGTAAAACTATGAAAGATACAAAAAAACGTTCGAAAACAAAATTATTCACCTGAAAAAGATCTATAAGAATCAATACATTCGATATAGCAATAAAGCTAATCATAAAAGTTTCTAAGAAAATGGGAATGACAACCGAATAAGGACCCAAAAATAAAATTATTTCTAAACATGATAAAAAATTTACTCAGGAAAATATAACTATTTAGCCATTAATAACAAAGTGTCAGAGTGGTGAATATCTTTTCCTAATCTCTGTGTTTCAAGCAAGAAAAACCAAGTGGTCCTCATCCAGTCGCTTAGCAAGTTTTTATTCTCATAATTTCGAAATTCATTTTACCGAGTTAAAGATGGATTGATTTTTTTCATCATTATTCAATCGATATGATGCAAAATTGTATGCACCACATCTGGTAAAAACAGATAATAATTTTTGTATATTCAATATACAAATATCGTTTAAAAACTATTTTTTTATTTTCTCATTATTTCAAATGTAGAGTACTTTTGTTTAATATAATTTCAAAGAATAAATTTTCTGATTATGAAAGAGCACTTTCATGGATGGCTCCAAATAGCAATACCAACAATACATGCAGAGATTAAAGCCAGTGTAAGTCTAATGGGAAACTGAGTGATTGGTTCGATATTATTCAGGGTGTTAGACAAGAATGCCTTATGTCCTCATGGCTATTTCTCATATTTATGGACAAGTGTTTAAGAATGGCCCTCTTCGACGAAAAAGGTGTAGATCTTGAAACAGTGAAGGTGTGTGGTTTGGTTTTCGCAGACGAAAAGATTGTCATGACAGAATCAATCGAGGACTTGCAAAAAATGTTGAATGAACCTAATACAAGCATAAAGAACATGGGCCTCAAAATTAACGTAAATAAAACAAATGTTATGGTGTTTTGAAGAAGAAAGTGAGAAAACAATGTGTAACATTGTCCTGAATGATAAGAGATTAGAGCAAGTTGACAAATACGTATATCTGGGTAGCCTATTCACTGGCGACGGACAAATAGATGGGGAGTTAGATAGGCGCATTAATGAGCATAAGAAGGTTACCGGTAACAAATAAAAAAAAACTAAAATGACCGTTTATAAAATTTTATTTGTACCGGCTGTACTATACGATAGCGAGACATGGACATGTGAAGAAAAGGACAAGAGTAAAATTAGCGCGATTGGCATGAAACCTCTGCGCACAATATGCGGGAAAACACTGATGGACAAAGTCCGAAACGAGATAATCCTCATGAGGGTTAAATGTTACATTGCTAGTTAGGTCCTCGAACGCATCATACGGGTCTTGGCGCGTCATTAGACCTGAGCATAACGCACCTAGTATGAGTTTAAATCATTGGGCGGAATTTCGAGACTTATATTTGGCAACGGGGGTGGGGGAAGGCTCATGTTCGGAAAAGGAACAGAGTTACTTTTATCGCAAGTGGGAGTTGATAGAGTATTATATGCACAGGGCATGATAGATTGAATGCTAGAAAGATTTGCACTTGCACCATACATGTTAAAAAAATAAGAGTGTACTGGATTATGACAAGCATTATTTAAATTATACCCAGTTTGCTCGAAAGTCGTGACTGTAAGCTGAGGTGCTTGAATATTTCTTACTGTAAATTTATCCTTCTTATTATCACTGCTTTCTGAATGAGACTGACTTTGCTGGCGTTAATTATTATTCACTTTCTCTTCATGAGTCAAATCTAAATTAGCAAGTGCTTGCCTGACTTTGTTTACATCCTCAAAACCGATAACGGCCAGTGCTTCTCTCACCCGAATGGGCATCTGCTGTACAATACTATAATTTATTTCAAATTGCTTCATTTGGGGTAGAAAATACTAGCCTCTTTGACCTGACTCAAGAAGTATGTTTGCAATGAAACTTGGCTAGAATCAAAGCGCTTGCATTGCTATTTTGATTTCAATTTAACTCTAATAGGGATCGAATAGAATTCTGTAAGGAATTCTGTTTTAAAAGTTTCAAAATTATTGATAGTATTTCTGCGAAATTCAAACCAGATTTTTGCTCGACCCTCAAGAGAATGATCCAAAATTAGTAATTTATGAGCTTCAGGAATTCTTTTAACAGTAAAATATTTTAACAAAGCATCAAGAAACTCTTTAGGGTTTGGCTTTTGATCATCTTCAAATTTAGGAGGTTTTATATCAATATTAACCACCCGAAGCCCTTCAATTAATAGATTGATCAGATTTCCGGTATTCCACTGTCCCGGTGCTTGCTCCTGCAACTGAGCTATTTCGTCACGTTGAGCTTCATTCTGTGTTTGCAAACGAGCGAGCTGCTGACGCAACTGCTCGATCTCGGGATTAGCACTATTTTCAAAACTCATTTCGCTAGTCAGATTACGCCTCGGAGATAAAATTTCGAATCTATTTTTATAACGACGTTTACGTGTTGGAGTATCTAAAGGCACACACAAGGGCAATCTCTTTGACCGTGTAGTAACAGGTGTTGTCTCCAAAGTTGACATCAAAACAATATTAATAATCAAAATTATAAAATTTAGGAGAGCTTGATCATTTCCCTGTTCGGGCGCCAAAATGTGTCGATTTTCATGACTCGTCAAAATATCGTTAAGGTGATTTAAAGGAGTTCAACTACTTGTTTTTAAAATTGAACATAAAATAGGTCAAATATGTAATTCATATAATGAGAATCTCTTGGTTCATGCAAAATGAGTATGAGAAATTCAACATGTAAAGTGTTAAACATAAATTACTTGTTTATTTAAGATTGTTGTATGTCAATTATCAATATATATATATATATATCATAATAAATATCCAATAAAATAGAGACAAATAATCAGGCGATTCATAATACGCAAAAATTCACTCACACAAACATTCTGCAAACATTTAAAATACGTTTCTAATTATCACTAAAAATCGAAATTATCGAATATAACAAAAATTTAAAGCTTAGCGACTCGATTTATCATCGGTCAAGGTATCGCGCGGTTAGTGATTTTTATCACTCTACGTCGGCAACGAATCCACAGGATTTTCTACATTATCGGTCTTCAAATCAACAACAGCGCTGGAGACGTAACAATGGTTTATGGTTTGTTGGAGCCAAGAAGTACTACAGGGAGACCGCACGCCAGGGATGTGTAGTTACGCGTAACTGGAGGTTTTTGACGTAAGATACCTAAGTGAAGTATTTTACGTAGAAAACAGGTAAAATACCTAGTAAATTACGTACCAAGATGGTGGACTTGCAGAACTGTGTATAACCTCACTTTTTTGAATTTTTGGTATCAGCATTCGTGAGAGTTTTTTTTTAATGCCTATATTGTTAATCAAACCTCTGATTCGCTGTCTGACTCAAGTTTTCAATTTCCCGCCTCAGAGGTGGTGTCCTCATATTAGGTATTTTTACTTCAACCACCAGCTAACTTCACTTTTTTGAGTGCTGAGGGGGAAAACAATGGACCAAATGCATGGGTGTAGTTAGCTGGTGTTTGAAGTGTAAATATATAATATAGAATAGGATGTAATTTACATCATGTAAAAAACTGATGACGTAAGATACCAGGTAAATTACCGTAGAAACCCAAGTAAATTACCACGAGTATTTTACTTACTCATCCCTGCCGTACGCCTGTGGCGGAGATCGTGGAGAACAGCCAACAACCGGACAGACGATCGCGAAATTGCGCGAAATGGCGCCGGGTGAAATACATGCCGTGCGGTCTCCTTGTAGTACTTCGTGGTTGGAGCATGCAGAAGATTATTTTTAGAACTTTGAGGTTAGCTTTCAATGTTTGGAATTTTCATATTAATAACAACCGATTCAAAATGCATCTAACTATTCGTCGATACGAATGGATTGGTTTGATCGGGTGCTTACATTTTCTTCATATTTCGTTGAGATTCTGTAATGCAGCTTCCGCGCACATACACACTCATCAGCACAAAGAAGGTTACGGAAATGAAAGAACTGAGGATGGAGCTTTTAGCCCTCGCAGTGGAAATCATTATATCAATGGTGATCATCATCAAGAATTTGACCATGAAGCAATCCTTGGTGAGCTGGTATCAACTTTTGCTAATGTAATCTTAACCTTAATCCGTTCGCGTGGGCGGTCAAGTGACCGCCTTTTTGGAATTTCGAATGTCGCGCTCAACAGTGAGCTTTGGGTGAGGTGGGATGGGCATGTATTCTTTAGTTACACTTGATGCTTTCCACGTTAAAAAAATCAATCTTGGCAGCCATCTCATCGATTTTAATGAAACTCAGTGTTGTGGTACTTTATGGGTAATGTTTGTTGGCCGAAGGATTTTCAAAAATTTTGAAAATTCTGGGCGTGACGCCATTTTGAAGTTTGAGGTCGACTTTTTTTAAAATTGTAATATTTCCGACAATTTTTTTCGGATTTCAATGAAAATGATATGCATTTTATAAAACAAGATGCTGTTTTATATAAAATAGGGATAAACAAAAAATTTCAAAATTTTCACCAAAAAAACCTCAAAAAAATTTTTTCATACGATTTTTCACGAATTTCGCTATTTTTAATTTTTTCTCATAATAATATTCCTTTTTCTTTTATCTTTCATTAAAAAAAAACTTCATGGATACTCATCTGGTTCGCAAGTTATGAATATTTTAAGAGAGGCATTCCAGTCGAATGCTTGTACCGTGCAGCAGCTAGGCGGGTAGTGCAGACATTGTCATTACACAATGCCCCGAAACCCTTGCACTAACACTCATGTACTTTGTATCGGTGAGGTGGTCACGTGGTGTAGATTACAAAGTGGGGATTCTGATTCTCGTAAAGCTTGAAAAAAAGTTACTCAGATTCATAGATACATAATTAAATTCAAAAGTAGAATTGAAGATAACGGCCAAGGATAAGGCCAGAATACTGTCTATAAATTCAAGTTAATTTCTTTGAATATATTTTTTTTATTCTTAGTTTTATTCTTATATTCACCAATAAGATTGAGGAAAATCATCAAGGATAACACCAGAGTCCAGAGTATCTTCATTTTTTCTAGCTAGAAAAACAAATGTTTAATGCAATGATGAAGAATTTAATTAACAATGTAACTCATGAATATTCTACTGCTTTATTAGCTTATATATGCAAAAGTGATATACTCCAGTCGTTATCTCTCATAATAAAGGCGTCACGATTGCCTTCTCAGATACTTACATTTGATAAGAGTCAGTTTTGAAAAATTGGATACGGAGTTCATAAAAAATTAGTTAGTGAGGCGGGCGGATTTGTAGCTCTTTTGATATCAAACAAAAAGAACGTTCTCTTACACAGGTCAAAATTCAATAAAAAAAAATCTTTTTATCGTCATCTATGAAGGTAAGATGTTTATTTTATTGAAGGATGATCATGATGACAAATTAATGCATGTGATGAATATTGTATTTTTATCTTCGCAGAAATTTCCATTCCACGTGTCACATTTTTTTATGATTACTCAGCGATCATGTAATATTTATTCGTGTCCTTCGTCTACATTGAAAAAGTATGACAGACAGACACCGACGTAAAAACTATTTTTTCTGACTCAGGGTTCCTCAAAACGTCAACATTCGATGAAATCCACGAAATAAATGATAAAATCAATACCTTCTCATCATGATGAGAATGTAATAATTCATTATTTTTTGTGCGAAAAAAATTTAAATTGCCGATTTTTGAAGAAAATTTAAAAAGTCATTATGTTAATCTTGTAGGGCTATCAAAAATGAACGTTTTTCTTGTCTTGACTGTTTTTCATATCGTGTCTTAATTAGCTTAAAATGTTCATTTTCGTTTTTTTAGGGATTTTGAAAATGCTATAACTCGGACAATTTTACTTTCACCGAAAAAAGTCTTCACGATAAATTGTTTACATTTTTGAGTACTACGGATATCTCTCCATGGAATTTCAAAATTTAAAAAAAAATGGTCTAAAAAATTATGAAAATACTTTAGCTTTTTGAATTTCTATCCGAAATAGGTAGGCGACCCTCTGCCTTGACTAGCGTATCCCCACTTTGTAATCTACACCACGTGACCACCTCACCGATACAAAGTATATGAGTGTTAGTGCAAGAGTTTCGCGATCGTATCCATTAAAAAAGTACATGGGCCCCCTGAATGACATATTTTCTTGATAGTAAATAAATTATTATTAAAAAGTATAAAAAATAAAGTATCAGTGTTGAAGTTTAAGAATATTCATCAAAAGTGCTTCAAATTGAATAAAAAATGACAGATTTATTTATTAACCTTTAAGTGGAAGAATTGTTCAAAATTCATTTAATTTAAGGTAACGTTTCAGTGACATAAGTCATTGAAATATGACTGAAATTTCAGAAAATTTCTAACAGTGCGTATGATGCTGTTGGTTTAATTCGTAGAATTGAATGTATGTCAAAAAGTAATCATTATATTCTAAGAACAGTATGTGTGTGGCCACCACCCCCACCTACTCAATAATCACATGAGGGGCGAAAGTAAAAAAATTTGTATCAAAAAAGAAAATTGCAGTATTATTTGAAGCTCTTAGCATTAAAAAGTTATATCTCAACCGAAAATTAATTGATATAAATTTGTATAAAAAAAGACTCATCTGTATCAAACGCTTCAGGATTTTTCTATTTCCTTTCCGATCTCCAAATTGCACTTGATAGAAACGATTGGCAATCTGTTATAAAAATTTCTGTATATATAAACGTAGTTTAAACAAAAACTAGTCAAAATTCATAATTTTATTTTTGGTTTCTTCCACAGTTCAAGTGCCGACCAACTCGTTCAAACACTGACACGAGACTAATTTTTTTTTTAAGGACAAAGAAGGTCCATGTGCTGCGAGTTCGTTTCAAATTTTGTCGCCTATCGGCTTTAAGTATCGGCAGTTTCGAGTGATTTAAGAATTTTACGGATATACTCTCGATAATGTAAAAATCTGTGGAATACTGTGCAAGTCTTGATTTATTGTAATCAAATTCTTTGAAAAAGTGTTAAAATATTATTATAAAATTCAGTCAAAAATCAGTATAATTAATCCATGTAATATTCTAAGGGGAAAAAAGCTTAAAATGTCAGGAATTTTCAGTAAAAATGAAATTTTTGTTTGTTTGTTCTTTGAACATTCCTCCAAAACCATGAAGATTAAACGAAAGTTCCCCTGAATGCCTTACAAATATTTCAGAATCATAAGAATTGAAAGAGGGAAAAACCTTTGAAATATTTGCAAATGTTTTTTTGTGAAAAAAAAAGAACTATACATATCCCCCTCCACCCACTCAATAATCACATGAGGGGCGAAAGTGAAAAAATTGGTATCAAGAAAGAAAATTGCAGTATTATTTGAAGCTCCTAGTATTAAAAAGTTATATCTCAACTGAAAATTAATTGATATAAATTGGTATAAAAAAAAACTCATCTGTATCAAAGTCTTCAGAATTTTTCTATTTTCTTTCCTATCTCCAAATTCCACTTGATAAAAACGATTGGCAATCTTTTATAAAAATGCTAGTATACATAAACACAGTTTAATCGAAAACTAGTCAAATTTTAGAATTTTTTTTTGGTTTCTTCCACAGTTCAAATACCGACCAACTCCTCAAAACACTGACGCGAGACTAATTTTGTTTTCTTCCAAGGACAAAGAAGGCCCATGTGCTGTGAGTTCGTTTCAAATTTCGTCGCCTTTCAACTTTAAGTATCGGCCGTTCCGAGTGATTTAAGAATTTTTCGCATATACTCTCGATAATGTAAAAATCTGTGGCGTACTGTGCAATTTTTGATCAATTGTAATCAAATTATTTTAAAAAGTGTTAAAATATTATTATTAAATTCAGCGAAAAATCATTATAATTAATCCATGTAATCTTTTAAGGAAAAATAACCCTCAAAATGTCAGGAATTTTTAGTACAAATAAAATTTTTGTTTCTTCATTCTTTGAACTTTCCTCCAAAAACCATGAAGATTAATAGAAAATTTCCCTGAATGCCTCAAAAATAATTCAGAATCATAAGAATTGAAAGAGGGGAGAACCTTTGAAATATTTGCAAATTGTTTTTTGTGAAAAAAGTTATATATATATATATATATATATATATATTTGGTTTTGGCTTCTATTCCTTTCGAATAGAACTGAAGGGCCTATGACAAAGCCACCGAACGCGTCCTCGGGTTGCGGATAGAGGCTGGGTTGGACAAGTCGCCTTTTTTCGGTAGGAGTATAGTGCGTCCTAACACCAGCCACTGCGGAATGGGCGTCTCCCACTTCAAATATGAAGAGAATATGCGGACCAAATGATGGTGTGTAGAAGTAAACTTCTTCCAGCAGAAGTTCTTGATACCATATGGTCCTACAGCAAAAAATTTATTTGTGCCTCTAAGTACTTTCTTCACCTCTTCGGCAGTGATTGATGGACATTCCTCCTCAGATGTTACGATGTTGTCGCAAAATTCCTTAAAGCGAATGATATTATCAGTATCTCCTTTCAACTCCAGTGTTCTTAAGATCTTGTATACCTCTCTCCAAAGAGTCTCTAACTCGTTGGGCTCGGGTGGATCTTTGACAGAAACAGGGTGATCACTGAAAAAGCTAGATGGGTCAGCAAGAAACTGTGGATTCTCTCCAATCCATCTCTATCTCTTCTGTATTCTCTGCCTTGCGTCAGATTACACCCATATTTTGTCCACAATGTGCTGCTTAATTGTCAGCAGCTTTGACTTGTTCAGTGTATGATTGAAGATCCTTAGTTCTTGAACGAGCTTTCGAACCATTTCCGTAAACGGCCTACCAGATGTTATGTAGTCAATCACACACTGAATACGGGACACAATCTGTCTTGTCCATGCAATCTTCTTGTTTAGTTAATAAAAGCGTCTTTTGGTCTTTTGATCCATCGACGGTTTTAGCCTTCGATTTAAATCAACAAATGCTCACGCAGCAATTGATGGTCAAGAGGTCGGACTCTTGCGAGATTTCTCCACGGAGCAGCTTGCTCAAGTAGCGTTTGGGAAAGCGCTCCGCGTACATATCCATTTTTCAAGAGGTAGGCGTGTTGATTTCGCGAAGACTGATGCGAAACGTGCTGAAGCACTGGGTGTTTCTGGCATACAGAGTGTGTATACGCCCCATAAAGCATCCGTGAACAGGGATAATGCAGGCATCGTTGCATTCTAGCACGTCATCCTTGAGTTGATTCTTCACTCAATGTGGACGTTTCGCCGGTTCGTCGTCGTGTTTCCATTTAAATTATTATTTGCAGGTGCCCGAACTCTAGGGTTTTCGGCACTGTTTGCTACCTATTGTCGGGTGCTCTGCGCGTTCGATCGTTTCGAACCGCATCTATGAATTTTTTGTGGTTTTATGGTTTTTCTTTGTTGCTCCTGCGAGCAGCTAGGAAAAAGGTTTGTCCTACCTGGTAGAGTCGTGCATGCAAGGATGAAGGTGCATACTCTGAGGTCACCCGATATCCCAGGGACACAGTTTAAGACACCTCGCCCAGGTACCATTCAGCTTTCACCACGGTTGTTATGCCTTCGCTTAGGGGTTATTCTTTCGGTACTACCCCTGAAGAATTCTCCGCCACTGCTTATTAATAATTGTAACCATATTCAGCAGAAATTATTAGGTAGTCGCGAACAATTGTCCAGGGATGGTTCCGAAGGAATGACTCCTCAGCGGAGGCGCAGCAACCGTGCCGAAAGCTGAATAACACCTGGTTGAGGTGTCATAAACGGTGACTCTGGGATACCGGGCGACCTCTCAGAGTATCCAGCCTTGTCTTTGCACGCGGGGCTCTACAAGGATGGACGAACCCTTTCCCTAGCTGCTTGTGGGAACAACAATGACACCATCAAAACACCAAAAAGTTGTAGATGCGGTTCAAAACGATCGAACGCGCAGAGCACCCGACAATGGGTCGGCAACCTAGTACCCTTTCTGTATCTGTGTCTTGATGTTGGACGCCGACCCATCCGTTCATATCTCCTAACAAAATTATTCATTCACCTTGATCACATGTACTAATTGTATCATTCAAAGTGTCCCAGAAGGCGTCTTTGACTTCCCTCGGATCGCCATAAACTGGGGCGTAGCACGCTATGATGAATAATCTTATGATTCCTATCTTTATTATAGCCCACAACAATCTGGGTGATACAAAATCATTATCTTTGAGATACTGTCTTCCTTTTTCATTCATAATTAAACCGACCTATTGACTACCATGTGATTCACTACCTACTCCTGACCAGATTTCCAAACTGCCCTTCAACAACCCAATTTTCTATGTTTCTACATTCGCGACCCTTTTATATTATGAATTGCAATAATATAAATTTTTAGAATTGAGAAATTTTTCAGGGTAGCTGAGAATAAAATTTAATGCAAAATAAGAAACAAATTTTTAAGTAATCATTAAAAATCAAATTTGTACTTTATTTTGCAATATCTGAATAAGCAGTCCTTGACCGAGGTACAGGAATAAATATAATATACATTTGATATAATAGAGTTGAACTTAGCATATAAAAGTTCACACTTTAGACAAGAGCGACTGCGAAGCACGTGATACGTGGTGAGAATGTGTTGATTAGAGCCGAAGCAGCGTTAAAAAAGAGAATTTACGATAGAAAAATGACAGTCTCCGATGCTTTGGCCTTCAATATTGAAAGGTTTATGCACAAATGTGGTGGAAGTACAAAGCACAGAATTTCAAAAAGAAAAGTTCAGGAATTATTTTTAAAAATAAGAATTTTCCTATTTCAACAAATGATCACGATGGTCTCTAGTGTTAATAATATATTTAGTAATAATATAATTCTAACGAATTCTCCAAATGATGCAATGACCGAAAGGACTTTGAAGAACATAAAGGGGTTTCGATTCCTTTCTTCTTTTTATTCTCCAACGGACAATATGGCTACTTGAAAAAATACGCAGACAATTTTTTGTCGCTAGTCTAAAATTTTACTTCTCAGAGAGAAGTCGAATCACGCTTTTTCGGAAAAGGAAACACTAACAGCACAATTAGTTAACCGGTCCAATTTGTTTGCGCGATTATTTTTGCAATATTTTTCCGTAAACGCACTGTTCAAATTCTTTGCTTGCCTTTATAAATTCCCAATCAAAAATTGAGAATCAACTTTGTCGACAAAGGTGGAATCCCAGTAAAATATCAAGATAAGTCACTACTATTATTGTTAATAATAATTATGAACTTTCGAAATTCAACCATCTTCCGTGTCGGGGTGGAGAGGGGGGGGGATTGTAATCTTTCTATGCCAGAAATTAAACTACGTTAAAACACTTTATCCTCTCAATTTCGCTGAAAATTCAAAAGTTGAAATTGGAAAATCTGAATTCTATCTTAAAATGCGTTTGGCCTCTAGTTTACTGAAATGACTCTTTTGAAATAATTCAATTTAAAAATAAAAAAATAAAAAAATATTATTTTTGGCTCCATGCCTAGAATTTGGCCGGGAATTTAGCAGATGGGAACTGCAACGCTGCTGAAGACTGGTGACCTACTCAGCATAAAAAATCAATTCACATTATTGAAAAAAAGAGTTTTTGGTTCCCTGCCCAGAGGTAGGCCAGGAATTGGCAGATGGGAACATATGATCTCCTATCTAATACAACGCTGCTGAAGACTGGTGACCTTTCCAGCTTAGAAATAAAAGAATCGTTTCCAATCGTTTCGTTTCAAGGTCTGGAAAAAGGTGAGTTTTTACTGTATTTTTGATGGAGTAAAATGAGGCAATTTAATTTTGAGGTTGGTTCCTGGTACCAACGCCTTTAAGGCGCACGAAAGTTTAAATGACAAAGAGAAACAATTGAACAAGTTACATTCAGAACTTACAAAAAATAGTTAATTTTGGTAATTACGCATTACGGCCTTATTTTTTGCTTGCATTACTAATTGATGTACATAAAAAATTTCTAAAAAATTTATTTAAAGTAATTTCATCAGTACCATTACTGTAAATAAAAGGTAATTTTCTTACTTGAATAAATAAAACATTCTATTATTAGCAATGTTTAAACATCTTTTTTGAATCAATGAAAATTTACTTGAATAACAATTATCAAGCCTTCACTTAGAAACGTTAAATATTTAACAATTTAAATAACAAATCTTCAAAATTAAAAATATTAAATTTTTTTTGCTAAGAAGTTGACAAATTTTTAAACTTGTGACCATTTTAAAATCAAATAAAGCGGTTAAAGTGGTATCTTTTAAATTGAAAACGTTACCAATTAAATAATTGTAAATTGAAAGCATTGAGAATTTAACTGTATTTCAAGCTTCAACCATTTGTACTTTGAAGACATGAACTATTTCGAATCCAGCCTCGAATTCAAGAAATTTCAATTGCACAATTCTGAGAAATTGTGAAAATTTGTAATTTTTAAGAATGAAACATTTAAAGATCAAAATCGCTTCAAAATTTATATTTGATACTTGAATGTATTATAGTTATTTTCTGTTTGAAATTCCAACAAATTCGAACGATTTGCAATTTAATGAAACGTAGTGGCTAGCCTGCCGGCGCCGGCAAGGTTGCTCGTTGCCGGCTGTTCCACCCCCAGGTGTGAAGTTCCGAAAAGCGTATAGTTATGTATTTTTCATTCACTGATTACGAATATGGCCATGAAAATTGCACAAAAAAACATTTTCAAGGTCAAAACTTAAAAAAAAACACGTTTTTAAAAAGAAAAAAGTTGTGTTTACAACATTTTTTAAAACCTCATGTACTGATTAATTTCGATGCGTTAATTACGAACATGGGTATGAAAATACCTGAAAATATAATTTTCAATGGTAAAACTTGAAAAAATTACGTTTTTTTTTGCGAAGTGTAAGCACTATCGGTACCGATAAAAAGCATATTTAAAGCATACGAAAGGGACTGTCACGCATTTTAGAGTAAGGCTATGTAATTTAAGAGTTATTTTGTTAGTTTTTGGCTCTTGACGCTTTGCATGGAACGTTATATGTATGTGTCACACTTGATCGTTGATTTGCGACTCAAGAATTACGATTAACGTCTCAAGAAGGAGGAAAGGCACCCCTGTAACTGGTCACAGACATAATGTTGGTCCAAACCCTACCGCTTTCCAACGTCTCGTGGGGGCGGGAAGGCACCCCTGTGACTGGTCACAGAAATAGTGTTTTATATTCAATATACACAATTCTTGTAATTTAAACGAAATATCGTTTATTTCCCTAAAAGATCCCAAATTTAGCGGGTTGCCCTATTGCGCAGAACGTTTAGCAGTGCGTTTATTGGCTGCAGGTCACGCGTAATTCAAAAATAATATTAAGGCCATGTAACGAGTATACCAGCTAATCAAGTTAGTCCTGAGATCAATATTTTTTCACCCATATTTAAAAATAACGAATCCTTCAAAAGTTAGCGTGGCTACAACATTCAGGTAACCATACATACAGACATACATACAGACAGACAGACACCAACAAAATTTTATGATTTTCGAAATCTGTGAGTGCCAAAACGTAAAGATCCGTTAAAAACCAGATATCGCAAATTTCGACGATTACATCACACTCTCATGAATGAGAATGTAAACATGTAGTAGATGATATTTCAATACAGTAATTTTACAAATGAAAAATCATTGTTATTCAATTTTATATTAAAATTTAAAAACAAAAATTAAACTGGTTTTTCCAGGTATATAAAAATTCCCTGTCAATTCCAGGGTTTCCACCTTTTCCAGGCAGGGTAGACACCCTGTATTTTTCAATCTGTTTTTATTACATTATTTCAATTGAAAACATTATTTTTGAAAACCAACATTTACTCCGAAGGTTAACTTTTGCTTATTCTATCAAAAATTTTACCTCTATTTGTACTGATTGTTCCTCTAGGGGAACATAGGGAAAAACGGAACGATTTTGATTAAGGATTTTTGTTCTCATACGCTTTGTTAAATAAAAAATAAAATATATAATAAAAAAAATTATTAAAGAAGACTAAACAAATAAGTAGTGCAGTTACAATAACTTGTTGTAACAAGTTTTATTGTCCATTTTTGATATGAAAATAACCAAAATAAGGCCTTACAAAATACGCAGACATGAATTTCGTCTCCGTCCTCACTGTCGAAACCTGCGCAAGACTGATGAGCCCAGTTGTCGCACGAACTGCATTGGACCCACTGTTCGATCGAAAAATCGTGACATTGCAAAAAATCACGACCTTCGATTTCTGCATTCGGCAGAAATTTGGCAAAAAAAGAAAGCAACGTGCGCTCTACTACATCTCGCGTTCTCCCGGTTTGCCCCTGCCCATTTTGCCCCCAAATTACTTTTTCCAATATGACTCTCGAAAATCGCGATAATACTCACAACAACACAAAAGAAGGGCTTTTGAGTACACAACGGAATGCTGCTGAAGCGAATTTAATTAAACAAACATTTGTATTACTTATTGCGTGTGTTTGAAAATCAGTCAAAATTATAACTGGGAACGAAAATTATCCATGCGTCTCATAACTTGGAAAATAAAAAAAAAAATGATAACAAATTGACATGGAAAATCTCGGGAACGACTCAAAACGAAGCTCCTACAATTTCCAGTAGATAACGTTACACCACAGAAGAGATATAATCATTGTCCCGTTTTGCCCCTGTCATCATTTTGCTCCATGTTCCTCTAATATGAAAATTTTCACTTTAAATGGACACTGTAGACTGGGTTTCCATATTTTACGAGATGAATACTATGAATAATAATAAATATAAATAATAATAAATATAAACAATAACATATAGATTAATATATAGATTTAAGTGGTCGGGCCAACTCCGGAGGGACATCCTTACCTGTTGGCAAAGAAGTTCTCCGGCGCGAAGAGGATTCATGCAGAGGTTACATGAACGTTGGGTCAATATGCACCCGGAATATGCTCACAAAACGCCTCAGTATTTAAGAGATCAGGTATCCTTTTTGCGCAAAAACGGATGTGAAGCTCTTTTTCGGCAAGAAGAAGAGCATCATCCTCAAGCGAACATAACACCCGTTCCAGCAAGTCCACCTTCACAGATAGCCGATAATGTCAACATGAGAAGCAGGAGATCTATCCACCAAAAAGTCTTTCTCAGGATGGAACAGGTTCGTGTGCAGTTTCCTGTACAGGAGCATGTGCAGGATCCTCCGAGGTTCCTGTACAGGAATTTTCAGCTGGCTATAATTATAAATTTATATTTTCACTTTATGGCTCGCTAGCAAATGCAATTAAAAGTCTAACTACGATTAAGGTATTCAGTGTCCGTTGCCCTTTGCAATATATAATTATAAATTCATATTTTCAGTTTATTGCCCGTTGGCAAATGAAATTAAGAGTCTAACTACGATTAAGATATTCTGTCGTTGCTCGTAGCAATATTTGATTAGTGCCCGATAGAATTTCTCGGAACACATGTCCCAGCGTGGCGAACTAAGGAAAGCGAGGGCTGAGTCGCATCCGAGAAAACAAACGAGGAAGTAAAATATTTTAAAATATTTTAGTAATGATTGGAACAGATGTAGGCTCCTGAAGCTTGGACCACGACCTCCCCCACACTTGAGAGGTGGATACCCACGCATCTGGAGGTATATGTCTTCCGACTTGTACCTTTCAAAAACACCAGAAAGCTTTCAAGTCGGGAATCGGATTCTTTTCTATTTATTTTTTTTAAATTTTATCCTCTGTTTCCAATATACCGTAAATTAATTGTTCGTTTGAATTAACTTCTATGTAAGCATATTTCAATGAGTCAGTTCAATTTAGACAGATCTCTACGTAGACAGCTTATGATTCAGTCAAGTTTTAACATGAACAAACCTAGAAGAAGGTAGGATAGAATGTAGACAGACCTTAACGTGGATCGACCCTGACCTCAAAGTAGACGGACTTGGACCCAGACAAAAGTCAACGTAGATATTAACCAAGATGCCCCCTCACATGGACGGGTCTTCGAGGTTAAGTTACGCTGGAATTAAAAACTTTAAAATATGGTTTGGAAAGTATGTACCAAGACAAGACTTTTTTCCGCTTATGATTTTTTTTACAATTACCGATGGGAAAATTTATTCTTCTTGTCTGTAGTACATGTCTTAAGAATCCTTTCGAATTTTTTCGTAGTTTTTTAGCCCAAAAGTTACTGAGATATCTCTGCAAATATGTTAATCTTAGTGCGAATTTAATTGTTTATAACGCTATAATAATTTAAGAACGGTGAATTGTACGAAAAATGTGTAAGTGAAGAAGCGTCTTGTCTTGGTCCAAACTTTCCAAAACATATTACATTTTTTTTCTATAAATACTGTATTTTTTTAAGAAACGTGTTTAAACAATTAACGACCAACTGTACGCAAATCTAAATAACTGGATTCTACATCTCGCAGCTATATTATTAATAAAATATAGAAAATGTTATATATATAATTAAAAGCTAAAGGTTGAACAACCACCGCAGGGTCCCACTGAGAGCAACTGCCATCTAAAAATGACACCGGCTCCCAGGAGAACCGCGGTAAATCACACTTATGGCCACGTCTCACAACCGTGGTATGGGTGGTGACAGGGCACGATGAAATCACAACGACATGCCGGCGAAACCCTCGTGTATCTTGAGGATACGAAGCGACCCGAGGATGACAGCTTTCTGAATCCATCTCGCAAGTGCCTTGGCATATTTTTGGCATGCGGGTATGGTTTTAAGGTTACGAACCAGTGATAGTTTCGCACCTCCGAGAGCACCTGTCACAAGGACAATTACTTGTACGGAATATTTTGGGTACAGTCGTTGCAGCTCCCTTCTAAGGTCTTGATACCTTTCCTCCTTTTCTTTCTCCTTGGCAGTTTTACCGCGGTCCTACTGGGAGCCGATGTCATTTTTTAGATGACAGTTGGTCCCAGTGGGACCCTGCGGTGGTTGTTAACCTTTAGTTTTTAATTATATATATATATATATTGTGAAGTGGTATTCTATACCACGCCCAAATTAAATACGCCCATTCATCGTAAACTCATTTTCAAATTCATGAAGAGACTATACCTGGTCGAGCACAGAATCCACTTAAGAGCTGTCATTAGACAAGAGCCTCGAGAGGGATGGCCTGTTGCCATAAAAAATCCTCTCGAGGCCTAGAGATTGTAACTTCGCCCCTCCGAACCGTCACCGGACTGGAAGGTTATCATTTACTTTAAAATGACACCACTAATTACGTCGAACATTCTTTTTAATCTGTTTATCAGGCACTCTCATGGCTGCCACATGTCACCACCCACAACAACAAATAACGCGACGAGGTGGTCACTGGGGGGAAGGACGACACTCATTCAAAATGGGGTATCGCGGTAGCGATGCCACGCACTCTTGCCATGTGGAAATTCGACACGATAGCAGCCGATATTCCAGCGAGCACCATATAGACGCTATTATGAACGCGTCTTCACGGGCGTCTATTGCTGCAAGGTACCGTTTCGTATACACGGACCTTGGTGTTACGCACCAAAACTGTAGTCCGCGTCGTCTTCTTTCACTCTGTGTTCGACTATAGTAGAGCTTCGACGCGTTTGTCTCGCGTTTCTCCAAAATCTCTGGCCGGCAATTAAACTTGGACGATTATTTGAATTTTTTAAGCCCTCGACGGATCCTGGAGAGGGATCGCGACCAGTCCGTTTGGGGATGAGGCCTCTTTAATCACTAAAACAATATTCTGTTTAGTTGTGACAACTTTTATACTGCTGGTCTTTGTGCGAACGAAAAATCACAAGGTATTGTTCGGTTTAGTCTTCCAACATGGCGCGGACTCATGACATCTAAGGTCAGCCAAATTCACCGCCATTTTGCAAAACACCAATATTAAAAGGGTACGTTAAACTGGCTCGGTCGGAGCAATTGATAGAGTAAAGTAGGTTTTCGATATTTTACAATGATGAATCATTTTGTGAATAAGCAGTGCGTATAGTTTCGGGGTTAAGCATCTGATACGTTCGATCATTCAAAATGGTGGCTATCTTACACGACCTTTCGTGTCATTCATGGACCACCATGTTGCAGGGTCGTTAACTCTCTTTTCGTATATTAGTTTTAAACTTGATCATCCAAAATGGCGGCAACCCTTTACCACCTTTCGTGTCACTCATGGACCACCATATTGAAGGGTCGTTGATTACCAACTTGTACATCAACCGATATAAGGAGACAGGTATTATCCCCCATTAAAACAATTTATTTCTATTTTTACGGGATTGTTTCGTAGGACGTGTGAGGCATCAATGGCCAGAAATGAATGAATCTTTTTGTGACCCGTAATTTAATGAGTTTTGATGTTCCACTTAGTTCCTGTCCTCTTTGTTTCCTGTCTTTCTGGCATGAGAAACCATGCCAGTAGCAATGCTACAGCCAACATAGCCGTCAAAGTCATGAGACAAAAGTTCACGTGCTACCGCGAAGCCAAGACGAGAACACCTTCGGCAGGGATATTTATTTAATATTTTTTGTTTTTAATCTTGTTCTCGGGTGAACCCGATTTTTCATCATCAGCCACGGACTAATTTAAGTGACTAATGAGATGAGGATGTTGTAAATTAAGGATTTAATAATATCGATTGTATCAGAGATTGGTACTTTCGTAAAGAGAGATTCTACGTCAAAACTCACTAAGATGTGTTGGGGTTGAATTTGGATCTGTTGTATCTTTCTGATGAAGTCAAAGGAGTTTTGGACGTGCGTGATAGATTTTCCTGTGAAAGAATTCAGTTCTTTGGCGAGAAAGCGTGCTAGGTTGTAAGTTGGTGAGTTTATTGCGCTTACGAAAAGACCCTACAAAAACAATAGCCATCAAAACAAAAACACTTCTAAAAAACTCTAAACTTGGCAGCCAAATAATATTTGAAGTAATACGTACAAAAGGGTAACATAGCAAAGGAAACAAACGAAACTGCTAACCTAGAAAATAGAAATAGTTCAGAAAATCGCCCCCAAACAAACAACAAAACTTTTGATTACGATTCCTTTTAGGAAACAATACACAGTTCATTTCAGAAACAGATGAACTTTTAGAAAGTGTAGAGTTCAATGAATTTATGAACAAACAAAGGGAAAGATTTTTTAGAGAAGAAGAAGAAAGACGAAAAAATTTAAAACTTAGATTAAACCCGTCAGCTCATAGTTCTTTTGAAAACGAAAAAGAAAAGATAGAACCTAGTTACAGAAAAAATAAAAGTGAGTATCATAGCAGGCAATCTGTTCAATTTGATTTATGGAAAAATTTACAAGAAACTACCCAAATCTCCTACAACAATATGGAAAACCTTTTTTTGTAATGATTTAATAAGTAACAAATCAATCCTTTTCTTCGACCGACGATGATTAAGAATTTTAAATTGTGAATTATGTATGTCTTACGGTCCACATAAAAACTGATTAAAAAATGAGCCAAAAAACATCTTTCCAACTCAGAATTTATTAATTTAAAAAAACTCCTTTCTCTATCCTTTACGTTTCGGTACAATTGCGTACCTTTTTCAAAAGGTTTTTAAAAAACCTAAATACAATAATATTCAAAATTTAGCAACATTAAACAGAAAAAATTAAATAGAAAGAATAATTAATATGAATTTATACCTAAGATAAGAATAATTTTGACGAGTAGAACAACCATCACAAAGAAAACATAGAAACTTATGTCGATTTTGAACGAAATCAAGTCAAAAAAATTGGAGTCAAAAATTAATAATAATAGAGCTTGTTACTGAAGTCTCAAAACAATTTTGAAGAAACTTCACGCACTTTAAAAACTACATCTTAAAAATATAAAAAAGAGATCTATATAATGGTTAGGACGGACGAAACAAAAATTGACAATATGGAGATACAATAAGATAGTATACTTAATGAACGTTTAACAAGGATGAGTTTTCATTGAAAACACTGACGAGGAAACGCGCGAAACTGAATTTAAATTTAAATGTGAGGAAAAATAGTTTCAAATAAAAATAAAAATATGACATTATTTTAAAATACTTTGATATATTTTATTAATGTTTAGAATTGCAGTATGTGAATTAAAAGAAATGTTGTGGAATTTGTTTATAAAAATGGACTCAATAATACGTCCTTGATAAGTATTTTTTTCAGTAGCTAATATTTTAATATTATTAAAACAAAAATCAAAATAATGACTAAAATTCCCAGAATGTTGTGACAAACCTGTGTTAAAATTCCCAACTTCACAATGTCTTTTGTGTAAAGCAATTCTAGTTTTTAATCTCCGGCCAGTTTCACCTATATAGACTTTATTGCAACATTTACATTTAATCAGATAAACCACTCCAAATTCTCCATAGTACACAAAATGGCGGACCCCCCCACTCCAAATTCTCCATAGTGGACCTTATCTACTTCCTTAGTTCGAAAAGTGCTAGAAGATGCAAGTATTTGTTTGAAAATGTACTGTTTTATTGGAAATTGAACTGTTTTGTTGGAAATTAGTCTTTTTGGTTTGAAATTGCTATAAAATTCAACTATTTTGTTAACCTACAACAATATTATGGGCAGGAATACTGATTTGAGCGAGTGTATTTCGTTGGATATATTCTGTTCTGTCAGAACTGTTTAAAACTTTCCTCTGTTCACCGCACTTTTCACACAGTCTTGACTCGAAACTCACTTCACCAACAGTATTCTGACGACTGATGTTAAACGAAAATGAAGAAGCCTACGAAATATGAAATGCTATTTGAAATAAGTTAATAAATCCAGGTTCGGCAGCAACTGTTCCTTTGTCAATGCTTAAGGCCCGCATGGGTCATCAACAATGGCTGAAGCTGACTGATTTTTAATTTCCGCGGAAACTTGACTAGGCCAGGAATAAGTAGGAGGAGCAGTGCAATGGAATTAGAAGACAAATGAATCGGAGATGCCCATTTTATCGCCGTCTACCTGTTTGTTTTACCTCCACTACCGAACTTCCCCTTACCTAGCCGAGTTCTTGTCAGCGTCTGTCGTCGACCCATGTCAGCGGGGGGTCCTTTGTAATCATGAGGAATAAAATACGAAACATAAAATTTTTAAATTTTGCAATTAGTAATTTGGAAATATTATATTCGAAATCTATGTCTCGCGGCGATTCCAACGATATGTTAGTTGGCTTCGTAAGTTGAAAATTAGGAGTGAATTAATTTAATTAAAAAATCATTAGATATCTTTCATTTATTTTCAGTGATGACGAGATGTAATTTGAGAAAGAACACTTCAAGGACTTCATACATTAAAAATTCTTCAATCCTTAAGAATGAGGATATTTTTATTTATTCATTCACAGTTATCATTTTTTATTTATTTATTTTTTGTCTTATTGTCATTCTGCTTTATCTCCAAATGTAGAAATCGGGATATTATGACCACCTAACAATATTAATAAATTTAATCCTCATGAAATTCCTTTATTAAATACGATTGTTTTGTTATAATATGGAGTTACATTTACTTGATCTCATTATTGTTTATTGTATGGAAATAAATTTAAAAGATTAATTGGGATATTATTAACAATTCTATTAGGATTAGGATTTTCATCAATTCAGTTGTATGAATATAATATAATATAACTATTCATCAATATTTTATTAATTATAATTAGTGGATTATTATTATTATTATTATTAATCTTTTTTAGTAAAAAAAATAATTCAATACGTAATGAATTAACTTATTTGGAGTGTGGATTTGATAATATTTCACTATCCCGTTTACCATTTTCTATTAAATTTTTTTTAATGGAATCTTTTTTCAAATTTTTGATGTCGAAATTTCTGTAATTTTTCCAAGTATTAAATTTTTAAGTTTAATACATTCTTGTAGAGAAAAAACATTTTTTCAACTGTTATATTCGTTTTAATTATTGGCTTATATTACACTGGTTTACAAAAAAAAGGTGAGGACTATTTGACAAGATAACTTTATCCTTATGTATTTTGACGCGCTGAATACGAATCCGAGATCTATTTACCTCCATCACGTCAGGTTCAAGGTCATTTCAAGGTCAAATACAGGAAAAGCCGTCTTTTTGAATTTTCATCCAAAATGGCTGGCTAACGAACTTGACCTTTCGTTTACGAGACTAAAAGAGTATACCAAAGACCAATTCAATAGGTCAATTCTTTCGAAATATTGTGCTCACAGACAGACATACATACATACAGACAGACACATTCATAAAAACCTGTTTTTTGGGTCCAGGGGGTCTCAAAACGTGGACATTTGACAAAAAACGGGAAGGGGGGGGGGTCAAATTTTACACAAATCTAATACCTTAGAAGGTATTAGAGAACTTGAGAACTAGAGAGAGAACTCTAGATGAGACTGTAAAAATTTTAAATAATAATGTGATTTATCTGAATCTAAATCAGTAAAAAGGTACTATAGAAACAGTACCAAATCGTTTACTACTTGCATTGATAAATATTTGCACTAATAGAACCATAGTAGAAAATGATTAGTTGACATTTAAAGTGTAACAAATTCACTCTCGTAAAAAAGTTTCGTAGTGCAGTAACTTGGTAAGAATTTTACTGTGAATTATTAATTTTCTACCAATGATTAGGAACAATGCTCACTGAAGTAATTGTACTTAACGAACTGCCACTACTTATTTCAGTATGATAACTTCTTACTTCACGATTAAAAAGAACATTTTTAAAATTATATGGAGTCCTTGTATGATTACTCTCTTCGAATAGTGTTAAATTCTGCGATGGTTCGAGGAAAGTGCACCTATTCATCGAAAATATCTTCTATTATTAATTCAATCACATATCGGATGCATCTACTGACAAATGATTGACTAATGGCTAAATAGATGTTTTTCCCAACATCTATCTGATAGCTGCCAGCATGTAAAATTAAACGACTTTAAAAACTGGTTTTCATTTTACCTTTGTAGTGGCATCAAGAGCCCTTTTCCGCCTTGTTGGGTAAAACTCTTCCACACGATCAACGATGACATCAGCTCAATCTTTATTAAGACGATAGATTTTAATAAATTGATTGTCCGACAATTCAAACGCATTTCGTTTAGGAATGAATTCGCGATTTAGATATGCTGCATCTAGTTCCACGTTCCCCCCTGGCGGACCGGCCGAACGCAAGCATTACGCTACAGCGTAATGCTAAAGTAATGCTAATGTAATGCTAAAGTAATGCTAAAGTAATATGACATTATAATTAATAAAATAATCAAAATAAATATGTAAACTGTTGCAATTATAATGATACGTTGAAATTTACGTTAAATCTTCCTGCCGTAACTGCAACAAGTTGCTTTTTCAGCGTTCAAAAATAAAAAAAAAAAGTGGCTGTCATTGAAATCGGGCCCCTGCATGTTGGAAACCCGTTTGAAGCCTCCTTTAGCAGACTACAATGACAGTCACATTATTTGTTCATTTTTTAACGATGAAAAAGAAACTTGTTGCAATTACGGCATGCCAATTTATCGTAAATTTTAACGTATTATTATAATTGCAACAGTTTACATATTTATTTTGTTTCTTTTATTAAATATAATGCCATATTACTTTAGCATTACTTTAGCATTACTTTAGCATTACGCTGTACCCAGGAAAAAAGAAACGATAGGAAGTGAGTCGGTTTGAATTGCGTATCTGTCATTTGCAGATTGAAAGAATGAAAATCCAATCGCTTGGCCACATTTTTAATCTGTCACCTGTGCGCGGTGCTTTAAATCTGCCATTCCGCATTCGTTAAATTGCGGAGTAAATAGAGTTGAATGAGACTGACCAAGCGGAAAGTCCCCTCTGTCGTCTGTGCGGAATGGATGATGAGACAGCTACTCACATCCTTTGTCACTGCCCTGCTATAGCGAGGAAACGTCTAACACTCACTGGCAGTTACTGCATCAGTGAGTCCGTGATATCAGCCAACAGCGTGACTGCGGTCCTCTCCTTATGGAGGGGGCCTTGGGGTCACGCTTCGGCTCACAAGGGGACGCAACGGGATTACCCAAGCGTCAGGGGCTGTTACGGTCTCAATCCAACTACCCATAATGATAATAATATGTGTTCACAATAAATAGTTTATATAATTTCAAAAGTACTGAATATATATTTTCCACGAAATCAGGTGACAAGAGAGAGAGAGAGTAACTAAAGCCGGCATTCCGATTATTATATTGATGACCCATCAAAAAATTCTCTAAGTACATTGGAAGATATTCATAACCATGGTCAATTGGGAGATATTCAAAGCGATGGCCCATTGGAAGATTTTGAAGACGACGGTTCATTGTAAGATTTGAAGGCAATGGCCCATTGGAAGATTTTCAAGGCAACGGGCTATTTGAAAATGTTCAAGGCAACCCATTGAAAGATCTTCAAGTGAGGGTGGAAATTGGTATCGTAAATAATCTTGACAATAGTAGTGAGAGCGAAATTCACTCAAAAAACGACACTGTTGACGTAGACATTTGAGAAATTCACAACGGCAAAAATAGTGTAAAGTCCAGGTACACAGATTGGCAAGTCGCAGGACCACAGTTTATTAATGTTGTTAAAAATTTCAAGGATTTATCTAATATAATATCTTATCTATATTTTTCTCTCTACATTATTATTCCAGTTGATCTCAAAATACCACAAGCTTCTTATCGAGAGCCTTACTGATCTTCTATATGTATGTAATTGAAAATTAGCTTCAACGTCATTCCTTAATATAAGATCTCATCTATAATTTGTCTATCTATATTATTATAAAAAATATATCTCAAAATACTAAAAGTGTCTTATCGAAAGCCTTACCGAGCTTCCATATTCATGTAAATCAAAATTAGCCTCTTATGTACATTTTTATAATATAGACCTGTTATAGATTTGATCTGTATTTATCCATCGTCATCTCATATTTATTTCATTTAAACAAAATTTGTCCACAGTACAATGCAACTTATTTTTTCTTGTGTTTAATAATACTTAAAAAATTTGCATTGAATTGAAAATTTACAATTAAATTCTATTTGTTTTATCACATTCAATTGAAAAATGACAATTCAATTCAATTGACATCATTGTATTTAATTGCAAATGCTTATTTTAACATTTCCAATGGAATACAATGGGCCTTTTTTTGGCATGGTGAAGAGCTAAAGGAAAAAGCTGTAATGACAAGTGTGGCGATTACCTGTGACTCCAAACAGTCTGGTGTGCGTGTGCTTGTGCGTGTGTGTGTGTCCCTTCCAGAAACGTGCGCAAGTTCCCTCGCAGGAGCCGCGGCAGGAACCGGTGTACCAGGAATCTACGTACGTTCCTGTACGGGAATTTTCAGCTGAATATAGACTACTGTAAACAGATTTTATATATATATATATATATATATATTCTTCAGGATGTGAAAGGTTTTTTCTTCGTATTATAAATAGTTTTATTTATGAAGACCTGACACCCTACATTAAATATATATATATATATATATATAATTAAAAACTAAAGGTTAACAACCACCGCAGGGTCCCACTGGGAGTAACTGTAATATTTAATAGCAGAAAAGCTGTTCATATGTTTTTATGTTCAATTTTGGAAAAATTTGTACTTTGTGGCAACGTATCCTTGCATTCGCCCACACTTTTTCCATTTTCTTTAAGCATGAAAGCTAATTCACTGTAGCTATCATGTTTGGGCCTCCCGCCTCTGCTCGTGCTCATATTTTTTTAATACAAATGATAAAAATAATATGTAGATGATCTAGATAATCACAAGTTTTAAAAGTTATGCTTGTGGAGCGAAACAAGAACTGCGGGCGCAGAACGACAGAACGTAAAGTGATAAAGTCCCATATACGCGTAATTTACATCGTGTAAGGAACTAGTCACTTAAAATACCTAGTAATTTACTGTAAAAAACCACGTAAATTACCTGGGGTATTTTACTTACCCATCACTGCTGCGGATATTCGCCCGTTCGGTAGTGAAAAATCGTGCAATATGATTGGGAGGCTGGGAAACGGGAACGGTTATGGTTGGTGGTTGATACTTTTTCCACTCGTAACTCACGATGCCGTGCAGTCCCATGATTGCGTTTTCCTTACTAGTTCTACGTTCAGCGTTCCATCATTAAGCATAGCAGAAAATTGCTTTTTATAGAAGCAAATTGAAAAAAAGTATCAATTAAAAAAAATCCTCAGACTTTAAGAAAATTTTTCTTAAAAATCTTCAGGAATCGCAGGCACGCAAAAATTTCGTCAGATCTGAAGAAAAATCCCCAGACCTGGCAGCACTGGTTATGAACTTCTCGCCACTTTTCTCTGTTTCCTCTGGCTATTTTCTTCAACTCCTCTTCCCTAATTCTTTTAATTTCTTCGTTCCTTTCTCTTTCCCTTCTTTCCTTTTTTATATTATCCTCTTCTTCCCTTCTTCTTCTACTTTCCTCCTTTGTTTCATTAAGGCGAGGTTGGCCTAGCTCCCATCATGGTTTGCATTTGTGCATTAGGAGTGCTTCCCTTCCGATTAATTCGGCATTGCAATCCTTGCATCTCAAAGTCATTCTTAGGTCCATTTTTCTGTAACTAAATGTTTTTATGTTTTGTCTTGTTTTTGTAGATGTATGTATTTGCGTTATTTTTTTGTCACTTTCAGTGGTATCAAAAATTCAGATTATTTACATATATGCCATTCAAAAGAAAAATTTAAACTCAAAAATATTTTTTAACATTACATTTTTAATATCTTTAACATTTCAATTACCTAGTGATTTGCCATTCTTTGTTCTTATATCGTAAATTGTTGGTGAAATCTTTGTTCTAATGAAAAATATTCCTTCGAAATTTTTATTCAATTTTTTTGCTATTCCTTCCCTCTTATTTGATAATGTTCAACAACCTGTTGAAGAATTTTTACTCGTATTTAACGCAAATCGCAAATCATATAAATTTTCATCAAGTACTTTGTGCCCTTTCTCTAAGTACGCTTTTATTGCCGTTTTAATTGATTTGTTACATCTTCCAGTTGAGTTAGCTTGCGCATGGTATTTAGGAGTTTTTGAATATCTAATGCCAAATGTTTTAGTTAAATTAATTATTGATTTATTTATGTATTCTTTGCCGTTATCTGTAAGCAAAATTCTAGGTGTTCCCCATTTTGAAATTCTAAGCTTATGGAATTCTTTTTCAATTGTCGATGCTAATTTATTTCTAACTGGAATTATTTCCACCCATTTAGTAAACATATCAACGAAAACTAGAATATATTGATTTCTTGACTTTGTCATTTCATTTCCAGTCTCAGGGCCCAAGATCAACATGGAAGAATTGGCAATTGTGGCTACCACCACCATAATCTGTAAAAACGGCACCCTTAGAATCCTCCTAGATGTTCCTCTCCTAGATAAAACTTATTACAACGTCTATCACCTGCACACGATACCAGTGGTGCAGCCCATCCTCAGAAATGGTACAGGGACAGTATATGTCCGGTTTGAATACTCGTACATCGAGATGGATGATGGAGAGCGAACATATGTCCTCACGAAACAAAGAGAGATGGACCACTGTAAGTATGTGGACAAATACTACATTTGTCCAAGCAACTCACCAATCTTTAAAGTTTCCTCGCATAAGACGTGTGAAAGCGAATTGCTGAGAATTCCAATTTCCGAATCATTCCGCCTCTGTGATATTCAGATATCGTATAGGCCATTGCCCTACTTTGAGGCTATATCATCATTGGGCGGTTGGCTCTATTCACTCTTAGGTATCGTCAAAACAGAAGTGAATTGTCCAGCGCAACCTACGAAGAGATTACAGTTGTCTGGAATGGGATTGTTACAGATTGCGCCTGGATGCACAATTAGGACGAACAAAATAAATCTACCAGCCTTGACGTCAAGAAAACAAATTTCGGAAATTATTTATAAACCTCGTCTTCATCTAGATCTGTCTGAACTGCCCCCCATATTGCTAAAAGGTAAGAATTTCGAAGAATCCCAGGGAGTAAAGTCAAGCATATCTAAAGACACTTTGCTTCAAGAAAAAACTTTCCAGGAAAACCAAATGACATTAGAACAAATTGAAGAGCAATTAAAAGAAATAACTTTCCAAAGACAAGCAAGGACGAATCAAGATATGCTGATCCGCGGCTCCTATGCAAGCATTGGAATTCTCGCCCTTGGAATTCTCGCATTTTGCTGCCACCTACGAATTTCTGCCCAAATCCGAAGCCTAGCACGTTGCGTCTGCTAAAAATCTCAACAAGAATCAGACATAAATGGAAACAAAAATGATGAAGATACACAGGATACGTCTCCCGTTCGCATCTTGTTCCCTGCTGCTACTCTTAATGAAGAAAGTGTTCCCTCAACAACACTAGCAAATCCACTTCCGCTACGACGAGCTGTGCCGACAAACCTGGGACCGCAGGGCATTCCCGTAATTCAACTGCCACCTCAAACCTTGCAGCCAGCATAAAATGTGTAGTAAAAATTCAAGAAAAGGTGGGAGGTCCTAAATAAAAATAAAAATGGGCCTCCAAAAGTGATCTATGCCTTAGTGTAGTGTTTGAAATTACAATTAGGGTATAAGTCAAAAATAACCTATTGAGCCACAAGAGAAAAGATAGAACCAAAGACGATTCCTTGACCTCTTCTGGCAAAATGAATCCGGTAACAAACAGAAAGCTGTTTGATCCTCTTCCCTATTATGGCTCAAAATTCAAAAGATTCTAGGTTATTCAAAATTTATTACAAACAAAAGAAAAAGAAGAAGTTACATATTCAAAATTTTAAACTAAGGAATTCCCTTCCCCCCCCCCCCCCATTGGATAACAGCACTTTCGCCCTCCTCTTCCTCTGCCGCCGTCCCCATGACCCTTTCCGCTCTGTAAAATCAAGCCATGGCACCGGACACTAAAAAAAAAGAAGGGAAAGGGCAATAGAGAAAATGCTTTTTCTAAAGTATCCATTAGAATTGCCTGGGAAAAGAATAGAAAAGGAAAGACTCATTTGAAAGTATTATACCCATCCACACATCACTACTTTCCAACCGAGCAATTCACGCCTACCCCGAAAGAGAAACGGCTTAATGATATATTAATAATAATAATAATAATAATACGCATTTTGATGGAACACGTGATAATTAAAATTTTGAGTTCGGAGACAAAACGATACGCATCCGGCATCACACATGAGATTAAAGAGATCTAGCGCTTAATTTGCTCTTCTCTACCTTTGCACTTTTCTGTTTTTCACTTCTGAGTACTTATTTTAATTTATTCACTGTTTACAAGGTTTTTTTTATATGTATAAACGTTGAGAAATAACCGTGAACTTGTCAATGTGCAACTCCACGATCGACCTGTCAAATGATGGCGGCTATATTACTTTGTTCCTTCAAGGAACCAGAAACAAGAACAAAAGGAGGAATATTGTCACCATGATTTGACATGTCGATTGCAGAGTTGAAGATTCTCGAGTTGAAGGTTATCTTTCAAAGTTTCTTAAATAACTAACTTCGCAAAAAGTTATTATTTTAAATAAGTTCTCAGAAGTGGAAAACATAAAAGTGCAAAAGTGCAAACTTTGCGCTGGAAATTTTTAATCTCGTGTGCCACGCGACGTCAGAAGCTTTGAGAAAATCTTATATTTAAACTCATATATATTGCAATAAAGTAATGAACCAAATATGGAGAAAACTATTTTCATAATGATTATGTTTTGAGTCAGAACGTCGTAAACTACGTCTGAAACTACGTTGGAAACGTCATCACAATCTACGACGGAAACTACGTCGTATACTCCTTCGTTTACTATCCAATTTCCGGCTTAATTTACGAGGTACTTTACGAGGTACTTTACGAGGTACTTTACGAGGTAGTTTACGACGTAGTTTACGACGTCGTATCTGACGAAGTGTCTGACGTAGTTTCCTACGTAGTTTATGACATAGTTTACGATGTGGCATTTTCTCTCTCAGGACCCTTACTATGGCACAACATACCTTCATCCGTTGGTATTCCATCTATCCCACAATACTTAAACTCAGGACCACACCGATCTCTTGGAGCAAATCTCTCGCAACCCTTACTATTTCACAGGACCCCACCTATCCCTTAGGATACCCTCATCCCTTGGTATATCCCACCTATTCCATAATACTCACCCCATTTCTTGGGACCCCGGTTATTCCTCTGGATCCCACTGATCTCTCGGAACCCTTACTATCTCAGAGGACCCCACCTATTCCTTGGGACGCTTACTATTCGACCGGACCTTCGCATTCCTCAAAATCCCCGTTATCCGGTAGAACTCCATCTATCCTATGGTACTTAACATATTTCTAGGGACCCCAATGGTCCTTCAGAATCTCACCGATCTGTCGGAACCCTTACTATATCACAGGACCCCATCTATTTCTTGGGACCCTTAAAATTCCACCGGATGTCCGCATTCTTCGAGATCCCCGTTATCTGGCAGGACTCCAACTATCCTACGGTACTTATCCTATTTCTTGTGACCCCAATTATTCCTCAGAACCTCACCGATTTCTCGGAACCCTCACTGGACCCCACCTGTTTTTTTGTGACCCTTAATATTCCGCCGGACCTACGCATTCTTCGAGATTCACGTCATCCCCCTATCCCCTGGTACCCCATTTACCCCACGGTACACTAAAAAAAATAGTTGGTTGGGCCAACTAATAAAGTAGTAGGGCCAACTACTTTAGTTTGTAGTATATGCCGCTGCTATTGTATAAGAGACAGTATATATATAGTCAGCACGTTTTAAGCTGCATATAATAACTGTATATATTGAATATTCAGCACGAGAGGAGAGGTACAGACTATAGTAAGAGCGTTGTAACCTTCAGCGTATACTGTGTAGCCACAGACTATAGAGCATAGAAGCACGTGGAAGCTGGAGGAAATAGCTATAGATATACTGAAAACGTTGTAAGCCGTAGAGTGTATCTATATATACTCGTGATGTATGCGTATGCACCGAGTCCCAGCATGCAGGAACGTTGCCATAGGTCCTATGAAACCTCAAAGGACCAGCATGAGTCAGTTATTGTTCAGGTCAGGTCTTCTCTATTTTTTACGGTTTTCTCCGATTCGACTGTCCAGTGTCTAATGTCTTAAACCGATATTTCTCGCGTGTCAGTGTGTGTGCCCTACAGTGTTGTGCGAAAAAAAAGTCGGAAAACCTGTGTGGTCACAGTGACCCTAAGTGTTCTTCAAGGGTTAATATTATTAACATCGTTCTTAACATGGAATATATGTAGAATAAAAACTCATTAATTATGTCACATGATTTGAAATAGCGATACAGAATCCAAATGTAACAAAGCAGATTTGATTTTGGATACATTAATATAAAGGCTGCGTCTTCTTTTGATGCAAATCGTTGACAGTTTATACGGTGCCAGTATCGGTATCAGTGAAGGGTAGTTTACGGAACATTTCAAGTTGATTCTGCAAAAATTAAGCTTATTCATTAAAATCTTTCCGTTTTTTCTTCGAAAATTTCCATTCCCGTATTTTGGGTTTGAGTTTTTATGATTAATTTCTTTAATGTCCACCCAACGAGTAACGTAAGGGAATCATGAAGAGGGTATTGCCAGGGAATCGAGAACATACCTGACACTGCTAGACTTCAGAGAACCTTCAGGGGTAACTCTTCATGTCAACTGAGGGCGTTAATATTGCCTTCGGGTGAAATGGTTGAGGAGACTAATGAAAGCCTTGAGCACCTAATGAGAGCACACTTCCCGGTCTCGGAGTTGGATTACACGAATGAGAGGGTGGCCCATGAGTGAAACCCCTTAGGAGGACCAACTTTTATAGCCAGAATGGAAGATTGGAAAGTACCTACTATCGGCGAGAAAATTCGAGTCCTCTGGCTTTGACGTCGAAAAAGTATGTGAAGAAAAAATGCTAGCTTAATGAATGACGGATCATTTTAAAGGTGGAAATGAAATACGTTAATGAACCTAAAAAGAATATTTCGAAACAATTTTTGTAGCTTATAGACCTGAAAAAATGCTAAAAAGTAAGGAAATTTGGCAGCTTTTAAAAACAGTGAATTTTGGAGCATAGTTCTTCATTGAAAAAATAATATGAAAAATCTGAAAAAATTCATGGTGATACTTAAAACATTTCTCAACAAATTGCCGTTGAAACATTTGAAAAATATTCAAAATTGTCTGTTTTTTGTACATATATATGCAACTGAACTATCTTCAGTCCTAATGAAGATAATGAAGTGATTGAAATTGAAGATAGTTGGTTGAACTATCTGTAATTATTTACAATTTGAAAGAAGTATGTGCTTCTTCTTGTCTTCGTGCAATTTGCAGTAATGTAAGTCAGGTTTTTATATTGGAAAGCAAGCGTGAATAACCAGCAGGACGCCTTTTTTCATGGGATCGTCCTCGCTTTTCCTCAGCATGTGCTACCGAACTTGTGCCTCCGAGCTTCACTCTGGCATATATATTTATATATATATATATACATTATTGTCTACTCTACCCCTAGAACTAATTGAAGGGCTAATTTCTAAATAGACCCTGGCCATCCTCTTCAAACAGTGAATAGCAAACAGGATAAGCATATTATATGCGCAACGGAGAAAATTAAACAACTCGTCAAACCACCTTGGAATGCGTGAAAGAGATGGGGGGTAACAAGCATGTGCGGTAAAAATAATTTGTTAGGAAACGTTGAAGCAGAGAAATAGTAATAGCAAGGGCCAATAAGCAAAAAAAAAAAAAGCAGTTATATACATGTACAGAATCAAATTAACACCCTCCATGCACGGAGCAAAAATAATAATATAGCACTTAGTAGGATGGGAAGGCGAAAGCGGGATAGATAACCTTAAGGAGACAGGAAGCGGTAATTTGCAGAGATATTTAGATTTAACTTGTTTTGTCAACCTTTACCGGCACTAGGTTGGCTGCTGATGTGATTGTATGTATGCCCTTGAAGAGGAAAGTTAGCAAAACATTGTCCCGAGTTTCAAAACGAAGCCGGTATTCACCTCACACTTCCAGCTTGGGCTTACCGCCATTCCTTTCAATGATATTAAGATAGCATTTAGCTCTTATAGTTGACCAAACAGATATATCCAAATAGTATTTCCAAACTTCAAAATCACAAGCAGTGCTAAAATTGATTAACCGAGATAGATCTTTCTTCAAACACAAAACAATCTCAGCGTGTAAGTTATTCACGCGTTGAAAACCCAAACTGCACACAACCAACAGAAGAACACAGAGCAACCACCAAACAACCGTTTCAGATGAAGCATTAAACCGCCAACGGGACAGTCTATAGGTGTGTTTCGTTAGCACCTCCACAACGGAATTAGAATATTTTCTTTATGCCATAATTTTGGGCTTTCTTTGGGTTCTCCAAAACTGCAAAAATTAATTTTCAAAAAACAACCCCTCTCGCCCAAAAACTACCCTTAAAATAAAATATGCACTCAAACTAAATACAAGCATATCAGAATTTTGGGCTTTTGTTGGGCTCTTCTTGGGCACTAATACCGACTTTTGGGCTGTTTTATTTTTCTCTCTAAAAAAACGTACTTTTGGTGTAGAGGTGCTTGCCGCTGGCACCTCCACTACAGAAAATTTGAAGAGTAAAAAAATCAACAGTTCACACGGGATGTGAAATATTAAGGTGGAGATAGATATACTGACTAGAATCTTATAAAGATGTCTCGGGTGAATCTTTATAATTTGAATTTTCTTTGGCGGTTTTAGTTGATGTCAGCTTAGACTTGATTCGTGAAATGTGATAGGGAGCTCCTAGGGGTTGTGGAATATTACTGTGGGGTAGGTATATCACCTACAGACTTGGAAAGTTGTATGTGGTGATTATTTTCAATTGAAATTTTTTTTTGGTGTTTGAGTTGAAGGTAGCTGAGACTTGATTCATTATGTGATAGGAGTAGTGTTGGGCACTGCTCGGCCTGAGTGTGGTAATACCTGACCTGACCAGTAATCTCCGGTCATGACGGTAAATGTTGGTAAAACGCAGTCAGACACAAATATTTCCACCATAAAAGGTTTTTTATAGAGAAAAGTGGTTCAGTTGTTAGGGCATACCCTATGCTAAACTTGTACAAAAAATGTTTCAGTTCTAAATGTTCCAGTTATTCTCAAAGTAACAAAAATTCCAAAAAGCTGAGCATAGCAGACGACACTTTTGACAGTATTTACTACACGTATATGCATATTGCTTCCATTACATTTATAGTAAAATCGCTATAGAAATTTCTAACAGTGTAATTGCACTGGACAAGCAAGCTATAACTTCCTTAAATCTCGAAAAAAAATTTATTAGATGTTAGTTTTGTTAAAAAATTTCTGAATTTATCGATTTATGACTTTTTTAAACAGCTGTAAGGTCTAGGAAGAACGTTTTTTAGACTTGAGGAAATTATACACGGAATGAAAATTTCATTAAACTTTCTTGAACTATTTCAAGAGTCGAGGATGAGAGCGAACCTTGAACAAATGTTCTATATTGTGTATAACTTTCAGGATTTATTGTAGAACAAATCTAGAATAACTCTACAAGAGTTCTGAAAACTTTATATTGAACTCCGATTTCAAGAAGTTCAATAAAATATATAGAGAAATTCATGGAAAAATGTCTAAAAATTACGTAGAAATTACAATTGAGGTATTGAGAGTTTGTGATCACATCATTATAAGGTGTAAATACCTCAATTCAGTCAAATTTATAGGAAAATTCTTGACAAAATGTTGAAAAATCTCATAGAAATTCGATTCGAGGTATTGAGTGTTTGTGAACAACTTCAATATACGATCTGTAGACTTCAGTTCTATAAAATGTAGCTAGATAACAATTATAGTAAATAACAATTAGTAAATAATAATTTATGTTTATCGTGGATGGATTGAATCTGATTGAAGAAAGAGAGCTGTAAGTATCTGACAAATTATTGTATATTATGATATATAATGTAAGGCTAATTACGCCGTGGTAGGTGTTTCACCCAGAGGTTAGGAAATCGTCGGATTGAAGATTTTAGATTTCAATGTGAAATTGAATTGGACAATTGCACTTGTACATTAGGTGATTTATATAATATAACATTGAATTCAATTTGGTTCTATTTAACATCCGAATCATTCCGGAATCTGTATCCGAATCAATCCGAGTTAATTCAAACCAATCCGAATTTTTGTTATAGATTTCGTTTGATCCAAATCGGTCAAAAATTAATCCGACTCAATCCGGTTCAATCCGAACTTTCAATCCGAATAAATCCGAAACCAATTTTTAATCCGAATGAATCCGAACTCGGATTGACCTAAAACTGTTACGGGCGAATTCCAGCCCTGTTTCGAAATAATTTAATGTGTTTCGAAATATTATTTAGAGCCACATTAAATTAAAACTCTATGAGAGTTGCAAGGCCTCATTGTTCGCTCGTACCATGAGAGCTGTTATCGGAACGCTTACAAAGCATTACAAACTCTCGGGGACTAGCAGCGAGCTGACTTACGAACGGAAAAATCAACGACACGTGAGAATAATTTTAATCAAAAATTAAAATTATTCTCCGACTATTAATTGACTATTAGGTTTCCCTGTCCCTTTCTTTCTCGTTGTTTAAATTTAAGCACTTAGAATTAGTCTCCCTCCCCCAAACCACCGAATGATGTAAGGGTGGATTACGGAAGAAGAATAAATATAAATTTACATCTAGAATTAAACCTATAGGGAAGAAAGGGCAATATTATTATGGCGGCATCAATTCCAACAATAAAAACTAAAACAAAGAACGTTTTAAGAAATTAAGAAGGAACGAGGGTTCGACTTTTCTCGCAATTCCAATCAACAATACACGTGTACGCGAGACACGCTGTCCTCTCTCTCTCTCGCCAACGCTTTGAAACATTGCTGTCCCGCCTTGACTCTTTACTTAAAATTAATTTATTTTCAAGATGTAAAATTCTTATTCTTATTTTCAGAATAAAATTTTCATTATTAAAATATATGGCTTTTGTTTAATCAAAATGATGATTCACCAGAGACCGGAAGTCAGACGCTATTTGAATGAGGATGCGCAGCGTTGTCACTCGCTGTCACATTATTTTTGCGAATTAAACAAATGATTTGCATAAAGTTACTTTATTTTATAGTTATAAAATTCGTATTCTTATTTTAGAATTAAAAATTTTATTATTACAACATATGTGCATGCGCAGTATGTTCAGTCACACTCAAATTAATTTTGGGAATTAAAAAAAATAATTTACTTAAAATTAATTTATTTTCAAGATGTAAAATTCTTATTCTTATTTTCAGAATAAAATTTTCATTATTAAAATGTATGGCTTTTGTTTAATCAAAATGATGATTCATCAGAGACCGGAAGTCAGACGCTATTCGAATGAGGATGCGCAGCGTTTTCACTCGCTGTCACATTATTTTTGCGAATTAAACAAATGATTTACTTAAAGTTAAATTATTTTAATTTTAATTTTATTTTTATCACTGCTAAGATAATTTTCTGCAGAAATGAAAGAAGGGTAAGGTTAAGTCATTAGTGAGGACTCAGATGAGCCTCAAGCTTTCAACAGTGCTAAACTACCACCTACTTATTTAAACCCCTTATTAATACCAATGCGATTTTCTTTAGAAATGGAATAAGTGTCAGTAAGTCATTGTTTAGGACCCCCAACCGAAGTGAGCCTCAAACTTTAACAAAGGAGCTTGTCGACTTTGCAAAGTGTAACTCTTCTTGCCGCACTGCCAAGCACCATGAGTTCTCTATGATTAGAAATGAGTTTAGAAATATTATTGGTTACAACCCAATATGTTAAAATAATATTTTCTTCTAGATAATCATTATTTTTTTATTTTCCTTGTAAATCATAATAAGGTGGCATTTTTAGGGATCAATAACACAGTAAGTGAATGCTGAGAATTCGCGACGCGATTCATACGCTATTCGGGCGAGCATGCGCAGTGGTTTGTAGTTGTTTGAAGCAACTTCTCCCCTTTTCTCACTCTTATTCACGGAAGAGTGTGCGTGAGGAAAGGAAACAACTTCCTCTTTAGTGCGCATCAGAATGTCCATGCGTTGATTTTACGTCTCCATGAATTCTACATTCGCACATATACAGCATGCTCACCCGACAGCATCGTTCCGTCGCGACTCGCGCGTAGTCACGCATAAATTTTGTCGAGAGAGCAGAAGAGTACCGAAGAAACGATTGAAGAGCCGGTTCCAGAACCGACTCTCGACCATTCAGCGCCGGTTCCAAATAACCGGTTCTGAGACTCGAAGACGGTTCTTCGCAGGAACCGGAACCGGAACCGGTTCGACCGTCCCTACTCGGAGTTGCTGCTACCGGTGTGCTTTGCTGCTTAGGGACGACTAAAGAAGAGAGTTTGTCGCATGTTTCTTACCTCGTCGGTAAACTCTGCTGAGTACTAATGAACTCGCGATTCAAATAATGTAAGACATTTTCTTGAATTCAGTAAACAAATATTTTCAGAATTCTTCTTTTTGTCTTCTTCTTCTTCTAATCCCTTAAGCGAACTCAAGGTTTACATTGGCAACGTAATCTCGCATTGAAGCTTTGTACATACAGCCATGACCTGGTGTTTTTATTGGATACTAGGCGATGGTAGCAAGCCCTTCGAGACCACACATCACTACTTTACCACCGAGCAATTCACGCCTACACCGAAAGGGAAACGGCTTAATGATATAATAATAATAGTGTAACATTACTAAAAATTAAGAAAAATAATATATTTCAGAACCAGAGTTCTATCCATGGGACTTCAATTTCTCGGCCCGATGAGATTACGAAAAATAAGGGTCGAACTGGATGGCCCCAACACATGTGGGCCCTTGAGCTCAAGCAAGAAGCCCCAACGAATCAGTTACAGTAAAGCCTCCGGTCAGTCAAAAGTCAAAATAAGATTGAAAGGACCCATTTTTCCAGAAAAAACTTTCGACACTTTTCCAAAAATGTGTGAAAAATCGGAAGTAAGCCGAAAGTCCTTTCCTTCAGAGTCTTTCTCATTCGGATTAATTTATGTTTAATTTATCAGAGCTGTACAAAAATGACGTTTGTAAATAGTTGAGGTAGAGTATATAAAATAGAATGTAAATATTTGTGAAACAGGCGTTTTTTATGTCTGCATTAAATTTTTTGTTCAAAGAAACAAAATTTATGATACATTTTAAACATACAATTAATTTTGAGACATTAGTCTTTGGATAATAATAATAATAATAAAAGTAATTTTTCTGATATTTAAGTTTTTACTCAAAGGAACCAAAGAGTATTAGTTCGATTAGGTACATGAGAGATCTTGAATTTCTATTAAAATGTATACATGTAAGCGTTTTCATTATTATTTATGGATATTATTAAAATATTAGTGTGAGGTTTAATAAATATAGCAATCCAGTTACATATAGTGTAATATTTATATTTAACTAGATAGTTTTTTTTTAATGGCCTAGAAATTACTATGATACCACAATATGTCTGTAAAATTTGTTTGTATAAGTGAAGAATATATAAATAAGTAGAAAAATTATATAACATGTGCTTTAATTATTAAATAAACAGCACACTTATGTTATCGCATGTATAGTATCCCCATACTATTTATTATACATTATTATTTAAGGTTTTTGAACATTTATAAAATAAGTTCACGCAGTTTTTAACCCAGGGGTTAATTATGTTATTTAAATGTAGTCCATTGAATCCCATAAAATTCTTGGAAATCTAATAATGCCCGTTGCAATATTCTAAAATATTTAAGAAATTTTAATATTCAAATATTTTTAAATAATTTTAAATCTTTTGAAATCCTTTTGAATATTTAAAAAAAAAAAATTAATCTTATGAAATCCCTTGAAATATATTCAACCCGTTGATACCATACTGGTGCGCACACGCACCAGCAAAAATTTCAAACAATTGTCTTTTGTCGCCCGGTAGGTAAAAGGGTCTCTCTCCCCCATGTTAAATATGTCCGTCCCTTAATGAGTCATGCCCCATCAGGCCCAGCGTCATTCTCCCTTAATTGTTGGTGAGGTTCGGTTCAAAAGTTGGGCTTGGTGCGAATTCGTACCATTTTGGTACTTTACGGTTGCAAAGTGAGTGCTTCGAAAAAAAATTAAATTTCGCCAGATAATGCATGCCACTGATGCATTTGATCAAAAATGTCACACGTATTCTATCCCGTGTGGAAATTACCAAATGTTTGCCCAGTTACAAGTTTGGCCCCAACTTGGGAAATTATTTTATGGCTACGACAGGGTTAATATCTTAATCTAGTTTAACCTTCCGTTACTCGCACCTCCAGCTCGACATGGTTGATCGCGCGTATGTGACACATACACAACATAGATTTGACCTTCCCTCCCCCATGACACGTTGGAAAGGGGGTCGTGTGTGACCTAAGTTATTTCAGTGACCAGTCGCAGGGGTGTCTTCCCGCCCCCATAACATATTGGAAAGGGGGTCGTGTGTGACCCAAGTTATTTCTGTGGCCAGTCATAGAGGTGCCTTCCCGCCCCTCATGAGACGTTGGAAAGGGGGTCGTGTGTGACCTAAGTTATTTTTGTGGGCAGTCATAGGGGTGCCTTCCCACTCCCCATGAGATGTAGGAAAGGGGGTCGCGTGTAACCTTTGTTATTTCTGTGACCAGTCACATGGGTGCCTTCCCGCCCCCATGACACGTTGGAGATGGGGTCGTATGTGATTTAAGTTATTGATGTGGCCATTCATAGGAGTGCCTTTGGAATGGGTGCAGTATTTCTGTGATTTTTCATATTTATCGTCTATTTTCTCGAAAACTATCAGTCATAGGGTAAAAACATATCAGATATAAAATATGTATTATTAAAAGATCTACAACTTTTGTTTGAAGCTTTTTTGTAAATTTTCATCAAAATACATTAGGTATACGGAGTTTCAAATTAATCGGACGTAAGCGCTTTTCGGAATTCCACCCTAATTCTTTATCAAATTTCAACAAATTTATTCAGGAAAACAGAGTTGCTACATAGAATTTCAAAAAAAATAAAAATAAAAATATTTTTTCTCCAGGTATTTCAAGATACTCATTTATAGTAATTTGAGATAGTTTTGGGATATTCGAGGGAATTCTCAATTGATTTTAATAGTTGAAAGGAATTAAAAAATAAAGTAAAATTTCTTTTAAAGCATGCTGGCATATTTAGAGCTTTTTACAGGTTGCAGGGATTAATGTAATGGTTTTCACTGAATTCTATAATAATATTTCAATATTTTTCCAATTAATTTGCTCAGAATAAATCAAGACCTCCACAGTATTTCAGAGATTCTTTTTTTTACATTTTCGAGAATATCTCAGAAAAACCCACTTGAAGCACTCAATATTTCCAACCGTCAACATCAAAATACGACGTTATTGTAAACTGACCCTTGACACATAGGTACCCTTTGTTCTCAAAATCAGTCGCGGGCGTGTTTTTGAAGGAGAATGTCGTGTCTGCCAAAATTTGGGAATGAAACAAAATATAAAATTCTAAATTTTGATTTTTTTTTATAAATTGTGGCTCTAAATACAGACAATTTCATCAATGATTTCTAACCGTGTAACTCTTATCGAAAAAAAAGAGTTTTTGGTTCCAGGCCTAGAGGTAGGCCAGGAATTGGCAGATGGGAACATATGAACTCCTATCTAATACAACGCTGCTGAAGGCTGGTGACTTTCTTAGCATAAAACATCAACATTTTTCGACTCTCGGTTTCCTACCCCCCCTCCTCCCCCTCCCAGTAACAGAAGTTTTGGTGGGACTGACGTTACAACAAGACTCTCCACCGTACGACGAATCGCTTCCAAACTCGGACATGATTTTCGACTCGCAAAACAAAATTCACGCATAAAGGTGGTAGTTGGGTGTACAATTTAAAAAATGAATAATAAAAACAATGAAATAGCCTCGGAATGGACTGAAACTTTAATTGACGCAATGCATAAACACGGTAAACGTAAAGGTCGAGTTTCAGGCGATGAATGGAGACTGGTTGTTTGGAATGCTAGAGGAGTGAATGATCTTAAAGTAAGAGAACTACGAGAAACTATGCACGTAAGGAAACTAGACAGAAAGAAGGGTCATTTCCCAGATATATTCGCAACAAACTAGGACTTATACTCCCACTTCACGAAAAACGTCACCAGCGCTTGGACTACCTTGAGCACACATGTGTTTCCATTGTTATGGCAGCAGGAAGCGGTAGGAAAACCTGCCGGGGTGCTGCTGGAGTTTGCAGGAGAAATCCGACAATTCAGGGTACTGAGCTACTGCAATTTCGGCGGGCAGGAGAAATACCGGCCAGAGTTTGCAGTAGGTCCTGCGAGCTCCTGCGTGCAGTAGGTACTGCTTCGCCGGAGTTTGCAGGAGGCCGGAGGGCCGTAAGCAGTAGGAATCTTACTGCTCGTCCCATCTCCAGACCTATATCAGCTGAAAATGGTCTTCAAAAAATCAAACATTCACAATTTTTTATAGGGATCATAGTTTTTGTATTAGTCGTGAAAATGTTACTAAAAACAATTATTTCCACCGAAACTGCTAAAAGAAATGTCACGTTTCGGACAAACTCTATTCGAGTGCAAAACGCGAGACACGGGAAGAGTATGCATTTATTGAAGCCGAAAGAGCTTTAACAAAAGACTCAAAATTACAAAATTACACTAACCAGTGGTTCGATCTTTAATTTTAGAAGGCCCATACGCACAACTTAGGGGGATCTACAAGCACCGAGAGCGTAGCATGAGATAAATAACGTACAATTTAAGTATGTACAATTTAACAAGTACAATTTAAATGATATATCGAGCGCGCATTGCGCCTCAAGAATTATGCCCGCAAAGCGGGCAGATTTTTCAATTTCAATTTCCGGTAGAAGGTTTTTTAAATGGGGAAACAGCGGAAAATGACCTGCATTTTTTCCTGCCATTTCAGCGGCCACTCTCATTCTTATATTTGGGATTTTATGTTCCAAATATAACTTTATGATCAATATTCATGTAATATTCCTGTAAAGTTGGTAATAATCTGCACCAAAATGTACAATGCAAAAGATAAATTAGTTAAAAAGCGGGTTAACAAGAGTTTTTTGTTACCCAATTACGATGCTGCATCGGTTCACCCAAGAACCCACAAACGGTTTACACAAAACAAAAATATTACAAGTTAGTACCCACATTCACTGTTATATGCTCATATTATAAAATAATGAAGGTGTAGTCTCTCATTTTTACTAAAAAGCATTTTACATCCGTAATAGAAGAATTGAAAAACTGTGCAAAAATTAAAAATGAGTTATCTCTTATCATGAAAAAGAAGCATTGGTAAATATTGGATTTAATACGTACGAATACTTTTTTCCCTTGAGGGATATCTTAAACTCTCTTCTCTCGGACCTTTGTCAAATAATTTTCTTTGATTTTTATGATTTTCACCGTCTTCATATTTCTATATTATTACTTAGGAAATGAACCGCGTGTCATTCCAATTGCACCAGCATCTACTTCGTGACTAATAGCTACATCGTGCAGTAATAATTTAACTGGTGCCTACAATGCAGAAAAAAATGGTGACAATGATATTCCGTCACAGAATGAGCTTTCTCATAAAGATGACAGTAATTGCGTGTCTGTGTGAGTTTGGCATTTTATTCCATGCTTTTTCACTCTCTATGGTAGCTTTAGATCTATGGTAGCTGTGCTACCATTCCGTTTCGGTTTCTATTCCTTTGGAATAGAACTGAAGGGCCTATGACAAAGCCACCGAACGCGTCCTCGGGTTGCGAATAGAGGGTCCCTGTACCAAGGGTTTCAGGGTGGTTTTAAATATCGGTTCCAGCGGCACTTACCCTACTCAAAAAACTTCTTGTATGACAAGATAATTTAATACTATTTTGAAGTCAAAAAAAGTGTGTAAAGGCCGTCATTTTGAGGATTTTGTGATTGTCATACACTTAAGGTTGGTTTAAATATCGTTTCCTGTGGCACATACCTCGCTCAAAAAACTTGTTTCATGACAAGGTAATTTAATACTATTTTTTACTGAAAAAAAGTGTATAAAGGCGGTCATTTTGAGGATTTTGTTCTTGTCATACACTTAAGGGTGGTTTTAAATATCGTTTCCAGTGGCACTTACCCCACTCAAAAAACTTGTTATAGGGCAAGGTGATTTAATACTATTTTTAACTGAAAAAAAATGTATGAAGGCGGTCATTTTGAGGATTTTGTGATTGTCATACACTTAAGTGTGGTTTTAAATATCTTTTCCAGCGGCACTCGCCCCACTGAAAAAACTTGTTCTATGACAAAGTAATTAATTACTATTTTTAAGGCGACAAAAAGTGTATAAAGGCCGTCATTTTGAGGATTTTGTGATTGTCATACACTTAAGGGTGGTTTTAGATATCGGTTCCAGCGGCACTTACCCCACTCAAAAAACATGTTTTATGACAAGGTAATTTAATTTTTTTTTTGTAAGTAGAAAAAAAAGTGTATAAAGGCCGTCATTTTGAGGATTTTGTGATTGTCATACACTCAAGGGTGGTTTTAAATATCGGTTCCAGCGGCACTTACCCTACTCAAAAAACTTCTTGTATGACAAGATAATTTAATACACTTTTGAGGTCGAAAAAAAATGTATAAAGGCCGTCATTTTGAGGATTTTGTGATTGTCAAACACATAAGGGTGGTTTTAGATATCGTTTTCGGCGGAAATATCCCACACCCTCGAAAAGAACTTGTTCTATGACAAGGTAATTTGATACTACTTTGAGGTCGTAAAAAAAGTGTATGAAGGCCGTCATTTTGAGGATTTTGAGATTGTCATGCACTTAAGGGTGTTTTTGAATATCGCTTCCGGCGGAACTTACCGCACTCAAAAAACTTTTTATATGACAGGGTAATTTCATACTATTTTTAACTGGAAAAAAAGTGTAGATAGGCGGTCATTTTGAGGATTTTGTGATTGTCATACACGGAAGTGTGGTTTTAAATATCGTTTCCGGCGGCACTTGTCCCAATGAAAAAACTTGTTTTATCACAAGGTAATTTATTACTATTTTTGAGTCGAAAAAAAATTGTATAAAGCCAGTCATTTCCAGGATTCTGTGATTGTCATAAACTAAAGGATGGTTTTAAATATCGTTTCCGGCGGCACCAACCCCACTCAAAAAAACTTGTTGTATGACAAGGTAATTTAATACAATTTTTCACTGGAAATAAAGTCTATAAAGGTGGTAGTTTTGAGGATTTTGTGATTTTGATACACCTAAGGGTGGTTTTAAATATTGTTTCCGGTGGCACTCACCCCACTGAAAAAAACTTGTGCTATGACAAGGTAATTTAATACTATTTTTAACTGGAAAAAAATGTATAAAGGCGGTCATTTTGAGGATTTTGTGATTGTCATATACCTAAGGGTGGTTTTAAATACCTTTTCCGGCGGCACTTACTCCTCTGAAAAAACTTGCTCTTTGACAAGGTAATTTAATACTATTTTTAACTGTAAAAAAAGTGTATAAAGGCGGTCATTTTTAGGATTTTGTGATTGTAAGTGAGATAGTTTGGAATTCTGTTTTTTTAATTGTGAATCTTTTTCATGCTCATTTTGCATAAAATTATTCATGATCCTAAAAATGCCATGATTTTCATAAGGGCAAAAAAAATGTTTTTGAAATTTCTTTCAAAGCACTACAATCAATCGAGAACTCCCTCGTCAAAAGGTCCAAAAAATGCCATGATTTTTATATGAGGAAAGAGAAAACTTTGAAAACTCTTTCAAAACATTAAAATCGATCGAGGATGCCCTCGAATTCACAACGAATAACAATTTCAAATTCAAATCACTATGCATGAATTAGAAAAATATACGAACAATAATATAAAATTCACTGAAAACCATTAAATTAATCCCTGGGACCTGTCAAAAAGTCCTAAAAATGCCACGATTTTTATGAGAGGAAAAAAAAACTTTAAAAACTCTTTCAAACCATTAAGATCGATCGAGAATTCCCTCAAATTCAAAAAGAATAACAATTTTAAATTCAAATCACTATACATGCATCAGAAAAATATTCGAACATTATTATAAAATTCAGTGAAAACCATTAAATTAATCCCTCAAACCTGTCAAAAAATCCAAAAAATGCCATTATTTTTATAAGAGGAAAAAAAACGTTGAAAACTCTTTCAAACCTTTAAAATCAATAGAGAATTCGCTGAAATTCTAAAAGAATAAAAATTTCAAATTCAAATCACTATAAATTAATTAGAAACAAATTTCGATCATTATTATAAAATTCAGTGAAAACCATTAAATTAATCCCCGGAACCTGTCGAAAAGTCCTAAAAATGCCACGATTTTTATAAGAGGAAAACAAAACTTTGAAAACTCTTTCGAACCATTAAAATCAATAGAGAATTCGCTCGAATTCGAAAAGAATAACAATTTCCATTTCAAATCACTATAAATCAATTAGAAACATATTCGAACATTATTATATAATTCAGTGAAACCCATTAAATTAATCCCTGCGACCGGTTAAAATGTCTTAAAAATACCATGATTTTTATAAGAGGCAATAAAAGCCTTGAAACTTCCTTCAAATCATTAAAATCAATAGAGTATTCCCTGGAATTCAAAAAGAATAACAATTTTAAATTCAAATCATTATAAATTAATTTGAAAAATATTTGAACATTATTTGAAATTCAGTGAAAACCATTATATCAATCCCTGGATCCTGTTAAAAAGTCTTAAAAATGCCATGATTTTTATAAGAGGAAGAAAAAAAAAGCTTTGAAACTTCCTTCAAACCATTAAAATCAACCGAGAATTCCCTCGAATTCAAAAAGAATAACAATTTCAAATTCAAATCACTGTAAATTAATTAGAAAAATATACGACATTATTATAAAATTTAGTGAAAACCATTAAATTAATACGTGGAATCTGTCAAAAAGTCCTAAAAATTCCATGATTTTTATAAAAGGAAAAAAAAGCTTGGAAACTCCCTTCAAACCATTAAAATTAATCGAGAATTTCCTCGAATACAAAAAGAATAACAATCTCAAATTCAAAGCACTATAAATTAATCAGTATAATATTTGAACATTATTATAAAATTCAGTGAAAACCATTAAATTAATCCCTGGAACCTGTCAAAAAGTCCGAAAAAGGCCATGATTTTTACAAGAGGAACAAAAAGCTTTGAAACTTCCTTCAGACCATTAAAATCAATCGAGAATTCCCTCGAATTCAAAAAGAATAATAATTTCAAATTCAAAGCCATTTAGACCTCTGCTGGAGGTTGTGCAAATACTCCTTCTGCCAGCGTTGCCAAAAGTGCTGGACCATTTGTTGTAAGTGCTGGTATCGGTTGAGTCGTGTGACCTGGATGTGAGATAAATCTGGTTGCGGCAACGCAACCAATGAGTCTCCAATAAGGAAATGTCCGGGAGTTAGAGGTTCAAGGTCATTGGGATCGTTGGATAAGGGTGACAGAGGACGAGAATTAAGGCAAGCTTCAACTTGAGTCAGTACTGTGTACAATTCGGAAAATGTTAATTGAGTCTCGCCGATGACTCGCTTCAAATGGTGTTTTACAGATTTGACTGCGCTTTCCCATAACCCGCCAAAGTGTGGGGCATGGGAAGGAATAAAATGCCAATTTATTCCCTCTCGAGATGAAAAATTTGTTACAGTTTCTTGGTGTTTAGAATTAAGTAACAATTTCGCAAGTTCGTTAAGCTCGTTTCGAGCGCCGACAAAATTCGTTCCGTTATCCGAGTATATAGTTTGAGGACGACCTCGCCGAGATATAAAACGATGAAGACAACTTAAGAATCCGTAAGTCGTTAAGTCTATCGCTAGCTCTAAATGAACGGCCTTTGTCACAAAGCATACAAATATACACAAATACGCCTTAGTAGTTGTTCGACTTCGAGTTCTATCTTTGACAAGGTAAGGCCCTGCATAATCGACTCCGCAGGTGTTAAAGGGACGAGCTGGTGTGACTCGTGCCGCAGGCAGATTTCCCATGACGTATTCGGTGCCTACTGGTTTGACTCGAAAACATTGCACGCATTTTCGAAGTACAGTCTTGACAATGTTTTTACATGAAAGTGGCCAGTATTGTTCTCGCAGAGATGCTACCACGCTTTGACATCCAGCGTGCATTAATCGGTTATGTTCGTCCTTGATAATTAATTTCGTTATCGAGTGATCCGAAGGTAATATAATGGGATGCCTTTTATCGAAAGAAAGAGATGCGTTGTTTAGTCTTCCGCCCACTCTGAGCAGACCCAATTCGTCAAGAAACGGTTTGAGCGATTTAAGTTTGCTAGAGTTTACAAGTTCCCTTTTTTGTTTAATACAATGAATCTCAGTGCGAAAAGATTCTGTCTGTGCTAATTTGATCAGTCGAAGTTTCGTGTACTTTAATTCTTGGGGTGTGAGAAATCCTATCTTGAGATCGGTAGTCGGCCTAGCTAAATTATGACGAATTCGAAAACAATATGAGAGTACTCTAATTAATGTTATAAAGGAAGAGAAACGTTCGAAGATGGTTGAATCTTGTTTTGTGACAGTAGCTTGATTTGAAATGCAGCTTCTTTTAATTCCGGGAATGATTTCAAGATTGATAGCTTCTGAAATGGGCCAATTATCAGAGTCCTGTGATAACCAAGTTGGCCCATGCCACCAGATATCTAATGTCGGTAGTTCAGATGGATCGATTCCTCTTGAAATAATGTCCGCAGGATTGTCAGAAGACGAGACGTGGTTCCAGATTCCATCCTTTGTCAGTTCCTGTATTTTTGTTGTCCTGTTGGCTACGTACGTTTCCCATTTGCAAGAGGGTCCCTTAATCCATGTGAGTGTAATCGTGGAATCACACCATAAAAATATGCGATCAAAGGTCATATTTAGTGAATTAATCACTTTATGCGAGAGTTCTGCAAGTAAAAGAGCCCCGCAGAGTTCTAATCGTGGCAATGAGATCCTTTTTAATGGGGCCACTCTTGATATTTTTGGTTGAAAATTGATCTTTCCTTGTTGAAAATTCAACAATTTGGATAAAAATTTGTCTTTTTTAATTGAAAATTCAACTATTTCGTTAAAACTCCACATATTTTGTTATAAATCGATTTTTTGGTAGAAAACTATCTTTTTCTTTGCAAGTTAATCTTCTTGTTTAAAAATTCCTCTTTTTATTTAGAAATTCAAGTATTCCAGTTAAACATTTATAATTTTAGTTGAAAATTCATCTTTTAGGTTGGAAATGAAATGACTTAGTTGAAAGTTAAACTTTTTTGTCGAAAAATTAATTTTATTGGTTGAAGATTCTTCATTTTAATTAAAAATTGATTTCGTTGGTTGAAATAAAAGCTATTTGATTCAAAACTTCTTTTTTCTTCGGATGGAAAGGAATTTTTTTGCCGAAATATTAACTATTTTTTTGAAATTTTTTCCCCTTTTTGGTACAAAAATCATCTTTTTCATCTGAAAATTCATCTTTTTTGTTAGAAAATAATCTTCTTGGTTGAAAATTCATCTTTCTGGTCAAAAATTCAATTATTCTAGTTAAAGATTGATTAAATATTTTTTTCATAGTTAGGTTTTTTGTGTGGAAATTAATCTTTTTAACTGAAAATTTAATTTAAATTTATCAAAAAAGATTAATCTTCAACCAAAAATGGAATATCTAAATTTTAAGTTGAAAGAATCCATAATAAACAAAAAAAACTAGTTTTTCAATAAACTGATGAATTTTCAACAAAAATTATTAATCTTCAACAAAAAAAAATAAATAAAAAGTTGAGTAATTAAATATTTTGTTGAAAATATCAAATTTTTAAAATATTTCATTTCAATCAATTAAAAATGGAATTACTTTCGGACTCAAATATCAACTATTATACATTTAACTTTGAGAAATCATATTTTTTTGTTAAAAATTCAACTACTTAGATAAAAGCTAAACTCTTTTATTAAAAACTCATTTTTTTTGGTTGAAGATTCATCTTTTTATTTGAAAATTTATTTATTTTTTTGTTCGAAAATTGAACTATTTTGTTGAAAAATCATATTTTTTTTTTGTTAGAACAAAATTTTTTCAACTGAAAATTTAACAACTAGTCAGTGGAAAATTCGTGTATTTTATTGAAAAATTGGTCTTTTTAGTAGAAAATTTATTTCTTTGGTTAAAAATATATTTTTTGGTTGAAAATTCATCTCTTTGGTTAAAAATTCAATTGTTTTGTTGAAAATTCCACAATTTGTTTTAAAAAAATTTTTCTCACTTGTCACAAGAAATTTCTTGGCGGAAAATTCCACATGATTGATCAAATTTCTTAAATGAAAATGACCTATTTTAACTTAAAATTTTATCATTCCATTTTTGGTTGAAAATTTATTTTATTAAATTCAAAATTCAACTATTTGATTTAGAAATGATCTCGTTCTGTTGAAAATTCAACTATTTTGTTGAAAATTGATCTTTCTTAGATTTAAATTCAATTTTTTTATGGAAAATTCATCTTCTTTGGTGGAAAATAATTCTTGTTGGTTGAAGATTCATCTCTTTGGTTGAAAATTCAAGTACCTGGTGGAAAGTTGAACTCTTTTATTGAAAATTCATGTTGTTTTGTTGAGGATACATAATTTTTAGTTAATAATTTATCTGTTTGGTTAAAAATTGATCTTTTTGGTTCAAAATGCAAATATTTATTGAAAATTCGTTTTGTAAAAAATGTTCTGTTCTTTCTATGTATCATCTACATGTCGAATCTACGTATCAATCTCTAAATCTTAAATAGTAAACATTTAACTAATTCAATTAGTACTAAGAATTTCAACGGATAATTCAGTTTTTTTTTATATTTCACTGATTGCAACAGTGAAATAAAGCTCAATATTGTGTTGAACGTTGTGTTTTTTGCATATGTTGTTTTTTCATACATTCACTATTCAGAGAAACATGACGTTAGACTTGTCATAAACAGGGAAAACGGGAAAAACTGGGGAATTGTAGTTGATTGATTAATTTTTTTTACTGACAATTTACAAAAAACTTAGTAGAAAAAGCTTTCCAATCACTTGGGATACATAAAGTCCAGCTCTTTCTTGAAGTTCTAATTTGGCCCAGATTATAAAAGAGCAAGCGAGTACTTCCGGCCGCAGAGGAAATCAAATACCTGATGAGTTTGAGATGTTATATGATAAATGTAATACGATGTTTGAAATCTCTTGTGATGATGTTGTGATAGGCAAAACATTAAGTTTATAGTGTAGTTCGGTGTTCGACCTTTACTGCTGTTGTCCTTAAGCAGCGGCTGGGAGCGTTGGGGGTGACATTAGTTGACCTTAGATGCTTTCATAGATTTCAGACGCTTTCTTCCTAATGGTCTAGGAAGTTTATTACACTGCGACAGGTATTTACCTATATTTTCACCTGTACGGATCTTGGGAAAATTCACTTTTCTGCGTTTATCTAGTCCAATTAACAGACACCTGTCGTAATGCATATTATTCTAGTTATCATTGGTAAACAATGATCAAAATACTTCACACGGAGATAAAGGGAACTTTAGTTGAGCCATCTAGATGGGCAGACAGACTATATTGCAGGGTGAACTATAGGACAGCCGTTGAAGATGGCTAAAGCGACTATCTCTTGAAGGTTGAGACAAGAGGTGCAAATCGATCATCTCAGAGTTTCGACTAGTCATCTCGAACGGTCGACTCAAGCGTCATAGAGAGTCGAACCGATCATCACAGAGGACGTAATTGATTATTATAAAGGGTCGAATCGCTCTTCATAGAGGGTCGATTTGGTCATATCAGATAGTCGACTTGATCTCCTCGGACAGGCAACCTGGCGAACTCAGAAGGTCGATTTGATTATCCTACATTTTCTATATTTGATGTCCTTTTCCTACTTATTCCAGTCTCTCTCTTATAAGAGACTGGAAATTGTAAAATTAGGTGGAACCTATAAAACCTGAAAATTTATATGAAATACATTAATTCTGAACGCACTCATCATTTTTTGTGGAGAGTGAGGTGTATGAGACATGATTTGGTATGCAGAAACAGTGCACACTGACAATATATTTTTCGGAGCACGAGAGGCTAAGGTGTCACACTGAATTGTAAGATTTCAAACATTGAAGTGCATTCAGAAACCAAGATATCCCACATCTCGTTAATTTCTGCATCATCAATGAATGCTGATACTTTTTGCACGTTTTCAGTTTGAAACGACACGATGACGACAAATTGATAGCTAAACGTCCAGTTACACCTTTATCCTAAATCCCTTAGAAGAATAAAATTTGACGTTGAAAATTCGTATGCACTTCACTCTTTAAAATGATGAAAAACACGTTTAAGTTCAATAAACAGCAAATATGACGCTGAAATCAATGACATTCACTCACTCCGAAAATGCTCTGGAGTCTAGACCACGGTGCTCCCAATCACAACTCTCACTGCATGCATTTTTGGTTAAAAATGTATATTTTTTAGTTAAAAAATCAACTATATAACTTGTTTCTGTTACTAGAAAAAGTAACTACGAGTTACCTAAAAACTTACTCTTTCACTTCCTTGATTTTTTAGTTTAAAAATCAAAATAACTAAGATGATAATTGATGAAAACTTAATTAAAAAATAAATATGCATTAGTTAAAGTAAGATTTTCTAGTCACATTTATCAACCAAACAGTTGTATTTTTACCCAAAAAAATATGAATTTTTTACCGAAAAAAATGAATTTTCAAGAAAAAAGGACGAATTTCCAACAAAAAAGTTAATTTCAACCAAATTCAATCAAACATCAACCAAACATTTTTGTTGAAAAATCATATTTTTGGTTAAAAATCCAACCTTTTGGTTAAAAGTTAAACTATTATAACGAAAATTCAACTATTTGGTAGATAATTAAATTTTCTGTTGAAAATCCATATTTTTGGTTAAAAATTCGACTATTTCGTTAAAACACAATACAAGAATTTTTACCGAAATTGTTGAATTTTGAAGCGAAAAAGACGAATTATCTACAATAGTAGATAATTCGTCTTTTTCGCTTCAAAATTCAACAATTTCGGTAAAAATTCTTGTATTGTGTTAAAAATTTGTTTAATCTTTTCGGTTGAAAATTTAACTATTCGCTTAAAAATTCATCTTTTTGATTAAAAATTCAACTATTTGGTTGAAAGTTAAACTACTATGTTAAAAATTCTTTTTTTTATGATTCACCTCTTTGGTTGAAAATGAATTTTTTGGTTGAAAATTCAACTGTTTTTGGTTGAATGTTAACCTTTTTTTCGAAAATTAAACCATTCGGTTGAAAATTCAACTTTTTTGTTTAAAAATCATCTTTTTTGATCGTAAATTCAACTCTTTTGTTAAAAATTCAACTTTATTCGAAAGAATGCATATTTTTTGCTTGAAAATTCAACTAATTGGTATTCTTAGTAATTTGAAGTGATATTGATTTCAATATGGTTAATTTTAATTTATTTGATCAAAAATTGTTATAATAATAATTTTATTTAAAACAATGTACATAACGTAGCTTATAGACGGCCCCTAAAATGTAATAAATAATTATGTGAAGATTAATTTATACACAAGATAAACCGAAGAAATGAGCATATAAAAATGATGTAACATTTTGTTTGCTTGAAACAATTTCTAATTGCTTAATTTCGCTTATCTTGAGTCGGAATGGTGTTAAAATATAATAATTTTAATTAATAGCGGACGTTACTGATCAAATAGATGACAAATAGACTAAAAAACACTTTTATTTGAGATTTATTTCAAACTTTAAATTTATTAACATTGAAGAGTCAAAATATTCAATTTTTAATAACCATTTTACATATAATGTATGTATTAATTACCTAGTGCAATCAAATATTTATATAAAATAAAATAAATTCACTTCGGGTTTTGACAGGCCAATGATTGGGCTAAGGTGCCAAGAATCGGTGCTCCGACCAAATTTGGATTTTCTTTAAAAATATTTAAATTTTTAACAAAATACATGAATTTTCAACCAAACGGTTAAATTTTCATACCAGAAATATTAATTTCCAAGAAAAAAGTAAATTTTCAACCAAATAGTTGAATTTTCTTGCATTCTCAAACCAAACAGACGAATTTTCTACAAAAGAGTTAAATTTCCGACAAAAAGTTCAATAAACAAATCGAGACCTTATACCAAAATACTGAATCGCTGCCATGAATTCATTGATCGCTTGTCCAGATTTTACTAAAATCATACTTTTTTTGAAATATTTTTTTTTTTAAACGAAATATTTGTAAGGTTTCATAAAAATATTCCAAGAGGAGAAGTGAGGGGAAGGAAATACGGGAAGGGAAGGGAAATTATGAAAGAAAAAGAAGCAGAAGTGAGGGAGAATGATGGGGGACTAGACGAAGCCAGGAAAAATGAGGAGAGGGGAAATAAGAATAGGGGAATGAAGGATGGGGAAGAAGAGGGAGTGAGTGAAGATAAGGGATGAGTGATGGGAAATAAGGAGAGGCGAAGTAGGAGAAATACGAAGAGGGGAAGTAGAGGAAATAAGGAAAGGGAAGATAAGAAGAATTGAGAAAAATGAGGTGAAAATGAGGAGTGGATAAGTAAAGGAAGTGAGGGGAAATAAGGAAGAAGAAGTAGAGAAAATGACTGGAAGTGAGAGAGGTTAGCAAGGGAAGTGAAGATCTAGTGGGGTAGTTGGGGTGAGTAGGGGAGGAAAAGTGATTGCTGGGCAAGGAAAGTAGGGAAAGGAGAGTGTTAGTTAAGGAAGTGAGTAGAGGAGGAGGCAGAGGACGTAGAAGTTGAGGAATGAAGGGCCATAAACTCATTGATCGCTTGTCCAGATTTTACTAAAATCATACTTTTCTCGAAATATTTATTTTTTTAAACAAAATATTTGTAAGGTTTTATGACAATATTCCAAGAGGAGAAGTGAGGGGAGGGAAGTATGGGAAGCGAAGAGAAATTATGGAAGGAAAAGAAGCAGAAGTGAGGGAGAATGATGCGGGACTAGACGAAGCCAGGAAAAATGAGGAGAGGGGAAATAAGGATAGGGGCAAGAGGGATATGGAAGAGGAGGGAGTGAGTGGAGATAAGGGATAAGTGATAGGAAATGAGTAGAGGGGAAGAAGGGGAAATACGGAAAAAAGTAGAGGAAATAAGGAGTGGAAAGATAAGAATTGAGGGAAAATGAGGTGAAAATTAGGGGTTCGTAAATGAAGAACGTGAGGATAAATTGAGGAGGGGAAGTAGAGAAAACGATTGGAATTGAGAAAGTTTAGCAAGGGAAGTGAAGAGCTAGGAGCGTAGTTGATGTGGGTAGGGGAGGAAAAGTGATTGCTCGGCAAGGAAAGTAGGGGGAGGAGAGTGTTAGCTAAGGATGTGATTAGATAAGGAAGTAGAGGAGGTAAATGTTGAGGAATGGAGAGCCATAAACTCATTGATCGCTTGTCCAGATTTTACTAAAATCATACTTTCCTCGAAATGTATATTTTTTTAAACAAAATATTTGTAAGGTTTCATCAGAATATTCCAAGAGTAGAAGAGAGGGGAGGGGGTATGGGAAGCAAGGGGAAATTATAGAAGGGAAAGAAGCAGAAGTGAGGGAGAATGATGGGGGACTAAAAGAAGCCAGGGAAAATGAGGAGAGGGGAAATGAGGGTAGGGGTATGAGGGATGTGGAAGTAGAGGAAGTGAGGGGAGATCAGGGATGAGTGATAAGTGATGGGATATGAGGAAAGTGGAAGTGGGGGAAATAGAAAGAGGGAAGATGGGAAGAATTCAGGAAAAATGGGTAAAATGAGGGGTGGATAAGTTAAGAAAGTGAGGAGAAGTTAAGGAGAGGAAGTTGAGAAAATGATTGGAAGTGAGAGAGGTTAGCAAGGGATGTAAAGGGCTAGTAGGGAACTTGGGATGAGTAGGGGAGGAAATATATATATATATATATATATATATATTATTGTATATATTAATATTGTTTGTATTGATATGTATGATTAAAAGAATACATTATTTTCATTTATTAAAAAATTCAGTTGTTCATATTTTAATATTCCTGTTACATTTGTACTGTCATTGAAAAAATACGACTTTACATTACCTTTTATGTTTTGAATCAACGTAAAATTTTTCGAAAATTTTCTATTGCATTTGATTCACCGAGTAGAAATTAGAATTTTTATTTTTCAGTGATTTAGAATTTTTTTTAACATACTTTTTATCAGAATCTTTAAAAATCCCAAATTAACTATCTTTGTTTAGGTTAAAAAATTTGTAAATTTTTCAATGGCATTTTCTATCCGCCATTCTCAATTTTGAATTTTTTATATCAGGTTCATTATTAGTGACCTTTATATTACCCAAATACTTATTTTTGTGAAAATCAAATGAAATTTAGACTTTTGACCATTTTTTTGTCGTTCTTGGACCACTGTGCGATAGTGTCCAGTAAGAATCCTTACTACGACATTAATTTGCCTTCTTTCCATATTCAAGAGTTCATTAGTCCCAAATCTCTAATGTTTCGTACTCTCAGAAAAAAAGTTTCAACAGAAACAATAGTTGATAAAATTTTAAACAACTTTCGTTCAAAACATTTTTTTGTAAGATAAATATTTTCAGAGTTAAATGCTCTTTAGTGTGCGTGAATGTCCTATTATCACCTGAAATTGTAGTTTTTATAGAATAATTATAAATTTGTAATATTATTATTAATGTTACTGTAATATAGTTTTATGACAATTGTTTCTGTCATTGTTTTTATAATAATAATATTAATAATTATTATTTTTCTTAATCGTACTACTCTGTTGCAGATTCATTTTTTGGTTGACGATTCATTTTAGTTGAAAATTTATCTCTTTATTTGAAAATTCAACAATTTTTGTAGAAAATTAAACTGTTTGGTTCAAAATTAATTGTTTATTCGTAGAAAAAAAATTTCATTTCAAATTGAAATCCTTTTTCTTGAAAGCTTAACTACTTGGTTAAAAGGTGATATAAATATGGAGAACACTGTGACATTTCATATAAATTAAACTTGGTTTTCAATTGAACTATTAAGATAAAAATTCATGTTTTTCAATTTGCCTTCAATATTACTACCTACAATAATTTTATTTTATTTTTTCCGTACATAGTCTCATCATTGTTCCTGTTTAGAAAATATATATTATAAATTTTGTATCATCACAAAGAATCTCTTTTGAATCTTTTTTTTTGTGATGGTGTCTTGAATTCCTGTTTGTGATTTTCAAACAATGAATCGAAACTTTGTAAAGAAATGTGAAAATTGGGTCAAAAGCCAACATTTTTGCCCCTTTGATAATAGAATGATGTTTCTAATGCTGGGTGATATTCGAAGTTAATTTCAATAAAAAATATTTAATTAATTAATTTAATTGATTAATCTGCATTTCTTCAAATTAATTTGTAGGAGTTGGTTATATTCTAAATTTCCTTATCTAGTGGTGCAAATCCTGAACAATTATTTATTGAAAATAATTCGCGACAGCATAAGCTTAATACACATATTTTGTGAAAACAAACTCATTTGAATGATTTAGGAAAATATTTTATAATCACAACTTTATCTTCTTATGGTCATTAAATTTATATTTAGTTAATAATATTATTACGAAATAATAACGTATATTTTTAGATAATCTTTAAACTAAATATAACTATTCCAATTTGGGTGGAAAATTTATCTTTTTCAGTAGAAAATTCATATATTTTGTCAAAAATGCGTCCTTTTTTTTTTAGAAAATTAATCTTTTTGGTTGAAAATTTATCTTTTCAGATTAACAATTGAACTATTTTGTTGAAAATTAATTTTTTATGATTAAAAATTAATTTTTTAATTTGTGAATATAACTATTCCACTGTGGGTTGAAAATTTATCTTTTTTGTTGAAAATTCATGTATTTTATTGAAAATTCGTCTTTTGTGGTAGAAAAATAATCTTATTTCTTGAAAATTCATCTTTATGGACTAAGAATTCAGCTATTTGTTAAAAAAATCAAATATTTTGTTAATTATTTTGTTAAAATACAACTATTTCGATAAAAAGTCATCTTTTTTCGTTGAAAATTCATACTTTTTGGCCAAAAATTCAACTACTTTGTTGAAAGTTGAACTACTTTGTTAAAAATTCATTTCTTGATTAAAAACTTAACTATTTTGTTGAAAATTCGTCTTTTGTGATAGAATCTTGTTAGTGAAAAATTAATCTTTTTGGTTGAAAATTCATGTCTTTTGTTGAAAATTCAACTATTTTATTGAAAATTTGCTTTTTTTTGATTAAATTTTTTTCAACTGTGAATATAATTATTGCACTTTGAGTTGAAAATGTATCTTGTTTATCTGAAAATTCATTCATTTTGTTAAAATTTCGTATTTTTTGGTAGAAAATTGATCTTCTTGGATTAAAATTCATTTTTTTTTATTAAAGGTTCCCAGGCCACGGACTCACCACACTATTTACACTATTTTACACTCATTTTTTAACAATTACACTATTTGCCTACTATTTCGAAAAAAAATACACTAAAGACACTATTTTCTCACAATTTTCTGCTTTCCTTTACTTTTAATTAAAAAATATTTTTCAACTTGTTCGCTAATTGGCTACAATTTGTCTTAATGGTTGATTAGGGGCCAAAAATATAAGCTTTTAACAAAACAGTTGAATTTGCAACCAGATATTTTTTTTTTTACTCGTCAACGAAAAATATGTATCTTCAACAAAGTCATCAAATTTCCACAAAACAGTTGAATTTTCTACCAAATTGTTGATATTTAAACCAAAAAAGATTTGCATTTTATATTAAAAACAGTTGAACACAACCAAAAAAGACAAATTTTTAACAAACTACTTGAATCCTAAAACTAAAACAGATTAATTTTCAACCGAAAACTTGAATTTTAATTTTAATTAAAAAACAGTTGAATATAACCAAAAAATACGAATTGTAAGCCAAATAGATACACTTTTTACGGATTATTTTTCTACTAAAACACGAATTTTTGACAAAATACATGAATTCTGAACCAAATAGTTGAATTATCTTCAAAAAATTCGAATTTTCAACTAAATATTTTGAATAATGGATGTGATGTTGGTCCAAATTTTATTTTATTAATTTTCAGTCTATATTTTTTTTCGTTTCTGAAAATTTAAACAACATTGTTGAATTTTTAAGATAAAACAGATTTTTTTAACCAAAAATTTTGTAGTGTAATTTGTATTGAGGAGAATTAAGTTTCAATAAAAAAACGAATTTTCTACAAAGCAGTTTAATTTTGTACCAAGTAGTCGAATTTTATACCAAATTGTGAGATTTTCAATTCAAAAAGATGATTTTTCCATAAAATAGTTGAACTTTGAATCCGATAAAATATGAACCAAGAGGTCGTCCATATATTAGGTAACGCTTTTAATATGGGGGGGGGGGGAGAGAAATGTTACGTAATTTTTTTTAATGTAATAATTTATTTAAAAAAATAGTAAAATAATATAATAGGGTACGGAGGAGTGAAACAAATCATTTTTCAAACAACCAATTTTTTTAATTTAGTTCTTAGGCCAATTTAAAATAGTCAGAAAATGCAAGCTTAGCATCATTAAAAGTTCTAAAGTTTCTGTAAACCAAATAAAAAAGATTATACACATTTAAGTATTATTCACAAAATTCCAAGAAATTTTTAATTTAGTTAAATAATCTAAAGAGATTTCAAAATAATCTTAAAGATTTCATGTTATTTTTAAAAATTTCCAAGGAATTTTCAAAAGTTATAAAAAGTTATTAAGGGATTTGAAAGGACCTGAAATATTTTAAGATATTTTGAAACATTCCAAAAAATTGTTTATATTTTTTAATCATTTGAAGAGATTCCAAAGAATTCTAAAGATTTCGTATCATTTTTTAAAATTCCCAAATATTCCATGGAATTCATAGATTTCAATAATTTCAAGAGATTCCAAAGAATTAAAATATTTCTTGTTATTTTTTAAATTTTGCAAGGAATTTTCAAGAGCTTTAAAGAATTTTAAGGGATTTCAAAAGATTTCAACAAATTTTAAATATTTTACGGAATTTTTAAAAATTCCAAAGAATGTTTAATTTACTTCAATAATTTCAAGGGATTTCTGAGTATTTCAATGATTTTAAGGAATTTAAAAAGTTCTCGAGCTATTTTAATTAATTTTCCAGGATTTCTGAAAATATCAGATTTCATAGAATTTTACGGTAGCCCTGAGAACAATAAATTATGGATGTATAAATTTAAATTTAAATTTTCTTATTCCATTTATAAAGATTCTATGTATATTAAAAATGCTAAAAGATTAGAATTATACTCTTTAAATATTAATAGTCAGGAAAAATGAAAAATTATTCAGGGAAAATTCAGGGAATTTCGAAAACAAAGTTTTGCATTTCAATTGATTTCAAAAGATTTCAAAAGATTTGAAATATTTCAGGGTATTTTAAAAGATTCCCAGCCATTTTTAATTTAAAGGGTTTTCAAAGAATTACAAATATTTTAGGTTATTTTCAAAATTCCAAGAAATATTCAAGAGCACTAAATTTTTTTTTCATTTTTAAAAAATTTCAAAGAATTTCAACAAATTTTAAAGGTTTTGAAATATTTTAGGGTATTTTAGAAGATCTCAAGGAATTTTTAATTAATTTCAGTAATTGCATGGAATTTCAAAGTATTTGAAATATTTGAGGGCATTTTTAATAAATTTCAATAATTTGAAGTGATTCCAAAGGATTAAAAAAACTTAAGGGTATTTTCAAAATTCCGAAGAATTTTCAAGAGCTTTAACAAATTTCAAAGATTTTAGAATATTGAAAAAAATTCCAGGGAATTTTCAATTGATTTTAATAATTTGAAGGGATTTCAGGGGATTTAAAAGATTTTAGAGAATTTTAAAAAGATTCAAAGGGTTTCAAAGAATTTCTAAGGATTTTATATATTAAAAATTTTTTTTTTCAAATTGAAAATTTCAAGAGCTTTAGACAATTACAATTTATTTCAGATGATTTAAAAGAACTTGCAATTTTTTAGGGTATTTTAAAAGATCCCAAGGAATTTTCAATTGATTTAAGTAATTATACGGGATTTTAAAGGATTTCAGAAATTACCTTCTCAATTTTTAATCCACAGTGTAAGACATGTAGTTATCAAATTGTGCTGCCCTAGGCTGCAGCCTATGTAGCCTATATGGGAAATCCGCCACTGTTCGCATTAGAGGTCTGACTTTACGATCAAGACATGACGGACTTTTTTCCATAAAGCGAGCGAACATTAAAATTTGTAGCTGATGCGCTGACTTTCCGTGTTTGCTTTCTTCTTTTGATCACACCTTAATTTCCATCGATATACGGGCAGACTTTAAGGTTTGCTTTATACTGTGCAAAATGAAATCATTGAGTTCCGGTCGTGTCTCAACTCTCTAGTGAAAAATATATATATTTCTCCTGAAAAAGGGACTAGGCTATGCCCGATCACATAGATCACTTCATTTATGAAATTCAGTACGGGTTTCTTGCAATTTCAGAGTACAATTTTGAGTTCCAAAGCCATAAATTCTAGAAAGAAATATAACTTTTGCAAATGTTATGTAATTGGTACATTTACATGAAGGTTAGTAAGTCTTCGAGTAAATGTCCATGAAAGTTAGTACGAGGGGAGGCTTTGGGTTGCAGAAAACGAATTTGGGGTGAATATTCCCAAATTTTCCTCAAATTTTTAAAATTGTATTAATCTGGGAGATTTCTATGAAAGTCAGTACGAGGGTGGTTTTCGGGGCACAGAAGAGGTCGAAGTTAACAAGAGCGATTTAAATTTTGAAACTTTTATTCCATTAGTGCTTTTTCATGAAAGTCAATACGGGGGGGTTTTCGAGTTACACAACACGACTTTGAGGTCAAAATTAAAAAAGTTGACTTAAGATTTGGAAAATCTTATCACATCTATTGCTTTCAATAAAAGTTATAATAAGGGGGTTTTTCAATTTTGGGAATACAAAATTTGGGGTAAAAATTCATAAATTCCAAAATTTGACTTATAATTTGTAAAATGTTATTAAATTGAATTGAAAAATGCAAAAAAGCAACTTAAGTCTTGGAAATTATATTTAATTAGTGGATTTCCATGATATTTTTTACGAGAAAATTTTTTGAGTCACGAAAGACAAACTCGGGGCCAAAAATCAAAAATTCAAAAAGTGAAATTAGTTTTGAAAAGATTAACAATCTAATATATTTCTATAAAAGTGATTACAAGGGGTTTCTTCGAGTTTCAGAATACAAGGGGTAAAAATTCTATCAGGGGTGAAAATTTCGCCTCCTAAAAGCTCACCTGTGACTATGGCTTATTTTACTTAAAATTTTCACTCCAACTACCATATGGTTTATATATGGCTTATCTAAATAAGGAGAAGGAGGAAATTTTGTATGAACTAAAATCTAGGGCGCCAGCCACTATCTAAAATTCAAATTTCTTACGATTGTCTAGCTAATGACAATTTACAATAAATCTACCGAAATACACTAGATCTTACATATTTTCAATACTCTAATTAAGGGGAAGAAGAAGGTCCGCCCAACCACAAAATAAAATTGAGACAACATTTGGAAATCAAAAATAAAATTGACTATTTATTATGACAATCCAACACAAAAAAAGGTAATTACAACAATTCAAGAATTTACCATACCGTCATCAATGTCGGAAGAAAATTTTGGAATGGAAGAAACCGCGATGTCGATATCAATGAAAGCATAAATGTTAATCGCGATCTAACCCCAATCTCATCATTTTAACATACATGGTCGACCTCATAACTTTAATTAATTACAATGAGCGAACAATGTGTGAATAACTACTTAACATCTAGTAGATCGTTCACGGAAAGTGTTCGAAAGTTTGCCCAAGAACTGAAGATCTTGAATCACCCACTGAACAATGCAAAGCTGCTGAAAATCAAGTAGCATATTTTTGACGAAATACGGCTGTTATCTGACGCAAGGAGAAGAATACAGAAGAGGAAGAGATGGATCAGGGAGAATCAAAAGTATCGAGCTAACTCATCTCGCCTCTTCAGGGATTACCCTGTTTCTGTCAAAAATCCACGTAAGCCCAACGAGGTAGAGACTTTTTGAAAAGAAGTATTCAAGATCCCGGGAACACTAAGTTTGAAAGAAGACACTGCCAATATCATCCACTTCAAGGAATTTTGCGACAACCTTATACAATCTGAGAAGGAATGTCCATCAATCACTGCCGAAGAGGTGAGAGAATGCACTTTGAGAAACGCAGAAATTTTCCAGTGCTGGACCAGAATGCATGAAAAACTTCTGGTGGAAGAAGTTTACTTCTGCACAGCAAAATTCGGCCCGCATATTCACCTCATATTTGAAGTCGGAGACGCTTATTCCGCAGTGGCTGGTATTAAGACGCACTATGCTCCTACCGAAAAAAGGCAACTTGTCCAACTCAGAGAATTACAGGCCCATGAATTATTTCAACACACTGTATAAGATCTTTACCGCTGTCCCAAACAATAGGATTGTTCGGTGATTTGAGCCTGTGTGGCGTGAGATGTACGAAGAACGTGGCTCGAAAAAAGGTGCAGCAGGCTGTTGACAAAACCTGCTAATTGACAGGCGTGTCTGTAAAGACGCTGCAGCCCATCAACGCGTCCTGTTAATGGACTGGAGTGACTACTGGAAAGCTTTCGATTCAACCTCTCATTGACTTGTCATCTGTCTGTTGAAAAGCCTGAAGGTGCATCCACACATAGTGAGATGCATATAGAGATTGATGCCTCTTCGAAAAACTAGATTTACTACCTCATCTGGAAATTATCGTGTGATAACGAACAATGTCTCCTTTCAGGCGGGCATCTTTCAGGGCTATACCATGAGCCCTTTGCCTTTTTGCATCACACTTTGGCCTCTATCTCTCGCACTACGAAAGTCTTCTGGATGACTCTGTGGCGACACTAACCAGCGAGAGTATAAGATCACTCATGTATTTTATATCGATTACCTGAAGATCTATGCCTCTGGTGAAATAAAACTTTAAATTGCTATAAATTTCGTCAAAAAGTACACAGGAGAGATTGGGATGGATTTTGGATTGGATATATGTGCCAAAATTGATCTGCATAAAGGTAAGATTGTTGGCGTTTCCGAAGACCCTGAGCTTGTGGATATAAGTGTTATTAGATATCTCAACACTGAGTGACCTACACATACCTGGGCGTACCTTCAAAGCCGCATTCAAGACGTAACATCAGTGAAGGAGTCTCTCCGAAGCAGATACAAGCATCTTCTTTGACAGATTTGGTCTTCCAATCTATCGGTGTTGAACAAGGTATCTGTGACTAGCATGCTTGCCGTCCCGGTTCTACTCTACTCGTTTCGGGTGATTCAATGGACGAATAACGAACTTGAGGCCCTTGATGTCACCACACGTAAGATCAAGCATATGCATAAAAGCTTGCATATCAATTCGTCAGTTCCGGAATTATACATTTCACGCCGTCAAGGCGGACGCGGACTTCTGAATCTCCAGTGTCTTCATAACCGAATTGTTTTGAGTATTCTCAAGGCAAAATGTTCGGCAAAATTCTCTCCATTATTCTCGTTCATCACAAAAAAAACTTGATAAAATTTCAGCCTCAAAGCCTTAAAACTTAATTCTAAAGCAAACAAAATTTAAAGTCCGTTTTTATAATTAAAAAAGCATAAAATGTACGAAAAAAGTGTTTTTTGTTTGAGGTTACAAAATTTTGAGGTTAAGAATTGACTAGTTTGGTTTGTCGGACATAAGAATTTTTCGTGGGGCGGTGTTACTAACCCTTCTGGAAGTAAACGGATTCAAAGGGATAGGAATTAGCGGATTCAAAGGGATAGGAATGAGCGGATTCAAACGGATAGAAACTTTTTATGCGTTTGAATGAGCACTTTGCATCCTTTTCAATCATGTTCTATCCTGTGTTAGATTTTTAAATCCTCATCCTTTTGAATAATTTGCAATACGTGAAGTGGAATTTAATTCGCCTCTATCCGTTTCAGTCTACCTTTCTTATTCTTATCTATCCGTGAGATGGCGTACTATTTATCTGTTTTAATTGGCCTTCAACGAAAAATATTTTATCTTTATGTATCCTTTTTAATCCATCTTCGACTCAAAATAATCTATCCATATTTATCCGTGTAAATCTATCTTCAAGTGAAAATATGCTATATACACACATATATATATATATATATAATTAAAAACTAAAGGTTAACAACCACCGCATCAGTTTGAACACAAAAATCCTATCCATATGTATCTGCAGTTAAAACTAAAATGATAATTCTTATTTGATCGCTCCAAACTATATTTGATAGCAAAAATCTTATCAGGTTCGCAGCTAAGTAAAACTTTATAATTTACCAAAGTTGAGGATAAAATTATATATTTAAAATATAGATCGGAACGAATGAAGATGAATTACATTATCGGTCTATATTTGTTATATGTGGATATAATTTCTTAATACTCAAGGGTTTTGGTTACACTTATAGGCTCAAAATTCTATTTTCTTATTTTACTCGAGAAGTATCAGAAGTAGATATACCTTTTCGCTTTGTAAATGTACATGTTGTCGTAGTTATATGATGCTTTTGATAATATTTGAAAGAATTATGTTATGTACGTAATATATTTCACAAATTTGTTAAATTATCAACAATTTTATATATCTCAGTCGCTTGTAAGATTTTGTTAATTAATTTTTTCTCAATATCAATTTATTTGTATCACGTATGTTATACACTGTTAGTAATATTTGCAATTTTAGTATACATGGGCATATTAAATTTCCTATATATTTAATAAATTCATTACACTTTGTAATTTTAGTATACTTACGTATACTAAATTTCTTTTATGAAGTTATATGTATAATAAGTTTATTAATTGTGCAGTAAGTTTCTTTTACGTATATGAATTTCATATTTTCTGTACACTAAAATTAATTACGTGTTTACTATATTCACCTGCGCAAGCGCGTTTTGATGTACGCGAGTCGAGCAACGTGGCCGGTGGCATTTGTTTGAGTTCTTTGTATGAAAGTTTCGGCTTCTTTCTGCGAAGATATGCGAATTCTTCTCTTTTAAAGGTATGTTCAATTTATTAACGTAAATGTAGCTTAACCATATAATTATTTGAAAATAGAAACTTTGTTCTTTAATTTCATTTTTCATCCGATCATGTTTACAGATGATGAAGGCAGAACTCACTCGAAACGGAACGTATATACTGAATTTAGTATATGCGTATACTAAATATTTCTTGCACGCAATATCACGCAATAAGTTTTCTTGTAACGTTCAAATTAGCTTTTCTTTGGTCCGACAATAGATTCCTCATTTTTAATCAAAAGTCGAACGCTGCTAAATATTATAAATTTTTTTTTTCAAATCAAAAACTTTGAAATTTAATCAATTTAGAATGATATATTTTAGATTGAAATAAACTAAAAAACTGAATATTGAAAGAAGAATGAAAAAATTAATAATTTGAAAAAACTCCCGGTCCAAGTGTTCTTCACAACTATATCAATAAAAATATATTTTCGAAAAATCCGTTAATTAAATAACTTGAATAACTAAAAACAACTCAATAATTTATTAAAAAAATAAAGAACTGATTATGTTATCAAAATAAGTGAAAAATTTGAAACTTTAAGAAATCTCCCGGGCTTTGTATTGTTCATAATTATATAAATAATTACTGAAAATTTGACTATTAGTAGTATACCGTCGCTGGTTATCGACACCAACAGATGGCGCCACTGACAAAGGAAGGGTTCTGTTCCGTGCTAAGTTATCAGCGTTCGGTTAAACAGTGATGTCGGTAATGCAGATTCCTGCTGAGATAGCATTGCAACATCGGTCGGCAAAACATAGAGGTCGGTAAGTTTAAGGTTCTGTTCCATGCTCAGTAGGTAAAACAGTGAGGTTGGTAATGGAGATTCCTGCTATGATAACATTATAAGGTTTTTTTCCATGCTAAGTCGGTAAAAAAGTGAAGTTGGTAATGGAGGTCCCTGCTAAGTTAACATTATAAGGTTCTGTTCCGTGCTAAGTGACCATTGATCGAAAAAACAGTTTATTACCATCGGCAGGTAAAACAGGTAAGTCGATAATTTTTTATATTAACATTTTAGCATCTGTCAGTAAGGAAGGGAACAATGCTACCATCAGTCAGTAAAACAGGTAGGTCGGTAACTTCTTATATTATCATTTTTCCATATGTCGGTAAGGTAGGGAATAATGTTACCATCAATCGGTAAAACAGGGAGGTCGGTAACTTTTTATATTATCATTTTTCTATATGTCGGTAAGGTAGAAAACAATGTTCTCATCCGTTGGTAAAACAGGGCGGTCGGTAACTTTTAATATTATCATTTTACTATAGGTCGGTAAGATAGAGAGTCGCAAGTTACGGACACCAACAGATCTGACACCACCGACCAAGTAAGGGTTCTGTTTCATGCTAAGTTATCGGCAGTCTGTAACACACAGTGAGGTTGGTAATACAGATTCCTGCTGCGATAGCATTGCACCTTCGGTCTGTAAAGCAGAGAGGTCGGTCATTTTGAGGTTATGTTCCATGCTAAGTAGGTAAGACAGTGAGGTTGGTAATGGAGATTCTTGCAAAGTCAGCATTATGAGGTTCTGTTCCAAGTTAAGTTTAAGGTTCTGTACCAGGCTGGGTTACCAACGTCAGGTAATTACCATCGGCCGCTAAAAGTACACATCCTCAGCTATATTGGGATGCCATGTTAAAATATACTAGAGTAAAGCTTGAACTCCTCACTAACATTGATAAAGTCCTGTTTGTTGAGTTAGGTATGAGGGGTGGAGTTAGTCAATGCTCCAACTGTTATGGCAAAGACAATAATCCCTATATGGAAGTTTACAATGACAATGATGAGATCATCTATATATAGTATATTTTGACGCCAACAACCTCTATGGTTGGGCAATGGCACAAGCGCTTCCATTTGGTGGTTTCGAGTGGGTATTTAGATTTTATAGAAAAAGTTCAAACCACTTTTTATAAGAGAATCCTGCATGTTCCACAAAATACTGCTGGACATGCTGTTAGATTAGAAATAGCTGCATCGCAACTTGCAGTTAGAGTTTTTGGGTCAATTCTGAATTGGATAGAGAAAATTTTCAATATGTCCGACGATCGATACCCGAAGAAATGTTATTTAAGATTAAGAGAACTGGATAGATTAAAAGATGATTTGTCAATCCTAGAGAAATACAACTGGGCCCGCCAGGTTACAAGTATATTCAAAAAGATTGGGATAGAGGGCGATTGGGAATTTATTTCTCTAGCCTCTCTACAAAAGAATAAATCGGCATGGATAAGAGCTTATGATACAATATTATATCTAGAAGATTTACAGAGAGCCCACTTGTCTTCTGCCTGGCTGAATATTCTAGATAACCCAGAAAAAGATTCTATCAAAAAAATGATTATGTTTGTTAGTAAGTTTCACGAATGATCATTATAATTAATTATGTAGTTCAAGGTGTTTTGATCTGCTTTTGTTGTAAGTACGGTTTATATCCTCTGGGGTAATGTTGACCATCAACCCTTAATTTAATTTGTTGTTTTTATTTATTAGAATAACAGTTAGTTTTAGAATTGAACTATAATCCTATTTGTATGAATCGGATGATTCTCAAACAAATAAGACACTACACTAAATAAAGATAATAATATTGTCGAATGTAAACAAACAAAAATAGTAACAAATTGATCAATTCAACATTGTTTATATCCCCTCCACATTCACTCAATACCAAACAACCCTTTGAATATGGATTTCCATATTCGGACATATAGCTAGAACGAACTAATAGTCCGACAAATGCGTCTCGGTCATATCTCTAGGAGATTTCGGAATCACGAAAAAAAAGTATTATTTGAACAATAATATTGTTTAAAATATTTTTAATTTGTTTAAAAAATAAGTGAATAATAATTTGTCACAAATGAAAACCAGATATCGTTCCTCGAATATTACAGAATGCAGAAAAATTTTTTAAAATCTATAAACTTCCATTTAAACATTATTTTTACCCCCTCCACACTCACTCGAAAAATCCTTTGAATATTGATTTCCATATTCGGACATATAGTAAGAATGAACTAATAGTCTCAGAAAAAATCTAAAGGTATTGTTGGATGCATTTCGGTCATATCTCTAGGAGATTTTTGAATCACAAAAAAAATTGTTATTCAGACAGTTATATTGTTTATAATATTTTTAATTTGTTTAAAAAATGAGTTACACATTTTGTTAATTTTTTCTGCTTTCTGTAATATTCGAGGAACGATATCTGATTGTCATTTGTGACAAATTATAGTATTATCTTTATTAAGTGTGTGTTTATTTAGTGTTAATTTACATAATTGTAAATTAAATTATCAAAAACGTAAAAAATTGTTATTAGCATTGTATTTGTTCAAATAATTATTTTTTCGCGGTGAATAAAAAATCTCCTGGGGGTATTCAATTCAAGTATGTAGTAATATGCTTGAAACTATTTTTGAAATGATACATTTGTTTATATTCAGTTCCCAATTGTTTATAACAATTTAATTGTTCAAAAATCTTTTCAAAAAATGACACAAGAGACGAAAAAAAATGAAAAGACAAAATTTGTTCAACCAAAAAAGATCTACAAATTTGTTATAAACTCTTGCTATAAAAATACATCAAAAATTAAAAATGGACTTATCACAAAAAAATGTACACTTTAACATTCTATATTAGCAGAGAAGAAATTAAAAACTTATAGAATTACAATATTAGAGTCTGTTCATCGAAATCCATAAAATAATTGGTAAAGTCTACAAAAAAAGCCTAGAAATCTCTTCATTTATTCCGTTTCGAGTAAAAGATATATAAATTATATCTTGATAAATAAAAAACTTTTCAGTAGCAAGATTTCTTCTAAACATGATGTTTCTTTCGGAATATGCTAAAAGATTCGAATTAATTTTCGCATTTAAATAAAATAGCTGGTTTAAAAGAAGGAAAAAATAATTAAAGTTTCTCGTGAAAAATTCAAGGAGAGTTCGAGGTTTTCAAGGTCATTGCACACCCTGTATACATCGTGATCGTTAGGATAAGTTAAAAACGTAGAAAGATAAGAAAATTTATGTTTCTAATGTCTCATATAAGCGAAATGATTCTGGGGCACAATAATGTTCTCTTTTATGTACCTATATTACTCATAAGAGTCGCGTATCGATTACACATTTCACGGCGCTGATAGCACAGTGCAGGGATGGGTCGCGTCGCCCAGTTTATTAATTCATTAATCATTGTCGATGCCTTCTCTTTCGATATTAATAATTCCGAGCGCAGAAGACCTTCCTGATGGTAGGCAAAGATGTGTCATAGCTCACTGATAACGCTATAATGTGTACATTACATATACTCATACTTCGTATCCCAAAATGCTCTCAAAACAGGGCAAATAAGGTCATTTTTTACAATAATATAAATTTTTTTTTAATTTCTGCACTAGGTACCATCATGAATTCAATGTGAGATGCTTCATATTTTAAAATGAAATGTATTGCATTTTCAACAAAACAGTTGTATTTTCTAGGAACAAATTAATTTTAGGAAATGAATTTTCAACAAGAGTCGAGACTTCAAGCTAAAACGATGAATTTTTAATAAACTAGTCGAATTAAAAAAAAAAGTGATTAAAGTCCGACCAAAAATGTTTGCATTCTCAAAAAAAAAGTAGCATCTTCAAGTTAAGTTAAAAATTCAACAACTTTGTTGAGCATTGAACCGTTTTGTTACTAATGCATATAATTGGTTGAAGATTCAAAAATTTTCGAAAAAATTTCTTTTATCTGGTGGAAAACTAATTTTTTTACTGCAAATTTTAATATTCTATTTTTGTCCGAAAGCTGACTGTTTTTAGTTAAAAAATTCAACTATTACATTTTTGTTGAAAATTCAACTACTTGACAGTTGTACTAAGTTAATTGACATTCTTTTTATTGGTTAAAGATGTTACTGGTTTGTTAAAAAATAATTGATTCAACTGCAAAATTTACTATTTTATTAAAAATTCATTGTTTGTTGTTGTTAAAAATCAATTTTTTCAAACGAAAACCTAAATTTTCCAGTTTAGTTTAAAAATTGATCGTTTTCAATAAAAAATTGATTTTTATTTTCGGCAGATATTTAATCTTTTTTAACTAGAAAATGAAGTATTTTTTGTGTATAAAAATTGGCCGCTTTCAGTTGGAAATAAATCTATTTTTTTAAAAAATGAACTTTTTTGTTACAAATGCATTCAATTCGTTGAAAAATCAACAATTTTCAAGAAAATTTATTTTAGTTGGTCGAAAATTAATTTTTTTACTGGAAATTTTGATATTCCATTTTCATCTGAAAGCTGATCGCTTTTAGTTAAGAAATTCAACTATTACATTTTTTGTTGAAAATATTCCACTTTTGTTTGAAAATTGATCGCCTATAAGTTAAACATTCAACTATTTGATCGTAAATTAAATTTTTTCTTGAAAATTCATATTTTTGGTCAAAATGAAACTAAATACTTCAAACTATTTTTTTAGAAATTCTTTGGTTTTTGTGAAAAATAATTTTTTTATCTGAAAAGTTACATTGCACTTTTGTTTCAAAATGTATCGCTTATAAGTTAAAAATTCAACTATTTAGTCGTAAATTAACTTTTTTCCTAAAAAGTCATATTTTTTGTTGAAAATTAGACTATTTACTTTAAAATTGGAACGGTTTTGATGAAAGATTGGATTTGGATTTGATTTGCTTTCTCAGTAGCACTAAAAAAATGCATCAAACAATAAAAAACGAGCAAATTTGAATAAGGACGTCCTAAAGTTGTCCTTTTGATGACTCGAGGACATAGACGTCAATGTCCCACAATGTCCCAGGACATACAAAGACATTCTAAGGATGTCCTTTGTATGCCCTGGTGCCCACTGGGAACATTGTGAGAAATCTATCTCTCCAAAAAATTGACGCATTAGATTTTTCTAATTCGAAAAGAGAATATGGGTCACGATCTCGGTTTACTAATAGCTTATTATTAGTTCTGAATATTTTTAATGAAACACTTTCTAATTTTGAAGGGATTAAACGTAAAATTAAAAGTTTTCATTTCTGAGTGGTGAGCATGAGTCTATCAAAGATTATCATACAACAATTATTTTTTCAATATTTAATTTATAATGCCTTTAAATTAAATTTACTCATGCGCCTGCACTCATTTTTTAAAGTAGCGCTGGAAAACCTGGAAATGTCAAACCATTTTGTAACTGAACGTATAAAAAATTGGTTCAAAGAAACCAAAACGCATACAAAGAGACGAACAAAAAGGAAACAAATAGCGGCTGATTCGAGAGAAAAAAAAACCCAGTGGGCGAAAAAATTTAGGATGTTCCAGAGACGTGTTCGGGACATCCCCAAGACGTCTTTTGGAACATCTCTTTTAGAAATCCTAGGGATGCTCTTAAGACGCCTAATGTCAGTACGAAAGATGTTCCGAGAATGTTCTATGTCTTCAAGACGTCGTTAGGACATCTTTAGGACATTAGACGTCTCAGAGACGTTGATTGGACTGACATTGGACGTCCTAGGAACATCCCGAGGACGTTCTTGTGATGTTCATGGTTTTGTACCCACTGAGTAATGTTTGAAAAAAACCTAATTTAAAATCTTGAAGGCGTTAAAATCAGAACCCAACCTGAAAAAAGAGCCTTATTTTACTATATAAATACTAGAGTTACATATTTTTAAAACCATTAGTGCCTATTCCTGTTTTGAATCAAATCAGTATTTGGAGTGAAAAATTCGCTAATTTCAATAGTTTGTACACTCAGCAAAAAGTTTGGTTGATTCAACAAATAAATACATTGCTAAATGGTCAATCAAATGTTTGGTTGATTCAGCCAAATTTATTGGTTAATAAAGTTTGGTTGATTATAATAAATATTTTAGTTGAACCAACCAAATATGTTGGTTGATCCAACCAAATATTTTGGTTCATCAGAACAAATATTTTGGTTAATTTGTTCAAGCAAAACGTTTGTTTGTTGATGGAAAATAATTCTATTTGGTATAAAAAGAAAAGTTGACCTTTTTTTGCATCGTGGTTCAAGTTATTTAATTTTTCTTAACCTTTTTGATGGAAGTAAATTCACTTTCCTTGTGCAAAGTGAGGTTGGGATGCCGTACGGTAATGACGTTTGGGGTGTTCTTTTATTAAATTAAAGTAAATAGTAAGGCAAATAAAAAGGAAAGAAATGACAATTTTGTAGAGGACAATTACCCATATGTATCCCTGATACCACGGAACGTTCCTGGAACGTGCAAAATGTCCGCCGCTTGGAGACGCTTCAGGAACGTTCCACTGGAACGTTCCAAGCAGAAATTACCGTTATTGTTATTATTGTTAAGAAATATCACGTAAACCGTAAGTGATAGGTCAGAATCGAAGTGAGTTTATAAAATGGATATCATATAATAGTGTAGTATATGCGGTACTCAAAACTCAAAAATAACATCTAGTTTTACCTATCTCGTACGGTTTACGAGGTAATCGTTATTAAAAATAACAATAACGGAAGCTCCCCCTCAGGTCCCAGTGAAACGTTCCTTGAAAGTTTTCAAGCGGCGGACATTTTACACGTTCCGGGAACGTTCCGTGTTATTAGGGATATGTCGTAGGCTTTCAGGCAAATTCAGCTTTCAGCCGAATTCTTAGGCATTTTGCTAACACGTTTAGCCTTCATTGAGCTGAACCCAAAGGTGATGGCACTCACCGTTTTTACATTCTCATCTCAATCAGAAGGTATTGGTTTTATGTGAAAAATGACTTTCGCGGATTCAATCAGATGTCGACGTTTTGAGACCACCTGAGTCAGAAAAAACGGTTTTTACGAAGGTGTCTGTCTATCTGTCCGTCTGTGTGTCTGTCTATAGTCTGTAGTATCGTGTAGGCACGATAACTTTCGAAAAAATGATCAGATTGGATTGAGCTTCGGCACATTTCTTTGAGTCCTGAGAAAAGCACAAGTTTGTTAGCCAGCTATTTTTGATAAAAGTTCAAAAAGTGAGCAAATTTTGAAAATTGTTGAGACTACTTTTTTCAAGATTGGAAAATTCTATGTATGAATGTTAATAGAACTCTAAAAGACAAATAATTTATCCTAATGATATTTTTCGATAAAAAGAAAATTATCAGAGTTATAGCATTTTCAAAATCCCAAAAAACAGAAGAAAATTAATATTTGAAGCCGAACAAACATGATATGAAAAAAAATTATGAGAAGAAAAACGTTTATTTTTGAGAGAACTGCAAGGTGATCATAACAAATTTTTTAACTTTTCGAAAAATCGAAAATTCAAATTTTGATCGCACGAAAAATAATTAAAAATTAAAAATTTCATTTCGCGGTCAAACTATGCAAGATACAAAAAAAGATGAGAATACATAAATCGTGCACCCAAAAAAGATCTATAAATTTGTTTTCAATCACTTTTTGATAGGACGCGTAGTTTTTGTTTTATTCGTGAAAAATAACACTAAAAATAAATAAATTTAATGTTTTGGACGACGACACAAGGAAAGAAAAAAAAATATTATGCAAACTTGTTCACTCAAAGTGGATTTACAAATTTGTTATTTATAATTTTCATAGAGGGCGAATATATTTTTCAATCATAAAAAATAAGCATAAAAATAAAAAAATTAAAATTTTTAGAAATGACACAAGAGACGAAAAAAAAATGAAAAGATAAAAACTGTTCAAACAAAGAAGATCTACAAATTGGTTATAAACTCATGCTATAAAAATACATTATAAATTAAAAATGGACTTTTTGGAAAAACGACACAAGCTGCAATAACTTTTTATTTAACAACATTTTTCGCCTAAATTTACAAATAATCAAACTATAGCATTTTATATTTTCTTTCTTTCCCAAATTCTGGGAGACCCGACCTTCCTCTTCTCAATAATTTATAGAAATATAGAACCAAGTGCATAGTTTCCGAATTTCTCTACAGTTTCTGTTGTACTTTAGGCCATCATATAAATAGGTATTTATCGGGTAAGTGCACTGTTGGCCAAGCAACCAAACTCAAACCACAACCTTTGTAAGCCGTAACTACAGGGAGGCATACATGTAACGTCAACGTTAATTAGTCACTCGCGTGAAATGCCTTTATTTTGAAATTGCTTTTCGAGTAGATTCGCATACCTGCAGAAACGAGATAATTCAATCCAAACCTTCCCTAATTCGCATTCCGTAAAATTTAGTTCTCTTGTATTCAACATAGTACATAGTCAGGCTTTGATTTCCAACGCGTGCTTCAATTATAGTGAAGAAATTCTCTGAATATGCAAGCAAAATCAATATTTTTATCTTGAAATAGTATAGAATAATAAGTCAGTAAGATGTTCTTTCTTTACAACAATATTAGGGGTATTTTGGGTCGGGTTGCATGGGGGGTGGGGGGGTAGGTCAACGATTTATAGGGTTTCCTAGTCCTGGGCAGAAACCCTTATAGTTTCGGTCGCACTTTTTTCCAAGGAGGGGAAGTGTGGGTAAATGTGAGGAAATTATGGGAGGGGAAATAGGGGAAGTGAGGGAAATAATGGAAGGGGGAAATTAGAGAAGTAGCGTAGGGGAAGTGAGGGGGAATCAAGAAAAGTAATTGAAAATTAGGGAATGGAAGTAGAGTAAGTGAGGGGAAGTAGGGGAAATTATTATTATTGGTGATGGTGAGTAGGGAAGGGGAAGTTATGGCTGGAAAAGGGGAGTAGGGGAAGGGGAGTGTCAGCTGGAGAAGCGAGAAGGGGGAGAAGAAGTGGAGGAAGAAGAACCGGGCGAGGTTTGTACGACTTAACCCTTGGTATACACACTGGGTTACGCTAACCCGGCGCCATTTTCAACGATCTGTCATTTCGAAGTGAGAGGAAGTAGGGGTCTGTACCCAGGGCGGGGGGGAGTTGTGGGTCTCTACTACGCAGAGATCGCCTTAGCAGCTAAAAAGCCTCGAAACCTGCCGAAGGACGCAAAAACAGAAAAATCCAAATGTAAGAAAATGTTATTTTATTTGCATATTTGTCATGCTCATAGCGTGTGTTAAAACTAAAAAGTCTAATTCGTGTGTCTGAGTGTATTTTTTGTGTGTGTATATGCGTACGTGGCGAACATGTCTCGCAACGTACGTTTTGCATCTGCTGACTGATTTACACTCACGTGCGTCTTACCACCCTATGATATTCATTAATACAAAATATCAATAAAAATTATTTATCCATGCAGCTACTTCTTCGAAATGTTGACACGAGAGAAAATTTGTCATGTCGAGGAGTAAAAAGCTCTGTATGCCACAAACACGGAACATGGCACCGACGAAACGCAGAGCGGTGCAATATGCTCAGCCGTTGGAATATACCGAAACGTAATTTATATTTTTGTAACAAAATTTTTTTCAAGTCTTTCACTCATATTTTTATTCTGAATAAAAAATTACATTGAAGAATTATAATATTCTATTATATAAAAACTAAAGGTTAACAACCACCGCAGGGTCCACTGGGAGTAACTGTCATCTAAAAAAATGACATCGGCTCCCAGTAGGACCGCGGTAAATCCCATTCATGGCCATTCCGCGTAATTCAAATATTGTATTTTCAAATATCGTACATTTAAAGAGAAAAGGGGAAGTTTTTTGAGAATAGGGGGAAAAAGGGGAATTTCAAGAAAAAAGGAAAACTAAGAAAAAAAGGGGAAGACTGTGCACCCTGAACTTGTACGACTCAATATATTTTTCTTACATAAAAATTATAGAACCTGTGAGAATATGCGAGATTAGATCAATATGAACTGAATATTTTCAGAAAATTGTGATTGAAAGATGTAAGTAAATTGCTTAAGATAAAATAAATTCAATCATTAAATTAGAAATTAAATCAGAACTATCAAGATTAATTGAATGATATGATAGTAAATTAAAAATTCAGGACATTCTGATCTAAAATAATTATTAAATGCTATTAATAAACGTTAGTCAGAATCCATATTTCCAGAAGATAAGACATTCCTTTTGCAAACTAACGAGGAAATTGCTATTCCAAATTGATATGAATATTAATCAACAGAAAATACAGATTATTTTATATTTTAAATAATTTATTGTTCAATAACAATTATTAAAGTTCTTTACAAGATTTTTACAGCAACACTTTTTCTTCAGAATAAGTTATTTTTGAACTATCTTTCATTATTCAGTACTTTATTCAAAAGATTCTGTTCCATATACGATCTAAAATGCTCAATCGATATTTTATTTTTTCAAAATTAAAAAAAAGTTTTTGAATTTTTCATTTTCAGTTTTTTTTCAGAAACGGTTAGCGCGTCTTTTGAGATAATACTGGAATTTTCGATTTTTGCATATCGATGTCGACAAATTAATAAAAAACGGCGAGTTCTGTCAAAAAATGGTTCAACGAAATTTTGTAGAAATTTTTAAAAGCTCAAATTCCTCCAAAAACTTGTCCCCCTATTTTGCTGCCATTACTCCCTGAAAATTTTTTCCCTATATTACGTCGTTTGATTTAGAAATATAAAACCAAAATGACTAGTCCTATCAAAGAATGGTTAAACGAAATTTTGTAGAACTTTTTGAAAGCTACAATTCCTCCTTGAGATTTTTAAAAATATTCTACGTAGTTTGGCTCAAAATTTTAATTTTTGATTTTTTAAACAGTATTTTTGATAAATAAAACCAAAATGACAAGTCCTATGAAAAAATGGTTATGAAAAATTTTGTAGGACTTTTTAAGAGCTGCAATTCCTTCCTAAAACTTTTTTCCGTACATCACGTTGTTTGGTTCAAAATGTGAATTTTCTATTTTTTTAAATAGTATTTTCGACAAATAAAACCGAAATGACAAGTCCTAAGAAAAAATGGTTAAAAGAAAAATTGTAGCTATTTTGAAATACTTTAATTCGTCTCTTTAACCTTTTTGACGTATCTGTCGCCATTTGGCTTAAAATTGGAATATTCGATTTTTGCGTAGGATTTTCGATGGATAAAGCCATAACCGTTGATCAACGAATGCTGGTTAACAAACTCGTTCTTTCTTTTAGGACCCAAAAAAAAGTATGCCAAAGCTCGATTTGATCCGTTCATTTTTTCGAGAGTTATAGTGTTTATGGAAGGACGGATGAACAGAAAGACATACAGACAAACGCCAAAGCCAAAACTTGATTTTTGGCTCCAGGGGATCTCAAAACGTGGAGATCTGTTGAAAATCTGAGGTGTGAAATTTCGGACAATTCTAATACTTTCTCAATCATAAATGATGAGAATTTAAAAATCTTAAATTTCAAGCTCTTAAGCAAAGCTGCACAAGAATTTACTCTATCACATCCAACCTTTTGAGAAATGATGTTAGACTTCATAATCTAAAGTTAATAAACAAATTAAAAGTAGTAAAAATGAACAAACGATCTTTCGAAAGTTCGAATTCTTCTCAAGAAATATAGTTGGGAAAAGAAGCATATAAATTAGGATTGTACGATAAAAAGTACGGGTATACAAGAAAATCTATATATGTAATATATATAATTATATACCTATATCTCTATTAATCCTATATGACGGTATTCCGTAAAACTTCTACAATTGAATATTTTGTACAACTCTTAATGTAAACTTCTTTAAGGTTCTCAGGTTCGTTTTAAAGTTAAATTTTTTAACTTCTCCGAACGAAATGTGTTTGATGTTCTCGAACTTTTCTGCTAAAATCTGCTAGCGATATTCTAATAATTTGACCTGAGCAAAATGAAGTTGTTTTTGACTCCCGAAAGTATAACCAAAATTTTAAATCGGTTGATGCCTTCTGTTCGGTTTTTGATTTCAAAAATTCAGAAACATTTCCATATGGACCAAACTATTATGGCGAAATTGTTTTTGGTACAGTTTTCTGTATTAAAAAGCTACAAAAAATATAAATGAACGTAATTCGGTGCACGTTACAATTTCATCAAAATTGTGCAGGATTTTTTTCTTCAAATGTGAATAACTGCACTTTAAAAAAAAATAATATAAAATAATGTCAAACTTGAAATTTCAACAGTTTAAATTGAAGAAAAATGACATTATTTTTTATTAGGAAAAACTTGATCGTGCTTTCTAAACAGTTTCAAAATCGTGTATTTTTTTCTAATTGGTTTTTCCCGCTCAAAACTCAAATACAACTTTTTTCCTATAGCGCAAAATAATGACGTGTTTTGTCGATTCAAATGGAAGATATTTAAATTTTGACACATTGTGCAACGTTTTTGAAAAAAATGTAAAATTAACTAAATTAAAAAAAAAACTATGCTCATTCTTCGCAGAAATCTCCAAGTCCCAAGAAATTCGCCATGATATTTTAGCCCAAAGTTGAATTTGAAATTTTAAAACCAAACAGAAAACATTTAAAGATTGAAAATTGTCTCTGTACTCCTTTCGGAAGCCAGCCCATAACTTTCTTTTGCTTGGCTCAGATGATTCGAACAATTTCATTCTGCTTCACAGCATACTTATGGGGCACAAAGTTTTAGTTTTCATTTTGCATGAAAAACGATGAAGGGGGGTTTTGACAACCACAAAACGTGAACGTAATAAAAGCTGCGGTATTTCGTTGGAATAGTTCCACCTCGGCACAATGACAGCAAATCTTTAACCTTCGCTGCAGGACTGGGATCTTTGATTTATATGCTTTTTGCAACTTGAAGGTTTGTAAATTCACAGAAGGTCCTGGGGTGCTGACAAACATTGACCTTAGATTCTCCCCAAAATTATATCGAAAGTTGACTACGAAAGGTATTCGAGAATCAACAATGTGCTCTCGAACCTTTTACCACGTAACTTTTTTCCGTTGGTCATTCTCAGCCTAGTTTTGCCCATTTATAATAGCTTTGACGTCAAAAACCTGCTCTTGGCTTAATTCGCAAACAACATACGGATACTTGCCGCTTCTTGCTGTTTTAATTACAGAAAACCACTTTTCCTGCGAGTAAATATCTTGTCGTCGACTACTTCTTTCTATTGTAGCGTGGACAGAATCACCTTTATTCTGCGTATGTCCCTTAGATTATAACAGTACAGTTGAAAACATTCTTAAGAATGATATTTTATACAAGAATATTAAAACTAGTATGGTTCCAACTATTGGAAATAAATGTAATGACATTGCTATCAGATGGGAACGTAAACGATTAATTAATGATCAATGTTCATATCGTTTAAAACTCACAATAGTGTCATAACAAAAGCTTATGCTCTCCCTAAAGTCCACAAACTTATTTTAAGTTGGAGACTGATTGTTTCTACTGTTGGTTCTCCCACTTACAATTTATCTAAGTATATTTCAAATATTCTAGAACCTATTTCTATTAACACTAGTTTGTTTGTTAAAAATAGTTGAGAACTTAAAGATATTTTAAAAAACATTAATGTACCAAAAAGTCATTCAATCGTTTCTTTAGATGTAGTATCCATGTTTGATAGCTTTAGATTGCATTGAAGAAAAACTTATTTTAAATCATAACATAAAAAAAAATAACAAAAAATGAATTATTAATTGCTACAAGAATGGGTTTTAACGGTATTGTTTTCTCCTTCAATAATTAATTTTATAAACAAATTTCGGGTTGCTCTATGGGTTCACCTTTATTCCCAGTTGTTTTTGATTTAGTTTTACAAGATGTTGAAAAAAGAGCTCTAAAATTATTAGATTTCACATCTATTTTATACAAAAGGTATGTAGACGACATTTTAGCTATTGTTCCTACTGACAAGATTAAAGCTTTCCTAAATGTGTTCAATAGCATTGAAGAATGTATAAAATTCACTCATGAACGTGAGATTGCTAACGTTATTAACTATCTTGATCTACACATAATTAAAACTCAAAATGGTCATTTACTAACCAACTGGTATAAATACCTTTTCGGTCTGGCAGATATTTAAACTATAATTCTCATAATCTATTTGGTCATAAAATTAGTTTAATTAAAGGTCTAGTAGGCAGGTGTGTTAAAGTAAGTGATATACTATTTAGAAAAGAAAATTTCAATGAATTAAAAACAACCTTAATACATAATAACTATCTGCTTGATTTTGACAATGACGTTATTGCAGAAAGCATTCATGAGATTTACAATAATAGAAGTAAAATAAAGAAAAATAATAAATGGAGTGACACAATAAATTCAAATTAAATGTTACTTTGCCTTACTATCAGGGTTTATCTGAACGGTTAAGGAGTTCACTTAAAAAATTTAATAATAATGTTTATTTTAAAAACACAAATACTCTAGGTAATTATTTTAAAAAAATACAGTGATTCCATTGGAAATTTATCTGACGTTATTTATCTGATTAAATGTATATGTTGCAATGAAGTCTATATAGGTGAAACTGGCCGGATTTGAAACACAGGTTTGTCACAGCATTCATGGAAATTTAGTCATTATTTTGATTTTTGTTTGAAAAATATTAAAATATTAGCTACTGAAAAAATACTTATCAACGACGTATTATTGAGTCCATTTTTATAAACAAATTTCGCAATATTTCTGTTAACTTACGTACTGAAATTCTGAATATTAATAAAATTGATCAAAATATTTTAAAATAATGCCACATTTTTTATTTTTCCAGTTGAAAAAATTTTTTCTCACATTTTAATTTAAATTCAGTTTCGTTCGTTTCCTCATCAGTTGTTTCAATGAAAACTCATCTATGTGAACGCTCATTACGTATTCTGCCTTATTGTATCTCCATGTTGTCAATTTTTTTTGTCCTTCCTAACCATTATAAAGAACAAATTTCACTTAACTTCACTTATTTTGCAGATATCTCTCAAAATCCCTTGGAATCTTTGAAAATTTTACAAAATGCTGTCAAATCGCCTGAAATCGCTTAGTATCCTTTGGAATCCTTTGAGATCCTTTAAAATCTGTTGGAAACTTTCCTTTGGCTATTGTAAAAATGATCTGACATCCCTTGAATATTTAAATTAAATCAAACTAATTCATTACAATGCTCTAAAAGAATGTTTTAATTCCTGAAAATTCCTTGAAATCCTTCGAGTTTCAATAAAGTCCTTTAAATCTTGTAAAATTATTTAAAATACCCTAAAATTGCTTAAAATATTGGAACTCGTTAAGAGTCCCTTGAAATTCTGTTAAAAACCCCTTGAAATTTTTTGAAATCCTACAAAAATCTTTGAAATCCCTTGCAATTTTTTCAATCTTTGCAAATTCTTCGGCATACCTTAAAATACCATGTAATATTTCCTTTGGTAGTAGTGAAACTCCATTGAAATAAGGGAAAATTATTGAAAATATGTTGAGAAGAGAATTATATGGAACTTATTCATTAAAGTTATTTGCAAAAACCCGTTTTGATCCCTGGATATCATTGAAATACCTAGAAAGCTTTGAAATCGCCAGAAATCCTTTAAAATTTCACCTAATTTCAGTGATTTTCCAGATATCTCTAAAAATCCCTTGTACTCTTTAAAAATTCTGCAAAATTATATCAAATCTTTCCTTTGTAAGCCGTGAAAATCCACTAAAATAAGTAAAACTCATTTCAAATCCTCTGTATATAAATTAAAGTGAACTTGTTCATCAAAATTCTCTCTGAAACAACCATCGAAATTCCTGGAAATCTTTCAACTCCCTGGAAATATTTGAAATCGCGAGAAATCTCCTAAAATTTAATTTGAATAATTTTTTTTTTTAATTTATCTGTTTGGATAGAAAATTATTCAGATTTGTTGAAAATGACCCTCTTTCGTTGTAACTTTAACTTTTTTGTTCAAAATTTATTTCATTTTTGGTTAAAAGTTAAATTTTTAAACTTTAAATTTAACGATTCCATTTTTTACTATAAACTTATTTTTTTTAGTTGAAAATGTAAATATTTCATTGAAAATTTATCTCCTGATAGAAAATTATTCTGCTTGTTTGAAATTTTTGTTGTTGTTGTTGAAAAGTGAGCTACTTAGTGAAAAAATCATTCAACTATTTATAAAAGAGTATAACTACTTGGTTTGAAATTGAATTTGTGTTTTTTATTTCAAGAAACTCAAGTTCATCCTTACAGGGCAAATAATTTTAACAAAGTTATCTGAATAATTGCAATTTTCTTTGGAAAATATATAAAATAATTAACAGAAAAAGATGGTGGAATTCGAAAGCAGAACACATTCTCATAACCGGTCTTATAAGGAAATTTGAAAAAATAATTGATAACAACTTTGTAGATTTTTTTAGTGAAAAACCTTTGTCTATTCATTTTTTTCCTTTCTTGTGTCATTTTATTGGCTTAGATTGAAAATAAGACATCAAAGACCGAGTAAAAGACCAAGTAGTATGAATTTGAGATGCTTGCTACAATATTCCTACAATGTAATGCTACAAGTTGAAGTCGAGGTGCAAGATTCGAGAAATTCTTGAATTTCTTAAAAAACTTTTCACGCAGTATATCCTTTCCAAAAGTTTAAAATACTTCCATCAGGGCTCAATTGACGCGTTATTTTATAAGATCTACAATAACATGATGATAGTTTTCAATTTCCGTTGAAACTTAAGAATTTCAATTTTATTACTAGAAGTTGAAGTGGAAAGATGGTTTTTTAAGACGTTAAGCTGACGTATGATAATAAACTGTTAAACTGAGTGGTAGCTGAAAAATCAAGAGACAAATCTACATTTGTTTATATTTTATTTCGTTTTCCAACTGGCCTAAACGATTGTAAATGAAATATACGTTAATTTCCATATGGTTTATCACATAGGTGCCCCCTATGGTGATTCTTTTTTTTTTACATTGTCAGGGACTCATTTTATGGCCAGTCTGATTGTTGTGAGATGTTCAGACTCACTAGATATAGTATAAACTAGTCTATCATCGAAGATGATTAGTTAGGCTTTGTGTGATAAACGATTTGAAGCTTTCGTTTGAACCTTCTAGAGATAGTCGCTTTAACCATCTTGAGGACTATCCTACAGTTCACTCTCAAATATAGTCACTGCACACATCTAAATGGCCGGACTGATCATCCATTTTTCTCCGTTTCGAAGTTTCAACGTGAACGAGGTAAATGAATTATTATGATGGTTATTATATATAATAGCCTCAAAAACAATCTAATAATACTTTTCAAAATCTCTGGTTTCACTTTTACTAAAAATCATACAATACATTAATTTACTTGTCGGATCTGATGGCTGATCTCCTATTAGTTCTTTCCGCTGATCGATATGAGCCACTAATGTTGCGTCACCTCTTTCCAGAGTACGGATTGGAAATTGGTGAAATTTATAATGTTGCCCTTCAGAAATATAATTGTTTACATTGATAGCTTTCCAAACTGAGGGATATTTAGCCACACTTTGATTTCGAATCGCCCATGGTAGACAAGTCTATGAGGTGGGCCATCATTAGGATCTGCGTCTTGAAATTGATCTTGAAATCTTAATGATCCCATCGGTTGCCCTAGAACTTACCCTGGTTTTCGCTTGTTTACTGACCCTCGAGGTCGACCTCGATTCCAACGTTCTCCTGAAGATCAACCTTCTTCCAACACTGAAAATGTGTTAAACAATTTTAGTTTTTTTATTCTTCAGGAGTTCAGATTTAAAAAAGGTAGCGTTTCAGAATCAATCACTTTGAATTCAAAGGTTTTTGAAGCAACAAATACTCTGCAAATTTTAGTTGTAATAATTAGTCAAAGTAGGTAACATGACCCTACATATCACCAGCTCTCTCCTCTCCTTATCTGTCATATCTTATACTATTCTATTTAATCTCACTTTGCCTCTCGCGCTCCTAGGGTACGAGATAAGATCTGTTATGATACAAGGTAAAGTTTTTTGAATTACGGGGTAAACTTGGTTAGGTTATGGGATAAATTCAGTTAGGTTCCAGCGTAAATTCGGCTAGGGCAGTTCTCTGCAAAATGACATTTTGAACAAAAAAAATCTGCCCGCTGCGCGGACACATTAATAATGCGCGCTTCGCTCGCAAGTTTGAGCACGCCTAGGGCGTGCGACTGTTGGTTCTCGCGCTTCGCGCTCGATGATGTGTTTACCTCGCGCTACGCACTCGGTCTTCGTATTCCCCCCACATTTGCGCCCAAAGCTTTTAAAATTAAAGGTCATATCATCGACAACTGTAATTTGGTGATTTTGACTTCTCTTTTGTTAAAGCTTCTTTGGCTTTAACGAACACATTCTCATCACGTATCTCGTGCTTCGCACTCGATTTTGTCCAAAATCTGAACTTTTCTATATATATATATTAATATCATATATATATATATATATGATATTAATAATTTCCTAAATTAAAGGGATAGTTTTTAACGATGTTGAACGTTAAATTATTTAATTCGAATTTTTATTTTTTATGTTACCTGCTATCGTTTTCACTTGATGACTCGGCATTGTTTTCGGGCACCTCATCTTACAAAATGTCATCTGGATTTTCGCTGATATTCTGGATCCCTACATGATTTTCTTCTGAGTGGTGACGATGTTGCCCACCATTTTCAGCCTCGTTTTCAGCTCGAATTTGATTCAATCTCCATCTGGTAGTTTGACTCATGTGTCTAACGCCGGACTTTCGTCTTAAATGCAGATTATACTGTTTCTGGCCGTTGTTATCTTCTTCCATTGTTCCTTTCTATTCTATTATATTGTACTTCACAATGAATACAATGAAGCCAATATATTTTTACTCATTTGACTATAAAAATAAGACAAGTTATTCGTTAATTGCACTTTATACTAATATTTCTATATTGTAATGTACATATTAGGGTGATCTACAAAATATTTTTTTAAGTCTCACTCCCTCATTTTGTGTTGTATGATGACGAAAGATCAACCCAATTTTTGAAAATTAAAACAAATGGTGGGGATGTCCGATGGTTTTTTCAATTTGACGATTTTCAGTTATTTACTAAAAAGTTTCAGATCGTTCAAAGTTGAGTACCCAATCGATTCTCGATTACCTGAGAGAGCAGCCATACAATACAGAAGGTTCTCAACCACTCTTCGAAGCATGAAATGTTACATATTCTCTTTCGTTATTTTGTAAATTTTCTTAAGTAAATATTTATTAATCAAATTCAGATTTTAAAATCTTTTGTAATATGTTTTAAAGTAAAATACAAATTTTAATTATGTTCAAAAGTTTTGCAAAGTTCATGATTTTTGACTATTTTCATCAAAAATAGATGTTTTTAGTTATTGATTTTATCAATCAAATTTACAGTTTTACAGATACTGTATTACCAAATTCATGAAGAAGCGATGTTTCAAAAAGGAGTAAAACGGGCAACTTGTTGTTTGGAAATTTGAAAAAAAGGAGTAGAGTGTTATTTACCTTAAGAATAATGTGACTGCTCAGAAGGAATGAAACTCAAAGTTTCACGTTTTTTGGGACGCTCTAAAGGGCACCCTTTAACGTTTTTCTTTTCGATAAGAAATACAGTTTTCTTGACCACGCTTGTACACATTATACAACCGATAAATAATAATAATTTGAACGGTGCGGTGCAGAGCATAATTCGTTAATGCAATGAGTTAGAAAATTGTAGGAGAAACTTTGAAAAGACTAAACGTTTTTAATGAAATTAGTTACCATGATTTTCTGAATTTGGTACTGATCGGTTGTGTTCTATATATGAGAAGCAAATTATAGGTGCTAAATTACATTTGTTTTTGAATCTGTTGTATTCAAACATAAAAGTTTTGTTACTAATAAGTAAAGCAGATTTGCCTCCGCACTCAGAAAAAAAGTTTGCTTCATTCAACAAAATCGTTTTGTTGGCCACATTTGGTTAATTAAAAAAAATATTGTAGTTAAGTGAACAAAATTTTCGTTTAGTTGGCCAAATTCGTTTGTTTCAATCAATTCAAGTTTTTTGTTGAATTTTTTTTGTTGAATTAAGGCCATGTGACGAGTGGGTCACGTGCCCGGCTTCCTACCTTACCGACACTTTTTTTATTTGTAAACTTATTTTTTAGATGACAGTTACTCCCAGTGGGACCCTGCGGTGGTTGTTAACCTTTAGTTTTTAATTATATATATATATACAAATAAAGTTTAAACACTCCAGATCGAATTCACTGCTAGTTTTTTTTATTTGCGTGGAAATTTTTTCCTTCGTTCAGCATCGCTGTACTGGATGCGCACGGTTGTTTAAAAGCGGAAACAATTATTATCTGGTAAAGGTAATTTTTATAAGTAAATTAAATAACTAACAGTCTGCATTATTTACTTTTCGTTTTCACAGCATATTTTCGCATTTAAATTACATGTCGTTGTTTTTTATTAATTTTATAAGCAAATTACATGAAAAAATACCTAGTGTGGACATTTAAAGGCAGAGAGAAATGGTATTTTTTATTAATTTTGTTTAAATTATGCTTCTATTGATTTTTTATGAGGAAAATTTGTAATACAATATTTTTTAATTATTTTATAAACATACTATTATGAACAAATGCCCAGTGTCGCATTTTATAGGCAGAAAGGAATGGGTTTTCTTTCAATTTTCCTCAAATGACGTCATCACTGATGTTTAATGATAAAATTTGTTATCGAATATTTTCTATAATTTTATAAACGAATTATATAAACAAATACCCAGTGTGTACATTTAAATACAGAGAGAAATATTTTCTATATTTCCATCCTAATTAGAAGGAAGTGTTTTAATGTAAAAATGAATTTGATCGGTTATCATCAAATCACCACGTTTTGAGATCCCCTGAGTCAGAAAAAAACGACTTTTACGAAGGTCTGTCTATAGTCTGTCTGTCTGTTGTCTGTAGGCACGATAATTTTCGAGAAAATGATCAGATTTTATTGAGCACTGGCACACTTTTTTAAGCCCTAAGAGAAAAGGACAAGTTCGTTAGCCAGCTATTTTTGATGAAAAGTCTAAAATTTAGAGCATTTTCAAAATTTTTGAAAACATTTTTGAAATGTTTGAAAATTATATGTACGGCTATTCGTGGTATATGGAAATTCGAACAATTTAACGTTACGACTATTTTCGATCAAAAGAAAGTTGTCAGAGTTATAGCATTTTCGAAATCCAAAAAAACAAACAAAAATGAAGATTTGAAGTCAAATAACGCATGATATGTAAAAAAAAGTAATGAGAAAAAAACGTTGCTTTTAAGAAGCCCTACAAGATGGTCATAACAACTTTTTGAATTTTCTTGAAAATTCGACAATCCAAATTTTGACCTCACAAAACATAATAAAAAATAAAAGATTCCATTTTGCGGTCAAACTATGGGGCATAATTTCTCATGTGTACCCACCTCCAAAATGAAAGTTGTCCGATCGGGCTGAAAATTGGCCTAATTGTAGTTCTATTAGATGGTACTTCTCACACCGAAAATTAATTAATTTTTATAATTATTTATCAAAGTAGAGGGGGTGCAATTTTTGGGTTTTTGAAGCAAAGCCTTACTTTCCAACATTTGTCACTTTTTTCCTATTGCCTTAAACAAAATTTGGCTCGAAATGTTTTTGATAGATTTTTTCACAAACTTTCTGGTGATCATAGCGATTTTCAAACAAAGTCAAAATTTGACCCTAATTTTTTGGAATCAAAAATAAATTTGACTTTTTTTCAAATTTCAACACTTTTTTCCCCTTCAAAATCGTTTTAAAAGAAAGCTGAGATTTTTTCCTATAAGGCGCCCAATTTTCAGAGTGGCAAATTAATATGTCTTTGAGTAACGTCAATTTTCAAGCTTTTAGTAAGTAACACTGTCTCTTTAATAAAATAGATTTATTTAATGCAAAGTAGAATTAAAGTGGTTTAATAATAGCGATGTTATAAGCAAAATCGCCTTTGCCGCACCGGTCAGCGCTGCCCCTCCTTTCCCTACATACAGACAGACACCGACAAAATTTTATGATTTTCGGACTCTGTGATCCAGGTATAAACTTCGACCACCCTAACCCGCACAGCGGTGGAAATATGGAATTTATTACTCAAAAAGGTCTATAGCCTTTAATTATTTAGCGATGTAGACTTTTTTGCATTCTCATTCATGAGAGTGTAATCGTAATGTAATCATCCACATTTTCGATCTCTAGTTTTTAACGGATCTTTACGTTAAATTTTGAAGCATTTGTCCAATCGAATTAGCTTTTGATACAATCTTTTAGGATCCCAAAATGAAGGTCAAGTTCGTTGACCCGACATTTCCGACCACAATTAAAAAATGTAGAGCATTTTCTAAATTTTAAACAAATTTGGTTAGAGTTTTAGAAGTTTTCGTCAAGTTTCTGGTACAAGACAAAAAGACTTGCAAATTATTCTAATGCCATTTTTAATTTAAAAAAAAAATTATTTTAAAAAGTTCCATGCCTTTCAACATTTTGAAAATATAAAAGAAATACAAAAGAAATTGTTTTGATAGATTAAGAAATATCAATCCAAATTTTTGCTAGATATAAAATATATTTCGAAACTATTCCTATGAAATTGTTCAATTAAGCCAAAATTAAAAAAGTTAGATTTTTTTCAAAAATATGCAATTTTTTTTAAGAACTTTTAAAACTGATGTTTGAACGAACGGAATCAAGGCATATATTGAAGATTTGCAAATTATCCAAATTAAATTTTTAATTTCGATAAAAATTAGAAAAGTTATATAATTTTCAAAACTTTTTTAATTTTCAGCAAATAGAAAAAATTTTTCTGATAGATTAAGAAATTTAATAAAAAATTTCCACTAGATATCAAATATATTTCGAAACTATCCCAGTTAAATTTTTCGATTAGACCAATTTTTAAATTGGAAATTTGAAGAAAAAAATTTGTTCGTGTTTTAAAAATTTTTGTCAAAGGTTCAGGTACTTGACAAAATTATTTGCGAATTATCCTAATGCCATTTTTAATTTCGATAAAAATTAAAAAAGTTATATGCTTTTCAACATTTTGGAAATTTTCAAAAATGTAAAAAAATTATTTTTATAATAGATTAAGAAATATCAATCCAAATTTCTACTGGATATAAAATATGTTTCGAAATGATTCCAATGAAATTTTTCAATTACACCAAAATTCAAAAAGTTAGGTCATTTTCAAAAATATGCTGTTTTTGTTTTTAAGAACTTTTAGAACTGAAGTTTGATCGAACGTAATCGAAGCCTACGGCTCAATGTTTCTATTTAATAAATGAAAAACATTTTTTTTACATTCTCATTCATGAGAGTGTAATGTAATCGTCCAAATGTTCTATCTCTGGTTTCTGACGGATCTTTACGTTTAGGCACTCACAGAGTACGAAAATCATAACATTTTGTCGGTGTCTGTCTGTCGGTATGTATGTATGTATGGTTACCTGAATGTTGTAGCCACGCTAACTTTTGAAGGATTTGTCGAATCAAGTCAGCCTTTGATAAACTTTTTAAGGGTCCCAAAATGAAGGTCAAGTTCGTTAACCAGATATTTCCGACCAAAATTCTTTAACAAAAGAGAATTCACAATCACTAAATTTCAGTTGTCGATGGTTTGACCTTTAATTTTAAAAGTCCTATGCAGAAATGTGGGGGGTGTACAATGACCGACCACGGAGCGCGAGGAAAACACATTATGGAGCGCGAAGCGTGAGATCTAACAGGTGCGCGCCCCAGGCGCATTCAAACTTGTGAGTCACGCGCGATGAGGCTGTGCCCGCGAGGCGGGCAGATTTTTTCAACTGAAAATGTAACTATTCCATTTTTGCTGGAAAATTGATCTTTATGGTTTAAAAATTAGTCTGTTTTGCTTGAGGATTCAACTAATTTGATGAAAATTCGTAATTTTTGGTTTAATTCAACTGTTTTTGATTAAAAATTAAAATATTTTTTGGTGGAAATATCACCTGTTACACTTTTTGTTGAGAGTTCATTTTTTTATCAAAGATTTGTCACTTTCGTTGAAAATTTAACTATTTTGTTGAAAATTATTATTATTATTTTTTTTTTAATTAATGTTTTCAACTGATAATTTAATTCTTTCATAATTGGTTCCAAATTTTTGTTTGTGTTGAAAATTCAACTATTTGATAGAAAATTCGTCTGGGAAAAGTCAAGGAAACTCAGGGACTTTCGAAATTGGAATTTTGTAGCAACTGTGATGAAAAATCAGGACATCACACATAAAATCAGGACGTCCGGTTACCCTAAATTCCTAAACGACCTAAACACTACGATTCTTGAAAGCATAAGTAAATTTTGTTCTCCTTGACCTCTCGTTTGGTCCTCATAATACCTAAAAATATTCCCCGGTCTATTTTCTATCCGATTCTTTCTTAGGACTTGGGTAAACTGTGTGCTATATTAGTTATCATTGCCGTCGACTGTGGTGAGATCGTAAATTCTGTCGAGGTCGATGCTGGCCCACGACGAAGGAACGAACGAACGAACGATTTCGACGGATGGTATAATAATAATATAGTATACTGCTGAGTAGAGTATGGATTTAAATGGCGCCGCCACCGCGTATCCCAGTGTGGACTAACTCCTTGAAGAAGCATACTCAATGCTCATACGCATACTCGTACTCATTGTCAGTGTTTGAACTTATGTATGTAGGTATGTAACTACGTTTGCAAGCAAGCAGGCAAGCAACAGCCTGAATCGGCCCGTTAGGTAGTAGTCTCAAGTCTGTAGTTTGACCCCGGCACTGGCATGTACCTTGCACGTAGGTGTGAGAGCCGTGTAGGTGGCTGGTAGGAGTAAAGTTGATGCGAGTGGAGTGATGATATGGTTGCGGAGGGAGGTGAGGATTGAGGAGTTGAGGACCCATAGTCGGTGATGCGATGTGGTCAGTACTCAGTACTGAAACAACTTGCTTCTGCGCCCAGGACGTGAGGACTCCTTGCAGAGGACTGATATGATCTGGATTCTGGAATGTACATCCTCGTCCTGCTGCAAGTAAAATGACAGAAGAGATTGCAAATATTGCGAGAGAACAGCTATTTTTGATACAAGTGCGCAAAATAGGTGATTGCCGTCGAGTGTGAAACCTGCAGCACGAGCATGAGGAATGCTGCAATCACACGAGCAGAAATTACCTGTGCGCACGTGTATCACACGCTATTTCTTGCAACAACTGTACGAGATAGTATATTGTGTATCGAGGGCAAAATAGCTTTACGCCCTTGATACACACCATACTTTTTGTCCCCCTCCTTGAAAACAAGCATGTGAAGCAGATATGAATATAGTAAACACGTATATGAATTTTAGTATACAGAAACTATGAAATTCATATACGTGAAAGAAACTTACTGTATACTTAATTTTATTATACATATAACTTCATAAAAGAAATTCAGTATACGTAAGTATACTAAAATTACAAAGTGTAATGAATTTAGTAAACACATAGGAATTTTAATATGCCCATGTATACTAAAATTGCAAACATTTCTAACAGTGTAGCTCAAATTTCCAGAATATTTTTGCAATATTCTATTATTTGTCTATTCTATATGACATATTTTTCAATTCAAAAACAGGATTGGATTAGAGGTGAATGAAAAAAAATGTAATTTAAAAGAGAAATGCTTTTTTTTTAAACACACATTAATACTTGTCCCCGAGTGGGTATGAAGTATTTACTCATATATACTTTTTTATTCGTGGAGGCGTCCTAAGTCTCTCTCTCTCTCTCTCTCTGTCTCTCTCGTGGAGACTTTCGACCTGCGTTTCCCCTTCACTCATAATTTTCGAAGATTCCTCTCCTGAATCCCCCCTCCATTTTTCTCAGTTTTTTGTGGTGGGGGTAGACAGACTCCTGCAGGTAAATTGTGCAGATACATTCATACCAATGCAATGCGCCAGGACGAAGGTCGCGACGATTCTTTTGGTTCTTGGATCACACTCGCACACAAAGGCAAATTTGCGAAGTTGCTTCAATGTGTGCGCGCAGACTTTCAATACCTGTGATCACCTCTCCCAACTTATTCGATTAAAATTCCGAACCTATGGTCAACATTTTAAATTTTATCGCGCCCATTGTCTGTATGCAGCACTAGGCGAAATGCTTTTTATTAGCAGAAAGATTTTTTCACTCCCTGAATGAATTCGAGGCGGTTAATTGCTCTGTCGCCAAACTGTAATAAAATAAACTACAATTTAGACGATTTAAAAAAAATAGAAGTACTTCATTCATTTTTCAATTTACAAAGACTGTATGTAATAATATTGGATCCGTAAGCCCCGTGAGTCGCAAAGACCACGGTTCAACTATACTCATCTGACACATTCACATTTGATTATAAAGCGAGGTCGAAAACATGAATGAATTTTGAAGATGCAGTAATTTTGAGATAAACCGACAAATTCTTCATTTTTACTTAAAATATTTGTTATGATACCGAAACTGTATATAATCGTTGCGAATCATAATGAGTCGTCAGCATCCAACAATCTGGGCATCCTCAGTCTTTGTCATCAGTGCTTTGAAAGCATATATCATATATATATATCACGTGACTCTATTTTCAGTCAAATATTCCCTATATTATGTATATTTGATCATCTGGCGTATCGTAATTACCGTATGTAATTATATTGAATCCATAAGCCCCGTAAGTCGCAAAGACCACAGTTCAACTATACTCATCATGTCACAGTTTTGATGGACAATGATGATGATTAACGATTCTAGTACATATATCAAATTAAATTCCGATGAGGACGATGAGATGATGAGGACGGAACCCATGCGAAACGGAACGCATATACTGAATTTAGTATAGGTGTATACTAAATTTCGTATACATGTATACTGAATTTAGTATATTCGTATGCTAAATTTCATGTGCATGCATACTAAATTCAGTATATGCATATACAAAATTTATGGTACGCTGTATACTAAATTTAATTTCATGTTGTGCATTCTTGCTTCCATTACATGTATACTAAATCTAGTACAGATTTTTCTAAATGTTGGGCAGTGGGATTTGGGGCTAGCTCCGGCACTGGAGCCAGCGGGATTGTGGTCAAGAACTCGTGGTAGCACCTAGTCACACCTCACACAACGCACAAAGCAGGTTTTGAGTGACTTTGTTAAAGTTTGCATTTTGTTCCCACGAGTTTTGACGGACTAAAAGATACAGGGGAGAGCAGAGCCGCATGCGCCCCCCGGGAGAATTAAGTTTTTCGGCTAGGGTGGGCCCCCATCCGCCTCCGTTCACGGCAGAGCTTTACCCCTCTACCACGCAGTCCCTTACCACGGAGATACGGCGTAGACTTAGGCTTAATTGATCGCAACTCGGCCATTTCCCTCACCTCCCTGTAAAATAAAGAAAAGCTGCATTAGTAATCCATCCATCACAACTCGACATTCGACCACATCCATCATCCTACTCCTGGTCAATTGACATTTCACCTGAGCCTGCCGACCGACCCCACTATATTTAGTGAGTGTCCGCCACAATCAGCTCGTCACTCCAGGCAAGAACCCGATACAGATTTCTCGCCTGGAGCCGGCTGCAGCCATCCTCACCCTTTCAGTACTCATATACATGAGCAATCCAGACTGAGAGATCGCCACATTCAAAATTGCAGACGACAAGCGGTTGGTTCACTGATTTTAAACAAAACCGACGACCGCAGTGGTGAGAGGACACTACGACCGCTGTCACCCTTCCTTCCCGGAGGAGTAAGGGAACACAACGTTGCCACTCTGGCATCACTTTGAGGTTGGATCAGGTACACCGCCAGGGCACTAGCCAGCTAAGGCCCATTCCCTTGGCAATGTTTCGCCAGAGCGCCCACTCGAATGCAAAAATGCCTACTTTTCGGGCAGCCACGACCATTTACTCTCTGTTCACCACACGACTTTTCCTACCTCAGGTAGCGCGAACGGACCTCTCAGTTTGTAACACTGGGAAAATCTTAACAGGCGAGGAGTGCGTTTGGACCGCATCGAGCTTTCACCCAGCATTTCGCTCCCAATCGCTGAGTTTCTGCTTGAGGAGTTACCATTAGCACTAAATTAAAAGTGCACAATGATTTACCACCAGAGTCCATTATTTTTATTTACTATATTACCGTTGTATTTTATTAAAAAATTGTATTATGATGATAGACAATTTTTGAAAATAAAAAAAGTTACATACCCAGCAAAGTAGACGTGTTAAATTATCTATAAATATAATCAAAAAATAAGTCAATGATTATACAATAAAAAAATGATTTATTTTGCAAAAATAATTTAATTAATAATCAGAGAAAGGAAAAATAATTCATTTTGAATTTATATTTATTTTATATTTCAATATTAGGAAATAATGCTGTTATTAACATTTTGCTGCCGCAGTATACAATTTGTAAGATTTTTCACAGTTTTAAAGAGATAAGAAAATGAAATAATTGACAAAAACTTACAATATATTAATTTACGAAATTTGTAAACCGTCGGTACAATAAAAAAAATGTTGTAAGAAAAATTAATTATTTCAAAAGATATTTCAAAGGTTTTAAAGTTTTAAAAAGATTCTTAAATCATTGAAAATTTGAAAAATTTCAAACACTTTTAAACCAAACTACATTTTTTAGTATTTTAAAAATAATAATAATAATAATATTAATAATAATAATGTGTTTTAGGCTCCGGAAGCTACGATCATGGTTCCTCAAAGCAACCAATCCCGACGCAACTGGAACGTGTACGTCATCCCATAAAAAGTTCCATTTTTACCCAAGAAATACAGCAAAAATAGCTGTTTTTGTCATTTTTACGTCCACTTTTGCGTTTTTCGGAAAAATATGAGCCAACTGGGTTATTTGAACCCCGGATTCGGATCCAGCGACTCCAAAAACATATTGATATGCTTGTTTAGTTTACCCAGCATGTAGACATTTTTTTTTTTGCAAAAATATACAAGAAAAATCGCTGTTTTCGTCGATTTTACGTCTATTTTTGCGTTTTCCGGGACAATATGAGCAAACTGGGTTATTTGGACCCCGGATTCGGATTCAGCGACCCCAAAAACTAATAGATATGCTGGTTGAGTTCACCGGGCATGAAAATACTTTGTTTTTTGTAAAAATATACAAGAAAAATAGCTGCTTTCGTCGATATTACGTCTATTTGTGCGTTTTTTGGAAAAATACGAGCTAACTTGGGTATTTGGACCCAGGATTCGGATCCAACGACCCGAAAAACTTATATATATATGCCGTTCTAGTCCGCCGGGCAGACCACTTTTTTTCATGTGTCGGTGTAATTAATACAAATTTTGATTCGTTAAAACGATTAATTCAGACAAATATTTTTTTAAGAACAAGAAAAAGTCTACCTCAACCCGGATTTGAACTGAAAATATGAATATCGCCAAGAGTGGAAATAGACGCATAAATTTTGCTGTTTAAAAATAATCTTTTTATAGTTTATGCATGACTTCGAAAATTGTATGAATATTTTATACTTGCTGATTAATGATTATACCATGACACACAAGACGCATCTTGTAAATATAAAATCATGGTTTCTATTTAAGCATTTTTTAATTATATTTATAACATTCATGATTAATATATTTATATAATGTATAATAAACATTCGAAGCGAAGAAATAATTTTAAAATTATTATCAACCTCCACCTTGAGAGTGGAGGGGAATTATTGGATAGCCCCCCCTAAACATATTATGCTAAAAGGATTTGTTTGAAATCACATTTGTAATACAGTAACAAAAAGATTGGTAAATCAATACTCGATAACCAACTCTCTGTACTTGTCTCCTATCTTGTTCTTTTTTTTGGCCTAACCTCTTACCTTTTTTAAACCTTCCAAGATAGCAGTATGCGCGCATAGTGCAACGCACGTGCGTCGTACGCATGCGGATTTCGTCGCACGGCTTGCACGCAAGCGATGACGCAGATCCGTCCTCATATGCGTGACAGGTGCGTCGCACGTCGTGAAGGTTGCACGTCGTCGGGCATAGTGCGAGCACACGTTTCGCGTTCTGGCGGACGATATATATATAGACACTCTGCAAAACTACGGACTGAAGGCCGCAAGAAAGGTGACAACAATGAGGTTATGTTTGTAAATCTATGCATATTGCATGATGAGTATTTTACTCACGTCGTATAAGAGGTACGTGCTCCACGATTTGTCCAAATCCTGATACACGTCGTTAATAATCAGGTTAACAAGCTGACTTAACGAGGTGACAAAAACACACAAAAAAAACAAACCTCGAAATTTCCCATGGGAAATGATGCAAAACGAGACGAGACCGCGGGATGAGAATTCGCGAAGACGCTCGTGGCGCGTCAGGCATTTCCGTTGGATCGACAAATGCTGCTGCGCCATATATGTACCAGGGCTGTTTGATAAGTCAGTGACTTTTCGACTAAAAGATTTTTTTTCCGGCAAATGAGCGTTTTACTTCTCAACATAATCTCCTATATATATATATATATATATGTGTGTGTGTGTGTGTGTGTGTGTGTGTGTGTGTATTAATTAATTGGGATATATAACAAAATTGAAATCGTCGGTCTCTTACATTAAGAAGAAAACTTCAGAATCCATTCAGAATTAAGCTCTTTGCATGATTATAAACAGTGATATTTATTTATTATGGCTCATTATCTTTGTGCATACTTAACCCTTTAACGGCCACTTTTGCAGCTGAGCAACGTTCACTATTTTCGCTTTTCCTAATTTTCAGGTAACAAGCTTAGAATTATGGAATATAAATACATGCATTACATCAAGTTGGACTATTCCGTATCTAGTAAGGTTGTTATGAGTTATCGTATACTGAATAGAAACTGAGAAAATGATAAAAATTTAAAAAAAATTTTTTGCAAGAATTGATCAGTAAATGACCGTATACTATTCCTGAATTTTTTCTGAATTTTTATTCAACGGGATAAAGGGATTCAATGGTTAATTAATAATTGAATTGTGGATCAGGACCATCTTTGGATAGCTTTCCCCAAAATAAAAGTGTTCTCTTGATTCTTTGTGCTCTATCATTACATTCTAAAATAAAGGATTATCTTTAAATGCAATTTTATATGAAAGAAATTGTTCTAAAATGGTATTAAATCCACGTGATTAAATGTTTAGTTATTCTGTTCGAGGATATTACTCAGTATTGACAATCTTCTGCTGAAATAGTAATAAACATTATCAAATAATATTATACAGTATTCAATTCTCTAATCAATAAGAAATTTCATAATTAAAATCAGGAATTCTAAGGCAGGGGATTTTTCCAACTCGTCAAATATAGTCCCATTAGCTAGTGGGCGCAATTATTCCATGCAATTGGATTATCAGGGTGACACCTATAATTAAAAAAAAAATCACATATATCTATCCTTTACTCAAACGGTATGACAAAATATTTAGAGCAGAAAATGATCCAATAAGTGTATAGAACAGTTTCAACAATAAATAAATGACTTCCCTGTTTCGGAGTAGCGTATGAGTAGTTTCAAAGCAGGTTTAATACATATATTATTAATATTGTTCTTCTTAGAAAACAGGTCAGAGCATATTTGAGAAGATCTTATGCCATATAAGGCAAAAATATGAATCAGAGGGTGTCAAGCCCTCTAACTCTAAATCTAACTCACAATATCGAAAATTTACAGAGGAGATCAATAGTAATCTCCCGAATCAGATTCTTAAGTTTCAAAAAAGTTTCTGAGAACGATGTAAATGTTATATGCAGTTTTCTAATTTCAAAGCTCTGGTCTAATGAAATAATTTTCGTCAGGTTTGACACCGCTCAATCAATGAATTAAATGTCTCCAAAAGATCTATTCTGGAAAAAGGCATAATTTCTTGAACAGAGCCATAACTGAAGTCGGGGCCAAAAGTCGAGGCCCCTCACTTCTGTTTATTTCAGCTCGCTCAAAAAAATCTCTGAATTGTTTAATAAGATGAATCTGAAAACTTACGGTTTCCCGAGCTCAATGATATGATCACTTTTATCCTACAAATTGTTCGTCATTAGTTAGAGGGCAAGACATCCCAAAAAACAGGGTTTTTCGACCTCCTTTTTCAAGCGTCGACTTTCACCTGTTCCCATAAAGCGATCAACGTTACGAGAAATCTGAAAAAATTCACAGATATTCTTTCAACATTCTTTAATGCAATACATTTTTCAAAATTCTGATATATTTAATCTTCATGCTTGTATTAAGTTTATTCAACATTCTCTGCAAGTCCTCGATTGATTCTGCCATAACAATCTTGTCATCTGTGAAAGCCAATCCACGCACCTTCACTTTTTCGAGATCTGCACCTTGTTCGTCAAAGAGGGCCATTCTTAGACACTTATCCATAAATATGATAAATAGCCATAAGGACATTACGCATCCTTGTTTCACGCTTTGCACAATATCGAAACAGGTACTCAGCTTCCCATTAACCCTGACACTTGCTTTACTGCCTGCATATATTGTTTGTATTGCTTGTAGGAGTCATCCATGGACTCCGCACTCTAGGTCAACAAATGCACAGAAAACATTCTTTCCTAGTCTTAAGTTCTTTTCTATGACCTGTCTTAAGCTAAATATCTGATCTGTACATAATCTTCTTGGCATAAGTCCACTTTGGACTTCCCATATCTTTTCTTCTGTAATTTCCATTACCCCAAGAATAAGTATTTTTGATTATATTTTCCTTACCGTACTTAGTAAGCTGATACCTCTGTAATTATTGCAGTTGTTTTTATCTCCCTTTCTTTCGTATATTGGTACGATAATCGCCTTTTTCAAATCGTCTGGGACTTGTCCCGTCTCGATACATAAATTTATCAATTCGTACAACCTGTGAGGTATATACTCGCCCCCGTATTTAAACATTTCAGCCCCAATACTGTCTACACCAGCAGACTTACCATCTTTTACACTCTGAATTATATCTCTAACCTCAGTGACGCAGACTTTTTCAAATTGGGTTTTCTAATGCATTATTTTCTATCTCGCAGCTCTGTTGCTCTATGTCTTCTCGTCCTAATAATTCTTTTAAAGAGTCTTTAAAAACGTCTACTATCCCGTCTGTATCATATAGCATTTCACCTTTGCTGTTTCTCATGCTGACAATCTCTGCACTTTTACTTTTGTTCATCTCTTTAAACATTAGTTTCATGGTTCCTGGAAAGTCGTTTTGTAATTTCTTCTCTTCTTCTGTTCTGATGTTATCTGTACTTTCCTTGACTAGTCGTTTAACTTTCCTCTTTTTGTGTCTGTAACCACTTTCAGGTCTATTTGTTTCCTCATCGCTAAGACGTGTGATGTTTAACCTTCTCTCGTATGCTTCTTTCTTTTCTTTTTGGGCTGCCTTAATTTCATCATTTCATCATGCATCACCAGATTTTCTTCCTATAACCGCCGCACCACATACTTCAATCGTAGTTTTAATAATTTTATCCCGTAACATAGTCCACGCGCCCTCTATATGTTTATTAATTTGAAGTACTCTATGTGATATTTGTAATGCGATAGATCGACTGTCATAGACAGATGAATTCAAAACTCAACTGCGATCAAACCGTTTAATAAACTCAAGCAAAAGTTTTTTTCCCTAAATCGAGATTTTATTACTTTTCCTACAGACACTCTCGTTGTCTGACAGTTAAACTCTTATTTTCAGTATAAATTCATTTATTTTCAATCGCATGTAAGCAAGGGGAATTCATCACTCAGGAATGGCCACTTTTGGACAACAGATGGCGCCAGGCTGTTTCCGCGGCTGTACTCAATATGGGAAAGAAATCATTTAAGGTGGTTCAGATATGTCGAAAGAATGAAAGAAGAACGAGTGACTAAGCAAGTGTATAAATGTAAAGTAAATGGCAGAATGCCCAGAGGTAGACCGCCGAAAGAATGGTTAGAATCTGTGAATGAGACATTAATTCAACAACAATAATATTTTTCCTTTACAATTAATTTATCAAAATTCTTTGCAGGTTTGAGTTCTGAACGATACAAAATATCCGAGGACGATCCACTGCTGTACATCGACTCAGTGTTTAGCAACGCAAAAGATTGCGATGGACTTTTTTCAAAATATTTATATAAAGTAACTCTGTAAAACTAACGATAATTGTTTTCAAATATTCGGATGATAAAGTTTAATATTCTTAATTAATTATTTACTTTTTTATTGAATAACTAAAATTTTAGTAATATTTTAAGAAATAAAAATAAGAAGGGGCCTGGTCGGGGTCAGATCGGGCCTTCCTTATGGATACCCTAGTCTGGCTCTGATCGGATTAGCCGTTTCGTTTCGAGTCTGGCCCTGACTGGGATGCCCGATCGGGGCCAGGTTCTGCCAGGTCTGGCCCTGACCAGGGCCACTCCGAAATTTCTGCACGGGTTCTTCACTCTTCAATAAAATGTATCAATATCATAGATGAATCGCTTCGTCACGAATCAACACATCTTTTCTATTCTTGCATCAACTTTGAATTGTGAGACCATATCTTCCTTACTCTTTAATACAATGTATTGATATTATAGGTCGATCCATTCGTCTCAAACCAAGGAATCTTTTACGTTCTTGCATCAAGTTTGAATTATTTTAATGATCAAAGTTTTACCACCAAAAACCGATTTTTAAAATATTAAAAAGTGTAAAAAAATGCAATAAATATTTTTAGAAATCTTTTAGAAAGTTTCAAGATATTAGTGGTGACAAAAGCCCTCTAAATTTCATTAATTTATCTGCGGCTTTCTTCAATTTATCGTGATCACCAAGAAGTGTGACATCCACACGTCCACACACATGCATCCGGAGAATTGAACATTGTATTAGACATTTTTAAACTGAGCAATGTTTAAATAAATGTATTGAAAAAATTTCGAAATTGTTACTATCACAAAGCTTCCTCTATGAGAAAGAAAAAATGGCTACATTTTCATCCATATGCTCATATGGCTATATTTACGATTTACATTAATATTAACCTTATTTGTGTACTTTATTAATTTAAAAATATCCAGTTTTGTTATCCAAGAAAAATTTTACTTGTGTCGTTGGACAGCAGATTTGTGGAAACGTGAATTATAATTTTACTTTAAGAAAATAAAAATGTTATGTCTACGATAAACATGGATTAAATTCTTATAAAATTTGACGTCATAATTTTATTGTAGAAACAAGAATGTGAAAAATTATTTCTCAGAGATAAGAGTTTCACATGATAAAAATTAATTCAAGATTGTATCTTATATAATGCCTTTTCCGCAAAAGTAATAATAATAGCGCTGAACTACTATAAGAAATAAAAATTATACAAAGTAAGCATTTTAGTTGATTTTTCCACAATGAAATTTTAGATCAATTTCCTTACTTTTCTTACTGTTCTAGCCAACAGAAAACAAAATAATACAGCAATTTTTATTCCAGAAAGATGATTAAAGAATGACGAATTATCTAGCTTAATTCTTTTAAGAATCAACAATGCGTGTAAATGAAGAAAATAAGAAAGTAGAACACGATATATAACGAGGCCGTAGCTGACAAATTTTTCGAGTGGTGGGGATGCAGTTGGAAAACAGGGGTAGAATTATTATTATTATTATTATTATTATATCATTAAGCCGTTTCCCTTTGGGGGTAGGCGTGAATTGCTCGGTGGTAAAGTAGTGATGTGGCAATAAATAGCTTTTGCCATCCACCTCGCATGATGGATGGCCCCCGGAATACGGAAAAATAGTCCACGAGGTGGTACTTCGCGAAGGAAAATGATTACTAATTCCAAAATTTTCCTATAATCCTTTCTAGGCTGCTGTTCCTTCAAAGTATTTTTAACAAAGTTAAGGATTCGAGATAGGTCGCCCTGATTAAAGTGTCCTTTGACCTTCTTGTTTTCAATCCCAGATCGAAAATTATGAGGATTGATGCCAGACCAAGCTTTTTGAAACTTTTTAAAGATCAATATAATCGGACCTGCAGTCTTGCCCATTTTTTCCTCGAAAACGAACCTCTATAACTTCCAGTATTCGATGCTGTTGTATCAAAAACTAATGCTTTAACACAATCTTGGAGACACCATTCAACAAGCATTTCACAAACAGCAGATGCCTACTCTTTTCCAGTCCCAGATTGCAATACAGGCACTTCAAGAAGTTGTTCAACATCGACATTCGAAAGAATCACAGGAAGTCGATCGACGGTCTCCTTACCTGTTAACGCTGGAAGTAACTTACCATCCGAGTGCAGGACAGCAGCTTGCAATTTCGTGTCCATGAACTGCTTTTTAATTACAGTTGCCTTTTCTTCCCGTATTTTTCCTCTTGCATTGTGAATGAATGACCTGTTGATGACAATATCCTGGACGACATGGCCTAGTGTCTCAGTAGTTGCAATCAGAACATGAACTGCATCCCTATCACTGATTTTACATTTATCTAAGGCCGCAGAAAGCTTGTGAGTCATTAGTGTACGGCTCCCTCTCGCCCGTTTCGGTTTTGGTGATGAAAATTCTAATTCTGCATCTTTTGGGAGAGGAGTTTCTACCACAATATTATCAGTGGATTCTCCAGCAACTGATACATTTATATCTGTACCTGATTCCAAACTGCTGTTGCTTGTAGATGACTTCAATTCGGCTGTTTCATCTTTAAAAGAAAAAGAATAAATTTAATGGTGAAAAATTAAATTTAAGAACTGAAATGTAAAAATAATTAGGAGTAATGCATGATTGCAATTTATTTATACATTACTCACTTAGTCGTTCAATTTCAAGATTGCATCGCTCCTTTTTCATCAACGCTGTCTCTTCACGTTCTGCAACTTTTCATTCTCTTAGAAGTTCCTTGTTATCGATTCCGAACATAAACCCTTGTCAACCCTTTAACCTTTGATTTATTAAAAACTGCTTATCTTCTTGTATAGAAATATTTTCCAAAGCGTTCGCATGTGCAATGTCGAAAAGATCCTAGAGCTTCGATTTGAAATTTGCTACTTTTCTTTTATGAGTCTTCGATTTTCTCCCAGCGTGTTTTTGCAGTTGTCTCCATTCTTGGTACAAACATTATAATTTTGGGATGCAGTTTCTCACTTCCTGAGTTGGAATTCGTGCTTTTCCCCAAAAAAACAATAACCTCCTGCAATGCCAGCCTGGAACTTTCGCGTAAAGTTAACTTCACAACACGAAGATTGAAAAATAATACACTTGAAACGTCTTTATTTTATGGCAATTGTTTTCCTGATATTTTATATAAGTAATATCCAAGTAAATTGATTTTAGCACGTAATAGATAGACAGATGACATTGTGACATAAAAATTGGTTTTGACACGTCCGATATGCGAGAGAACTGCGTCAGGTATGTCTCTGAGTATCTGTATCTGCTCACTACAACTACTATATTACTACTATACTACATTACAGGATTTTTAAACCAAATATCGAGCGCGAAGCGCGACTGTCTTGATGAGAATGTGTTCCTTAAGGTCGATAGAACCTTAAGTAAATTAGTTCTTCTTTTTATGAAAAACTGACATAATTATACCAAAAGCAGGTCGTAACAATAGCGAGCACACGAAGTGCGAAAACCTAGAGGAACCGAGCGTTTAATTCTGGCGGAAAATCAATAAAAAACTTACAGATTCGACTTTTTTTCTAAATCGCGTATATATTTATACAAGGATGCCTATTAGGGTGGAATCTTCAGTTAGCTGAAACTTTTTGAAGTTTGAAACTTTGTAAACAGTGATTTTTCGATATATTTCAATGTTAGGGCACCATTTCTTTATCGGATCAGTTTTCCCTGTACAAGTTTATGTATTTTAATGTAACAAAGTAATGTAGATCCGTTAATCAACTGCTTGTGTTATTTTTCATTTCAAAATTAACTTCAGTCAACATCGAATTTATACGTGAACAGTTCTGATAAGAAGAAAATGTTTTTGATCAATGCCGAATACCATACCGAAATCTACGTGCGAAAACTAGTATTTTATTCGTCTGTGACTAATATACCTTCAATGAGAGTCATATGCATGTATTTGAGGTTCTAAAAAACCTCTTAAAAGGATAATTAAACGACAACACATTTACGATCTTGTACCAGTTTTGATTATCCTCGAAACATTCATTTTTATATAAAAATGTATAAATGCGTAACTGTTTTTATCGCCAGGATAGAATTTACATAAAATAGGATTTACATTAAAAATCGAGAAAAAAATTAAATTGCAAAGAACTTTGGGTTTAAACATGTGGGTGCCTTTAATTAAACTGTGTCTCGTTAGGCTGTTTTTCAATTATTTTCTTTCTGCCCTTATGCAGTTAACATATCCATTTTATTGAATTTAAGTAGTACATATTTTTCTGTACAATAGAATACGACTCATTACTGTAGGAATTTTCGCACAATAATGTTCAAAATATAGTACTACCAATAAACAAAATGTTAATATAATTACAATTCTTTATTTCACTTCCCAAATGCCACTTATTAATTAAAAATTATAAGATATTCGCTAAAAATTAATTTCCATTTTAATTCAACCAGGCAATTTGAAATTGAATTTATTTAAAGTCATTCTATTCCTTCTTTTGCACACTCGAACTTTTCAATCCCCTTCAGTACCGTTCCGTGGAATTTTCGACTAAAAATGATTTTACACAAAATTCACCCTATAAAATAATTTAGGACTCATTTAGGGCTCTGCTGGGAATATAATAATCAAAATTTAAAAAAATATGTTTAAACAATTTTTGTTTAAACAATCCTATTAAAAATGAATTAAACCTAATTTTTTCTTACCCTGCGTGAAGGCTTACTTACGTCTCCCCGAATATGATATTTGAACATTTAAAAAAATTGTTTAAACATTTTTTTTAAATTTCGATTATTATATTCCCAGAGCCCTAAATGAGCCCTAAATTATTGTATGAGGTGACCTTTATGTAAAATCATTTTTAGTACGTTTTACAGCAATGTTCGGCCAGCTTAACGTTAAGCTAGCGCAAACACTATTTTTTTTTTTAAATAATAGAGCCCTAAATTTGGGAATAGGGGCCCAAATTAGTCCCTCATGAACCCTAAATTATGCAAGTGGAAAGAATGGGTTTTATGATTTTCTTCATGTATTTTTTATAACGTTAAGGTGGCACAACCTACTCTTATTTTTAAAATGTTGCCCTGCACCATCAGTGAAATAGTAGATTTTCTTTGGCCTGAAATGAGTTTTCAAATAATCTACTATTATCTTCTGATACTCGTGAACAGCCACCATCTCATGAGCTAAGTTATCAGATATGATTGCGATACTTACATGCTTGAGCTCTCTATCTTTTTTATAATAAATCACCACAGTGAATATTGTAGCATGGTCGTTATTCCAGTGGAATGATTGTGAGGAATTTTTAATTATGAAGACGTTATTCTCAGCGAAATCGAAGAAAATCAAAAACTCCCCAGGCAATAAATTTTCCTTTGCGTTTTTGGAAAAATATGATTGCTACTTTGAAATAAAGTAATGTGATTTTAATTTCAACAGCCTTTCACAGAAATCATCTAGGAATTCATCAGTATCCATTACCAGAGTCTTTAGAGTTTTGTGAATTTCAAAATACTGATCTTCAGGCCTACGTTTTCTGATGTAAATTGAGCATATAACTCCTTGAGATTACACAGCACTAACCTTTTCTGAACATGTGAACGAGTTCCATCATCATTCTTGATAAACACAAAGTCTTTCATCCCTGGCATCATTCGACTTATGTCATAGCGTTCATAAAAGTTTTTCACTAGAGTTTCAGTTTCAGGAGTCAATGCTCTTCCTCTTTTTGTATTTGACAAAGTTTCACGATACCAGGTACATTACAGTACCACGCTTTCATTCCCGCTCAAGACGGAAAAATTCAACTCAAGAAGTTTTCGTCCTCTGAGAAATACGACATCTTCTCGAATGGAAAAAAACAGAAACCGCAAAAGAGGCCTGCAAAGATCCTCGGCGTGAGCGCACTAGGGGAGATCGCGTGCCACCCGCCCTATCATGGCATCTTGTTTGCGTATCGTTCTATTACTTAAAGACGAATTAATTTTCCACTCTGAAAATTCGAGGTCTTATAGGAAAAAACCTCAGCTTTCTTTTAAAACTATTTCAAAGAAAAAAAATTGTCGAAATTTGAAAAAAGTCAAATTTATTTATGATTTTCAAAAATTAGGGTCAAATTTGGTCTTTTAAAAAAAATCACTGTGACCACCAGAAATTTTGTGAAAAAATCTATCAAAAACATTAATGATGAAATTTTGTTTAAGGCAATAGGAAAAAAGTTGCAAAAAATTTCATTTTCGAGGTGGGTACGCTTCAGAAATTATGCCCCATATATATTGCAGGAAATTGATTTTTGTTTATATTTTCTGAAATTACTGCAAACATTGGTAAAATGCTACATAAAAGAAAATATTTTCGAGTTCAGCTTCAGTGACCGTGTTTACCACTGTATTGAAATATTGCTATTGGCTTCATGAACCTAATTCAAAGAGAAACTAAGAATAACGCAGAATTAGCTATTCCTTCCCATAATGAAATACGGGGCGAGGTCTTCGGGTTCAAGCCAAAGAAGTGGTCAGTGGTCCGGGATTCGCGACCCGGAATCATCTCGTACACAACATAGGGATTATAGACTCAATTCACCTGCACCGGAATTGGAAACATCTGTAATTTTTTCGTAATTCTTGTGCACAATTGTCTCTTTAAAATATAAATAGCAACTTCTGGTCTTCTGTATTAAAATCTCATTTTTTAACAGTCTTTGCTACCTTCAATATATATATATACTTAAAAACTAAAGGTTAACAACCACCGCAGGGTCCCACTGGGAGCAACTGTCATCTAAAAAATGACATAATTTTACTACAACTTTCGAAGTGTCGAACTTATTCGTAGAAATGTTGAAGATTGCTCTGCTTCTAATGGTATTTGTTACCATCACAGTAAGTATGGCATATATTTGGAGTTGATACCGAACAGTTGAAAATTTCAATTCCACATCATAGATGTTGATCCAAATTTTAATTGATTAACAACATTTAGTAAAACAGCCATATATACACGGAAGAAAATTTGGCATTGAATCAAGTAGGCTGAATTACTTGGCTAATTTTACTTGAAAGAAGCCAGTATTTTTTTTGTTACAAGGGACCAATTTTCTTGAATGAAAAAAATAATAGAATCAGAACAACTAATTGAATCAAGAATATATTTACTCCAAGCAAATAACTATTGATTTAATTTGGACTACTATTTTAATTAAAACAATTTTCATGTACTTGAGATAAGAAAATGAATACGTCTAGCGAGGAAATAATTTCTGTTAGCATGATACTTGAATATTTTCCTTCAAATAATTATTAATTTGAAACGAATCCCAGATGTACTTCGAAGATGTCGGTGGTATGAAAGCTAGAATCACATCAGTTTACTCAATATAAGAACTGTAGGCTTGATAAAATACACATTACACACATACTATGAAAATAAATATATTGGTCAAAATTAATTGACTCCTTACTACATAAATATCTTATGTTAAATAATTATGTATAGATTTAATGCGGATATTATGATTATATTGAAAAAAAACTTCATAAATTTAAGTTTTAACAAAATATAACTTAATGAAATAAAGTTTTCCAGACAAAGAATTCATTAATCATAGAGAATGTCTGGGATTAACAATGTTTAACATTTTGGCAATCACCCATATACATATATAATTCTTTTTTATTATGCACATAATAAAAAATCAATATATGGCAGCATAAAACAAGGTTACTAGGTTTAAAAAATGTTCAAAAATACTATTATTACATTTTTTTAATAATTTAAGAAAATGTTGGAAAAGGAATTCAAGAGCAACATTTTTGACAAGTTTATCAAGAAAAACTCCACTTTTCTTCACAGAATTCTTTTTTCTTCTGATTTCGAAGTATTATATATTCAAACGAAAAATAAAGTGTCGAGCAGTTTTTGAAATAGTTAATATTCCAAATAAGGATCAATTGTTTTCTACATATTTTTGATTATTGTTTAGGAATCGTTATTTTAAACTAAAAACTGAGTTGAAAGTAGTATAAAATAATTAGATCAATCGGAAACTGTGCGTTGTATACAGGTTTTCATATATAGCAGAAAATGGTTTTTTGTCACTAACTTCATTAAAGCGTTTTTGAACTCGACTGTTCTTTATTTTTAATCAGTTTCATATAGCTTTTAAACAGATCCATTCTATAAAGAAAAAAAGTATTGAGACCTTTGTGAAATAAGTGAAATTCAATTATCTTTTTAAATATTTTAAATTGTTGTTTTAGAAAAGTTATTCCACATTTGAAACTTAGTAAAAAATATGATAAAAGAAATGGATAAATTGAAAACTGTACGTTTTATGGAAAGTTTTTGTATAGCAGAAAATTATTTTTTTGTCATTGAGGTTAGTTAAGAATTTTTGTACTTGACTTTTCTTTATTATTGATTATTTTTTGATCTTTTTTAAACGTTTTAAATATTTAAAGACAAAAAATATTGAGTCCTGTGTGAAATAGGTGAAATTAAATTTTTTGTTTCACATATTTTAAATTATTGTTTCTCTCAGCCTCAAATCCTTGAGAAAGTGAGTAAATATGTTGTAAAACTCATAAAAGCTGTTGCGTCTCCAAAACTCTATTATATCTTCACTTGGACCTTTCAACTTATTTCTATTAATAAATATTTGTATAATCAAAAACTCGTCGAAGAATTATCATTGGCATCCTCATCCCATTTGAATAGGTTATCTATTCAGACAAACGAGGAAATTAGGAAAGAATAAGGAGGAGCATTTATTTATTCGTTAATTCCAATTAATAATTATCTGATCATTTAGGACGTAACATATCTCCTTCTTTATTTTTGGTGCATCGGCCGGGAAACCAAAGCCAATGATATCATGTAGAAATAGTCTTGAATTAAATATTGAATTAAATTAAATATTTAATTTTTTTTCTCAATTAAAAAAAAAATCGTGAACACAAGAGATTTCGGAGAGGCTTCATTCTTTATTTCATACCATTTTATTATTAAGTTCTTTTTCTGTTGTATTGAATATTTATACATACTGATATATCCATGCACTACAATTTATTACTATTTCCACATATTATATTGTAATATTAGTGACATTTTTTCAAAAATATATGTATATACATTAACAATTTATTCATTATCTTATTAAAATACCTTGTAAAGTACATTGTATTTAAAATTTTTATTTTGCAAAACCGTCACTAATTTATGTGAACGTATTTATTTTATTTTTTCTACGTATACATGATGTGATAAATGTCTGACTCAGATCCCAATGATAAAACCCAATGTGTAACTCGTTCTCAAACTAAAAATAACCCAGATTTAATTAAAAAAGTACTGGAAAACGAAGAAATTAAAAAGAAAACAAGAAGAGCAATTGCATATAAAATTAGCGAATCTTCAAAATCAAAAGTTGTGCATAGCCCTGTAGAAAAATGAAGAAAAAAATCTGATTCAAGCAGTGACGAATTAAATGAATCCAATTCAAGCGACACAATAAATGCAGAAAATATATTTAGTTCTACACAACATTCTTTTCAAGAGCACGTAAACTCTGAATCTAATATTACTGATCAAAATCCTGAAGAAAGTAACCATGAAATTCTAAGTTCTCATCATAGCAGTCAATTTCATAATAAAACTGAGAATTTTTTTTTAATGCAATCGAAAATCCCAATTGTCACGTTGAAAAGCAATTAACTCTACCTGTAAATTTAACCAATGATACAGTTATTGAAATAGAAAGTGATTTAACTGTAACTAATGATAATCATTTATCAATCTGCGAAGTTTTATCTAATACTCCTAGTATTTTCTCAGGAATTTTAGTCAATAATCAATTAAAACCCAGTGATCCTCCTATAAGTGTAAAATCTGAGTTGCCTCAAATAACATCATCTGCTACTGTTAACAATAATCAAACAACCCCCAAAATATCAATTCCAACTAATCAAAATGTTTCTCTCCGCGATGTTCTTGAAATTGTACCGATTTTTGATGGGAAAACCCTCCCTCTTTCAATATTTATTGAGGAATGTGAAGAAGCAAAGAGAATGCTTCCAAACAATCCAATAATTGAAGAAAATCTCGTTAAATTAATCCGTAATAAAATTATTGGGGAGGCGGGGAAAGGAATTTATGGAAATACTTATATTACAGTTGATGGGCTAATCGAAAGATTGAAAGCACTATATGCACCGGCAAAATCCGTTTATCAATTGCAAGGGGAATTAGGAGCAATGTTTATGTGGGAAAATGATACAAGCACCTGTCCGAAATTTGAGGTTAGAGTACCACTAACCTGCAATTTAGGATATTTTATTTTATTTCGTGACATTGAAAGAGCGTCAATCGACAAAAGAATGAGAAATGACTGGGAAAATAGATTTTACACTTGGGAAATATTACTAGTGAGACCTTTATCACTTACCTTCACGTTTCGGAGATTTTCTCAAAAAAGTAGTATGCAGTTGCAGTAACATGTACTAACTTTCCTGAAGGCTGACATTTCCACCCATTGATGCCACGCCACAAAACTCACTATTTCCCGAAATATTTGCATCGTTTTTTGATTCTATAGTGTTGATTTTTGTTTGGCAAATTGTCGTACACTAACAAAAACACTTGAAAAACAATGATCTATGATAAAGCAGACTAACGAAACGCGTCATTTTCAACTGCGCAATAAACCGACACCGCCTGAAACGTTTTCACTTCATCAGATTGCGTAATATACGCGACTGTCTACTTGCACACTCGACCCTTCCGAGGCGAGAGTCGCAACCGTCTATCGTCCTACGCGCTGAGAAACTACATGGGCCAGCAGTTCTAGGAATGTTGAGTGTATTTATTTGTATTACGAGTATTATTAATTTCAAATCTCCCGCGCTTTCCATTTGAAAAAGTTGCATACAGGCGACCCATCGATACAAGAACGGAGCATCCAACGAAAGTCGCTTGATAAAAAGAATCTGCCCACTCGCGGTAGAGGTGGGGGCCCCTCCAATCTCAGAATAACGGAACGGATACGTTTCAAGGCCAGTAGAATAAAAGAAAGTTGACTGTATTTAAGATAAGTACGTGCTACACGAGTTTTATTTCTTTTGGCCTTTTTAATTATTATGAAGTATGAAAACTCATGTAAGACCTCCATAACGATTTTTATATTATAATTTACATTCATTATGTAATGATAAAATCCATTAATCATTTTTACAATTTCACAACACTTTTTTGCAGAAAAATCATTTTGTACACATTTGTAGCCTTTAAAGGATCCAATAAGTGTTTCGAAATTCTCATGTATACAGATTTTAAGGTTATTAAAATTATTATATTGTTCACTTGTAAAGACATCCAAGTTTTACTGTATCCTTCAATAGAAAAAAATAAATATTCTAAACCACGTGTTTACAAAATGTGTATTCCATCAATTTTAAATCCCATCAGCTTTCCTTTTTTTATACTATTCTATTATTTTTATTAATGTAATTACTTTTTATTAAATTTTATTAACATTCCAGTTTTAGTACATTCACTCATTACCAATAAACTAAATTTTAAACGACATTTGTTACTAATTTTATGTTCTCTTTCATACTATATTTGAATCTCACGCCTTGATTGACCCAAAAAAAGCCATAAAAAATTGTGGCTCCGGCGCTTTCACGTAGGCACATATATATCTGCAAACCCGTGCCGAGGAACTCGAAAAAAGGGGTTATATAAGCGAAGATCCTACTCAACCGCAACCAGAACAGGACAGCAACAAAGGAAGAGAGGCGACACTGAGACCAACCGCGAGCAGGCATCCAACAGAGGAAGAGCGATGCCTCAAGACCCGGAAAAACATCAACATTCAGGTTTCTCTCAGGCCCAAAGATCTGGCTGAACTAGATGATGAGCTTCGGGGAGTTTCTCCGAAGAATCCGACCTCTGGACTATCAATTGTAGTGTGTATAATGTAGCGAGAGCTTTGGCAGATGCAAACCGTAAAAACCAGAACCGGTACTGGGAATAGCGTCTTGCTGTATCGGTTTGGCCATTAAAAACTGGATTCGAACAAAACACCGGGCATACTGGGAACAGATCCAGGGTTGCCGTCAGGTGAAATCTATCCTGGGTTATACCCATAAGATGGACAGAGCCTGGGAAATCCTGGGTTTACCCAAGAAAGATATAAGGAAATTGGTACAGATCCTAACTGGACACACCCACTTGAACTATCATATGCACAAAATGGGGTATAACCCCACTATAGTGTGCAGGAGATGCGGCAGGGATGATGAAACATCCCTGCATGTACTAAGCTAGTGCCCGGTATTGGCTGGAATCAGGCAACAGACCCTCGGGGCCCATTTTATGGATCCAGAGGAAGTTACAACACGATCAGTAGCCGACATACTAGGCTTCGTCAAGAGGTGTCGGGTCGGCGCTGAGAGCGAATAAGTAAGGGTGTGGCACAATAGGCTGTATAGCTAGAGCGCCAGAGGAGCTTTTCATGGGCTCCTCGCCCGTCCTAAAACTAACTAACTAACTAAGTGAGAAGTTCAGAGCTTTTAAAATATGGAATTACCAATTACTCAATTCTCAAGAATTATAAGTTGACAGTATGTAATTTGTAACATTTTTTCGGAATAGTTCAATTTTGAAGACTTGCAATAAAATTTTTTTCAATTTTAACGATGTGAAGATGCCTTTCAGTTTTGACGACTCAGAATTGAAAACTCTTAAATTTTGAAAGTTGGATAAATAATGATTCTCAAACTGTGTGTTTTTTTTTATTTCTAAAACTTAAAACTCAGATAATTTTCAAATGGAAAAGTTTGAAAATTAAATTAGTTATGGGACATCGAAACAAAAATATTGATGTCTCAAATATCAATAGTATCGGAAAGACAATATAGATACTTGAAATATATCAACATTAAAATGAAATATCGATAGTAACCGATATATCGTACTAAAATATCGCACATGCGCACAAGGTTATCTCCAAATTTAAACTACCAGCTTAATTAATTTAATTTATTATTATTATTATTATTCATGAATCTAACTGAGTACAATTAATAAACTAATCTAAATATCGAGGAGCAAATTGAAAAAATAATGATAATATCGACACAAAAATTTATTTTATCGGAAAATAAATTCTGAAGAAAACACATTTAATTCAATTCGCAAAATCAAAAAACAATGAACGAACCACGAAACTGCGAAGCGCGAACAGGAAGAGCGATCGCGCGCGAAGAGAGCGAAATATCGAAATCGAAAATTTATTTCGATATGCAACTCAGTATATCATTAGGGTACTATCGATATGTCAATATCGATATATCGGAACCAAAATATCTATATTTCCGATATTTCAATATCGATGTCCTATCACTAAGAGAAGTTTATTATCAGTCAATTGTTTTCGATCGATAGCACAGAGCTATTACTAAATAAGAGTCTACTATTACCCTAAAGAAACGCAATTTTTTCTTCAAAAATTTCTAAGAAGATACAACTTTGTCGAAAATATTAGAAATTAGTTATTTACACTTCATAACGATAAAAAACTAACTTTATACATGTAAACACGAGTATGAGTCAATAAATAAACAAAAAAGTTTGCCTGGGCTGCACGTCTGTTAGTTCTCGCGCTTCGCTCTCGATAATGTCTTTGTACTTTTTCCCCATTTGTGCACAGACCTTTTAAAATTCAAGGTCGAAGCATCGACAACTGTATTTTTACAATTTTATTTTAATTGTAAAATAATTGTAATTGGAAATTAATTGTATTAATTGTAAAATAAATTTAACAAAATTTATTTTATAAAGACATATCTCATGATTTTAAAATGATAATACAATGTCTGAAGGTAATTATTTTAATTATTTTAATAACTAATGAACATAGTTTCAGAACATTTATTTATTTTGTCGAAAATTCATTTTATTAATGTTAAATTCTACCGCTTTTTATTGAACATATTTTTTTTTTAATGAAATAACAATTATTACATTTTTCGTTGAGAATTAACCTTTTTTGCCTGAAAATGAAACTATTCGGTTGAAAATGTAGTTTTTTTTTGTTCAAAAATTCATTTAAAATACCTGAAATCTTAGAAAATATTTTGAAACTTTCTGAAGAATCTCAGAAAACTTTTATTTATATTTTTTTACAATTTTATTTCTATTGTAAAATAATTTTAATTGAAAATGAATTGTAAATAATTGTAAAATAAATGTATTAATAAAAAAAAAAAATGTCCTGTGATTTTAAACGGACAAAACTATTTTAAAGGTAATTCTTTGTAGTATTCTAATAACTAATGAACATATTGTTAGAATATTTATCCTTGATTCTGCCCTCGGGTCAAACATGGTACAAAAAAAATGTCGTGAAATTTTAAATAAAATCTGTACTCTGTGTAAAATAATTCTAAACATGAAAAATATTAATACTTTGCATAAATATTCCTAAATGTTATTTGAATATGACACACATTGATATTTACTTTAAAAATTTTTGTAAAGAGTTGGTCATTTTATAAATTTTACGACATTTTTTACCATGTTTGACCTTATGGAATAAATTTGGAGATTAGAATTATAAACATATCTCCATTAATTAGTGTTTAATTGAAAATTATATTTTTTGTTGACATTCTTATTTGACATATCTGAAATATTGAAAAAACTGTTGAAATTTTGTCAAGAATCATGTGAAAATTATATTTATATAACCCTAAAATAAGCGAGCAAAATACTTTGAAGAATAAATGGTTATTCCAAATTTTTATTTTGTATATGTTACATGCGTAAATTTAAAGACGTTAAGATATATAAAAGTATAGGTAAACATGAATGGAGCCAGTGTTCAGGTATCCAAGTTTTAAATTAAAACTCTGTAGCTGCATGTAAATATGGTTGTATCCGAGTAGCGATAAAGTAATCCTATAAAGGATAGAGTTAGAAACGGAAAGGAATAAGAGAGAAACGAATAAGCCGGATCGTACGCATACCAGTTTACATCTAAGGTCCAGTTAAATAAGTATGCGCGGATACGTGCATATTCTTCATGTACTGAGTAACCCGACGATGCTTTGTGAATTCTCACGTCTTCCTTATGATTAAATTTAATTATCCTAAAACGAAAAATTTAGAGTCGCTTTCATTACAAAAGTAAAGAAAGCATACCAATATTAACAGTCAAAGTCTATTAGCTATAACTTATAAATAAACCTTATAATTAAATTTAATTATCCTAAAACAAAAAGTTTAGAGACGCTTTCATTACAAAAGTAAAGAAAGCATACCAACATTAACAGTCAAAGTCTATTAGCTATAACTTATAAATAAATATAATAGTAGTAAGAAAGCGATTTTACGAAGAAAGGATGTAGAAGGAAAGAGAAAAGAAAACGGAAGAAAAGTTGCGCTCACATACACAACTTGCAATCCGGTCTTTCGCCTTGCTATGAACATCTATTGAGCCTGTTTTCATTTCGATGGCGTTCAAATCGTGTAATTTTTCCGGGAAAATTGATGCGCCGGTCGAAAAATTCTTCCTGGTGTAGATCTGGGTGAAAGGATTGAAGTAATGCATCACTGCAGTACTTTGTTTTGTTGTAGTTTGAGGATCCAGGATTAGTTTTCGATATGAATCCTTCTTCTTAATAATATCGAGAACTGTGAAGTCCAAAAACTTTTTGGACCATGCGTAGCTAAGTAATTCTTCGTGGCTTCCACTTTCTGTGTCTAGTAAATTGATTATCAAAAGCCTTGGATGGCTCTGTGCCACTGATACGTTCATCAAAAATTCTATTATGCTTTTAGGAATTGTATTCTTATCTTGGATTGCAACAAATGTTGCTCTTTCATGTAAACTTTGACTTTCTTCTGTGGGTCTGATACTTTTTGGTGACACTTCTAAAAAGTTAATTATTCTGGTTGGTGAATTACCAGTGGCAGCTCGTAGAATTTTTTCGAACCTTGAATCTTTTGGATGAGACGCACAGACATTAATCAATATGAGGGTTTCGGAAGTCCAAGAATCTGCCTTGATTTGCTGAAGAAGTCCATCAAGCCACCTTGAATCTTTGGAAGCTTCTTGAACTTTCATAGAAAAAATGAAGAAAATGATACTTTTGAACTGCAAAAAAGCCGTCATGTTGTGTTTTAACTGTTTCCCATAACAACAAATTTGTTGTTAGTTAGCAATTGCCAACTTTCAACTTGTCTTTTACCTCTTACTGACGCGAAAGAAAGGTTTTGAAAAAATTCTCTACCGACAATATGTATGAAGTTCGTACAAATTATTGGATATAAAACAGTGTGTAAAAATCATAGAAAAATATTTGACTATTAACCTATTTTCCGTTGGAGCTGGCATCAAGCAAACATGTGGACGATTCCACGAGCTGTAATTTTCAGCAAAAGAAGAAGTTAAAAATAAAGTTTAGAACATACCTTTAGAACTTTTTCCACACATTATAAATGCAGAAAGAAATTTTCTTTAAAAGGACGACGTTGTGTATGCACACCAGTTTGATTGCTATAAAGCACTATAATTATAGCCAAAGAAAGAGATTTTACTACTAACTTACTTTTAAAACGTCATAAAAAACCTTTGCATAAAATATTTACAATGTATCAGACATGCAATTAAAAAGTATAAGTTATATTCCAAAGAACTGTTGGTGTTTCTACTGAAATAATTATTTTAATTATTTTTTTTACTCCTATGCTTTCAAATAATCACTTTGGAGTTCAATTTTAAATAATGAAACTTTTTCTCCTGTTTGAAGGAAAAGTTTATCTGTGGCGACGTTATTACTGAGTTTTCACTTAATATTCTTGACTGTTTCTGCAATAAAGATTCTTTGCTAATATAGAGTATAGAAACGATATAATAATCATAAATGATAGTTCTTATTATACATTCAACATTCTATAACAAATTAACTTTTTTCCACCTTCATACCAATACATAGAAAAATATTTTCATTGAATTAAAGAAACCGTTTCTTAAACATATTTTTTTCCATGTAACCAAAAATTGCTTTGAAATTGAGAAAAACGTTCCAATTGAAGGAAAATTTTTATAAGAAAGAAAGACCAAATATTTCTTTGAATAATAGAACCTTTTCGTTGGACAACAGCAAATGAATATTTTCCTCTGATTCAAAAAAATTTTCTCGAAATCAAAAATTATTTTTGCGGACAACAGCCAAAATTGAGAAAAACCGCCGAAAACTCGTGCTGTCACGGATAAACGGTGAGTTTTCCCCCAAAACGAAGAGGGAGTGACTTTGTTAACCTACCCTATTCGAAAGTTACCATCAAGAGGTGTTAGAGAAAAATTTTTAAAAAAATTTCCATTTGTGGACAACAGCCAAAATTGAGAAAAACCGCTGAAAACGCGTGCTGTCACTGATAGACGGTGAGTTCTCCCCCAAAACGAAGAGAGAGTGACTTTTTGAACCTACTCTATTCGAAAGGTAACATCAAGAGGTGTTGAAATAGAATTTAAAAAAAAATTCCATTTGCGGACAACAGCCAAAATTGAGAAAAACCGCCGAAAACGCGTGCTGTCACGGATAGACGGTGAGATCTCCCCCAAAACGAAGAGGGGGTGACTTTTTTAACCCACTCTATTCGAAAGGTACCATCAAGAGGTGTTAGAAAAAAATGAAAATAAAAAAATTCCATTTGCGGACAACAGCAAAAATTGAGAAAAACCGCCGAAAACGCGTGCTGTCACGGATAGACGGTGAGTTCTCCCCGAAAACGAAGAGGAGGTGACTTTTTCAGCCCACCCTATTCGAAAGGTACCATCAAGAGGTGTTAGAAAAAAATTTTTCAAAAAATTTTCCATTTGCGGACAACAGCCAAAATTGAGAAAAACCGCCGAAAACTCGTGCTGTCACGGATAAACGGTGAGTTTTCCCCCAAAAGGAAGAGGGGGCGACTCTTTTAAACCACTCTATTCGAAAGGTACCATCAAGAGGTGTTGGAAAACAATTTTAAAAAAAATTTCCGTTTGCGGACAACAGCCAAAATTGAGAAAAACCGCGGAAAACGCGTGCTGTCACGGATAGACGGTGAGTTCTCCCCCAAAACGAAGAGGAAGTGACTTTTTTAACCTACCCTATTCGAAAGGTACCATCAAGAGGTGTTGGAAAACAATTTTAAAAAAAATTTCCATTTGCGGACAACAGCCAAAATTGAGAAAAACCGCCGAAAATTCGTGCTGTCACGGATAGACGGTCAGTTCTCCCCCAAAACGAAGAGGGAGTGACTTTTTCAACATACCCTATTCGAAAGGTACCATCAAGAGGTGTGAGAAAAGAATTTTTAAAAAAATTTTCCATTTGCGGACAACACCCAAAATTGAGAAAAACCGTCAAAAACGCGTGCTCTCACGGATAGACGGTGAGTTCTCCCCCAAAACGAAAAGGAGGTGACTTTTTTAACCCAGCCTATTCCAAAGGAACCATCAAGAGGTGCTAGAAATTTTTTTTTTTTTTAATTTTCCATTTACGTACAACATCCAAAATTGAGAAAAACCGCCGAAAACTAGTGCTGTCACGGATAGACGGTGAGTTCTCCGCCAAAACGAAGAGGGGGTGACTTTTTCAACCTACCCTATCCGAAAGGTACCATCAAGAGGTGTTAGAAAAAATTTGTTAAAAAAATTTTCCATTTGCGAACAACAGCCAAAATGGAGAAAAACCGCCGAAAACGCGTGCTGTCACGGATAGACGGTGAGTTCTTCCCCAGAACGAAGAGGGGGTGACATTTGCAACCCACCCTATTCAAAAGGTACCATCAGGAGGTGTTAGAAAAAATTTTTAAAAAAAATTTTCCATTTGCGGAGAACAGCCAAAATTGAGAAAAACCGCCGAAAACGCGTGCTGTCACGGATAGACGGTGAGTTCTCCCCCAAAACGAAGAAAAAACTACACATTTTATATTGACAAAATGTGAGCGATTTTTGATCAATTTATCCGTAGGTTGGTTTCCGTAAAAGAGAGTTTACTTTCTGCAAAAATACTCGAAGAATAATGCGAAAATGGCACTATTTTTTATTGAATGTTAAACATTATAAACATTTCAAGCGGACTTCTCTTCAAAATAAAATATGGTAAAAACTACAAATTTTATATTGACCAAATGTTAGCGATTTTTGATCAATTTGTCCGTGGGCTGGTTTTCGGAAAGAAAGTTTACTTTCCGCCAAAATACTCAAGGAATAATGCGAAAATGGCACTTTTGTTTATTGAATGTTAAACATTATACCCATTTTTGAGGCGGGCTCCTCTTCAAAATAAATTATGTTAAAAACTACACATTTTATATTGACAAAATGTGAGTGATTTTTTATTAATTTATCCGTAGGTTGGTTTCCGTAAAAGAGAGTTTACTTTCTTCAAAAATACTCGAAGAATAATGCGAAAATGGCACTATTTTTTATTGAATGTTAAACGTTATAACGCTTTTCAAGGTGGGCTTCTCTTCAAAATAAAATATGTTGAAAACTACACATTTTATATGGACAAAATTTGAGTGATTTTTGATCAATTTATCTGTGGGCTGGTTTTCGGAAAGAAAGTTTACTTTCCGCCAAAATACTCAAAGAATAATGCGAAAATGGCACTATTTTTTTTTTTGAATGTTAAACGTTATAACCATGTTCAAGGTGGACTTCTCTTCAAAATAAAATATGTTGAAAACTACACACTTTATATATACAAAATTTGAGCGATTTTTGATCAACTTAACCGTGTGCTAGTTTTCGTAAAAGAAAGTTTAATTTCTGGCAAAATACTCAAAGAATAATGCGAAAATGGCACTATTTTTGATTGAATGTTGAACATTATAACCATTTTCGAGCGGACTTCTCTTCAAAATAAAATATGGTAAAAACTACAAATTTCATATTGACCAAATGATAGCGATTTTTGATCAATTTGTCCGTGGGCTAGTTTTCGTAAAAGAAAGTTTACTTTCTGCTAAAATAATCAAAGAATAATGCGAAAATGGCACTTTTATTGAGTTTTAAACATTATATCCATTTTCGAGGCGGGCTTCTCTTAAAAATGAATTATTTTAAAAACTACACATTTTATATTCACAAAATGTGAGCGATTTTTGATCAATTTATCCATGGGCTGGTTTTCGTAAAAGAAAGTTTACTTTCTGCTAAAATAATCAAAGAATAATGCGAAAATGGCACTTTTGTTTATTGAGTGTTAAACATTATATCCATTTTCGAGGCTGGCTTCTCTTAAAAATAAATTATGTTAAAGGCTACAATTTTATATGGACAAAATGTGAGCGATTGTTGATCAATTTATCCATGGGCTGGTTTCCATAAAAGAAAGTTTACTTTCTGCCAAAATACTCAAGGAATAATGCGAAAATGGCACTTTTCTTTGTTGAATGTAAAACATTATACCCATTTTTAAGGCGGGCTTCTCTTCAAAATAAGTTATGTTAAAAACTACACATTTTATATGGACAAAATGTGAGCGATTTTTGATCAATTTATCCGCGGGCTGGATTTCGTAAAAGAAAGTTAACTTTCTGCCAAAATACTCAAAGAATTATGCGAAAATGGCACTTTTGTTTATTGAATATTGTACATTATACCGATTTTTAAGGCGGGCTTCTCTTCAAAATAAATTATGTTAACATCTATTGAGCCTGTTTTCATTTCGATGGCGTTCAAATCGTGTAATTTTTCCGGGAAAATTGATGCGCCGGTCGTAAAATTCTTCCTGGTGTAGAGCTGGGTGAAAGGATTGAAGTCATGCATCACTGCAGTACTTTGTTCCATTGTAGTTTGAGGATCCAGGATTAGTTTTCGATATGAATCCTTCTTCTTAAGAATATCGAGAACTGTAAAGTCCAAAAACTTTTTGGACCATGCGTATCTAAGTAATTCTTCGTGGCTCCTACTTTCTGTGTCTAGCAAATTGATTATCAAAAGCCTTGGATGGCTCTGTGCCACTGATACGTTCATCAAAAATTCTATTATGCTCTGAGGAATTGTATTCTTATCTGGGATTGCAACAAATGTTGCTCTCTCATGTAAACTTTGACTTTCTTCTGGTGGTCTGATACTTTTTGGTGACACTTTTAAAAAGTTAATTATTCTGGTTGGTGAATTGCCAGTGGCAGCTCGTAGAATTTTTTCGAATCTTGAATCTTTTTGTTTATCTGCACAGTCATCAATCAATATGAGATTTTCGGAAGTCCAAGTATCTGCCTTGATTTGCTGAAGAAGTCCATCAAGCCACCTTGAATCTTTGGAAGCTTCTTGAACTTTTATAGAAAAAATTAAGAAAATGATACTTTTGAACTGCGAAAAAGCCGTCATGTTGTGTTTTAACTGCTTCCCATAACAACAAATTTGTTGTTAGTTAGCAATTGCCAACTTTCAACTTGTCTTTCATCTCTTACTGACGCGAAAGAAAGGTTTTGAAAAAATTCTCTACCGACAATATATATAAAGTTCGTACAAATTATTGGATATACAGCAGTGTGTAAAAATCATAGAAAAATATTTGACTATTAACCTATTTTCCGTTGGAGCTGGCATCAAGCAAACACGTGTGACGATTCCACTAGCTGTAATTTTCAGCAGAAGAAGAAGTTAAAAGTAAAGTTTAGAACATACTTTTAGAACTTTTTCCACACATTATAAATGCATAAAGAAATTTTCTTTAAAAGGACGACTTTGTGTATGCACACTAGTTTGATTGCTATAAAGCACTATAAGTATAGCCAAAGAAAAAGATTTTACTATTAACTTACTTTTAAAACGTAATAAAAAACTTTTGCATAAAATATTTACAATGTATCAGATATGAAATAAAAAGTATAAGTTATATTCCAAAGAACTTTTTGTGTTTCTACTAAAATAATTATTTTAATTATTTTCTTTTACTCCTATGCTTTCGAAGAATCACTTTAAAGTTCAATTTTATATAATGAAACTTTTTCTCCTGTTTGAAGGAAAAGTTTATCTGTGGCGACGTTATTACTAAGTTTGCACTAAATATTCTTGACTGTTTCTGCAAATAAGATACTTTGCTAATATAGGGTATGGAAACAATATATGAATCATAAATGATAGTTCATATTATACATTTAACATTCTATAACAAATTAACTTTTTTCACCTTCATACCAATACATTGAAAAATATTTTTATTGAATTAAAGAAACCGTTTCTTTAACATATTTTTTTCCATGTAACCAAAAATTGCTTTGAAATTGAGAAAAACGTTTCAATTGAAGGAAAGTTTTCATAAGAAAAGAAGTCCAAATATTTCTTCGAATAATAGTACCTTTTCGTTGGACAACAGCAAATGAATATTTTCCTCTGATTCAAAAAAATTTTCTCGAAATCAAAAATTATTTTTGAATACTGTACTGTTGATTATTTCTTATCTCCTGTTAAATTCAGATGGCTGAAGAAATTTTTAAACAGAAAATTTAAAGATTCTATTTTTGTTTCAAAATTTAACAAAATATTTTCTTGAAAATTCAGATTTTTTTATTGAAAATTAACTTCCTTTCAGAAATGTCTTTCTTTCTGGTATAAAAGTCAACTGTTTTTTCAAGCATTTGTCTTTGCCGCTTGAAAACCTAACTATTTTGATGCAACTTTGTCTAATTAGTTTTAAAATTCATCTTCATTCTGGAAAAAACTTTTTTTTTTCAGAATTCAATTATTTTGTTGAAAATTCGCTTATTGGTAAAAATGTAATCTTCTTTGTCGAAAATTCGTTGATTGGTAAAAAATGAAACTATTCTTATTGAGAATGCTTTTTTTTTTTGGTTGAAGATTTAACTTTTTTTTTTGAAAATTCGTTTATTGGTAGAACATTAATGTCTTGCTGTTGAAAATACCTTTTTGTTTTGGTTGAGATTTCAACTATTTTGTTGGAAATTCTTTTATTGGTCAAAAATAATTCTTCTGTGCTGAAAATACTTTATTTCGGTTGAGGATTCAACTATTTTGGCAAAAATTCGTTCACTAGTAGAAAATTAATCTTCTTTGTTGAAAATTCGTTTACTGGAAGAAAATTAACCTATTCTTGTTGAAAATACTTTTTTTTTCGTTGAAGATTTTGACATATTTCTGAAAATTCGTTTATTGGTAGAAAAGTAATCTTCTTTGTCGAAAATTCGTTGATTGGTAGAAAATTAATCCTCCTTGTTGAAAATACTTTTTTTTGTTTGAGGATTCAACTATTTTGTCGAAAATTCGTTTATGGGTAGAAAATTAATCTCCTTTATTGAAAATACTTTTTTTGTTTGTTGAGAATTCAACTATTTTGTTGAAATGCGTTTATCGGTAAAAAATTAATCTTCTTTGTCAAAAATACTCTTTTTTTAGGATTAATTCATTTTTTTTGAAAATTAGTCTAATTAGTTTGAAACTTAATCCTGTTTGGTGAAAATACTTTTTTTTTATGAGGGATTTTACTATTTTAATAAAAATTCGTTCATTGGTAGAAAATTGATCTTCTTTGTTGAAAATACTTTTTTTGGTTCAGGATTCTAATTTTTTGTTGAAAATTAGTTTACTGGTCGAAAATAATTCTTCTTTGTTGAAAATTAATTATTTTTGTTGAGGATTCAACCATTTTTTTGAAAATTCTTCATTGTTATAAAATTATTTTCTTGGTTGAAAATACTTTTTGTTGGTTGATGATTTAACTATTTTATTGAAAAATTCTTTCATTGATAATAAATAATCCTTTTTTGTTAAAAAATACTCATTTTTGTTTGAGGATTGAACCATTTTGTTGAAAATTCTTTCATTGGTAGAAAATTAATCTTCTTTTTTGAAAATTTATTTTATTTTTAGAAAATTAATCTTCTTTGTTTAAAATACTTTTCTTGGGCTGAGGATTCAACTATATTGTTGGAAAGTTCTTTTATTGATCAAAAATAATTCTTCCTTGTTGAAAATACTTTTTTTTCGGTTGAGGATTCAACCATTTTGTTAAAAATTCGTTTGCTAGTAGAAAATTAATCTTTTATTTTCAAAAATACTTTTTTTTTGGTTGAGAATTATATTATTTTGTTGGAAATTCGTTTATTGGCAGAAAATTAATCTGCTTCGTTGAAAATAGTTTTGTTGTTCTTGAAGACATTGTACCCAATGTATAGGGTTCTTTCTCACATTTTTACCTCTGCAATATTTCAAGCTTTGTCGGTATTTTTAAAAAGAATGACTCAGAAAAATTGAATAATTTATTTTCACTTTAAGGAAACTAAAGTTAGCAATTTTATCAAAATGAAAAAAAAATTAAAATCCAACATACCACTTTCTACATCTGCATTAATAGCATTTTTACTAATGCAATTAGTACCATTGTGTCTGACTGCTAAAATATTAATTTTATCACTTTCCACCAAATCAAATATTTAAAAATAGAAAATAAAATAAATGTTAAATTTGCAAAAATGTGCGATGGAATTTTAGAGAATTTTGAAGCCAATAAAATGTGTTTTGAAAAAAGTGGCATCAAAATAGTATTGGGAAATAATCTTGTTCCTAAGATTTTGCTACCACACTATAATTTCTTAACTTTTTCACATTTTCAAAAAGATGAGAAAAATTAAATTATGGGAAAATCTTATTTTGAGGAATTCAAAAAAAATTTAGAAGCTTTTTAATAATTTTGAAAGATTTTAAGATCAAATTTTTTGAAGATTTTTTGTAAAATTTTAAATGGTTTGAGTGTAATTTAAAAAAAATGATTTCAAGTTTTCAAGATTTTAAAATGTGTGGAAAAAGAATATGCAATGAAAAATATATTCCTAAGATTCATGGGAAAATTCCAATTTTTTTTCTCAATGAATTCTAAGAGAAAAATAAAGAATACTACAACAGATTTTTAATTATTTACTAAAATTTTTGAAAAGAGTGTAAAAGAATTGAAAGCAAAATTTTGCCACAATGCATCATTTTAGAACAAATTTGAATAAGTTTATGAAACACTTAGAAGTTTTTAAATGAATAAAAAAATGAAAACTTAAGAGATATTTTAGGACTTTTGTAAGGTTTCAAGAAAATGAAACAAATTCTTCAGGTTTCTAGGAAAAATTAAAATGACTTTTTATTTTGAAAAATTAATTTAAAGAGAATATTTTCAATTCATAACACTTTAAAAGATTTCTTGAATTGTCAAGGAAGAATCTGAAACGTCTTAAGACCAATTTTTTAATTTTGCAGAAATAAAAAAAACTTCATGAAAAATTTCAATAATTTGAAAATATTAGAAGGTTTAAAATTTTTGAAAGGATTAAAAAAATAATTTTCTTACGATTTATGGAAAATTCTTTCATGATTTTTCATTTAGAAAAATTAACTTTAAGAGGAAATTGAAAAATATTTCAAAACATATCAAAAGATTTCTCAAATTATGAAAAAGAGTGGAAGATTTTAAAACAAAACGTTTCAATTTGGTGAGATTACAAAATAAACTTGAGTAAATTCAAGAAATATTTAGAAGGTTAGAAGAGAATGAAAAAGAATTTTAAAATGTAAAAGATTTTTAAAAATTCAGATATTTTCCAAGTTTTCAAACCAAAAGTTTGAAAGCCTTAAAAGAATGCTGAAGAGTTTCAGATGAATAAAAAAATTTTCCTAAAATTTCTAGAAAAATTGGGAAGATTTTAAGGCAATTTTATTAAGAAGATTTTTCAAAATTTTAAGAAAAATTCGAGTCAGCTAAAAATATGTTTAGAGCGAAGAGCAAAGAGCGAAGAGCAAAGAGCGAAGAGCAAAGTGCGAAGAGCAAAGAACGAAGAGCAAAGAGCGAAGAGAAATGCGCGAAGAGCGAAGAGCAAAGAGCGAAGAGCAAAGAGAGAAGAGCAAAGAGCAATATACATTTTAAATAAAAAAATTGGATTTTCAACTAAAAATATCAATTTTAAATTAAAAAATTTTTAATTTTCTACCAAAATTTTCTATGAAATTGTGGAATTTTCAAATCAAAATGATCATTTTTCTGCAAAGCACTAGAATTTTTCACTCGAAAATATGAATTTCAACAAAAAAGTTAATTTGCAACCAAATGGATAAATTTTTAAATAAATAGTTTAATTTCTAATTAAATAGTTTAATTTTTTACTGAAATAGTTTGATTTTTAACCAAAAGTATGAACTTTCAACAAAAAAGTAATTTTTAACCAATTAGTTTAATTTTCTTCCAAATTATTGAATTTTCAAGCCAAAAAGACGAATTTTCTACAAAGCAGTTAAATTTTCGACTTGAAAATATGAAATTTCAACAAAAAAGTTATTTTTCTACTAAATAGTTAAATTTTGGAATAAATACTTCAATTTATAACCAAATATTTAAATTTTCTACCAAGTTGTTGAATTTTCAACAAAAAAAAATCATCTTCAACCAAATTGTTTAGTTTTCTACTAAATTGTTACATTTTCAAGCGGAAAAGATCAATTTTTTTTTTAGATTTTTCAATAAAAAAGTTAATTTCCTACAAAATAGTAAATTTTTTTGAATAAATAGTTTTATGTTTTACCAAATATTCGAATTTTCTATAAAAATAGTTGAATTTTCAACGAAAAATATGAATTTTCAATAAAAAAAAGTGAATTTTGAACAACCTAGTTTTATTTTTTACCAAAAGAGTAGAATTTTCAACCTAAAATATGAATTTTCGTCAAAAAAGTTCATTTTTAACCACACATTTTAATTTTCTACCAAATTGATAAATTTTGAAAAAGGTGGAATTTTCAACAAAATACTTAAATCGTTAACTGAAACAGATTAATTGTCAACCAAATATTTCATAACCAACAGGAATAATTTTCTATGAAAAAGATGAATTTTCAAGAAATTACATGAATTTTCAACCAAATAGTGGGATTTTCAACTATAAAAAAAATGTTGATCAAAAATGGAATAGTTGCATTTGTAGTTAAAAAAATTCATTTTAAACCAAAAATAAACTGATTTTCAGCAAAATAGTTTAATTTTCAACCAAAGAGATAAATTTGTAACTAATATGATGAATCTTTATAAAAAAAACCTAATTTTCAATAAAAAAAAGTTCAACATTCAACTAAAAAGTTTGTTTATTATCAATAAGATTTATTTTCTACAAAGTTGAACGCACTAAAAGGATTTTTGGCTCGAATCAATTTAAATTAAGTAATTAATCATTTTGACTTTCAAAAAAAGAATTTTTTTTCAAAATCTCAAAAATATTAATTTTTGAAAAAATGCTGTTCACAAAAATTGCAGATCTTGTCGAAACACATATTTTTTATATTTGCACTTTTTTGCTAATATTAATATTTTTCGAGAAAAATTACAAAAATTAATTTTCAGATATTTTGTTGGAAAAGGGGGCGTTGGAAAAGGGGGCTTGCGTGTGTGGAGAGGGTGTGATTCACATCCACTCATGCCGACCCCCTTTTCCAACGACAACAAAAATATCACTCGTCCTAATAATGAACATTTTAAATGGCCCACGCCCCCTCCCACCACTTATGTCGACCCCTTTTATAATGCCCCTTTTTCCAACAAAAAAAAACTGAAAATTCATTTTTGTCATTTTTCTCGAAAAATATCAATTAAAAAGTATATATATCCAATGGTTGAATTTTCAATTAAAAAATAAAAAATTTACAAAAAAAATGAAACAGTTAAATTTTCCGTTAAAAAATTAATTTTTAAATAAAAATAAAACCATTTTTTAAGAAAGTAGTTCAATTTTCAACTAAAAAGGTGAATTTTCAAGGAAACCAAAAAGAGAAAGAGAAAATTTGTCTTTTTGGTTAAAACTTATACTACTTTGTTGGAAATTAATTTTTTTTATTGAAAATTTAACTTTCCCATTTTTGAATGAAAGGGTACCATTTTCAGTTGAAAATTCATCGATGTATTTGTTTGAAAATCCTTTTTTTTTTTTTTTTTTTTTTTGAAAATT
>JAABKJ010075445.1:153331369-153410411 GCA_011634705.1 Andricus grossulariae | reverse complement strand
ACTATATTTGAATGAAAATTTAACTATTTTATTGAAAATTCGTTGTTTTTCATTATTTTTTTTTATTTTTGAAATATCAACTGTTTTATTTTTTCTTGAGAATTAAGGTTTTGGTTAGAAATTTAATTTTTTTGTTCTGTTTAAATTCAAGTATTTTGTAAAAGTCATCTTTTATGGTCGAAAATTCAACGTTTTTTTTTTTTTTTGGAAATTCGTCTATTTTTACAGAAAATGCATCTTTTTCGATTGAAAATTCATATTTTTTGTTGTTGTTGAAAGCTAAAGCGTCTTATTAAAAATTCAATTATTTGGTGGAAAATACATTTATTTCAATTTTTGACGTTCATTCTAAAAATACTTTAACACAACAGAGCAAAACATTGCAAAATAAATTAATTTTGAAAAAAAAAACACTTAAATTTTCGACTAAAAAAGATCAATTTTTTACCAAAAAAATGGAATAGTTAAACCTTCAGTTGAAAAATATAATTTTCAACAAAAAAACGGATTTTCAACAAATAAGTTCAATTCTTAACCACAGTGATTAATTTTCAACGAAAATGATGAATATTTAATTAGAACACTCAAATTTTGAACCAAAAAAATGAATTTTTAAACAAGAAGATGAATCTTTGAAGAAAAGATTAATTTTCTACCAAAAATTCAATTTTTCAACAAAATACATGAACGTTTAACGAAATAGTTGCATTTTTAATCAAAGAAAACAAGTTTTCCACCAAATAGTTGAATTTTGAACTTAAAAAATGATAATTTTCAATAAAAAATGGAACAGTAACATTTTTAGATAAAAAAAATTAATTTTGAACCAAAGAAATAGAGTTTTCAACTAAAAAAATAAATCTTCAACTGAAAAAGCCGAATTTTCCACACAAAAAATTAATTTGTACTAAAAAAGATAAATTGTGAACCACAACTTAAATAATTAAATTTCAAGTTAAAAAAATTAATGATTAACCAAAAAAATGAATTTTCAATTACAACTACGGAATTTCCAATTGGAATAAGTTAAATTTTCAGTTAAAAAATTACTTTCAATAAAACAAACTAACTTTTCAAAAAATAGTTAAATTTTAAAACAAAGTGAAGAATTTGTTAATAAAATTTTAAATATTTATCTGAAATACTTGATTTTTTAACCGGAACAAATTTTTAAACAAGAATATTAACTTGCAAAGAAAAATATATTTTTCTAAAAAAAAATGTATTTTCTAACAAAATACGTGAATTTTCGACGAAATAGTTGAATTTTTAGTTAGAAAAGACAAATTTTCATTCAAATTCTTGAATTTTGAACTAGAAAAAAATAAATTTTTAACTAAACATGGAACAGTTAAATTTTTAGTCAAAGAAATCAATTTTCAAGCAAACACTATTACATTTTTTGTTAAAAAATCACCTTTGTGGGTTGAAAGCTCAACCATTTGATTAAAACTCCAACAAATTTGTTGAAAATTGAATAACTTTGTTGAAAATTCCTCGCTTTGGTTGAAAATTTTACTATTTTGTTGAAAATTCGTTGTTTTTTTTTATCGTCGATAATTAATTTTTTGGTTAAAAATTCCATTTTTCAGGTTGAAAATTCTACTGTCTTCTAAAAAATCCGCTTTTCTGGCTTAAAACTTTAACTATTTGGTTGATAATGCGATTTATTTTATTTGAAGTTTTGAATTGAAAATTTTTTTATTAAAAATTCGAACATTTGGTTGCACACTCATCTTTATATGTAGAAATTTGAACTATTTGGGTAAAAGTTGAACAATTTAAAAAAAAATTCTCTTTTTTTGTCGAAAATTCCTATTTTTTGTTGGAAATTCAACTGTCTTTTAAAAAATTCAATTTTTTCGTTGAGGTTGAATATTTTTTGTTTAAAATTTGATCTTGTGGTTAAAAATTGTATAATTTGTATAAAAATTTAAGTATTTATTTGAAAAATCGTCTCCTTTATTAAAAGTTCGTCCTTTTGGATTGAAAATTCAACTTCATTCGAGAAAATTCAATTATTTTGTTGAAAATTCGACTTTTTTGTTTGAAAATCCGATTGGAAATTCATATCTTTGTAGACTGAAAATTCAACAATTTTGTTTAAAATTGAACTATTTTATTGAAAATTCATGTCTGTAGATAGAAAATGCAACTATTTTGTTGAAAATTCATCTTTGTAGGTAGAAAATTCAAGTATTTTGTTGAAAATTCAACTAAATAAGTTATATTTTTTGGTAGAAAATTCAACTTTTTTGTTGAAAATTCAACTATTTTGTTAATAAATTATATTTTTTGGTAGAAAATTCAACTATTTTGTTAATAAATTATCTTTTTTGGTAGAAAATTCAACTTTTTTGTTGTAAGTTCGTGCTTTTGGATTGAAAATTCATCTTTTTTTTTTGAAAATTCTACTGCCGTTCAGAAAATTCAGTTTTTTTTTGTTGAAAATTAAACTTTTTTGTTTGAGAATCCGATCATTTGCCCTGAAATTCATCTTTTTATGTAGAAAATGCAAGTAGTTTGTTGAAAATTCAACTATTTTCTTGAAAATTTATCTTTTTTGGTCGAAAATTTAAATGTTTTGTTGAAAATTCATCCTTTTGGATTAAAAATTCATCGTTTTTTGTTAAAAATTAAATTGTCTTCTTAAAAATTCAACTTTTTCGTCAAAATTTAATCTTTTTTTTTTTTTTTAAATTAGTCTATTTGGTTAAAAGTGCAGCTTTGTAGGTTGCAAATTCAACACTTTGATTAAAAATTCAACTATTTTGTTGAAAATTCATCTTTGCATGTGGGAAATTCAAGTATTTTGTTGGAAATTAAACTATTTTGTTAAAAAGTTATCTTTTTTTTATCGAAAATTCAACTGTTTTGTTGAAAATTCGTCCTTATGGATTGAAGGTTCATCTTTTATGGTAGAGAAGTCACCCTTTTTGGTGGAAATAAATAAATAAGTAAAAAGTTTTAATCGGAAATTATTTTAAATAGGAATCTGTATTATAATACAGATTCCTATTTAAAATATTGATTGTCTAACACCTTGCTAAGATCAGCGTATATCAGAAAAACAGTATCTTTCTTTGATCTCTCTGTAGCTCAATTGGTTAGAGCACCTGACCGGAAATGTATATAATGTACATATTGTGCATATTATTTATAAATTATAATATATAAAATACATAATAGATAAAAATTAAATTGAAACAAATAAAATGAAATGAAATCCAAATATTTTTGAGCAAAAGTTTATTCTTTTCGGTTGAAAAGTTAATTATTATATTTTTGGTAAAGAATTCATCTTGTTTAGTTAACATTATACTATTTGGTTGAACATTTAATTATTTTGTTGAAAAATAAACTATTTAGTTAGAAGATTATGTTTTATGTAAATTGATGTTGAGTGTCTTTTTGTCTACTGGTCAAAAATCAATATTTTTTTTTAACATGGATTTTCATTTCTAAGCTGTAAAAAAAGAGAGCCAATTTTTTCACTACTTTCAAATAAAAATTAATATTAAAAAAATATTGATTTTTGACAAGTAGACAAAAAACACTTAACATCAATTCATTTAATACATTTATCTAGTCGACAACCATGAAATCAAAAAAATGTTATGTCAAAAATTCAACTGGTTTGTTTAACATTTATCTCTTGAGATAAAAAATTCGTCCTTTTTAATTAAAAATTCATCTGTTTTGTAGAAAAGTAATCTTTTTGGATGACAAATGAAACTATTTAGTTAAAAATTCAACTTTTTTTATGGAATATTTTTTTCTCAAAATTCGACCATCAGGTTGAAAAATTAACTATTTGGTTACAAATTCTTATTATTGAGTTGAAAATTAATATAATTTTTCGAAAATTCAACAATTTTGCTGAAAGGTCATCCATTTTAGTTAAAAAATCAACTATTTTGGAAGAAAATTCAACTATTTTGTTGAATGTGAACTTTTTCGTTAAAAATTCCAATGTTTTATAGGAAATTTGCCTTCTTGCCTAAAAAGTGCAACTATCATCGCAAAAAATTCAATTATTTGGTAGAGTATTAAACTAATTACTCGAGAATGTAACTATTTGATAGAAAAATTTTGGGTTTAAAAGTCTGCAATTATATTTTTGGTTGAAATGCATCTTTTTGGTTAAAAAATAATATTATTCAGTTGAAAACTTATTTATTTATTTCCTTATTGAAAATTCAACAATTTTTTAAAAGTTCATCCATTTCGGTTGAAAATTCTATTATTTTCGTAGTGAATTAAACTATTGGGTTGACAATTGAATTATTTAGTTGAAATGTCAACAACTTTGTTAAAAGGTCATACATTTTGGCTCCAACTTTAACTGCATGATTGACAATTGAACTGTTTGTTCAAAAATTAATTTTTTTGTTAAAAATTCATATTTTCGGGTAAAAAATTAATATTTTTAGGTTGAAAATTCATATTTTCAGGTTAAAAATTTAATTATTTTGTTAAAATGTCAACCATTTTTTTAAAAGGTCAACCATTTCAGTTGAAAATTCAACTGCTTAGTTGACAATTGAACTAGTTGGTTGAAAATGAATGTTTAAAAGAAAATGATATTTTCGAGTTGAAAATATTTTCGGGCTGAAAATTCAATTATTTTGTTGAAATGTCAACAATTTTGTTAAAAGGTCATCCATTTTAGTTGAAAATTCAACTGCTTGGTTGGGAATTGAAGTGTTTTGTTGGGAATGAATGTTTTTGTTACAAAATTATATTTTTGGGTTGAAAATTTACATTTTTGGGTTGAATATTCTATTATTTTGTTAAAATTTCAAAAATGTTGTTCAAAGGTAATCCATTTTGGTTGAAAATTCCAATGCTTGATTGAAGATTGAACCTATTTTAGTAGAAAATTCAACTGTTTGGTTGACAATTGAACTATTTGATGGAAAATTCAACTATTTTTGTAGAAAATTTCTTATTTTTAGTTAGAAAATTTAACTATTTGGTTGAAATTGAACTTTTTTGTTGAAAATTCATATTATTGGGTTTAAAATTCAACTGTTTTGTAGAAAAATTGCATCATTTTTGGTTGAAAATTCGTTTTTTTTTGTTTGTTTACAAATTCATCCTTTTTGGTTAGAAACAAAACTATTTCGTCAAAAATCCAACTATTTTCTGTTAAAATACAACTGTTTTGTTGAAAATCCAATTATTTTGTTAGAAAATTATCTGTTTTGATGAAAATTCATATCTTTTGGTAGAAAATCAACTGTCTACTAAAAAAATGGTCTTTTTGTGTTGAAAATTCAACTACTTGGTAAAAAATGCAACTGTTTTTGGTTAAATTTTAGAATTTTTTTTTCAAAATTAAACTATTTTATTAAAGAGTCATCTTTTTGGTTAAAAATTCAACTGCTTTTTTATACATTCGTATTTTTGGATAAAAAATTCTTCCTTTTGTATAGAAAATTTCATATGGCTTGGTTTTTTTTGTAAAAAGTCTACAATTATAATTTTGGTTAAAAATTGATCGTTTTTGGTTAAAATTTGGTATTAATTTTTTTTTTATTTTAAATAATATTGATGAACATTCGTCTTTTTGAGTTGAATAAACTATTTTTGTAGAAAATGCGTCTTTTTTGTTTAAAATTTTTAACTATTTGGCTGAAATTAAACTTTTTTGTTGAAAATTCATACTATTGGGTTTAAATTTCAACTGTTTTGTAGAAAATTTGTCGTTCGGCTTGAAAATTCCCTACATTTTGGTATAAACTTCAACTATTTAGTTAAAAATTCGTCTTTTGATGTTGAAGATTCATATTTTTCGTTTACAATTTTTATTATTTGTGTGAAAATTCAATTATTTGTTCGAATCTTCAACAATTTTGTTAATAAAAATCCTTTTCGGTTAAATAGTTAACAGTTTTATTAAAAATTCATCTTTTTGGTTAGAAAATTCATCGGGTTTGGTACTAATTTGATCTCGTTAGTTAAAAATTCAACTGTTTAAAAAAAAAATTAGTCTGTCTTAAATGACAATCGAACTTCTTGGATGAAAATTCATCTTTTTGTTTAAATAACAATATTTTTGATTAAAACTTAAAATATTTTATTGTTTAAAAATATCAGCTGTTACATTTTTGGTTGAGAATTCATCGTTTTTAGTTAAAGAATCAAGTGCTTGGTTGAAAATTAAACTACTTTGTCATTTCATTTTTTTAAGGTTTATCATTTAAATTGAAAATTTATCTTTTTAGTTGAAAATTTAATAATTTTTGTTTGAAAATTTGACCAACTGATTGAAAATTTATCTTCTTAGGTTGAAAATTCATTTTCGCAAGTCGGAAATTAAACTATTTGGTGAAAAATTCAACTACTTTCTTGAAAATTTAATTATTCTGTTGAAAATTAAACTTTTTTTGGTAAAAGGTGATATTTTTTGGTTGATAATTCAACTGGTTTGTTGGATAGAAAATTCCTTCTTTTGGATTGAAAATTCATGATTGAAACCTCATTCTTCGTAATTGAAAAGTCTACTATGATATTTTCGGTTATGGATTTATCTCTTGTGGTTAAAAATTCTACTATTTAGTTGAAAATTTAATTATTCAGTTAAAAATTTAATTATTTTGTTATATATATATATATATATGTAATATATTATATATGTCATATACTTCTTCATTCCGAATTCCGTGAAATCGTTGAATTTCTCGAATATTGTAAATTCTATGATTCCCCTGAATTCCTTGAAATTGTCTAATTTTCTTGGATTTCCTGACGTACTTGAATTCATAGAAATTCAGGAAGTTCTCCTAATTTCTTGAATATCCTGATATCCTCAAACTCGTCCAAATTATTTCAGTTTCTCAAGTTCCCTTAATTTCCTGAATACCCTGAATCATGTGATTTCTCTGAATTCCTTATTTTCATTTATTCCTAGAATTTGTTTGATTCCTTGAATTGTCTGAAGTTTCGAAAATGCCTAGAATAAGGTACTACTCCTTTCAATAATACGTAACTTATAAGTAAATCATTCGATAAATTACTTAATTATCACTTCATTTGTTTTTATGCATGGCATTAATCTGAAGCATTGAAATACAGATAATTTTATAGAACCAACGAGGTTGCAACGAGTGTGTGACTTGTACACTGTTTTGTCAAAAAAAATCATATTTCTCCTAATGTGAAACAGTCACATTTTTTATACGCTTCTCAAAAAGTATGACTGGGCATCGATGGAACATTGAAGCTTCGAGAACCAGTAAAACATAGTCTCTTTGATGTAATTTGTTACATAAATCATTTTGATCTGACTTCGGATTACAAAAAGCATGTTTTAGTTTCACATGTTTATTGTTCAATTATTGGAGTCCAGGATTTTAATTCACATGCTCAACTCTAAAATTCAGCATGATTTTCCGGCGACGACCTACAGGTGTTTCATTGATTTCTTCTCCGTTCTATAAAGAAAATATGCCGCTCTCCATGTTTATTCTTGCCCGCCTTTTACCCTGAACATCGTATATATATAATCCAGCAAAACATCATGAGTCTCCAATATTGCAAAGACGTCACCATTGGAGTTTGCTATGACAATTTGTTCTTGGGTTGGCACAGGCTCATAGGCGTTATATCCTAATCTTATTTTAATTCTATTATTGGGAGCAAAAGTGTATCTTCGAAGTTCGAATATCCAGTGCGGATTCACGTGAAGAATAAGGCGAATAAATCGAAGTTGTTCAAATTCACATTCATTTCCGTCAGAAGAAGGAAGCCTTACAGAAGAAGAAGTGGATGAGGCAGGAGGAGACCTGGACCTGGCACGGAGAGACGGTTGAGCAGGCTGACCAGTCCTCTTAGGTGAATGTATTTCAGGAGAATGCGAAGTTCTTTCACGAGGAATACCAGGGATAGGGTCGCCATTAGGCAGACAGTCGAACTGTGAACTTAATTCTGCAAAAACAAATAGAGGTGTGTCTATTTGCAAAATTATATAAATTTTGAAGATTTGCATTCCTAAAGTTATCAAGAAATTGGTATAGTTTTTTCATGGTTAAAATCTCGAATTTGACAGAGTTTTATAAAATAAATATTGATAATGCCAAAATTTATGCGGATATTTGGCGACATTTATTGCTTCTTAGAGCCGGGCTTTATCTCAGTGACAGGCCTGGAAATAATTTCAAAAAAATTTGGGTAGGCCCTGAGTTTATAAAAGCAGAAGAAATCTGATCATAATCAATCTGACCGTATTCTGAAAGAGACTTTGGTCTTTCAGCATCTTTATGTCATCTTTAATAACACCCAATATGACAGGAAAATGTAAATTTCCTCTCCCAATCAATATTTCTATGCAACAATTAAATCCTAAAATCCCTTGAAATCTTTGGAATAATATTCAGTCCTACTCCGCTTCTATAAATATTATATATAAACTAAGGGCGCGAAAAAATCAATAAATTAAGAATGTTATTCTTATAATAATTTGCTTAATTAATTCTAATATGAAGAATGATATTATTGAAATTTTCATATTTTAAGCCAGTCAAAAGATTGTTACTAAATACAAAAGATTTCAATCATAAAACAAGAGCGTTCTTCTTAGTCACGCAAATGATTATTTCTACATTTATTGTAATTAATATAAATAAAAAAATAATGTTTTATGATGATCTAAAATACTTTTTTTCCATTCAATTCAAAATCGAATAATTGCAACTTTTTGATTTTCACCCATACACTTAAGCGACGTTCTTATATTACTCAAAATAGAGAAAGTATGTTGTGGCAAGCCATACAGGTATAAAGTTTTTAAATTTTATGCAGGTAATGTAAGATTTTCTTTATGTCATTATTTAGATCTTGTTTTTTTAAATTCGAATTATGTCTTACCATATTAATTTTTTTTACTTAAACACTGTCCCTATCGTATTACAAGTGGAGAAAGTATATTATGGTAAGCCATATAGGTGTAGAATTATCAACATTGAAATAATTCCAACTTTTTTATTTTTACTAATAAGTACACAAGAAACTATCTAAAAATGAAAAAAACGGATTAAAAAATTTTCTTTGGTAAACTACAATTTCTAGAAATAATGACAATCAACTATACAAAGGATTTTTGGTCCTTTGTAATCCCTTTAAATTATTGAAACTTTCTGAAATATTTGCAAAAAAAATCTCAAACCTTTGATTTCTTCAACTGTTTCTTCAATTTATTAATATCTATTGAAAATTCCTCGGAATCTTCAAAAATACACTAAAATAACTCTTGGAAATTCCTTGGAACCTTTTCAAATGCCCTGAATTCTTTAAAATCCTCTAAAATTCTTTTCATTCATTTAAATCTTTTGAAGATTCCTCGGAACATTCTTAAATATTCTGAAATATTGAAAATCCTTTAGAATTCCTTCCATTTGTTCAAGTATATTAAAAAGTCCTTAGAATATTTTCAAATATCCTGAAATATTATAAATGAATTGCAATTCATTCCATTCACTACTATCTATTGAAAATTCGTCAGAATCTTTTCAGATACTATAAAATATTTGTCATCGATTTAATCAAATCTACTAAAATTTCCCTAAAATCCTTGAAAATACCCTAAAATATTTTTTGTCCTCTGAAATTCCCTCCACTTATTTCAATCTATTGACAATTCCTTGGAATCTTTTGAAACACCCTACAATATTTTAAATCTTTTGAAATTCTTGGAATTTATTTAAAATTAATGAACATTCTTTAGAATCGTTTAAAGTACCCTAAATTCCTTGATATGTTTGAAATCTGTACAATTTATTGAAATCTATTGAACATTCCTTGGAATCTCTGTAAATAACATTAATTATTTTCAATCTTCTTAAATTCCTTCCACTTATTATAATCTATTAAAAATTTCTTGGAATTTTTTAAAACACCCTAAAATATTTCAAGTCCTTTGAGATCTGTTCAATTTATTTGAATATAATGGAAAATTTTCAGAATCTTTTAAAAGCCCTTGATATCAATTTATTCAAATTTATTGAAAAATTCTTGGAATCTTTTAAAATACCCTAAAATATTCCGAATCCTTCAAAACCTTTTGAAATTCCTTGAAATCTGTAGATTCTGATTTGTGCGGGGAATAAGTCGAATGTACCCGAGTTGTCCAAGTGCGTATCCAAGTACTTCAGGAGAAGGAGGTCTACTAGGGGGCGATCTGTCCCTGACACGACCTGGATGCTCCTCAGGAGCCTGAATTATAGGACGAGAACGAGATGAGCGACAGTGATCTGGGCGGGGAGTGTCAAGGAAATCTCTGCTTGACTGCGAACTTAGCTCTGCGAATAAAAAAAAGAGGATTTATATTTCTTGTTGAACAAACCTCAAAGATTTATTCTGGATTTGTTGAATATCATCTAAAGTTTTTATAAACTTTATGACATTTTTTTAAATTTTGTTAAATTCCAAAGAACATAAGTCTGAATATTGATGAACGTTAGTAACTTCTGGACAAGTTTAGTACAATTTTGGTTCAGAAATTATTATGATGTCAAAGAATTGTATATAAAAACAGAATCTCATTTGCAAATAACTTCTTCTTTGTTGAAAATTCAACCATTTTGTGGAAAAAATTAATTATTTCGTTCCGAATTTTCCTCCCTTGATTATAAATTCAACATTTCGTTCGTAAAGCCAACTCTCTGGTGAAAATCAAAAACTTAATTTTTTTACGTTCTACTATCTATCCAAAATTGGATCTTCATTGGTCGAAGATGATCTTGTTTTTCTAAATTGTGCTTTTCGGTTTGATAACTCAAGTATCCTCGGAAAAATTCCTCTTTTTAGGTAGAACATTCAACTATTTGGTTGAAAATTCTATCTTATTGCTTAATCTTATTGCCGTAGGAGCTGACCTTAAGAGCTTCTAGACTTTTTTCAGTTTCAGGTGCTAATACTAACATCAACTTTTTCTACAGAAATTCAAAAAACAATCTGAAAAAATTGTGAGAATTAGTCATATTATGCAGATTAAGAAGCAAACATAGCATTTATGATTTTCCAAAACTGTGTTCAAAAAATTATTTTATTTTATTTCAACTTCGCCTATCCGCGAGATATTAACTAATATTCAAACATTTTAAAAGATTTCAAAAGATTTCAGAGAAATTATAAAATTTCTCATAGATTTTGCATACGCTAAAAGGCTTTCTGGGATTCGCCACGATTTCCAAATATTGATAGATTTCACAAACATTTCAAATATTGTAATTTTTTCAAATTATTACAAAAGATTTCAAAAAGATTTCACAAGAATTTAAAAGAATTCTTAAAAAAATTTTCAACATATCAAAAAATTTGACAAGGATTTCGAAGATTTTGCTAACTATTCAAAAGATTCCAAAAGATTTCACAGAAATTTTAAGACTCTAAATAGATTTTGCATATTTTAAAAGAGTTCAAGGAATTCACAAACATATGCAAATATCTCGAGGATTTCAAACATTTCAAATGTTTTAAGATGTGTTCAATTATTCACACTACAAAAAACCTGAAAATCTACCTATCTATTTACATTTCCGTTTCACACAATCTGCTGTTATAATTGGCAAAATGAATTATTGATAAGAACAAAACAAAATACTAATAGAGTCAAGTTAGAACTTCGAAAAATATATATTATATATATTATATTAGCATATTCACCAATATAATTAAAGATGACCGCCAGAGTAAAAACAAAAGTACAGAACATCCACATTTTCGGAATGCAAACGAAAAACTGAATAATGCTTCAGTGAATAAGTGGGTCAACTAATGTAACTATAGAATAATCTATTGCATCGTCTGAGTACAAATATACATTTGAAAGATGTTTCTTGATCGTTTGAAAGATGTTTCTCGATCATTTGAAAGATTTTACTTGAGCATTTGAAAGATGTTTCTTGATCATTTAAAAGATGTTTCTTTACCATTTGAAAAAGGTTTCTGGATCACTTGAAAGATGTTTCTTCATCATTTGAGAGATGTTTTTTGATCATTTGAAAGATGTTTCTTGATCGTTTGAAAGATGTTTCTCGATCATTTGAAAGATTTTACTTGAGCATTTGAAAGAGGTTTCTTGGTCATTTGAAAGATGTTTCTTGACCAGTTGAAAGATGTTTCTCGATCATTTAAAAGATATTTCTTGATCATTCGACAGATATTTCTTGATCATTTGAAAGATGTTCCTTGATCATTTGAAAGATATTTCTTGCCCAGTTGAAAAACGTTTCTGAATTATTTAAAATATGTTTCTTCATCATTTGAGAGATGTTTTTTGATCATTGGAAAAATGTTTCTTGATCATTTGAGAGATGTTTTTTGATAATTTGAAAGATGTTTCTTGGTCATTTGAAAGATGTTTCATCATCATTTAATAGATGTTTTTTGATCATTTGAAAGATGTTTCCTGATCAGTTGAAAGATGTTTCATGATCATTTGAAAGATGTTTCTTGGCCATTTGAAAGATGTTTCTTGATAATTGGGGAGATGCTTCTTGGCCAATTTTAAAAAACGTTTCTGGATCATTTGAAAGATTTTTCTTCATCATTTGAGGGATGTTTTTCAATCATTGGAAAGATGTTTTCTGATCAGTTAAAATATTTTACGTAATCATTTAAAATATGTTTCTTGATCATTTAAAACATTTTACTTGATCATTTGAAAGATGTTTCTTGATCATTTGAAAGATGTTTCTTGGTCATTTGAAAGATTTTTCTCGACAATTTGAAAAACGTTTCTGAATCATTTAAAAGACGTTTCTTCATCATTTGAGAGATGTTTTTGTGATCATCAGAAAAATGTTTCTTGTTCATTTGAAAGATGTTTCTTGATCATTTGAAAGATTTTACTTGATCAGTTGAAAGATTTTACTTGATCATTCGAAAGATGTTTCTTGTCCATTTGAAAAACGTTTCTGAATCATTTGAAAGATGTCTCTTCATCATTTGAGAGATGTTTTTTGATAATTTGAAAGACGTTTCTTGGTCATTTGAAAGATGTTTCTTGAGCATTTGAAAGACTTTGCTCGATCATTTGGGACATGTTTCTTGATCATTTAAAAGATGTTTCTTGGCCATTCGAAAGATGTTTCTTGATAATTGGGGAGATGTTTCTTGCCCAATTTTAAAAAACGTTTCTGGATCATTTGAAAGATTTTTCTTCATCATTTGAGGGATGTTTTTCAATCATTTGAAAGATGTTTTCTGATCAGTTGAAAGATTTCACGTAATCATTCGAAATATGTTTCTTGATCATTTAAAAGATTTTACTTGATCATTTGAAAGATGTTTCTTGATGATTTGAAAGATGTTTCTTGGTCATTTGAAAAATGTTTTTTGATGATTTAAGAGCTGTTTCCTGATCAGTTGAATGATTTCACTTGATCATTTGAAAGATGTTTATTGAGCATTTGAAAAACGTTTCTGAATCATTTGAATGATGTCTTTTCATAATTTGAGAGATGTTTTTTGATAATTTGAAAGATGTTTCTTGGTCATTTGAAAGATGTTTCTTGATCATTTGAAAGATGTTTCTTGATCATTTGAAAGATGTTTCTTTTAATAAAAAAGTTACATTTTTAACAAATAAAAAGTTAATTTTCAAGTAAAATAATTAATCTTAGGCCCAAAAAATAAATTTTCATCAAATAGTTGAATTTTCGACCATAAAGATGAATTTTCAACCAAGAAGAGATTAATTTTCTATCCAAAAGACGAATTTTTAACAAAATAGTTGAATTTTTAACAACGAAAAAATGAATTTTCAAGTAAAATAATGAATCTTAAACCAAAAAAATCAATTTTTCACCAAATAGTTGAATTTTCGGCCATAAAGGTGAATTTTCAAACAAGAAGATTAATTTTCTACCTACAAGACGAATTTTTAATAAAAAATTTGAATTTTTAACAAGGAAAAAATGAATGTTCAAGTAAAATAATGAATCTTAAACCAAAAAAATTAATTTTTCACCAAATAGTTGAATTTTCGATCATAAAGGTGAATTTTCAAACAAAAAGATTAATTTTCTACCTACAAGACGAATTTTTAATAAAAAAGTTACATTTTTAACAAATAAAAAGTTAATTTTCAAGTAAAATAATTAATCTTAGGCCCAAAAAATCAATTTTTCATCAAATAGTTGAATTTTCGACCATAAAGATGAATTTTCAACCAAGAAGAGATTAATTTTCTATCAAAAAGACGAACTTTTAACAAAAAAGTTGAATTTTTAACAAGGAAAAAATGAATTTTCAAGTAAAATAATGAATCTCAAACCAAAAAAATTCATTATTCTTTTTTGTAAAGAAGAAAATTAAATGAAAAAATGAAAACTTACTGCTCCGAATCTCCTTGGCAAATGTCCAGAAAGGGATCAAAATACTGGAAAGGCACTTCCAACGTATCGTTCAGAAAAACTTTATAAATTCTGCACTGCTTCGCATTCACATTCACAAACGAGAGTTTATCTTTCAGCGGAATAATCGTAAGTTCCACGAAACCCTGTAGAAAATGAAAAAAAAAATAAAAAATGTTCACTCCCGACTCGTAAATAATAATAAATAATAAAACTTCTACTCACAATAATACACTTTGTTTCGAAATTGATTCCAGTAAGACTTACAATTTGATGGGCTGTGCAGGAATTAAATCAACAATTAAAATAATGCCTTTCTCGAGAGTTTATCTCATTTTTATTTAGAAAAAAATGACAATTTTATTATTAATTTATATTTGACAATCGACTAAAACATAACCACAAAATCGTGTTTCTATATTTTGAGGGCAAATTGAGTAATAAATAAAAATACTTATAATTTATAGGGTCGACTTATGTCGGCAGGTTTTTCCTTCTTCATGGTTTTTTTTTCACTAATTCAGATTCTTGAATAAACCAAGGAAAAAAGAATTTTAAAATTCAATAAATAAATAAACAGCATATTGGCGTATTACGTACATAACCTCAAAAAGGTAATCGGTCATTTCAGGGCGTGACGTCATGTGACAAGATGGCCGCACGGCGAGGGTCAACCCTCATTTATCATTGAATATATATATAGTTTATTAATTAATTGATAATTAATAAATAATTATTTAATTCATAAATATTCAAATATTTATTATATATTATTATATATATTATATTGAATATTTATTTATAAATTTATAAATCATTATTATTAAATAATTAATTAATTAATTGATTTTTCAAATGAAAAATTGATCTTTTTTTGAAAATTATTTTTTTCTGTTAAAAATTAATGTTTTTTAGTTGGAAATTAATCTATCGCGTGGAACATTCAGAAACTTTCAAATTCGGGAGTTATATTATTTGGGAATTTTATTATTTTGGAATTTTATGATTTGGGAATATAATTATTCGGGAATCTTATTATCCGGAAATTTTCCAATTCAGGAATTTAATTAGTCGGGAATTTCGTTATTCGTGACTTTTATTATTCAAGAATTTTAGTATTCGGGAATTTTATTATTTGGGAATTAGATTTTCGGGAATTTCATTATTTAGAAATTTTCAAATTCGGGAGTTTTATTATTTGAGAATTTTATTATTCGGGAATTTTCCAATTCTCGAATTTTATTATTTGAGAATTTTATTTTAGGGAATTTTCCAATTCGGGAATTTTATTATTTGGGAATTTCATTATTCGGACATTTTTTATTCGGGAATTTTATTACTCGGGAATCTTATTATCCTGGAATTTTCCAATTCGAGAATTTTATTATTCGGAAATTGTATTATTCTGGAATTTTGTTATTCGGGACTTTTATTATTCGGGAATTTTCCAATTCTAGAATTTTATTTCAGGGAATTTTTCAATTCGGGAATTTCATTATTCGCAAATTTTCCAATTCGGGAATTTAATTACTCGGGAATATTCCAATTCGGTAATTTTATTATTTGGGAATTTTTTAATTCGGGAATTTAATTATTCGAGGATGTTCAAATTTTTTATTCGGGAATTTTATTATTCGGGAATTTCATTATTTGGGAATTTCATTATTTGCGAATTTGATTACATGGGGATTTTATTATTGGGGAATCTTATTATCCGGGAAGTTTCCAATTCGAGAATTTCATTATTCCCAAATTTTCCAATTCGGCAATTTAATTATTCGTTAATTTTCCAATTCTGTAATTTTATTATTTGGGAATGTTTTCATTCGGGAATTTTTCAATTCGGGAGTTTTATTATTTGGGAATTTTCATTCATTTCAATCAGAAAAAATTTAAGGAATTATAAAATCAATGAAAGTGACATTATAGATAGCATTTACGTTTCTTCGAGTGTGCTGTAGAAAGGTCAAACTTTTTATAAATCGAGGTGCTTGCGAGTATTTAACCTTTTATTTCTTGGCCTTATGTTTCATAGGTTCAATTAATCTTTGCTAAAAAGGACCGAGGTAATATTATCTAAATTAATGTTAACTAAATTTCGACTATGGATACCTTATAAAAGATGGTAATTTATTAAAATTGTCAAAAATCTATTTTCAATTAACATTTTTAGCATTTCTTCACTGAGCATACATTACCTTATTGTACAAAAATGTATTTACTGATCAAACATTATTTTAATGAACATACATTACATTACAGTTCAAACATTAGTTCACATAAAAACCGATTCGATGTGAAAGCACTGTTGCCCCAAAAAAATCTCCTTGACTACGAATATAGAAAATTGACATTCACTTGCACATATGAGAAATGATTGTTTTACAAAAACTGTTTACCAATATGAACATACATTACAATAATGTAGGGGAAACCTCCCTACAGTGGATAATGTATTCTATAGTGGATAATCATTAATTAAAAATACCAATGTATATAAAATAATTAATTTAATTTAATTATTATTAGTTAAGACACTACGGGTTTTAATAAATGAAAATGAAAATTAATTATTTTTCTCTTATTAGTGCTCTTAATTAATGTTTATTAGAAATCTGTATTATCATCAGAGAAGGTAACGGATCGAGAAGAGAAATCCACACATAACATGGAAATCTACTTCAATAAAATTCCGTATCAAACTTTCATTGCCGATTTTTGAAAAAAAGTTAATTATTTTTTCATTTAATAAAATTTTTTTTTTCAAATTGACTCTTAAAGTGTACCGTTCTTTAAAAAATACTTGGATTTATTCAAAAAATAGCTAGAAAACAAAGCGACTATCAAAAAGGTCTTCAATAGCAACGCAAACGTTTAAAATTTTTTTGAATTTGTCATAAACAAATAAGTGACTGAAACTGGTTTCGTGGGGATTGTCAAGGATTTGTCACTTTATTCGCACTAAATATGAACAATTTATGGACAAAAAGAGTTTTTTTTAGTTCAATTGATGAAACCTTAACCAATGATATTTGGTCATCCAATAAAAATTGATTACTGTTCAAATAATCTTAATTAAAAATGCAACGGTTAATAACCATTTTGTAAAACTTTTTTAGACATTTCGATAACGATCCACTATTGCTATTGTTATTAACAATGTTATAAAGAAATTTTTCTCGTCTTATGTATTTGTAATCTTAAAATTAGATTTTTCATGTGGAACATACTGAAATTCACTTAGCAATAATTCCTTACTAACAGTTGATAACAATTGAGATTTGTTAAGGAAACTGAATGTGTAATTACGTAAAATAATTTATAAAATAGCTAACTACGACAATTATTATAAATTATTAAATGTATCGGAGTTTGGTGTAATTAATTGACGTTTGATGTATTTGTTTAAATTTTCAATGATGATTTGTCTCAAAATTGTAATTGTTTAACTTTAACAATTTCGAGAATTATTTATTGTTTGTAACAGTAATGATTGTAAGCAAAATCAAACACTTTGGAAGTTTACTTTATGACTAGTTATTTGAGTTTAGTTGCAGTTAAAGTTCACTTCAACTGATGCTTAAATTAAAATTTATGGTTTAATTATAATCATAAATAATAAAATTTCAACAGTTTGTTCCCCCGATATTGACCTATTCCACTTAATGTTAAATTTTTTTGTAAACTTCAGAATGTTTTTTAGTTTTTCTTACATAAGTTTCTTCTTTCTAATTTTTGTTATGCTAATTAATGCCTATTTTAACCATGAATTCTTTTGAAAATTTTATAAATTCCTTAAAATTGTTTAAATCATGCGCAAATTCTTTGAAATTCTTTTGAATTCCATGGATATTGTATATGATCGTTTAAAATCCCTTTAAAACAACTGACCTCCCTAGAAATTTCTTAAAACCTTTTATAAACTGTGAAAATCCTTAAAATTGCTTGCAACCTTTAAAATCGCATAATAATCTCCTATAATCGTTACAAATCTGTGTAAAATCCTTAAAATGCGTGCAAATCGGTTAAGATCCGTGAAATTCAGTGAAATATTTGAAATCCCTTGAAAATTCATTGAAATATTAAAAATCCGTGGGAATCTTTAAGAATCTTTTAAAATTCCGAACAATATATTTAAAAAAATTTAAGTCATAAAAATTCTTAGAAATTCCTTAAAATTCGTTATATTATTCCTAAATCCTTTAAAATTCCGTTAAATCTTTTAAAATCCTACGAAATACTTTAAAATCCGTGAATATAATTTGTAATCTTTAAAGACCTCTAAAAATCCTTTGAAATCGTCGAAACTCCTTTAAATCTCTTGAAATCCGTTACAATCCTTTTATTATATCATTAAGCCGTTTCCCTTTCGGGGTAGGCGTGAATTGCTCGATGGTAAAGTAGTGATGTGTGGATGGGATGAGTCTTGATTTAAAAAATATATTTGTTAAAGGCAATGCATATTAGTTTCTAATTTATTATTTGAAAAATCGTAAACAATTTATTTTTTACACGAAAAAGTCGATTTTTATGAACAAAGACAGCTTAAATTAGTATTTTATTCCTGTTTTATTAATAATATAAAATATTTTTACAATAATATAATATCTTTCTAAAAACAAATGTGCCGAGTCATTCGTTGAAAGGGAATCTTGATACGAACAATTTAAACATCCCCCATGACCTTTACAAAAAAATTTAATTGTTTAAATAAATATTACCTCTTCAAACAATTTTTTTCCTAAATTATGTGACAAATCGTATTTTCTAAATAAAATGTAATAGTTGGCCATTGTTTGGAGTAATAAATTTGTTTAAAAACATTATGTGATTATTCAAACAATTAATTGTTGTTTATATTCAAATTTCTAAAAATTATTCAAACAAATAAAAATTTGTTAAACATTACAAGAAAGTCATAAGTGATATTAAAATTGTCCACTAGTAATTATTTATATTGAAAAAAAATCTTGCCCTCTAGAGTAAAAAAAAAATTTTCAATGCATTTTTGAACCACCCGAGACTGTACATAGGTATTATGTATTGTAATCATAATTTTTAACAAAGAAAGCAAACGAATTTTGAACCAAAATTACGAATCGACCAAAAAGCTGAGCTTTTAAGAACGATGGTTCAAATTTCAACCACGGACCGTAATTTTCAAACTAAAAAGTTGAATTTTCAGCAATAAATGTGATAAATGATATTTCAACAAAAAGTAAGATTGTAATTATAAATTAAAAACAGCTGGATTTATCCAACGAAAACAAATTTTCAACAAAATAATTAAATTTTCTATTAAATTGTTAAATTTTAGAAGTGAAAATATGAATTTTCTACAGAACAGTTAAATTTTTGAATGGAAAATTAATTACTACCAAAAAAGATTAGATTTTAACTAGAAGGTTGCAATTTTTAATACATATTTGTTTTTTTTTCATCAAATAAAAACATATGTTTTATTATATGAATGCATTTTTATATTTATTTCAAATTACATAAAATTTCGAATCAATAGTTGAAACCTACGTGTTATCGGTAAGTAGAATATTTTGCCATTTTTTTCTTTTCAATTGATCATTATATTATGAAGTTAAAAAACATTTATCTTCCTAATAATATTATTATCTTTAAATATTATAGCTAACATCACTTCAATTTTGTTACACATTACTATTTAATTAGGTTCTAGACAAAAATTCATCTCCTAAAAATTCGATCTCAAGTTAGCGATTTCGAATTTCGCGGGGAACCAGGATGGCAGTTTGCATATTCCCATCTCATTAGGTATTTTCACTTCAACCACCAGCTAACTTTAGTTCGTTGATTGCTGAGGGGAAAACAAGGGACCAAATGCATAGGACGAAACATTATTTTTGTAATATCTTCGTAATGAATAACAATTATTATCATTTTATTATGTCATTAAATAGTTCTTGAAAAATAAAAACTATTTTTCCAGTACACTTATACAAAAAAATTAGTTTTTACGAAGTATTAGCAAAATAGGGCAAAAATGGACGGAATCCCATGCATTTGGTCCATTGTTTTCCCCTCAGCACTCAAGGAAGTGAAGTTAGCTGGTGGTTGAAGTAAAAATACCTAATATAGTACGTTACCCGAATAGTTGGGTTGCTCAGAGTTGCACGGTTATGCGTTTCTCGCGTTTGTCCGGGGCCATTGCCTGGTCGTCGCCTCGGTTCGGTCCTATTGCCATTCCCAACTGAACCATGGCATCGTTATTATTGTTAAGACGCCTCCTTTGTAAATCCGACGTGTCCATCTCGACTGAACACCTAAAATGGGTTCCGGAGGTAATTTTCGGCCCCGATTACAAATCCGGAGTACGTTTTTCGCTATCAGGTCATACCAAACATAAAAAACAAATAGCAGAAAAACTGAGCCATTTGTATAGATTTGGACCAATTTCACGTAATAGAGAGCAAAAATAATCGCTGAGTATTCCCTCATCGCAAACACCTTTGTAGTTTTTCTCAATTCTCTGTAAATTTTAGTGTAGCCGCTCTTATTGCTCATCGCTCGTATCACCCAAGTTGTCAAGGAAGCAATCTGGATGGGAATATATAAAATGGATTTCTAACGAGATTCGAATGCCCACTTTACTATCATTTGTCAGAAGATCCGTGATAATTCGCCTGTAATCGTCACATTTTCTTTTATAAAAGAAGTTTCGAACAGCTCTCTTGAATGATGCCTATACTGCTGCTTCTGCGGCCAATAAACATTTGGTAAAGTTGTACTCGTTTATAATTTTTCTAATTTGTGGTCAGTCAAAAAGGCCCACTTTACTTTTTGCGTAGTGAATTTTGAAGAACAGCTTGATCAGATACTGGAATAGCAATGCTAACAACATAAGAAATCTAGTAAATCTGACCTGAAGGCGGGAAACGGGCGACGGATTTGAATTCAGCGCACAAAAATACGTAGAAAAACACTTTTGTCTGCTCGGGTCCAAAAATTGACCGATATTTGTAAACCTATGTAATTGTATGTTACAATAAATTCTTTAAACAATTCCTCATTGTTTATATCAATTTTTTTCTGAAAATGGACTGAGCAAGTCTCGGTTTTGTGTAAGTTTTTGAACTTTAAAGCCAGAAAGAGGAAATAATTAATTAAGGGGTTAGGGTCAGTCGCGATGCCAGAAAAAAAGATTTTTTTTTTAAATTTTTTTTCAGAAAGGTTTTATCACTTACAGACAAATGTTCTACAGTTAGAATAATATACATAACAAGAAGTTACAGTAAATTTTTAGGTCGAAAATATCGATAAACAATAAAGTTATAGTTAATCTGCCAGAGGTCAGAAAAGTGTTTTGCGGTGCGCATTGTAACTCTTAAATGAATCATCAGAAATGAAAGACACAACAGCATTAGTCAAAAAACGATATTCCCTTGTACTTGAACGAAGAATTAGGTCAAAAATTCAATTTTCAAGAAATTAGCGGATGTGCAAACATAAAATTTTTCAAGAAAAATAAAACTTTTGTGTTTACACATCCGCCATTTTCTTAAAAAGTAAAATTTTGACGTAATTCTTCGTTCAAGTACAAGGTAATATTGTTTTTTAACTAATCCCGTTGTATTGATTGCTTCTGATAAACCAGTCATGAGTTACGATTCGCACCGCAAAACACTTCTTTTTGTACCTCTGGAAGATTAACTATAACTTGCTTTTTTTATCGATATTTTTAATTTGAAAAATTACTCTATTTTCTTGTAATGTGTATTATTCGAACTGTAGAACATTTGTCAGTAAGTAATGAAATCTCTGTTAGAAAAAAATTCTTTAAAAAATCGTTTTTTTCTGGCCTTGCGACAAACCCTAACCACTTAGGATTATCAAAAATAATTGTTTAAACAATTGATGATTAATTATGCCTTTCATCAGTTTTAATTAAAGTCATGTCGAGAAAATTTAATTTTCCTTCAGTTTCAATTTCAACAGTAAATTCTAATCTTGGGTGTTTGCTATTAAACGCATTAAGGAGGATGTTAACATTATTTTTATGTAAACTAAGTACTGAATCATCAACATATGCATAAAAACCAATATCAAAATCAATTTTTTGGAAAACATTCTCTAAATCTTCCATAACAATCTCAGCTAAAATAGGAGACAACACTGATCCTATGGGAGTTCCAAACTTTAGGTTATAGAAATTATTATCAAATTTGAAGTATACAGAATGAAAAACATATTTTATAGCATCAAGAAATGGTTTTTTCGGAATTTTGGTATCAATTTCAATCAATTCCCAACGATTTTGCATCGCATTTTTAACTCTTTCATAAGGGATGTTTGGATCAATTTGTTGCTTATTCTGCAAAACTTATTCATGATAAAATGGATTTCTTTTCAATCTTAATTAAAGAATTTTTTTCTTTGACCTACCAAACATATTAATTTTCAACTCAATGGTTGAATTTTTGACTAAAAAAGATCAGTTTTTTACCAAGAATGGAATATTTAACCAAAACAAAAACTGTTTTCAACAAATTAGTCTTTGCCCGCAAAATTAATTTTCAAGCAAGTATTTGAATTTTCAACCCAAAATATGTAAGATTTAAAAAAATTATGTTTTGTTAACGCGCAAAATCAATGCGTTTATTGATGGATTCTGCACTAATTAAACTTTGTCGGGGTCCTCATACGCTACTTTTACACATAGTCCTATTTACAATTTTCAATTGTTTGTTTGACCCACCAAACATATTAATTTTCAACTCAATAGTTTAATTTTTGGCTGAAAAATATACATTTTCTATCAAGATTGGCATATTTGACCAAAACAAAAACCGTTTTCAAGAAATTAGTCTTTGTCAAAAAAAAACCAATGCTCAATCAAGTAGTTAAATTTTCAAACAACCGTTTACCAACCTAGAAAAACAACAGATTTTCAAACAGATAGTTGAATTTTTTACTGGAAAGGATAAATTTTCAACCAAGAATGGAATATGTTACCAAAACAAAAACAGTTTTCAACTAATTACGTTTCGCCAAAAAAATAAATTTTTGATAAAGTATTTGAATTTTGTATCAAAAATATAAAAGATGAAAAAGAAACATATTTTTTCAACGCACAAAACTAGAGCGTTTTTTGATCGAATCCGAAATATTTCTACCTTTTCAAAAGAGCTTTTCAAAAGAAGACAAATACAGGGATATCTAATGATTTTTTAAATAATGATAATCCAAAAACTTTGTTGGAAAATAAATTGAATGGAGGTTTAATTGCGCAAAGATTTTCTTAATAAATGATCAGGAATTAATGATCACAAAATCAGATAAAGGAAATATTACAGTAGCGATTCATAAGGACATTTATATTCAAAAACTGTTGCATATCGTTGATGATGAAGATAGTTTTTAATTGATTCCTAATAATCCCACGAAAATGCTTCAAAAAGGGACTTTTAGAATTTTAGGCAGAATGAGAACTAATAAACACTCAGGTAATAATATTGAAAAATGTGATATTGATACGAGTACTAATCTCTCCTTAGCATATGGCCCTGCTGAAGCTTATAAATCTGATTATCCTCTAAGACCAGTTATTTCAACAATAGATTCTCCAACTAGAAAATTGGAAGAATTATTGAGTCAAATTATAAAGTCGCAATTACGGTATTTGCCCCGAACGTGCTCTGCTGAATGCTTCGAGGAAGATAGAGTCAATTGTCCAAAACCATAAAAGCCAAATATTCTGGTACTGCGATTTTAAAATAGCAGTCTCCATTGCACACTCGAGGTCTGACATCGCTCTCCAGAACTTTGAGAAACGAAATGTATTCGTGATCGAATTCTCATCTTCGGCCAACTACAACATCACAGCGAAGAAGAAAAATCAGGAAGAGAAGTATCGAGATCTTCTGAAGGAGCTGCAGAGACTGTACCCAGAATATTCGGTAAAAATGATTGTCCTTGCAATCAGGGCTCTCAGACGTGGGAAGCTGTGTCAGGTTTGTAGCCTGAGAGCTACACCCGCGTGCCAAATACATGCCGAGGCACTCAATCGATGGATGCAGAGAGCTGTTATTTGTAGCTCACTCCGTATCCTTAAGCTACACAAGGGTTTCGTTGGTATGTCGTTCTGATTTTGCCGTACCCTGTGGCCACCCATCTCACGGTTGTGAGAAGTAGCGTAGGTGTTATTTACCGCGATTCTACTAGGAACCGGTGTCATTTTCACAAGTAGAAGTTGCTCCAAGTGCGACCCTGCGGTGGTTGTTCTGCCTGTTTTTGAATCTCATATATGTCCATATATTTATATAAGGAAGTCAAATATTGTTCACATTTTTGGCAGAATTGGAAAATTTGTATTCATAATGTGCTTAAATTTCAGTATGTTGAGTATGCTGGCACAAACTACCAAAGGATCTGCAGTGGAGAAATTTTACTAAAAGAGGATATCCAGAAGACATTAAAATGCCGATACGTCGATCATGGTGTTCCTTTTCTGAAGATTGCACCTCTTAAAGAAGAAAAAGCGTGTCTGAAACCTAGAATTGTTTTATACCACGATGTAATTTACGAAGAGGAAATAGAGTTTCTCAAACAGTATTCAAAGCCCTGGGTTCGTTGAAGTTTCACATTGTTCCACAATTTGTTTTTAATCAAAAAGGTACCTTTTAATATTAATTCATTGTTAGGATTTCTAATTTTTGGAAGGCAATAAACCTGCGAACAAAAAAAGTAGAGCTGTATTATTTGTTGCGAGTATTTTTTAAATGGGTATAGAAGGAGTTTCCTACTATAAAAATTACCTTTTCTAATGGCTTCGGGATGCATGATATCGTTTCATATAAGCCTCCAGACGCTGATTGAGAATTCGGCCAGAAAAGTGATCCATCATGTTAAAATTTTGAGAAAAATGTGTATAAAAAGGGCAAAAACGCATTTTTGCGGTTATATTTGTGTCCCTGTAAAAATGAATACGAGATGGTAGGACCCTATAGCCGTGCTTACAGAGCCGTTGGAAACTGTTTTTTTTTCTGCAGAGTTCGCGTGACCGACTCAATTTATATGAAAACATCGTAAATATCCATAGACCCTGGTTGGATGGCACTCCGGTGAGAGAAATTCAATCTAACGAGAGCTTACTCTCTCGTTGAAGGCACGGGCTCTGTAAAATGCTGGCCGTTGCTCTATCATCTCATCGCAGTTTCTATTTTAAAGTTCCAGATTGCCGACTCAAATTGTTTCTAACTAACGGATGATAAACACCCCGTCACAAGTGTTACATACTATGATAACTTCAAAAAGTTCTGATTTTTTAGTACGTACAAGAATAAGTATATTATCCCTTCTGCAGTTAAAAGATTCAACAACAGCAAATACTACTTCTAGTGAAGTGTTTTTTCGGAATTTTGGTATTAATTTTAATCAATTCCCAACGTTTTTGTATGGCATTTTCAACTCTTTCATAAGGAATGTTTGGAAACATAGCTATTACATCGAAAGAGACAAATATGTGATCAACAGGCATTATTACATTGTCAATTAGCTTTAAAAAACCATGACTATTTTTAATTGACGTTTTTGAGATTTCTATTGATTTTTTTTATAATTTGACTGAATAATTCTTCCAATATTCTAGTTAGAGAATCTATTGTTGAAATAAGTGGTCTTAGAGGATAGTCAGTTTTATGATCTTGAACAAGGCCATAGGCTAAGGAGAGATTAGTACTTGTTGTATCAATATCACATCTTTCAATATTTTCACCTAAGTGTTTATTAGTTCTCATTCTGTCTAAAATTTTAAAAGTCCCTTTTTGAAGCATATTCGTGGGATTATTAGGAATCAATTGAAAACTATCTTCATCATTAAAGATATGCAACATTTTTTAAATACAAACGTCCTCATGAATCGCTACTGTAATATTTCCTTTATCTGATTTTGTGATTATTAATTCAGGATGATTTTTTAAGAACATTTTTGTTTTAATTGAACCTCCTTTCGATTCCTTTTCTAACAAAGTTTTTGGATTATCATTATTCAGAAAATCATTACATAAACCCATGAAATGTGATCTAAATTCATCAATTTTATTCTCAGGTATTTCTTGAATATTGGATTCAATGTCTTTAATGACTTCAAGAAATTGAATCTAGTCTTTTCCCCCAAATTTGTTGCTAAAACCATCACCTAATCTCGAAATGCCAATAGCTCTATGTGGGATAATTACATTAGAAATATTAAAAAAACCAAGGTTCTGGTTGCTCTTGAAAAAGAACTGAGTGAATGTGTAAATGCAATTTTCGTACATCTCCTTGTTCTTCAAGGATGTTCGAAAATTTTCAATCATGCTTTATATTATCTTTAGGTTTGGAACTCCCATAGCATCAGTGTTGTCTTCTATTTTAGCTGAGATTGTTATGGAAGATTTAGAGAATGAAGTTTTCCAAAAAATTGATTTGAATATTGATTTTTATGCAAGATATGTAGTTGATTCAGTACTTAGTGTACATAAAAATAATGTTAACACCCTTCTTAGTGCGTTTAATAGCATGCACCAAAGATTACAATTTACTGTTAAAATTGAAACTGGAGGAAAATTAAATTTTCTCGACATGATTTTAATTAAAACCGATGAAAGGCATATTATCACTGACTGGCATAGGAAAACTATTTTCTCAGGAAGAACACTTAGTTTTCTCTCAAATCACTCTATTCCAAATAAAATAGGAATTATTAAAAATTTAATTGATAGAGCCCTTAAATTATCACATCCAAGGTTCCATGAAAAAAATATTGAACTTTGTAAAGAAATTCTTTTTCTAAACCATTACCATTTTGAGTTAATTAAAAAACATGCGCATAACAGAATAAATTATATTAAAAACAAAAACAATTATCAAAACAAAGTAGAGAGAGCAGATTATAATACATTGATTACTGTTATTTTTCCATATTTTGGCAAAATCTCGAAGATCTTGAAGTCAATGTTGGGAAAATTGGGTTTGTATACTATTTATAGAGTTCCGTTTAAGAACAATATGATTGTAAAATTGGAAAAGGATAAATATGAAACACTAGACAAAAAAGGTGTAATTTACAAAATTAACTGTAAAGATTGCAATGCAGTTTATGATTTTTCAAACAAATATCCACACACAAAGAATATGAATTTTTTTGCAAAATGAAAAACAGTATAATCGTAGGAAATGTTTTTCTAAAAAAATACGCCATGATTTATACAGAATTGAACCATTTGTGGTGATATTATTTCAATTCATAACATCATGAAAAACTTTTTTCTCTAGAGATCTGATTTTTGGCACAAACTGCCTAAAAGAAAAATTTTAATAGATTGAATGCAATTTTAAAATTGGTAAACTAATCAAAATACAACATATTTTTTTAATTTACATAATACTTTAATTTCAAATTCTAATATTGAAAATTCCAGAACAATTTCATTATACAATATTACAAACTCGCACAGTTTCATATTGATTGCCTTGCTAGTCATGTTTAAATTTAACAATTTTTGATAAGCATATTCCATGTTCCATGATTTCAATTTTAAATGTACAAAATTATTTATTTATTCAAATTCTTTAAATTCGTGAAATATCAAATTGAAAGCCTGGTTCGTTGCTCAATTTTCAGTTTAAGAGATGTTTAATTAAACAATTTTGAACTAGATGTCCTCAAAATGAATTAAAAACCAATAAAAATAAAATACAATAAATTGCAATAGCTTACAGCCATTTTGCTCACCATACCTCACTATGATATCATCCTGGGAAGAATAGAAGTCGCATAATATCTGCGAAATGTCAGATTTGTAGTTGAAGATTTTATAAAATAAATAAGTTAAAACTAAAAAACGGTTGATTCGAAAATTTTAAGACTGTAAAAAGTTTCACACGATTCGAAATCAATAGGTTAAGAATTGTGTTGTTTTTAGTCAAATAATTACCTTCAATTTTGTATAATTACAATAATTTTAGAGCTTCGAATTTAATGCTGAACCATAATTTTTCCCTTTCATAATTGTGAATTTTCAAATTTTTAAAAGGGTTAAATTATAAAAAAAATTTTGATGTCAAAATTCTCGATGAAAACACATTTTTCAGTTTTAAGTGAAGTTCAGATTTGTTTAATTTTTAGAGATCCGCCTTAGAATTTTTTTTCAGTTTTGTAGTTTCCCATCCAATATTACTTTATACTTTGAATGAATGTTTTGCTTTGAGACGATAAAAATAACTATAATTTTTTTGTTCATGATAGATACATTCTTCAAATTTAGTTTATTGTTAAATCAGAATTTTGTTTGTACATAATAGGAATTCAAAATTTGAAAATTATGAAAGCTTCGACATAAAATTATTTAATTAAATTTTTTATTCGAATGTTTCAAATTTGAATTTGTCAGGACGAAGGGTTCAGAAAAATTATGACTAAAAAAAAAGGACGACGATTGTTGTAAAAACTTTAATTTTCGAGTTTCAGATAATTACTTCCAGAGTTATCACGCCTCCAGTTTTCAACATTTTTTATTGAATGTGTCCACAAAATATGTAGTGATTGATTCTCTGCAGTCCATTTCAATAAAATGTTGTCAACGTGGCTGGAAATTGTTTGAGAATTATGTTAGTATTTAACTAGAAATAACCCCTTAAATTGCAAAGGAGGTGTTAGTGTGCGTTTCCATTAATATTAGCTAAAAATTTATTAGTTTAAAATTTGCAAAATATATTTTTGAATTTTGTTTTAAATCTTTTTAGAATTGGAAGAAAATTCTTCAATGGATTTCATATATTTCCATTATTTCAAGTTTACATTCTAGATTTTATCTAGATTGTTTGTGGAGTTATGGTTTATCAAAAATGTTATAAAATATTTCGCAAAGATTTCCAAAAATTTCGATGATTTCACAAAGATTTCAATGATTTTTCAAAGATTACAAAATGATTTCAATAATTTCAAAAATTTTATAAAATATTTCGCAAAGATTTCCGAAGATTTCGATGATTTCCCAAAGATTTCAAAGATTTTACAAAGATTTCAAATATTTCTCAATGATTTCGGATGGATATAAAAGATTTCACCAAAATTTCAATGATTTTTCCTAGAATTCAATAATTTCAAAAATATTATTAAATAGTTCGCAAAGTTTGCAAAAATATTTTACAAGGATTTCAAATATTTCGCAAAGACTTCGGATATTTTGAAAAGATTTCACAAAGACTTCCATGATTTCCTAAAGATTTCAACCATTTCAAAAATATACCAAATATTTTACAAAGGTTTCAATGATTTCCCAAAGATTTCACAAAGGTTTCAAATATTTCGCAAGGATTTTGGATAGAGTAAAAAGATTTTACAAAGATTTCAATGATTTTCCAAAGATTTCACAAGGATTTAAATCATTTCAAAAGTATTATCAAATATTTTAAAAATATTTCGCAAAGATTTCAATGATTTCCCAAAGATTTAAAAGATTTTACAAAGGTTTCAAATATTTCGCAAATATTTTAAATATTTCGCAATGATTTTGGCTGAATTAGAAAGGTTTCACAAAAATTTCAATGATTTTCCAAAGATTGCACAATCATTTCACTAATTTCAAAAACATTATTGATTATTTCGCAAAGATTCCAGAAAGATTCCACAAAGATTTTAATGATTTCCCAAAGATATCACAAAAATTTTGAAGGTTTCGCAAAGACTTCAATGATTTCCCAAAGATTTCAACAATTTCAAAAATATACCAAATATTTTAAATATTACGCAAAGATTTCGGATAGATTTAAAAGATTTCACAAAAATTTCAGTGATTTTCCAAAGATTTAACAATGTTTTCAAAGATTTAAAATATTTCTCAAAGATTTCGGATAGATTTAAAAGATTTAAATGATTTTCCAAAGATTTTACAATGATTCCAATAATCTCAAAAAAATTATCAAATATTTCGTAAGGATCTCAGAAAGATTTCACAAAGATTTCAAAGATTTCACAGATTTCAAATATTTCTCAAATATTTCGGATAGATTTAAAAGATGTCAACGATTTCACAATGATTTCAAATATTTCGCAAAGATTTCGGATAGTTTGAAAAGACTTCACAAAAACTTCATTGATTTCTCAAAGATTTCAACAATTTCAAAAATATTTCAAAAATAGTTGGGATATTTTATAAAGATTTCAATGATTTCCCAAAGATTTCATGAAGATTTCAAATCTTTCGCAAAGATTTCGGATAGATTTAAAACATTTCACAAAGATTTCAATGATTTTCCAAAGATTTCACAAAGGTTTCAAATAGTACGCAAAGATTTCGGATAGATTTAAAAGATTTCACAAAAATTTCAATGATTTTCCAAAGATTTAACAATGATTTCAATAATCTCAAAAAAATTATCAAATATTTCGTAAAGATTTCAGAAAGATTTCACAAAGATTTCAAAGATTTCACAGATTTCAAATATTTCTCAAAGATTTCGGACAGATTTAAAAGATTTAAATGATTTTCCAAAGATTTCACAATGATTTCAATAATCTCAAAAAAATTATCAAATATTTCGTAAAGATTTCAGAAAGATTTCACAAAGATTTCAAAAAGAAATTTAATTTCTATCATTTATAAATAAAGTCATTTAAAATTGAATAATTTGCATTCGAAATTGTTGCAAATTGGAAAATTTCAGAATAAAATGTTGAAAATTGGACAATTTCATAACGTTAGGAATTAAAAATATTTTCAGATCAAGATTTTGAAAATTAGATCATTTAAAATTTAAAACAACCGAATTAAAAATTGGAGACTAAATTTACTGTTTCAAAGTTTCTGAAATTGTAGAATTTGACATTTTTATTACATAAAAATTATATAATTTAACATTTCAATTTTTTATTGAATAATTTTTTTTCACATTTTACTTTTAATTTCACACAATGAATATAAAATGAACCAGCAGTAAATATACGAGCGCCTAAACAAATAAATTCGATTATTAAACAAATTTTTCAATATATTATCATTTTTGCAAATTAAAAAAAAAAAGAATAACAAATTCGAGTTAGAAATGCTTGAAATTAAAAATATATATATAACGATTTTGAATTAAGATCGTTCCAAATCAAAAAATGTTAAATTAGGTACAATTTTTGAAAAAGTACAATTTTATAAGTATAATAATAAGAAATTTAATTTCTATCATTTATAAATAAAGTCATTTAAAATTGAATAATTTGCATTCGAAATTGTTGCAAATTGAAAAATTTCAGAATAAAATGTAGAAAATCGGACAATTTCAAAACGTTAGGAATGGAATATTTTCAGATCAGGATTTTGAAAATTAGATCATTTAAAATTTAAAAAAATCGAATTAAAAATTAAAAATTGAAAACTAAATTGAATGTTTGAAATTTTCTGAAATTCTAGAATTTGACATTTTTATTACAAAAAGAGATATATAATTTAACATACAAATTTATTATTACTTTTTTTATTTTTTTATTTTATTTTACACAGTAATTATAAAAATGACCAGCAGAAAATTTAAGAGCACGCTTCAGGTTTCTGAATATTTATTTGTTAATATGAAAAATATAAACAATTAAAGAATCTAATATTAAACCAATTTTTAACTATAAGGAGTTTTTACATTTTTTTGGAACCATGATCAATATTTTCGATTCAAAAGCGATTGAAATTTTAAAAAAAATATATGAACAGATTTTTAATTGAAAAAGTTCAAAATTTAACAATTTTATTTTAGGTAAAATTTTGAAAAAGGGCAATATTTCGAATATAATAAAAAAAATTGAACTTGTATGATTTCTGAATAAAAGCGAATAAAATTGAATAATTTGCACTCAAACTTGTTTTAAATTGAAAAATTTGTTATCAGAAGCTCTCAAAATTGAAAAATTTCAGATGAAAATTTCGACAATAGGACAATTTTAAAACGTTGAAAATGGAATAGTTCAGGATTAGAATTTGGAATATTGGAAATTAATTAATTAAAACTTTAAAACTTTGGAATTTAAATAATTTTCAATTCGAAATGATTAAAATTTGACAATTTAAAATTAAACACTAAATTAAATGTTTCAAAGTTTCTGAAATTCTAGAATTTGACATTTTTATTACATAAAAAATATATAATTTGACATTAAAATGAAAACGAGCGTTTTCAGCTTTGTGGATTTTTATTTCCTAAAATTAAAATTAAAAGAAACTTTAAAATCCATTATTAAACAAATTTTCAAATATTAAGAGTTTTCCAAAATTTTGAAACAGCGATTAATAATTTCGAGTTGCAAGTGCCTATAATAAAAAAAGATGTATAAAACTGACGTAACCGCATAGTTCGTTGCGTTGGAGAGTTAGCCCAATGCAACGTGGCTGACTGCAAGAGCCGTAGCTCTTGAGCGATGGGGTCGCCACATCCCTACGCCACAAATAAATTATTATTATTAAATACAAACAAATTCAATAAGACGTACCTTACACGTGCTAAAATATTATTATATCATTATTCAAACACTAAATTACTAATTCAATTCGTAAAATTTAAAATAATTCAGATTTAAAGAGATATGAGAAAAATGTAATCTTTTCAAGGCTGCTATTTCGTCCAAAAATCGTATTCAACCAACAATGGTTCCATTTAAGGCAGAATATTATTAAAAATAATGGTTAGCAGTATTACTTAAATAAAAATGCTTTTAAAAATTTTATAAACCAATCAGTGAACAAATGCTATATATTCTTCATTCGCGATATTTAAATGTATCGTATCCATATGTTTTAAACGAAATGGAAGTCAAATAATGTTTACTTCAAATTTGAATAAGTTATACGTCAATTATGATTGGCTTATATCAAATTTGATGCATTATTATTTTTATTCTATTAATACTTGTAATTGATTTTGTTCAAAAGAGAATTGGATTTCATAAAAATATGAAAATTGTGCATTCCTTAATTCCTTAAATAATGCAAATCTGTTGTTCGTTTTCTAAATGAACCAAAAAATTCCCTTTTCTGGCCTTTGGATATCAAAAACTATAACCCCAATGAGTCAGAAAAAAGTATGACCCGAATTTGCGAGTTTCGGAAAACAAACATTTTTTAGATTTTCGAAACACAACCACATTTGGATAAAATTGGTAATGAAACTCCGCTATCGAGCCTAGTAGTTAAATTTTTTAATAGATTTTTTGAATGAGACAGAAAAAAGTATAAACAGGTTTTCGAGCGTAGGAAGAAAAACAAATTTTAGAGAATTCTCGAAATACAACAAAAGTAGGACAAAACTGAACGTGAAATTCTGCTACCAATCCTAGAAGCTAAATTTTCTTATAGTACCGAAATTAAGATCCTTTTCTGATATTCTGCTATCAAAAGCCCCAATTAGTCAAAAAAAAAGTATAAACAGAATTTTCCAGTATCGGAAGACAAAAAAAGTTTAGATTTTCGAAATACAACCAAATAAGGATAAAACTGAACGTGAAACTCCGCTACCGAGCGTAATACTTAAATTTTCGAATTGTACCCAAATTAAGTCCCTATTCTGGTTTTCGGCAATTAATAGCTATTGCGCCAATGAGCCATAAAAAATATAAACAGGCTTTTTGAGTACAAGAAGATAAACAAAACTTTAGATTTTCGAAATAAAACAAAATTAAGACAAAACTAAACATGAAATCCCGCTACTGATCCTCGTAGTTAAATGTTCTAATCGTTTTTTCGAATAAGTCAGAAAGAAAGCATAAACTGGATTTTCGACTTCTGAAAACAAAAAATTTAGATTTTCAAAATACAACCAAATTTGGAGAAAACTGGTCGTGATACACTTTCATTGAACATAGAAGTTAAATTTTCTAATCGAACCCAAGTTATGTAGGGGAGTGGCGCCGAATGCGGCGTGGCGGCTAATGTGGCGCGTTCGAGTTTTCGAACATTAACGCATTTTCTGCCTGTTGGAGGTAGTTTCATTACATGTACATATCTTTTCAACGTTACATTATCAAAAAATTGGGATAATTAAATTAATTGCCTGATTTTTATGACGAAAAGTTAGTTTTTGTAAATGACTTATAAAAGTTTTGTTTTGAAATACAACAAGAAGTTTATTGTAAAGCGTAAAAGAAAAATTTGGAATTAAGCACATTTTGGTATCAGTCTCCCCCCCCCCTCCAGAAGAATATATATTCACAAAGAAGAAAGAGATTGTTTAAAATATGTTCCTTGTTATTTATTATTTGTTTATAAATAAAAAGGCAAAGCAAAGTTGAACATTTCAGAAAGAAAAAAAAGAAAAATCGCTGTTTTTCGTCGTTTTTACGTCTATTTTTGCGTTTATGGAAAAATACGAGCTAAATTGGGTATTTAGACCCCGGATTCGGATTCAGCGACCCCAAAAACATATAGATATGCCGGTGTAGTCCGCCGGGCAGGCCACTTTTTTTTGTGTGCTGGTGTAATTGGACAAAAAGTGGAAATTTTTTGAAAAAACTGCAATTTTCTAGCATTATTTTAAGAAAATATTATCATGTCAACAATTATGCTTTTTGATAATAATTTAGTATTACCTCACTCTGATTGAAAATTGTACAAAAGTGGAGAATTTTTGAAAAAACTGCTACTTTCTATCTCTATTCTAAGAGAAAATTGCTAAAAACAATAATCTGTTGTTTGAAAAATTTATTTAAACGTCTCATTATCAATAAAAAGTAGTATTTCATGTATTAGAAACAATTTGCATTAAAAAAAACGCAAAAAAAATCATAGTTAGAGCCAAAAACTTGCAAAACCCATTTTTTTACTTATGGGATATTTTTGGGACCCTATAAAACAAACTTATGGGGGTGATATTTGAAAAGTAATATCTCATTCGTATTCTATGGATAATTGTCAAGAGAAATGTTAAGTTTCAACTCGATTCAGCTAATATTGACGACATGCATGAAAGACCAAAAAAAAATTGGACCACCCGACAGTGGTGCGAAATGAAAAAACGATGTTCAAAATAACCTGTAGGTCACAATTCGTCATCGATTTTCAATTTTTCCCCCAAAAACTCAGCATTAAATTCCCTCATAAATTCTTCGAGGCCGATTTTTGAATTTTTGTTTGTTTAAATTTTTATAGAGCTACAAATAGCGAAAAAAATGTTGATTTTTTGCATTTTTCTTTTTAATTCTAAGTGAAAATTTTTCTCAGTGGCATCAGGCCTCAGGTTTGATGAACAAGGGTCGGTGGAAGAAAAAAATTTGTTGACATGTCAAGTTATTTGATATAAATAAATATTTGCAACAAATAGCCAGTATGATGGATTATGTTTTTGTGAAGTATGTTTGAAGCTCTCAGAGGAAAAATGTGATACAGAGAGTTTTGGGGAAAAACAGTATAGAAAAAGTTCCGAGGAAAAACAGTAACCGAAAAAGTTAAACGGAAAAAATGTAAACAAAATCTCGAGGTGAAAATGTGACTCGGAAATATCCAAGGAAAAACGTTATAGAAAATGTTTAGGGATAAAATGTGATAGAAAAAGTTCCGAGGAAAAACGTTACGGAAAATGTTGAGGGGAAAAATGTGATGGAAAAAGTTCCGAGGAAAAACGTTACAGAAAATGTTGAGGGAAAACATGTAGTAGAAAAAGTTCTGAGGAAAAGCGATATATATAAAACTTGAGGGAAAAAGTTTCTTCTGGAGTACCACAGGAAAAACGTTACTCCAGAAATTCAGTTTTTTTTGTATTATAAGTTGATCACGAACACCCTTAAAAAAACAACAAGAACGTCAATATGATCGATATTTTTAATTAGCGACTATCTCTGCTTCTGCGTGTAATAGAAAGACGGTTAAAAATCTGAAAAATTTAGGAAATTACTACGAATTCAGTCATACCATTTAAACTTTTGTTCTTTTATTCGTTGAAGAGTTATTACTATCTATTTTTTTGAAAAGGACGACAATAGACCTGAAACTGATACTAAAGGGCGTAGATACCTTGCAAAGGTTAGGGGCAGACTGAAGCTGTATACTCATAATCCTTGCACAGTGTCTTTCTATTACACGCAGAAGCAGAGATGGGCACTCAATATTTAAACAATTGTACAGGTCCATATATCGAAATTGTGCAATTTCTGCCCATACCATCTTTTTAGTACAACTGCAGAGAATAAGTACACCAATTTTGACACCTTTATTACTTTTTCCGAAAGAGTTACATCAGTTTAAAGCGAGCGAATTAAACAATCGTCCCAATTTGCACAAAAAACAATTTATTGATCATTTCAGATATACTTGTATTTAATAAGTAGTTAAGTATAGTTTCTTGCAGGAATTTTTTCTCTAAAACTAATTCGCTCAATGAAAAATAACTATTTGTTGTAACGCGATGAAATTACTTATAACAAAAGCTCTGTTATCTTGCAAATTATTAACTTTAGAAAAATAGTGTGTATTACAAAAATGTGTATTTCAGTTGGTGCTTTCAAAGGAGTGTTACTTTTTTTTCATCCATAACATACTTTTTTGGTTATTAATAAAAGTATTTGTTGTCACTTATTTTACAGGTTAATTAATTTTGTGCAATAAATATTCGTCGGAGCGAAAAAATGACGAAACAACTATTGTTTCTCATGAGCTTGTCTAACAAGCGGAGAAAAAAATTCAAAAGTTGCAAATTTCAAATGTTTAATGTAACGTTTATAAAAAAATAATGAATTGCGAATATCTCGAGAACAGCACATTTGTCAGAGTTCTGATACACAGTTTTTGAATCAGGACATCATTTTACATAAGAATCAACAAAAAAATCGAATGGACCTCGTCGATCCTACGGAAATGGGGTTCGCGTCTGGACTAATTAGAACTACCTATAATACTCTAGACTCTGGAGTCTAGACTAACGCAAATCGTTCCTAACTACATTGTTTAAACAATTTTTGTTCAAATAATTGGAAAATATAATTTTGTACGAAAATTTTTTTTTTTACCAAGGGATGATTTTACGTAAAAAATATGTTTTTTATTTATTTAAACTAAAATTGTTCAATTAAGGTTTTCAAATTTGTGAGATATAACATAAAAACTATAATTGCACCGTTCGATTCTATGAAAAAAAATATAAAATCCATTCAATGGATTTTTTTCAGACAATTTCATAATTAGTAAAGATAAATAATTACATTGTACTACGGCACATGATAAAACTTCTGTGTAAAAATTAAATTAAGTTATTTTTATTTTTTAAGAGTAAAGAATTTGATTCTATATTAAAGAAATTAATAACAAATCAACAAAAAATCAAAACTATAAACAATTTATTTTAATAAAACTGGTGTATTTACTAAATTATATCAATAAATTATATTGATAAACAAAATTTTAAACTTGGGAAAAAACTTACTTGCGTTTACACTCTTAAAATATGAACAAATTATCGAGATAGGTTCAAAAATACTTTTTATAGAATGTTATTAAAAACATGGTTATTTTAAATGAAATATTATTTATATAAATATTATTATTATATATTATTATATATTATATTATATTATATACACACACACATATATATATATATATATATATATATAATTCCAAAAAAGGGATAAACAACCACCACAGAGTCCCACGGGGAGCAGCTACTATCTAGAAATGACACCGGCTCCCAGTAGAACCGCGGTAAGTCACACATATGGCCACGTCTCACGACCGTGGGATGGGTGGTCACAGGGCACGATAAAATGACAGCGACAGGCAGGCAAAACCCTCGTGTGGCTTGAGGACACGTAGCGACCCAAGGATGAAAGCTTTCTGTACCCATATCGCAAGTGCCTTAGTACCCAGGTGCGAATTGACCGTCGGCCCATGGTCGGTCCAACTTTGTGCGCCACTGGTCGGGCGAACCAGCTAAATGATAACGGTTAACCGCCTTTGACTTCTCAACGTCGGCCCGACATTTGGTCCCATATATGGGCCATCTATTAAAATGATGTCCGCCCAACCTTGGACAACTATGTGGGTCCGACTTTGATTTTTGAAGGTTCTTACTACACAGGTGGAAATACACCAATTAGGCATTCAAAAAATAAATAATAATTGATTGCTAGTATTTTTACTATAAATGTTAATCGTCCTGCTTAGAATGAATACATATATTACATTTTTAAACATGATATTACAAATAAAATTTCTAACGCTATGGGGTTTCGAACCTACATCTATACCTGATTCTATCGCCTAGCAGTCGGGTGTCTTACCCATTACTCTATACCTACAGATTTGAGAGTCAATGAAAAAACCATCCTCATAAGCAACAGCTCAAAGCAGTTGTAATTGAACTATTTTTCAACTCTTTTTTCTCATTATTTTGTTATCATTACGCGACATCAATTAGATGTAACATAAATTAACTGTTCACGTGAATATAAATGAAATAATTTTTAAATAAATAATTTGAACCGATTACAATTTTAAGGGTTTCGTAGCCCGAGGCTGAAACCCTTAAACTTTTTTTCAACAACTTTTCAAGAAATTTTTTTTTTCGGAATTTGAAAAAAAAAAATTTTCAACAAATTTTTTTCTTTAATTTTTGGTGAAACAATTTTTTTTCTAAAAGTTTTATTTCAAAAATTTCTCATTCAACAATTTTTTTCAAACATTTTTTTCATACATTTCTCAAACAATTCTTTTCAAATTTTTTTTTTGCGCTCACTTTGAATAATTCTGCTTTGTGTAATATTTTGTTTTTTCGCGTTTTAGGCCACTTTACAACTTTTGATAATGACATAAAATGTAATTTTTAATGAGCATTTAAAATTTGCACAAAAATTTGCACACAAAAAAATTATATTGGTGAATTAATAACTAATGTGTATAACTAAAATGTGACTTTTGTTTCCAGAGATAAAGTATTTATCTATTATTCGTAAAAAGATCTATAAAACACAAAAAGTAGAATTGTGAATTATTTTTCGATTTTATTTACAAGTTTCATAACACGGGAATAACACATGAGAGACCTGGGATATGGCTCTAAAACTGTGTCTCATAGTATGGACTCGGTGATTGCTCCCATGTTTCCTTGAAATACTTTTGTTTTAATATTATTTGTACAAAATCACTTTGGCTATTACTTTGAAAAGGATAAAAATTTCGAGCCTTCAGAGTCAAACTTTCAGACGGTGCGTTGTTAAAATAGCTATTTCCTTAAGGTTTTATTATTATTATTATTATTATATCATTAAGCCGTTTCCCTTTCGGGGTAGGCGTGAATTGCTCGGTGGTAAAGACAATTCATCCGTGTAGGAGGAAACATGTCATTTGTAATATATGGGCTAAAATTCAAGCCTGAGGAAGCGCCTTAAGTTTTACTTGTCGTACAACCGAGAGATAAACTTCAGATATTGTTGTTTCGAAAACTAAGGTTCGAAAAAAATACGTTTCCAAATTACTTGTAATTAAAATACTTACTAATCTCAATGCTTCTATAGTACAGTTTTTCAGCGTCTCTATATCGATTCATATGGAAATTATAGAGGGATGCCAAGTGCCCTATACTTAATCCAACTTCGTAATCTTCCAAACCTAAAAGTTCCTCCTTTATGCTGATAGCTTTCAGATGCATCATTTCTGCTTCCTACAATAACAAACAAAAGTTTCAATTTTTAAAACTGAAAACTAGAGAATTTTGTTAAATTTTATGAAAATTACAAAATGATATTTATTTTCAATCTGTATCTTTACCCCTCAGCATACCTTCAAATATTTTTTGGTCTAATTTACTTGAATGATCGTCATGTAAATTTTACAAATCGAATTACTTAAAAGAAGGAAACACTATGGGCTCAAAAAAAAATGTTTTTAGAATTATTGTATTATAATTTGTTCAAAGTGATAACTGAAAACTATATGTGAAATTTATAAACATAGGCTTACAACAAAAGATGAAAAACTATGTATGAAGCAGATTATAGTTCCAGAAAAATTCTCCAATTACTTATTTTCAGAATTGAAAATCACGATTAAAAACGTCTAGCATCCGAATATTTAAAAAATATATTTATTAAAATTGATAGACAATTCCTTGGCGAGTTATTTCGACACTTATAAAGAGAGTTTTCGAATTCTTTTCTTCTCAAATTAAAAGATTTTCTAATATTTTAATTTTTTTGCAAGATAAGAAAGATAAATCACTGTTTAAAAATGCCTTTCTACAAATAAGAAGTTAGGCTTCGAAAAAACTACGACTATCTATATAGGCAATTCTCAGTAACCTTGAGATTTCATGTCCTAGTTATTTATTGGTGTTTGATGGTAGGATTAAGATTAATTGACTATGAGATAGGATTAAATGTGAGAAAAACTGCATCGGACAATAGTTTTTATGCACAAACTTATAATTGACGCGGTAAATTTACCTCCGACACATGCGAAATATTATTATAATACAATGTCCATTAAAATTTTTTACACCTTTTAAAGGCTATCATTTTTACATTTTATCAGATAAAAATTTGAAAATCTCTAATTTTCTTCACGTAAAATTCAAATAAAATCTATGTTTTAGTGATTTCCACATTTGTTGTCTACAAATTTTATGTACGAAATTTCTGACTTTACTGTTTCGTGCGCTGGCAGTCATTTCTAACTACACAAATCTTGGTCTTTATAGAACTTAAGACATATGTAACTGATTCTTGCAATTACTTCATTTTAAATTTGCATAAGATTGATTCTCCACATACAGGGCACTTTTGGGTCTCGGGTCTCTAGTAACTAAACTAAGTGGTGTTTCTTTATAAAAATTGGGCAACGTCTTCATTTTAGCAACAATTCAATACCCTCGTAAGAAAAAATAAAGTCACATCATCGTATATCTAAGCAAAATGCTCCCAAATACTCGAAAAACGCCTTTTTGGCATGTCTTGACATACGCGGCGCCAAGTTTAGAGCAGGGACTGAGAGTAAATCCCGAGCGAGCCAAAAGTGAGCCTGCAAATGCGCTCTTCAAGGGATATACTCTGTGAGCAAGTAATTGTCCTTGTGATAGGTGCTCTCGGAGGTTCAAAACTATCACTAGTTCGTAACCTCAAAGCCATACCCGCGTGCCAAAAATTTGCCATGGCACTTGCGAGATAGATGCAAAAAGCTGTCAACCTTGGGTCGCTGCGTGTCCTCAAAACACACGAGGGTTTCGCCGGCCTGTAGTTGTGATTTTGTCGTGTCCTGTGACCACCCAACTCACGGTTGTGGGACGTGGCCATGAGTGGCATTTGCCGCGGTCCTACTGGGAGCCGGTGTCATTTTTATATGACAGTTGCTCGCAGTGGGACCCTGCGGTGGTTGTTAACCTCATTTTTTAAATATATATATAGTTAAAAGTTTGCCATCAGGACAAACGCAGGATTTTGCTGGAAGCAGGTGGTAATATGAAAAATTGCACTCGCTCCCAGCGAAATCGCGGTAAAATTTCATCTGTAACCACGTCACACCACCGTGAGATGGATGGTTACAGTGTGCGACGAATTCAATGCGATGATCTGGAAGAAGTCTTGTGCATCCTGAGGACGCGGGGCGATTCAAGGACGACCGCCTTCTGCATTTTCCCCGCAAGTGTCTCAGCATTTTCTTGACACGCAGGGATGCTTTTCAAGGTATTGAACAGTGAAACCTTAGCACCTCCAAGAGCGCTGATGATGAAGACGATTAGCTCAACAGAATATTCCGGGTATAACCTTCGTAACTTCCTTATAAGATCTTTATACTTCTCTTTCTTTTCATTCTCCTTGGCTATGATGGTTTTGTCAGCTGGTGCCGAAAATTCGATAATGTCACACGAAAACATATTGAAAATATTTCTTTAGATGACCATGATGTGACAAGTGAAAGGGAAACGAGCATGCTTAATTTAAGTATCTTTTTGGAGTCAGATGAGGCATGCATGGTAGTTTCAACTACGTACATTCAGGGAAATAATTCTCGTAGTAGTTCTATCAACGAAGCAGTAAATTTAAATTCATCATCTCAAGAAATGGAATTTTTGGATGTATCTGGGCACCGAAGAACTGCAACAGTCATTGCAACCATGCCTGATGAGGATAAACTGAAAAAAAGGATTACTTGTACTGAATGAATTTTACTTGGCTAAGGTAAGTGCAAGTCCTAATTATTTTCAAAGAAATACTAATTTGAGGTAAATAAATAAATTCTCTTTAAATGAAAAAAAAAGAATTTCTTTCAACTAGACAAATGTCAATACGATTAAGTTAACATTGTTTGATTCGAAAATACGACCTATTGGTCGGTGGGAAATATTTCTTTGAATCAAAGAAATAATTATTGAAGACAAAAATATACATTGTAAACCAAGTAGATGACTCATTGTTTCAAATGAATGTGCCATGAATGGGAATGAATTTTTCTTTGAAATAAGGAAATGTGAATTGATGGAAAGAAATATATTTTAAAGTCAAGAAAATATTTTATAGGCTCAAAAAAATATTTCTTCACATAAAATTTGTAAACATTTGAAGCACAAAAATATCCCACTTAATCAAACAATATTTCTTTGGCCTAAACCATCAGCGAGTGCAACAAAATGGTTCGTACTTCAACTGTAGTCCATAATTTCCTAAATGAACAAATAGATTCTTTCAGCCTCAATTATATTTAACATTGTTATTATTATACATATTTAATTTAAACAATTCACATAATTTAAAATCTTGATGAACCTGAAACAGAAAAATTCGATGAAAAATCCACCTACGCACATTGAATGGTCTATTACAAACATAGCACCGCATTTTGTACAAAAGTATGTTTCAAGTTGGTAGAGTTGAGATTTGTCAGATGACGATAAAAACATTGGCTTATGGAACCGTGTAGCCTGTTCTTCTTTTGTTTGAATAAAGAAGAAAAGAAAATTTCCGTTAAGTGATAAAGGACACAACGTTATAAACAAAAGGAAAACAGGCTACGTGGTTTATGGAGGCTCCCTAACTATCTTCAAGTTGACAGATGATTACTGAACAAATACACTCGAACTCCAAAGATACGAGAAGCTCAGGTATCGGAAACTCCAAAGATACGAGCATGAAAGGGGTAACCTGTATGATCCCTATATGACCTATACACCCCAGGGATATGAGTTTGGTCACTATCGTATGCCTCCCTGCAAACCCAACAACTTTTGTCTCGATCTTTTTAGCATAAAACGCTTTCGTGAAAAATTATTCAGGTGAAACTTTAAAAATAAAACTCGCTTTATAATATAAATACCTACATTTATGGCTGTGATTGTGGCCTGCGCCATAGCTCAAACTATGATTGTTACGGTGACATATAGTGCATAAATTCAATCAGCAATAACTTATTGCGCACGTCTACAGACCACCATAACTCACTGTGCAAGTCTACAGCACATCATGATCCACTGCGCATGCCTAAGAGCCACCATGACCAACTGCACATGCCGACGAGCTACCAAGGATTAGTGCGCATATATGTTTGGCTTAACTGGAGCTAATCTCCTCAGGTATCTAGAGAGAAAAATGTCATACACTTTAAAAATTGGCCCTTTTCGAATCCACACATAGTGATATTTGAACCCCAATTACACCACAGAAACCTCATTTTTTACACTTGTGGTCATTGAGACTTTTGATCACCATGACATAAACTACATTTTCCATCAACTACAAACAAATTAGCAGAAAGCTTATTTCTGTACAAATTCTGCGGGGTTCTTTGTCATCAATAATTTTTCGATAGGAGGCGCAGTTTTTGTTTTATTCGTAAAAAATAACATCCACCTGTCATCAAGACCTTCCTTTAATTTTCTATTACGCGACATATTTTCCCAAACATCATGTTTTTAACTCGTTGAAAATTATCTACAATTGCTTGAAATTCATGATAAATCGTTTGTAATTCATTATAAATTCTTTGGAATTAAATTTAGTACACAATAAAATATGCCGGCAAAGAAAATTGAAATCTGGGAAAATATGCCGAAAGAGAGAATTGAAATCCAGCATATTTTTCCAGAACAGATTACTCGACCGAAATTTAATTTTTTGAAAAACAACACAAGGTACGGAAAATAATCAAGAGGAAAAAGATGTTCACCCAGAAAGGATCTACAAATTTGTTAGGAGCAATTTTTAGATAGGACAAGTAGATTTTCTGTTACTCGTAAAGCATAAAATGAAGAATAAAAAAATTAAATATTTGAAAAAATGACATAAGAGACAAAAAAATGAAAAGGAAAAAGTTATTGAACCAAAAATATCTACAAATTCGTTATAAACTATTGTTATCAAAATATATTAAGAATTAAAAAATCAACCACTTGGAAAAAAGACACAAGATACAATAACATTTTATTTGACCATTTTTTCGCCTAAATTATATCTACGCATAGAACAACCTTACGCTATGATGCGTATTTTTAGTTTAAATCGTACAAAATGAAATTAAAAATAAATTAAATTTATGGAAAAACTCGTAACCAAATCTCACTAAAAAATACAATTTTGCTTAAAATATAAAACCTAAAAAATATAGTAATGAATAATGTCATTCAAGTGCGTGAGAAAGCGATGTTTCCAAGGATAACCTAAAATTTTTGTCAATCACATGTCGGAATCATGAGATGATTTTTTTTCCTTAAACCTCTGCCCAGAGTCTCTGCCGGCACAAATCCTGGGTTTACTGCAAATCTGAGCATTTTAAAGAACTTTTAGGCTCTTCTTTATACTTTTAAAAAACGTTTACAATAATAAACACAACAATATGTTATGTTTACTGTTTACCCTTTGTTACCGTTGCAATAGTTTGCGGCCATATTGATTCCCCTATAAACTGGACAACCGCGATACTCAGACTGATTTACTTCCTGCGATCCGTCCAACCAATCAGCATTTCCTGCAGAAATTCTAAAAATATCCTTTTTAATCATTGAAAACAAAATTTAACTTATTTGAAAAAACTTTCCTTTCGAAATTAAGTTTACTTCTTAGTGTTCTTTTAATTGAATTGTGAAAAAAAATATTTAAAGATATGCAACAACCCCATTTTATTAGCGAGAATTAATTGAGTAATTAAATTATTCTTTAACAGGAGGAATTATGTCTCAAAATGCAAATGTAACCAACATGGAATTACGAAGGCTATCAGAAGAGATTTTTGATAAAATGCCAATCAATATCTATAATCAGATATCCTTAAATTATCAAGGACAGATTGATAGTAAGGATCCCATTGATATGTCACCTGAAAGGTAACATTATATAATATAATACCTAAGAGCTGGTGATGTAAATTATAATCTATTTTATACAGTTATACTACGGGTCAAAATTGTGCATCCACTTACAAATTAAAAATATGCTTGTCTGAGAAAAAAAAAGTTAAAAGGATTGTTCAAAATCATTGAAAAATTGGTGAAAGTACCCGACCAATAAGTCTTAAATATATCAGTCTTATCTTTTTAAATTAATCAAACAAAGAACAATTATAAATCTGTACCCATGGGAAAAACTTAAATGACAAGAATCTAATTGGTACGGGAAATGTACTAGATTTTTTTTGTAGGAGTGATTTTATATATTCCATGCAGAGAGAAGGACAATCAAACGGTTCTGAGAGATTGTAAGACATTATCTTGATATAGACAGGGATGTTCTTGTAAGACAAATTTCAACAAAAAAGGAAATAATTAAGACATGAGTAAATTTTTGGCATTTTTCAAAAGACATTTTAATTTGTAACGTGAACTTGGTGGAATAAGACGAAGTTCATCTAGTTATTTTGTTGCAAAAATAATATATGATTGCCAACAGCCATTTAAATATTAGGTGTATAACTTAATTTTTACCTTTTTCTCCAAAAAAATATTTGATATTATAAAATATATAAATACCAGATCAATCTTAAAAATATTGTCTATTGTATTCGATAACCTTGCATCAACTATCAGGTAACTTACGGATGCCATCGCGAAAGACACTTGGAGTCTTCGAGCCGATAAAGTCATCGACAAATTTTCGAACATCGTGCAGAGTTTGGAATCGCCTATCTGCTAAAGCGTGTTGCATTGACCTGAACAGGTGATAATCGGATGGGGCCAAGTCTGGTGAATATGCCGCGTGCGGCAGAACTTCACAGCCCAAGTTTAAAATGGTTTGCTGAGTCGCGCGAGCAACATGAGGTCCAGCGTTGTCATGGAGCAGCATAACTTTTTAGTTCGAAGAGAACTAGAAATCCACTGCATAGATCCTTTGACAATAAAAGAGAACGTTATAGGCGAAAGAAAGAATGAACGCTATTCCAAAATGCCATATCGTAACTCTTGTTTAGTCCTGATTCGTTGGGTTAAAGGAGATTCAGATTCAAATTCAGCGACCATTAAAACATGTAAAAGTCAAATTTTCAAACAGTGACACCTTTTTCTTCCGATCTAACTTTCATATGACCTTGATCTGACCTTGAACTTGGCACCCTGGGGTCGAATGGGCCTCGGATTCAAACTGAGCGACCCCACAACATATTAGTATGGTAGTCTAGTCCCATGTAGCCCATTTACCATTTACCCATAAAAAAAATAAAATCATACATACCTGGATGTAAAATTTTCTGTTCTTTCAGAATCGGCAGTCAGAAATTTGTTTTTAGAGAAATGAACGAAATTGACCTTGAAAAGTCCTTGACTTTGACTATCTGAGTTCAAATGGACCCCGGATTCGGATTCAGCGACCCAAAAAACATTAATTATAGTAGTTATCTTCACATAAATGACTTTTCTGTCTATTTGACCTTCAAATGACCTTGACCCAGAATTGCTGGTCTCAAACGGACCACGGATTCATGCTCAGCGGGTCAAAATACATGATAATATATGTGTCGCATCTGTAGAACAGAAAAGTGTTTTTTTTTTGCGTGCCGGTGTTATTTTTACTCAGGTTAAATTAACTAATTGTTCCTCCTAATGACTGTAGTCACACTCAATTAACAAAAGTGTTCAGCTCAAGATTCAACCTCATTGTTATAAATTATTATTTATATATAAATAAATACTTCTTTGCAATGCTCAATCACAGAAAAAAATGTTCCCTTAATTTAAAATACTGAAAATTTGTATGAGAATAACATTCATCATGGAAAATTACTAAATTTTGTCAATCAGTAACTTACCATAAACATTTTTATAAATAATTAATGATATTATTGTGCATATTTGACAGCGTTGCGCAAACAAATATTTCTATATAATTATGTATATAATTTATTGAAAATAATTAATTTGGATCTTAAAATAAAGATTTGTATTTTTTAGTGTGATTGCATTATTTATGATTCCGAACGAGTTTCTATAAGTATTTGCTTAATGAAGAGATAACAATTTTATTTTATTTAAATCGCAACTTTTAACATTCTAATCGGTTGAATAATAATAAATTACACAGCATCCAATCAAAATATCTATAGCCGCAAGTACTTTTGAAGCGTATAATGGTGAATACTTCTAAAAAGCAGAAAAAATTTATATTAAGCACCTCAAAAATAGTTTCATATATTTAACAGCACAAAAAGTTGAAAAAAAGTAATGATTGTAATGCATGTTTCGTATTTAAAAGGATTTTGGACCTTCAAGTATTGGACGAGTGCTAATAATTTTTATTGAAGACGTCCGAACGAACTCCTTTAGCTGTATCGGTTGAAGTGTTAGGAGTTTGGGAAATAAACTCAGTGCGAACGTGCGAACTCAGGTTCGATTCTTAGTAGTTTAGGATTTTTCAGTGTACTGTGCGTTAGCGGAATGATAAGAAAATATTATAAATAATATATATATATATATATATGCAGAGCTCTCGCATTTTTCGCATAAACGTCTGCGAAATCGTGCCGGAGTGGTTGGTTGAAGGGCGCACAGTGCTCCTGCCAAAGATGGACAACTTAGCTGACCCTAAAAATTACAGGCCTCAATGAATTCAGAGAATCTAAAATATTTTAGAGAATTCAAAAGAATTCAGAGTATTCAAAAAATTCCAGAGAATTCAAAGTATTCAAAAGAATTTAGAGTACCCAAAAGAATTCAGAAAATTCCAAAGAATTCAGTGAATTCTAAAGAATTCCGAGAATTTAAAAGAATTCAGAGTATTCAAAAGTATTCAAAAGAATTTCATGAATTTTAAAGAATTAAGAGGATTCAACAAAATTTAGTGAATTCAGAGAATACCGTGAATTTGAAAGAATTCGGAGAATTCAACAGAATTCAGTGAATTCAAAAGAATTAAGAGAATTGAAAAGAATTCAGAGTATTCAAAAGAATTCAGAGAATTCAAATGAATTCAAAAGAATGCAGAGAATTCAGAAAATTTCAAAGAATTCAGAGAATTTAAAAGATTGAAGAGAATTCAAAAGAATTCAGTAAATTCAAAAGAATTCAGAGTATTCAAAAGAATGCAGAGGATTCAGAGAAATTCAATGAATTTCAAAGAATTCAATAGAATTCAGAGACTTCAACAGAATTCAGTAAAATCAAAAGAATTTAGACAATTCAAAGAATTCAAAAGAATTCAGAGAATTCATGACAATTCAGAGAATTTATAAGAATACAGAGAATTCAAACGGATACAGAGAATTTCAATGAATTCAGAGAATCTAAAATATTTTAGAGAATTCAAAAGAATTCAGAGTATTCAAAAAATTCCAGAGAATTCGAAGTATTCAAAAGAATTCAGAGTACCCAAAAGAATTCATAAAATTCAAAAGAATTCAGAAAATTCCAAAGAATTCAGTGAATTCTAAAGAATGCCGAGAATTTAAAAGAATTCAGAGAATTTCATGAATTTTAAAGAATTAAGAGGATTCAACAAAATTTAGTGAATTCAGAGAATTCCGTGAATTTGAAAGAATTCGGAGAATTCAATCGAATTCCGTGAATTTGAAAGAATTCGGAGAATTCAATAGAATTCAGTGAATTCAAAAGAATTCAGATAATTCATAAGAATTCAGAGAATTCAAAAGAATTGACAGATTTAAAAACAATTTAGCAAAGTAAAGTAAAAAATTCAAACTAAACCTAGAACCATACCTTATGCAAATTCTTCAGACCAATACTTTATGCTGATACTTTAGGGTAACACTTTAAGCCAACACTTGTTTCAATGCTCGAGAAAATAGTATTGGATCTGTCAATACTTATTATAATACTTTTCCCAATACTTATTCCAATACTTTTCCCAATACGCACTGCCAATACTTCTTTTTCGTAAGGGATGACTTTCTTTAATTAATTTCTTTGTAACGTTATACACAATTCTTTTTGTTTATTCTGTTTAATATAAATTCAGTTATCTCACAAGTGCGTCGAACATTGAATCTCCGGTCTCCCGTCACCCACTCCTTCCACTCAGAAGAAACATTGGTCCGTCGAGCTGGATTCAGCTACTAGAGGGAGGTGATTGTGGCGTGGAGAGCAGACAAAGAGTCATCAAGTGTACGTCGACGACCATCTTCGTCACATGATCGAGCAATCTCTCATTACCTGCATTCCGAACAAAGGATTTGAGAGCCAGGTGGGAGAGGCAGTCGAAAATCTTCCTGCATGCATCTCTCTCTCTCTTTCTATCTCTCAATCTCTATTTCGCCTTTCTTCAGAGGTCCAAAGACAAAACATGGCGGCGAGAAGAATAGTCGAGCGATCTCCTATCTCTATGTTTCTCCAATATAGACTTTGCCACAAGAACAAGGGATTTTATATACTCCCGGATCACTGAGAGGTGCCTTTTTATCATAAGGGTTGTTTAGAAAGTGTTCTATTTTCACAGGTGGTTTGAATATGGTTTTGATGTTGTGTTTGTTGAGAATTCTTCCTATTTGTTCTGTGATACCTTGAATGAAGGGTCGGATGGTGGTCGTTTTTCTCTCTCTTTCTTTAGTGGATTGTGTTAGTTTTTTTTTTCAGTGTATTTTCTTATGGATTTCTCAATTTGTTTGTTTGTATAATCGTTTTGTATCAGGATTTGTTTAACATTTTGTAATTTCTTTTGTAAGTTATGTTTATCTGTTATGGAGACAGCTCTGTATACAAGGGAATTGATGACCGATTGCTTTTGATATGGATGGTGGTGGGAGGAGGCATGTAGGTATCTGTTTGTATGGGTGTCGTCAACGTAAGGGCACCAAAGTTCCGGAATCATCTTGGAGTGGTTGAAGATTTTAATTTCTAGATTTTCCATAAAGATTTTGGCTATTGCAGGTGAGATTGGAGACCCCATTGCTGCTCCTGAGGTCTGTTCGTAGAATTGGTTATTGAAAGAGAAGTGGGACCTTCTAACTGACGATACATATAAAAATCTTTCAAAAGATCCCACAAAACAATAGTCAGCAAAACAAAAACCCTTCTAAAAGACTCAAAACTTGACAGCGAAACAATATCTAAATTAATACCTACTAATCAATCACAGTCCAGAGCTCCCTTTAAACCTCATTAAAATCTCCCATAAATTTATTATAATTTTCATAAACAAATTCAGAGTTTGGCTATTTTTCAGCGAAGAGGCTCAATTTGTTTACGGAATCAACAAAGAATGTCTTTCTAATGACTGTTTCCTATGATATTTTACAAATTTACACGAATGATCAATTATTTAAACAATTTTCATAAACGTATTCAGAGTTTGGGTATTTTTCAGTAAATTTTGTTTACAGAGTCAACTAAGAATGTCTTTCCGATGACTTTCTTCCATGTTGCTTTGTAAATTTAAAAGAATGATCAATTATTTCAACAATTTTCATAAACAAACTTAGAGTTTGGCTAATTTTCAACGAAAAGGCTCAATTTTTCACGTAATTAAGTAAGAATATCTTTCCGATGACTTTTATGACGCTTTTCAAATTTCCAAGAATTATTAAATGTAAACAATTTTTATAAACAAATTCAGAGTTTTGTCATTTTTCAATGAATAGACTCAATATGTGCCGCAAAAATTAAATTTTGTGCTCCGTACTTTTTAGTCAAAAACATGTAGTAATGCTGGCCACTAATAGTTTCCGAGTTTCACATACCAGAGTCACCTGAAGCCAGCAATACATGTTTTTGACTCAAATTACCGGGCGCAAAATTTAATTTTTGCGGGATATATTAGCACTGAATAAACACTAAATTCCTGTGCAAAGTAGAATTTGATACCACTATGAGTTTCCGAGTTTCACAGACCAGGGTCACCTGAAGGCAGCATTACTACATGTTTTTGACTAAAATTACCGGACACAAAATTTAATTTTTGCGGCATATATTAGCACTAAATTAACTAAATTCCTGTGCAAAGAAGAATTTGATACCACTAATAGTTTCCGAGTTTCACATACCAGAGTTACCTGAAGCCAGCATTACCACACGTTTTTGGTAAAAAAAGTGCCCGGATTTTGTGCATGGCACAAATCCAGAGCACTAAGGAAGCTAGAGAAGTATGCCAGGACAGAAAAGTGTGGCGACAAATAGTTTATAAAAAGAATGCGAGTAGAGTGAATGAAGCCTGAAACAAAAGACCTTGGATACTAATGGGTCCGAGTGGGGAATATCTCATAACAACCTTGTGAAGCTCTTCACTTAGGGTGATCGCTAGAGAGATTGATCAGCAATCTGGGTCGGAGCGGAGTTGCGGAACGAACGTGTTATTTAAATAAATGATACGAAAATTCTAGATAAATCTAAAAAATCTATCCTTCTTTCCAACACTACTATTTTCCAACCGAGCAAGTCACACCTACCCCGAAAGGGAAATGGCTGAATGGTATAATAATAATAACAAAAATTCAACTTGCAATTTTGCACTAGATAAAAAAGCTGTGAAACACCATCAATAATAATATAATAGGTTACAGGATCGCGGTTACTGTATTATTGTAATCATACGAGCATAATAATATAAATAATTGAAACTTGGAAATCTACATGTTTGCTATTTAATATTATAATGCATATATGTCGTATACTTACATGAGAGAAAAGTCAGGAGATTTTCAGCAAAAGTTTACTGAAAGAAAAAGAAGTATTCTTCATATATCTAAAAAAATATTAAAGCTATAGGTTAAGAATTTAAGTTACGCAATTTTAAAGTTATTACAAACTGTTTTTCATAAACGGAATTAATTTTGTTAGATATGGATATACAAGCATACAAGTGTTTATAATTTAATGTTATTGGCTGCACGAATATCGAAGCATTATTATTTTTTTTCAGACTTGTTCTTGGGTTAAAAAGAACCCGGTTTTCCATCATGGCCACGGACTAAGTCAAGTGACTGATGAGATGAAGATGTAAGTAGTTAACGTAATACGTCGTATGAAATCATTTGGGATGATGTTGTAGGTACAAAATTAGGAGCATGGTGTAGTTTGTTGTTCTTCCTTTACTGCTGTTATGATTGCACAGCGGCCGCGAGTGTTGGAGGTCACAAAAGTCGCCTCTGGATGCTTTCTTAGAGCTACCATGTATCACTCTATAGGTTTTTAGTCGCTGGCTTTCGGATGGTCCAGGAAGTTTCTTACAATGCGACAGGTGTATAGGTTGCCTGAAAATTTCGGTTAAGTGGACAAGCTGGACAAGTCTGGATAGTGACATCCTAATATGAGATGTAATCTTCATTTTCTAAAACGGGCATTGGAATGTATCTATAGTTAGGCATCCATTCTGTTAAGAGTCCTAGGTTTAGGGCAAGTTGTTGATTTATAATGCCCGCCACATCATTATGCCTGTGCGTGTATTCTCTTTGAGCCATTACGCGACAAGCATCAATAATGTGCTCGATGGAGTCATTGGTATCTCCACATAATCGGCACCGGTCAAGCGTGTCTTGATGTAGCACGTGTTTGCGATAATTTCTGGTTCTGAAAACCCTGTCCTGTATCGCAATAACACATCCTTCCGTTTCCGGATACAGGACGCCCTTTCTCAGCCAAATATTGGATGTCTCACTGTCCACTTCATGTTGATCCAACGTTTTGGGGTACTCGCTGTTGATGGCTTTCTGTCTCCATTGCGTTTCTAATTCCTCTATAGTTTCTGCCCTGATATTCAAGGTCTCCTCTGAGGACAAATTCAAGGGCATGTAGGCAAGATCAGCTTTACAGATGGTGTTGTAAAGCATAACATCTCGCTTGCTGTTAAAATAGTCTCGCAACTGTATAAAGCGCGTCAAAATACATAAGGATAAAGTGGTCTTGTCAAATAGTCCTCACCTTTTTTTTTTGTAAACCAGTGTTATCTATTGATCTCACTTTAAACGGCATCTAATCAAAAAGTTTAATGGATCTCATTAACTAATTGCGTGATGTTTTTTTTTGTAGCAATAGAGTTTTAAATATAAAGGCTCGAATTGAGTACACGAATGTTTCCTAATTGTCGAAAACAGATAAAGATAAGCTTTCTTGATCTGTATCCGAAAAAGAGTGAATGGAGCATTAGAGAAAGACAATGAGAACGATAATACATTACAATTTTATTGTCATGATCTGTAGTTTCTAAAATGTTGATCTGACTTAGGATCACGAAGAATTTCCCACTTCAGTTCCACATTTTCTTATATAGAATTAGTGGTATGGAAAATTGGGGCTTAGGCGTGGTCAAGACGTACCACTTGAAAATTCGTTGAGATTCGCTTTGACAGGGAGTTTCCACAGGGAGTTTCCTTCAGTTCACTTAGATTCATTACGGAAACCATGCCGCTATGCACGTTAATTTTCGCCCGTGTCATACTGAGATTACTTCTAGTATATATTCCACGAAGCACTCTATTATTCTGCTCTAATATGGCAAGGACGTCACCATCGTGTGTTGTTAAAACAGTTTGTTCTGCTGTTGGCATGGGCACAGGAACTGTACCGTCTCCTCTTAATTGAAGTGGCTTATCGGCAGGAAAAGTGTATTTGCAAATTCTGAAAAACCGTCGAGGATTTTTGTGGGGAATAAGCCGTATGAGTCTAAGTTCTTCAGGTTTTAGCATAAAGAGAGAAATTGGATGATTGGCAGGAGGAGACCTGCATCTGGCTCGAAGAGTAGACTCTGCAGAATGAAGAGCCCTGTCAGGAGAATGAGTTCTGGCAGGACGAAGAGACAGGTCAAGAGAAGGATGCCAGTCTGAAGAAGAAGAAGAAGAAGGAGGACGAGGAGATGAGCCGCGATGAGTACCAGGAAGAGATGCACTACTTGGTAAACTCTCAAACTGTAAACCTGATACTGCAAGAAGAAAGAGTGGATTAAATTTTGTTTAAGGGTTGTCCATATATTACGTGAGGCTTTTACGGGACTTGGAGGATTTGAAAGGAGCTATTATGGGATGGAAAAGATACGTAACAGTTTTCTAAATGCAATTATTGAAAAAAATAATATGAGATCGTAGGGCTACCTTCATGATATGCAAGTTCATTAGTCATCCCAACACGTGAGAGGAAGTCCCTTTCTTCGGGCTGCATACCTGATGATGTTTCTGTAAAAAGACAAAAAAATTATGACTTTTCATGTTAATAATTAATTACAAATAGTAAAAGCGTAATTCGATCATTATATTTTATTTCGGCCGCGTCGGTATCGGCTTATTGCAAAGCTTGTTTCAAAATGTTAATACTCAAGTATAATTCACGTGCGCTATATATATAATTAAAAACATAAGGTAAGCAACCACTGCAGGGTCCCACTGAAAGAAACTGTCATCTGAAAAAAAAAAAAAAAAAAATGACATCGGCTCCCAGTAAGACCGCGGTGAATCCCATTCATGGCCACATCTCACTCATCTGAACAACAGGCTGGCAAAACTCTCGTGTGTTTTGAAGACACGAAGCACAATTACTCGTCCCGAATATTTTGGGTACAGTCGTTGCAGCTCCCTTTTAAGGTCTTGATACCTTTCCTCCTTTTCTTTCTCCTTGGCAAGTAAACTCTATATGTATCATATTTAACGTAGATGTACTTAGAAAACATCAATAATTCATTTTCAATATTTTTATGGTTTTTTAGTGTAAATAATTTCCTAATTCAAGCCCTTTCAGGAAAAGCCCATTCTTTAAAGCGAATTTACATACTATATATTTCCTACAATTCTTCAGTATATTATTTGTAATACTTATATTAATAATAAGAATAATTGTTTATTGTTGATTTATTTGATGAAAAATGATACGATATATGTGCAAAATGCTTTCTATCATAAAAGATGAACTGTACAAATTTGTTTTAAAAACTTTTCAATAAGAAAGAGCCAGTAATAGGTGTTTCGTTTATAAAATTTGTTATTGTCATTCAAAATATTAATTTATTGAGATTGAAAATCCCTGTTTAGACGATGCTACTAAGATTTAGATATACTCAGAGAAGATAAATAATTGACTTAATGTTGAAGTTAATTTATATAAACAAGCAGTTAACTATGTCGTTTACTGTGTGAATTTTCTTAAAAACTGGAATTGCTATGATTTATTTAAAAAAATGATAGTCTGTGTCTAGAAACTCTTAATAATTAGCAAACATTATTATCAATAATTTTAAGAATAAGTGTTCAATTTGGCTATTTCACTCAAAGACAGATTTTTTATTTTTCACTAAACCTTAGTATCATTGTTCAAAAAGTTATTTAAGATTTGAATTGTTGAATATTTTAATTGCTGATAAAATTTTTTTTAACAAAATAACTATTTCATGCTTTTTCTTACCAATCTTTTTTCTTACCAATCTTTTTTCTTACAATACTTAGCAAAAGTATGTACGAGGTAAATAAACAATTCATTTTATTTATTGCAACAAGTAGCGGACGACTGACATTTGGAATTGAACACGATTTTTAGTTTCTGACATTTACAAGTATTAGTATTGCATTTTTTTTGTACAATTGCATCTAACGTAGCCTTGATCTCCGAAGAGAGATTCTTTATTATTTTTAGTACGCAAAGATTCTTTATTTCACTGAATATATAAATGTTGACTTTTATTTGCATATATACTTTTGCTAAGTATTGTCTAGAAAAAAAAATTAGTAAGAAAAAGTACGAAATAGGTTTTTTGTTGAGAAAAATGGTATCAACAATGAAAATGTTCAATAATTTAAATCTTAAATTACTTTTTAAACAATGATACTAAGGTTTAGTGAAAAATAAAAAATTTGTCTTTGACTGAAATAGCCAAATTGAACACTTGTTATTCAAATTATTAATAATATTAATATTTGCTTATTATTAATAGTTTCTAGACACAGACTATCATTTTTTTATAAGAATTTCCAGAGTAAACGACATAGTTAACTGTTTGTTTATAAAAATTAGCTTCAATATTAAGTAAATTATTTATATTTTCTAAGTATATCTAAATCTAAGTAGCATCGTCTAAACAGTGATTTTCGATCTCAATTAATTAATATTTCAAATGTCAATAACAAATTTTACAAACGAAACACCTATTACTCGCTCTTTCTTACTGAACAGTTTTTTAAAACGGGAGTATAAGTATTATTTACACGTATATTGTATCATTTTTCATCAAATAAATCAACAATAAACAATTATAGTTTTTAGTAATATAATTATGACAAATAATAGACTGGTGACTTGTATGGAATATGTATAGTCTGTAAATTGGCTTTAAATAATCAGCTTTTCCTGAAAAGGCTTGAATTAGGAAAAAAAGCAACCCCTTGACACCAAGTAGATATAACTTTGTCAAAAAACAATGTTTTTTAGAATTTTGCAGTGTAAATAGAGTCTCTGATTTTTAGTTTTCTAAAAAATACCAACACCGGTTTCTGGGCCCAACCCTTACAGTTAGGAAGCATCCCCGTGACACCACAAAGATATGACTTTGTCAAAAAATAATGTTTTTGAAAATTTTACAGTGTGAATAGTGTCTGATTTTTGGGTTCCTCAAAAATACCAACACCGATTTCTTGGCTTCAGCCCTTACAGTTGAAAAGCAACCCCTTGGCATCACGAAGATATGACTTTGTTAAAAAATGATGTTTTTCAGAATTGTACAGTGTAAATAGAGTCTCTGATTCTTGGGTTCCTCAAAAATACCAACCCCGATTTCTGGGCTCCAGCCCTTGCAGTTGAAAAGCAACCTCTTGGCACCACGAAGATACGACATTGTAAAAAATAATGTCTTTTAGAATTTTACAGTGTGAATAGAGTCTCTAATTTTTGGGCTCCTCAAAAATACCAACACCAATTAGTTTCTGAAGTTTGGGGCTTGTTTTGGTTTTTGAGATGTAGGGATAGTTCTTGCAACAAAAAAATTCAAGCATTCGAGAGCCCAAGAAAATCCCTACACTACTTTCTATTTTGTATTTTCCAGGTTTGAGTTTTTACTAAGGGGTTGGTTTCTTTTGTACATAGGGGTGGTTTCGGAAAAATTTGTTGTGTGCATTCGAGAGCCCAAAGTATGCTCAAAATTCTGAAGCACTTTGCTTTTTTGCAGATTTTATGTCTTTCAATGTGGTAATTGTTCTGTTCATAGGGGGTGGTTTTTAAAAAAAAATTTTCTTGCATTCAAAAGCCCAAAATAAGCCCATACTCCTGATGTACTTCGTTTTTTCCGAGTTTGAGTAGGGGTTGTTATTGCAAATCGGTTGTTGTCGCATTCAAGAGCTCAAAAAAGCCCAAAATTCTGTCGTGCTTGATTTTTAATTTGATAGAATTTTCATATAGTGGAGGTGCTGGCTTGAGTCAAGTCAGCACCTCCATTCCAAATTTTAATTTTCAAAAAAAGTAGTGGAGCTCAAAAATCGGTAATACAACCCAAAAGAAAGCCCCAAAAAAGCCCAAAATTCTGACACAAAGAAATTTGGGAATTTTTATTGTGGAAGTGCTAGCTTGATGGACCTTTGATTGATGAGAACACTGCGTTAGAGTAATCATTAAGACTTGAGAATGCACGGGTCAGAACTCGAACAGGTCAACAGGGATAAAGTAACAGGAACTGCAGTATACTTTTCCGACGGATTTTGGTGCGCTGAATCCGAATATGGCTTCAAAATTGCTCCATCACGTTAGGTTTTCGAGATATTCTAAACTAAGTGTTGAAAAAACACCGTTTTTCGACATATTTGAGGTTACGTAAAATCAAAAAGGTATTTTTTCTACAAAATTAGTAGGAGAAACTTGAAGTATCAGTCCTCCTCTTTCAAATTCCGTTGAGTTTGCTGAAATATATATATATTCTTTTTTCATCGAGATATGATAATTTGAAATTTTTGCGCCAAAAACAAAAAATGAAAGGGCTTAGCAGAGTAAGCATGTGAAATCGGCCCCCACGCATATGAAGCTGAAATTGATGTCATAAGTTCTTCTCCATGTGGTATGAAACTCCACCAAGTTTCAACTTCAAAATCCCATTTTTGTGGGAGATATGGAGGGGGAAAGCAAAGAAGCAATCATTTATGCATTTATTATATTTCAAAACAATACACACATGCTATCTTATGTAAATTTCAAATTTCTATCCCTCAGGGATTTTAGGCTTTGGCCGCCGCAGGCGCTGCCTGTCATATCCGGTAAATATCAAGGTCATGTCCATACTCAATACTGAATATTAAAAATTACGATTTTTATAATTTCTTGTATATTTTTATTATAATGCAATAATACATTAGGATCATTCAAGCCATTAAAAATAGAAAGACTATTTTTTCTATTATCATTTCAGAACATTTAGTTTATTTGTTTTAAGCGTTAAAGGCGTAATCTTTATATTTCACCATTGTACTCTGCTTGAAAATTAAAAACCTTAAAAGCCAACATTTCTAGTGTATGTAAGGTCTATTTTTAATCCTAGATATTTTTTAATTCTAGAAACAGTTAGTCCTTGCTTAATTCAAGCTTAATGTTTTCAAATTACCCACAAACTTCCAAAATATTACAAAAACTGCAAAAAATTCTAAATCTCCCATCATCATAATCTGCTTTCATTCAAATGTAGGGCGTCGCGCTAGCGGAGCCAGTGTTTCATTTTCTGCCGTCCTTCACAAAACTGACACAGCGCATTTGCATGGCGAATCACCCTCCTGCTTGTAACTCTTTGTTGAAACCCCCTGAATACATATGAATATCTTGGTTAGGCTTTTAAGCACCGAGTTTTTGTTTGAATAATTTTTTTTAGATGAATTTTCAAAAGAAACAAAAAAATTATTGACAATTAAAAATGCATTTTTAACTTCGGAAACAGAAAAAAAATTATTTTTCAGTTAAAATTAGTTAGAGTATAAACAGGGAAAAAGGAATTTTTAACAAACAAAAATAGTTTTCCAATAAAAAATTGTTTCAGTTTCAACCAAATAGTTAAATTTTCAACAAAGAAATGCGTTTTTAACTGCAAATTTAGTAGTTCACGTTTCAACCACACGTGATGAATTTTCAACAAAACTGTTGAATTTTCTCTAAATAAATGTGACACCTCAACAATAAATAAAACAATTTACATTTGAACCAAACAAAAAAGGAAGAAACAGTAAAATAATTTTAAATTGTTAGCATAAATCCAGACGGGGCCCCATAATATGTAGTCCTGCGCTGTATTTCCTTTCTTTTCCTTTTCCTAGACTTAGTGGTCGGCTTTACATCGAGGAGCGCAAGTTTAGTTTCACGCGCGAAGAAATGTTGGTGGGAGAGAAACTTTCGCCTCGGAGAGCGCGTGAAAGGAGAGCTGCCAACTTATAAAATGCAAGTACTCAAGCTGATGGAAACTGTTGGTAACGTGGGTCATCAAAGGTAATGATGCACAGTTACCTTCAGTTTGGATCAGCTGGAATATCTGAATTTTATAAGTAGGTAACCCTTCTTTCACGCGCTTTCCGAGGCGAAAGTTTCTCTTCCCCCAACCGTTCTACGCGTGTGAAAAAAACCTTCCGCTCGTCGGTGTAAAGCCGACCACTGTGTCTCTCTTTTTCTTTCCAATGTATCGCGACGATCGGTACTGCAGAGGGCTCGCAGTGCAAACCTTACGTCTTGTTGAACAAGACTGTACAGACAGGGCTCGACTCGGCTGAAACAATAGGTCCTCCGACGGCAGGTCAGGGGACTCGATGTAGGTATGTTCGATTCTTTAAAAAGAATCGATTCTTGAATCGATCTTGAAATTGTTCCTCCAGAATCGATTCACCTAAAAAAAGATCAAAAACGCTCAATATCTGTAAACAGATTGCTTTCGGCTGTTGAAATAACTGCCATCGAAATGGAAGTGGAACTGCAGCTTGCTATTGATGAACTTACCATGGAAGATGTGAACAACGAAGACCTGATTGAAGCTGAAGGCATAGGTGCTAGGGATAATGAACATCAAATACCCTATCCACTAGAACCACACCCGGACATTAATAACGATGACCTGAACAGCGAAATCCCAGAAAAACTACATCACCTTGAAAGAAATTTTGGTCATGCTTTGCTAGAGTTCAGACATGTAGAACCGACACAAAGGCATTCTCTACCCAAGATGAACATCACAAATGATCTGCGTGCACTAATAGAACACCTAAACAGCAAGGTTTTACCTATGCATTTGTGCAAACACAAACTGCGTTGGAGGTGCAAACACAAACTGCGTTGGAGGTGCAAACTCTGGTATACTGTGCAGCTGTGGCAACCGTTAGAACGTTGGGCCGCAGAACTAGGCTTACAAATGCACTCTTTGCTCCAGGAAGGGAGCGAGATCCACCATGGAAGATCAGTTTGGATATGGATTTCAGCAAAGTAAGGTGCAAATTGTGTCGACTTACTCAATATAACAAAGGAAATAGAACCAGAAAGCTGATACACCATATTACTAAAATCATCCATGCTCGTTACATCGAGACATTAACACCAGCAATATTGGATGAGATTATAGACGCCCAACGGGAGAGACTTGATGTTCTTACTGCTAGACTGCGTCGGTACGAGAAAAGCAGTGCAAGGAGGCGACCAAATCGAACTTTTCAGGCAGATGAAAGAAGGTTCTACCGTGAACTGAGTGTAAAACAAAACAACCATCAAGAAACCAACGTGCCTCAATTGAAAGATATGATTAACTATTGGTCGGGTGTTTGGGGCAAAACGAACAGAAGCAATTTAAACTCTGCTTGGTTCCAACTAGAGAAGTCAAGAGCTAGCAATAACCCTGAAATGGAGCTTACGAACATCACGGCTTTAGATGTTTCAACGATTTTGAAAAGAACGAGCAACCGGAAAGCTCCAGGTCCGGACATGGTGCACAACTTCTGGTACAAATACCTGACTAGTGTGCACCCTGCGTTGGCACGGTGTTTTCAGAAGATCATCGAAAAACCAGATCTGATGCCAGACTTTATGCTCCAGGGTAATACGTATATGTTGTAAAAAACCGGACGCTCAAAATCCATCTGATTTTCGACCGATAACCTGTCTTCCAACAATATATAAATGTCTCACAGCTATTATAGCAGATAAGGTATATTCTCACTGCGATGAGAATGACATCCTAGTCACCATAGACGCTGTTGTCATGACGCAAGCTCGTAAACAGAAAAGGAGCTTGCCAATGGCATACATTGACTACCAGCAAGCGTTTCCTTCCGTACCACATGACTATTTGCTTGAACTCTTAAAAATATACAAAATTTTCCCGCGCATCATTGACTTCCTAAGTCGTGCGATGATGCTTTGGGGTACAAGAATCAATTATTTTAATAATGGACAATAAAGGATAACTAGATCAATACGCATTACGACGGGTATATTCCAAGGAGACTTCTTCAGTGCATTATGGTTCTGTTTCGCGTTGAACCCACTGAGCACAACACTAAATAGCATGTTTCATGGGTTCCGAATACATGATAACGAGGATGGTCATCAAGTGACCCATCTTCTATACATGGATGACCTGAAGCTATGACCTTCATTTTAGGACACTTGAAGAGTATACCAAAGCCCAATCAAATCTGTGAATTCTTTCGAAAGTTATCGTGCTAACAAACTAAAAATCTACATACATACATACATACACACAGCCAGACACATTCGCGAAAACCTATTTTTTGGGTTCAGAAGGTCTCAAAACGTGGTCATTTGACAAAAACCGGGGGGTCAAATTTTACACAAACCTAATACCTTCTCTGGATGAGAATGTGAAAATCATAAAGTTATCGCTGAATATTTGATTCAACGCCATAATGGCGATCCAACTGCCATGAAATGGGAGGAGATCGAAATCCTACATGTTGAATCCAATTATTATAAACGTGCCTTTGCTGAAATGGTTTTCATTAAAAAATAAGGAGAGCATTGTCTCAACAAAGTAACTGACTTAGATTTTTTCATTGAGTCTTGAAACATGATTTTGGACTCACTATATCAAGTCCACTCCCATCTCGCTTCTGATTGAATCTTTTTTAGTTTTATCATTCAGTTATTAAACCACTTTATCTTTCATACCGCTTCGATTATTAAATCATTATTATTCAATTACATTTAATTTATTATATAGTACTGCTAGAACCTTTGTACGCGTTTGCAAGCATGCACCAAGGCATCGTTTTGTCAGAGAAAAGTGTTCTTATTGTAACAAGTGGTCAGAAGCTTAAGATGGAGACAGAGGATCTACACTCCGTCCTCCTTATACTTTAATTTTTAAACTTAACTTTCATAACTTCTTTTCAATTTTCGCATATTTAATCAATTTCGAATATCAATATGCGTCCGCATCATACAGGTAACTTTCCACTATCTGCCATAAAATTATTTTAATATATTCCACTTTTTTCCAAAAATGAGCAGTCAAAGTAGTATGAAGATCACTTTATTTAATACATTTTATTTTTTTGATACTTTCTTCTCCGTATTAATATACGATTGGTTTCGAAAAGCATTAATATTTCTTACAAACTACTGTCTAAATTCTGTGAAATGTAAAATGCAACGTAATTTACGATTATTTTAATTCTTATTATTACGTTTTATTACTTTGCATAATACGTTTCGAAGTTTATAATCTATAATAGATAATCTGATAAGGGCATCGGTCCAATTCCGAAACGTTATTATACAATTCTGAATAAATAGTCTGCAAGAAGTCGAAAAAATAAGGATTTTCCTTATAAATTCATAAATCCCTTTAATAATTTCTAAAAATGGTGGGGAAAAATGCAAAAATATTAGTATTTTGAAAATTGCTTCTTTCCAGTCTGCCCTAGTCCCCAGAAATAGGGGAGACCACCCTACAGTAGATAAGGATCCTACCGTAGACAATAATTAATTATAAGCACAAATATAAGTAAAATAATCCATTCTAATTTTAATATATTACCACGTACCATGTCTTAACTATTGATTACATTAAATTAACGAAGTGCCTATTTGTACCGCTAGCGGGAGGAATAGTGATGGTCTATTTAGCCCGCTAGCGGTACAAATAGCGATTGCACCTCGGTATGGCTATTTGTACCGCTAGTGGGAGGAATAATCGATGGTTCCTAAAAGAAACTACGCAACTCGCGGCGGCAGATCAAAAATACGTATCCAGCGCACTTTATACTAAGTATATAGACATTTATATATACAGTGAAAACTCTCCTATTCCCCTGACCTTGAAACGAATCGATTGGAAACGATTCTTTTATTCCCTAACTGGAGGTTATGCGCAGAGGTTTCATGCCAATCGCGTTAATTTTACTCTTGTCCTTTTCTTGACATGTCCATGTCTCGCTGCCGCATAGTACAGCCGGCACAAATAAAGTATTATATACGGTTATTTCAGCTTTTTTTTATTTGTTTTTATTTCCGAGAATGGACCCTGCTCTACCGATCATTATATATAATTTCATTTTTACGTAAAGCACTATTTTTCTACTATTCCAACTATGCCACTATACACGATGTGAACATAACCTGCATTCTACATACCGGCCAACAAGTTGTGGCTTTTTCCCACGAAGTAGTATAAGGAGACCCCACTCCCGTGCGGCCTTTGTAAAATTTGGACGCATAGATTCGGGTTTAGTTAGTTTACATCATTCGCAGCGCCTCTCGCAGAAAAGCGTTGAAATACAAGATTTACAAATGGCGGCACCAATAGTGTAAGCGGGGTGTAAAGAAACAATCCTTGTGAAGTAAGCACCCCGATTTTCAATAATTTGGAAATATCCAATTTTTTCTTTTTGTAATCGTTTGCCGGTGTTTTTCGGTCAACTTTCGACGTTAGTCGATGAAACTGCTGAAGTTATTGATATTTAAATTTTCGGGTTCAAACTCCACACTACTACCGAATATATGTTTGCTAGCGCTCTAATTTTTAATATTTTCAAAAAAACTCTTCACGGAATCGTTTGTCGGTGTTTAATGGTCAACTTTCAATATTTTTTCGTGAAAATTGCGCCATTGGCGCGAAAATTTAAACAGCAAAGAATCGCAGAAATACGGCAAAGAGTATTTGGTTTTGCATTATCATGTTCGTTATGTATAATTTAGTATAACTAAGTGCAATTATAGTTTAGAAATATATACGTATGGGCATTTCCACAGAACGTGTCATTTTCTCCACAGGAAAAAAGGTTCCAAAACAAATCTTAAGGCACACATTTAAAACTTTTTTCCTAAATTCTAAATACATATAGAAACGCATATTGTATCATGGTCAATATTTAGCAGGGCATAGTAGGTTAAGCATGTATAAGTTGCTCCCGGCCGAATCTATTCGACATTTTCGCCCTCAGTTGGTACCAATATGAGGTTCAATTCCCCGGAAGATTATACCTGAGAAATCATTTTTATGGGAGTTATGGGAGTAAGTAGAAAAATCGAAAAACCTCTTTTTCTCGAAAACGGCTGGAGCGATTTCGATGGGGGAAAAATATGTTATGGGTCCCAATATATGGATGGTTTGAAAAAATTATGGGGCAATTTACACAAAAAGAAAAGGTCAACAAAAATTTTCGAAGTTTTTTCGATTTTTTTTTTAATGGGAAATCACAGCTTTTTACCTAAAAATACCTTGAATTATGTGAAAAAATATGTTAAAGTTAGAGATCAATCACAGAGGCTGCTCATTGTTAAAAAAATTAAAAATCTTCAGCGTACCACATTAAATGCACGTCCGCTGATGTATAATGAGGAGTCTGCAAACTAACGCTGGCTTTAAACATGAAACACTTTCGAAATGCTCGAAAATCAGACAAAAATTGTCCCAAAAATAATAGTACCTTCAATTCGTCCAATATTCTCATTTGATGTTCTTTCATATTTCATTTATTTTGTCTCCTGAACTTGTTCCTATGATATTCTCTTGCTTTTATAGCTCCTCAGACAGTTCCTCACTGAACAAGGTTTTGGTGTTGAAACTGTTCCGGATTCGTCACCTTTCTTTTTATACCCTGAGATGCAATAGATCTTATTGCCCTAAGAAAAAAGGCAAAGGATGAAGAAATGTCTCTTCTTTGGAAAAACCCCCTTGTCAATTTCTTTCAAGCGGGTGTCTATGCCAATACTGCGTCTCTTTTAAATAATTTAATCAGTATTCCAGAATTGAATCAGCATATTAAATATAAATATGACAATCACAAAAGCAGTTATGTAAGTATACGAAAACAGTGTGAAAAATTATGTCTGACTGATCACCATTTTTTGGTAGTTAGTGATAAATTATCACGTATTCTTGGGCTTGCACCCGATAATCTAATTTCAATGAAAAATAATGAGTATACTGCTAGGCATCCTCCTAGTCTAGCTAGTGATCATCCGGATAAATTATTTGTTTACTGTAATATTTGTGAACCTCGCGTTACTAGTAATGTGAAAACACCAGTTTTACGTACCGTTTCTGTAGATACAGAAGATTACTCTTTTGGTACAACACAAGCCAGTAATTTTTCATCACCCAACTATATACCAGTTCTTCACACGGGATTTCTTACAATTGAAATTGATATAAGAGACCACGTTGGTCTGCCAATACCATTTGAGTTTGGTACGCTGACAGCTACACTTCACTTTAAACGTATTGACTAGATAGAGATAGAAAATAAAATAAAATAATGAGTCAATACGACGAGTATTACGCTTCACAAGTAGGTGGGGGTAATAGGGGAGGAATTCACCAGATTTATGTTGGTGCACCATATCAAAAAGGTCATGGTATTGGAAGCTTTCTCGGAGGTCTATTTCGGGATGTTCTCCCTTTTTTGACTAGAGGAGCTCGTGTGGTCGGAAAAAAGCTCATAGGGCTGGAATGAATATTATAAATTATTTGGATGCTAATATTCCAGTTAAAAATTCATTCAAGAATCGTTTTGGGGAATCTGGTCAGAATTTGAAACGACGTGCTATTGATAAAATGGTGAATATTATGAACGGTTCTGGTTATAAGAACATTAGGAAGAAGCGAATTTTTCAGTCGGTTTCTAATCGTGGTGCACTTAAGATCGTGAGTCGTAATTCTATCAAAAAGAGAAAAAAGAAAACCTCAAAAAAAATAAAGAAACGTGGTACGGTGAAAAGAAAGAAAGCTACAAAGAATAAAAGAAAAACAAAAACTACAAAAAAGTTTACGAAGCATAAAAATCTAAAACATCCTATTGATGATATTTTTGAAAATGAATAGTGTATAAAATACGCATCCGAGAAAAATAAAATATTTTTTAAAATGTCGTTTCCAGATTCTCATTCTTGTGAGTGCCTAAAGTCTGAGTTAGATCTATTTTCGATACCACCTACACAAACCTCAATAGAGAGCTCTCAATGGGTGCACTAGAAACCTGTTTCATCCCTCACCGACGACTCGCCTGTAGAATTTGTCGTTCCTGGTCATGGTGATGAATACATTGATTTGGCTCACACAATGCTAAGTCTCAGGGTGAAATTAATAACACCCCCTAGGGTTGCTGCAAATGCCGCACAGTTGGATAAAGTTGGTCCTGTAAACAATTTACTACATTCTTTATTCAATCAAGTGGATGTCTATTTCAATCAAAAAGTAGTATCTCCACCCAGTAATTCTTATGCTTATCGGGCATACATTGAAACTCTGCTTAACTATGGTCCTGCTGCTAAAAATAGTCATCTGACTACCTCTCTTTGGTATAATGACACACCTGGAAAAATGGATGATTTCGATAATACGAGACGTTTGTAATGTTGAGAAAAATCACACAATCAGTGAGTGTGTTTGTCATGCCTGAGAGCCTGTCTCGAGGCGTTCGCGATGTTGCAAACAATCACTCATTAAGTATGTCAGATTGTCGTGCCTGGGAGCCTGTATCGAGAAGTTCGTAATGTTGTGGAAAATCACACAGTCAGTGAGTCATCTTGTTATGCCTGAAAGCCTGTCTCGAGGCGTTTGCACTGTTGCAAACAATCTATCAGCGTTATGGTTGTCAAGCCTGGAGCCTGCATCGAGGCGTTCGCACTGTTGAGAACAATCACACAGACAGTGAATCATCTTGTCATGACTGAAAGCCTGTCTCGAGGCGTTCGCGATGTTGTAAACAATCTATCAGCAGTAAGGTTGTCATGCCTTAGAGCATGTCTCGAGAAGTCTGCAATGTTGAGGACAATCACACAGTCAGTATGTCAGTTTGTCAGGACTGAGAGCCTGCCTCCAGTCGTTTGCAATGTTGCAAACAGTCTATCAGCTGCATGGTTGTCATGCCTGAGAGCCTCTCTCGAGACGTTTGTAATGTTGAGAACAATCACAAAGTCAGTGAGTGTTTGTCAGGCCTGAGAGCCTGTCTCGAGAAGTTTGCAATGTTGGGGACAATCACGCAGTCATTGAGTCAGTTTGTCGTGCCTGAGAGCTTGTCTCGAAGCGTTCGCAATGTTGTAAACAATCTATCAGCATCATGGCTGTCATGCCTGGGAGCCTGTTACGAGACATTCGCAATGTTGAGAACAATCACAGAGTCAGTGAGTCATCTTGTCAAGACTGAGAGCCTGTCTCGAGGCGTTCGCAATGTTGCAAACAATCTATCATCAGTATGGTTGTCATGCCTGAGAGCCTGTCTCGAGACGTTTGCAATGTTGAGAACAATCACACAGTCAGTCAGTCAGTTTTTCATGCCTGAGAGCCTGTCTCGAAGTGTTTTTTATGTTGCACAATCCTTCAGCAGTATGGTTGTCGTACCTGAGAGCCTGTCTCGAGACGTTTGCAATGTCGCAAACAATCACACAGTCAGTACGTAAGTTTGTCATGCCTGAGAGCCCATCGCAAGACGTATGCAATTTTGAGAACAATCACACAGTCAGTGGGTCAGTTTGTCATGCCTGAGAGCCTGTCTCGAGGCGTTCGCAATGTTTTAAGCAATCCATCAGCAATATGGTCGTCATGCCTGAGAGCCCATCGCAAGACGTGTGCAATTTTGAGAACAATCACACAGTCAGTGAGTCAGTTTGTCATGCCTGAGAGCCTGTCTCGAGGCGTTCCAATGTTTCAAACAATCCATCAGCAGTATGGTTGTCACGCCTGAGAGCCTGTCTCGAGAAGTTTACAATGTTGCAAACAATCACACAGTCACTACGTAAGTTTGTCATTCCTGAGATCCTGTCTCGAGACGTTTGCAATGTTGAGAACAACCACGGAGACAGTGAGTCAGTTTGTCAGGCCTGAGAGCCTGTCTCGAGACCTTTGCAATGTTGCAAATAATCCATCAGCAGTATGGTTGTCATGCCTGAGAGCCTGTCTCGAGACGTTCGAAATGTTGCAAACAATCCATCAGCAGTATGGTTGTCATGCCTGAGAGCCTGTCTCGAGACGTTTGCAATGATGAGAACAATCACGCAGTCAGTGAGTCAGTTTGTCATGCCTGAGAGCCTGTTTCGAGGCGCTCGCAATGTTGCAAACAATCCATCAGCAGTATGGTTGAACCTGGTGCATGACCAGGTACACCGGGGTCATCGTAACTACATCTGAAGTTGATATTTTTATCATCGAAGTTTAAATTGTAAGAGAATTCATGTCGACGATGCATTTAGCAACCTGGTGCGTGACCAGGTACACCAAGGGCATCGTAACTACATCTGAAGTTGATATTTTTACCATCGATGTTTAAATTTTGACAGAATTTCTGTAGGCGATGCATTTATCAACCTGGTGAATGACCTGGGACACCAAGGTCATCGCAACTAAATCTGAAGTTGATATTTTTATCATCGAAGTTTAAATTTCGGAGAGTTTCTGTAGACGATGCATTTATCAGCCTGGTGCATGACTAGGGACACCAAGGTTATCGCATCTACATCTGAAGTTGATATTTTTATCACCGAAGTTTAAATATTGAGATAATTCCTGTAGACGATTCATTTATCAACCTGGTGCATGACCAGGTACACCAAGGTCATCGTACCTACTTCTGAAGTTGATATTTTTATCATCGAAGTTTAAATTTTGGGAGATTTTCTGTAGCCGATGCATTTAGCAACCTGATGCACGACCAGGTACACCAAGGTCATCGCAACTACATCTGAAGTTGATATTTCTATCATCGAAGTGTAAATATTGAGAAAATTCCTGTAGACGATGCATTTAGCAACCTGGTTCATGACCAGGTACACTAAATTCCTCGTTACTACATCTGAAGTTGATATTTTTATCATCGAAGTTCAAATTTTGAAAGAATTCCTGTAAACGATGCATTTAGCAACCTTGTGCATAACCGGGTACACCAAGGTCATCGCAACTACATCTGAAGTAGATATTTTTATCAACGAAGTTTAAATTTCGAGAGAATTTCTGTAGACGATGCATTTAGCAACCTGGTGCATGACCAGGTACACCAAGTTTATCGTAACTACATCTGAAGTTCATATTTTTATCAGCGAACTTTAAATTTTGAGAGATTTCCTGTAGCCGATGCATTTAGCAACCTGATGCATGACCAGGTACACCAAGGTCATCGCAACTACATCTGAAGTTGATATTTTTATCATCGAAGTTTAAATTTAGAGAAAATTCCTGTAGACGATGCATTTAGCAATCTGGTGCATCACCAGGTACACTAAGGTCATCGTAACTACATCTGAAGATGATATTTTTATCATCGAAGTTTAAATTTCGGAGAATTTCTGTAGACGATGCATTTATCAACCTTGTGCATGACTAGGGACACCAAGGTCATCGCATCTACATCTGAAGTTGATATTTTTATCATCGAAGTTTAAATGTTGAGATAATTCCTGTAGACGATTCATTTATCAACCTGGTGCATGACCAGGTACACCAAGGTCATCGTCACTACTTCTGAAGTTGATATTTTCATCATCGAAGTTTAAATTTCGGAGAATTTCTGTAGACGATGCATTTATCAACCTGGTGCATGACCAGGGACACCAAGGTCATCGCAACTAAATCTGAAGTTGATTTTTTCAAAATCGAAGTTTAAATTTTGAAAGAATTCCTGTAGAGGATGCATTTAGCAACCTTGTGCATACCCAGGTACATCAAGGTCATCGCAACTACATCTGAAGTAGATATTTTTATCAACGAAGTTTAAATTTTGAGAGAATTCCTGTAGACGATGCATTTTGCAACCTGGTGCATGACCAGGTACACCGGGGTCATCGTAACTACATCTGAAGTTGATATTTTTATCATCGAAGTTTAAATAATAATGCATTTTTACTTCTAACTAATCTCTTGAATTTTGACCAAAAATGGGTTTTTCAGGATGTCAATTAAGAATTTTGAAATTTTAAGGATCTTCAAAGGTTTTAATAAAATACAAAACCTGGAAAAATTCTAAATAATTTTTTTTGCTTTGAAAAATGAATTTAGAGAGAATATTTAGAAATAATAAAGAACATTTTGATTAATAAATCAAAATTCAACAATTAATAATTGGGAAAATAATCAAGTATGTTTAAAATATATTTATATGTTTTGAAAAGATTCAAAAATAGTTTAAAACGTGAATAGATTTCAAAACATTTTAAACATAATCTAGATTTTTGAAAATTTCGAACACAAAATTTATAAGCTCTTTCGAGAAAATTCCTACGAAAACTAAAGGTAATTTTTTTTGGGTTAAGAAATTAATTTTGAAAGAATATTAATCAAGATTTCAAAAATTTTGAATGAAGAATCTGGATGATTTTGAGGTAATTTTTTCATTTTTGCAGGTTTTCAAAAAATCGTAGAAAAAATATTAGATCCAAGAGAATAAAATTATTATTAGATACATGGAAAATTTGTTAATAATTTTTTCAAAACAAATTTTTAAGAGAATATTTAAAAATATTTTGAAACAAATTTTAATGTATAAATTAATTTTTCTAGCTTAAAATTGCCTAAAATGATATAATTTTGCAAATTTCATTCATGAATAATTTTAAATTAGGATTTGGATATGATTGCTATTACAAGAAAAGCTTCTACGTTTAAAACTTTAATTAATTAAATTAATTCAAAAGATTAATATTTTTCGCTTTTGAAATGAAAGCTTTTAAAACGTTTCAATTGAAAATTTTTTAATTAACAGCCGTTGAACTAAACAATTTTAAATTTTAACTTTTACACATTGGACAATCAAAGGATTTAAAAAACTAGAAATTTACAGTTTCATTTTCAATGCTATGAATTGAAGAATAAATCAAAAAAATTGATAAATTTGTAAAATTATATCATTTTAAGCAATTCTAAGTTACAAAAATTAATTTATAGATTAAAATCTGTTTAAAAAATAATAATTTGAAAAATTTTCAGGAATCTTATAATAATTTTATTATTTTGAAATCAGAGTTTTCCCCCAATTCTTCAAAATCCTGCACAATTTGAAAAATGTCCTTAAAATCATCCAAATGATTTATTGAAAAATTTTGAAATAAATATTCTTTTTGAATCAATTTTTCAAAGAAAAAATTATTGTGAGTTTTTCTAGGAATTTTAATACAAATTTGTTATTAATTCGAAACCTTTCAAAATTTCAAAAAAGCCTTATAAATTTTGTGTTCGCAATCTTCAAAAATCTAGATTGTGTTTTAAATGTTTTGAAAGTTTGTCACGTTTTGAATTATTTTCGAATCTTTTCAATATTTTGAAATTACTTGATTATTTTCCAAATTAATGATTGTTCAATTGTCATTTATTGATCAAAAATTTTTGTTTAATCTTCCTGAATATTCTTTTTAAATTCATTTTTTAAAATAAAAAATCCTTCTAAATTTTCCCAGCAAATTTAAGAAATTTTTTTCATAAAACCTTTAAAGATCCTTCAAAACTCTAAATTTATTTTTTCATTTTTCGAAAGGTTTTTCAGTTTTGAATTAGGTTTGGATCTTTTTAAAACTTGTAAATATCTCTTAAACTAATTCAACAGTTTTCCGAATTGATAGTTATTATTTATGCATCCAAATACATTTTTAGCGAAGCAGTTAAATTTTCGAACAAAAAAAATTAATTTTCAACAGAAAAATTAAATGTCTATAAAAAAAAAACATTTTGACGAAAAATTTAATAGTTAAATTTTTATGGAAAAAAATCATTTTCAATAGAAAAGAAACTGATTTTCAACCAAAGAAATGAAATTTCAATTAAAAATAATAATTTTCAACCAAAAAAGAATAATTTTTAACAAAAAATATGAATTTTCTATCAAAAAGCTCATATTGCTACCAAAAAGACAAATTTCCACCAAAATGGATGAATCTTCTAATAAGAAAGATAAATTTTCAACAACAAATAGGATAGTTTAATTTTGAATAAGAAAAGTAAGTTTTGAAACATATACTATAAATTTTTAATAAAGTAGTTAAATTTTTAAGCAAACTGATGAACTTTCAACAAAAAATATCAAATAAATTTTTATAAATAAAAAATTTTGACAAGACATGGAATACTTAAATTTTAAGTTAAAAAAATTAATTTTCAATACAAAAAATGTTTTCTACCAAAAAAGAATAATTTTCAACAAAAAACATGCATTTTTAACCAAATATGTTAATTCTCAATCAAATTTTCAAACAAAAAAGTTTAATTTATAATTTTCTACCAAAAAGGACAAATTTTCATATGAAAAAGATCAATTTTTAACAAACGAAAATTGAATTTCTGATGAAAATAAATTTTCCACAAAAAATGTAGTTAAATTTTTAGTTAAAAAATCAATTTTCAATAAAAAAAAACAATTTTCAATTGAAGAAAAATTAATTTTTAAAAACCCATAATTTTCCACCAAAAAAGAATAATTTTTAACAAAATACATGAATTTTCAACCAAATATTTTATTTTTTAATGAAATTTTTAACCTAATAGTTTTATTTTCTACCAGAAAGGTGAATTAGTCATCAAGAAGATTAATATTCTACCACAAGAGACGTAGTTTAAACAAAATAGAGAAATTTTTGAACGAATATTTGAATTTTCAACTGAAGAAGATAAATGTTCAACCAAACATAAAATAGTTACATTTTTAGTTTCAAAAAATAATTTTTAATAAAAACAAGTAATTTTTAAGCCAAAAGAATGAATTTTAAACCAAAAGATTAATTTTTAACAAAATACACGAATTTTCAAGCCAAAGAAATGAATTTTAGACCAAAAAAATTAATTTTCTACCAAAAAAGATTAATTAAAAAAAAACGCATGAATTTTGAACCAAATAATTTAATTTTTAATGAAACTTTCTACTTATAGTTGAATTTTCAAACAAAAAGGTGATTTAATCACCAAGAAGGTTAATATTCTACCACAAAAGACAAAGTTTGAACAAAATAAATTTTTAAACAAATGGTTGAATTTTCAACCCAGAAGATAAATTTTCTACCAAAAAAGGCAAATTTGCAACAAAATAGATGAATTTTCAACTAAAAAAGATAAACTTTCAACAAAGCATAGAATAGTTTAATTTTACGTCAGAGAAATAAGTTTCTAACCAAGTAAAATAGGTTTATAAAAAAAATTTTTTAAAAAAACAGGATTGGCTAAATTTTTAGTTGAAAAAAAAAATTCTCAATAAAAAAAAAACTAATTTTTAACCAAAGAAATGAAATTTTAACCGAAAAGATTAATTTTATACCAAGGAACAATAATTTTTGACAAAATACATTTTCAAACAAATAGCTGAATTTCAAACTTAAGAAGATTTATGTTTTATTATTCTGGAATTTTATTCTTCGAGAATGTTATTCTTTGGTAATATTATTATTCGGGAATTCACCAATTCGGAAATTTCATTCTTCGGGAATTTTAATTTTCGGGAATTTTATTATTTGGAAATTTTATTATTCCGAAACTTTCCAATTCGGTAGATTAATTATTCGGGAATTTTATTATTCGGAAATTTTATTCTTCAGAAATTTTATAATTCCGGAAGTTTACAATTCGGGAATTTTATTATTCTGGAATTTTATTCTTCGAGAATGTTATTCTTTGGTAATATTATTATTCGAGAATTTACAATTCGGGAATTTTATTCTTCGAAAAATTTATTATTCGCAAATTTCATTCTTCGTGAATTTTAATTTTCAGGAATTTTCAAATTCGGTAATTTAATTATTCGGGAATTTTATTATTCGAAAATTTTATTCTTCAGAAATTTTATTATGCTGAAAGTTTCCCATTCAAAAATTTTATCATTTGGGAATGTTATTCTTCAAGAATTTTATTATTGGGGAATTTTCCAATTCGTGAATTTTATTATTCGGGAATTTTATTCATAGGGAATTTTATTTTTCGGTAAGTTCATTATTCCGCAACTTTCCAATTCAGGAATTTTATTCTTCAACAAATTTATTATTCTTGAATTTTCCAATTCTGGAATTTTGTTATTTGGAAATTTTATTCTTCAGCAATTGTCGAATTCGGCAATTCTATTGTTATTCGGACATTTTATTATTCCGGAACTTTCTGATTCGCGATTTTTATTCTTCGGGAATTTTATTCTTCGGGAATTTTATTTTTCGGAAATGTTATCATTCAGAAACTTTCCAATTCGGTAATTTTATTATTTAGGAGTTTTATTATTCGGAATTTTTATTCACCAGAAATTTCATTATTCCGGAAGTTTCCAATTCAAAAATTTTATTATTCGGAAATTTTATTCTTCGGGAATTTTATTATTCAGGCATTTTCCAAATCGGGAATTTTAGTATGCGGAAAATTTATTCTTCAAAAATTTCATTATTCCGGAAGATTCCAATTAAAAAATGTTATTATTCGGCAATTCCATTCTTCAAGAATTTTATTATTGGGGAATTTTTCAATTCGGGAATTTCGTTCTTCGGGGATTTTATTATCGCGGAACTTTTCAATTCGGGAACTTCACAATTCGGGAATTTTATTATTCTGGAATTTTATTCTTCGAGAATGTTTTCCTTCGGGAATTTCATTATTCAGAAATTTTCCGCTTCGCGATTTTTATTCTGCGGGAATTTTATCATTCAGGAATTTTCCAATGAGGGAGTTTTATTATTTAGGAGTTTTATTATTCTGAATTTTTATTCTTCAGAAATTTCATTATTCCGGAAGTTTCCAATTCAAAAATATTATTTTTCGAAAATTTGATTCTTCAAGAATTTCATTATTGGAGAATTTCCCAATTTGTGAAATTTATTATTCGGGAATTTTATTATTCGGAAATTTTCGAATTCGGCAATTCTATTATTTGGAAATTTTATTATTCCGGAAGTTTACAATTCCAGAACTTTATTATTCTGGAATTTTATTCTTCGAGAATGTTATTCTTTGGTAATATTATTATTCGGAAATTTACCAATTTGGGAATTTTATTTTTCGAGAAATTTATTATTCGGAAATTTTAATTGTCGAGAATTTTCAAATTCGGGAATTTTAGTGTTTAGAAATTTTATTATTCAGAAATTTTATTATTCAATACCTTAAAATATTGAAAATATTTTGCACTTTATCGTAACTTCTTACGGCTCTTAAAAATTCCTTGGAATATTTAAAATACCCTAAAATCTTTCAAATCCTTTGAAATTCCCTAAAATTATTGAAATATTTTTAAAATACTTTAAAATATCTCTAATCCTATGAAATCCAATTAAACAACTAAATTCTCCTGAAAATTCCTTGGAATTTTTTTAAATATCCTGAAATCTAAAATTATTTGAAATCAATTGAAAAAATCCTTGGAATCTCTTAAAATTACCGGAAATATTTCACATCCTTTAAAATTCCATTAAATCACTAAAAAAAAATTGAAATTCCTTAACATTTTTCAAAATACCTTAAAATATTGAAAATATTTTGCAATTTATTGTAACTTTTTAAGGGTCTTAAAAATTCCTTGGAATGTTCAAAATACCCTAAAATCTTTCAAATCCTTTGAAATTCCTTGAAATTATTGAAATATTTTTCAAGTACTTTAAAATATCTCAAATTTTATGAAATCCAATTAAACAACTAAATTCTCTGGAAAATTCCTTGGATTTTTTTTTAAATATCCTGAAATCTAAAATTATTTGAAATCAATTGAAAAAATCATTGAAATCTCTTAAAATTCCCGACAATATTTCAAATCCTTCAAAATTCCATTAAATTACTGAAAAAAAATTGAAATTTCTCAACATTTTTCAAAATACCTTAAAATATTGAAAATATTTTGCAATTTATTTTAACTTATTAAGGCTCTTAAAAATTCCTTGGAATATTCAAAATACACTAAAATCTATCTAATCCTTTGAAATTCCTTAAAATTATTGGAATATTTTTCAAATACCTTAAACTATCTCAAATCTTTTGAAATCCAATTAAACAACTGAATTCTCTTGGAAACTCCTTGGAATCTCCTAAAATACCCGACAATATTTAAAATCCTTTGAAATTCCATTAAATTACTTAAATAAATTGAGATTCCTTAGAATATTTCAAAATACCCTAAAATATAGAAAATCCTTTGCAATTCTTAAAAAGTATTGGAATTTTTCCAAATACCTTAAAATACATCAAGTCTTTAGGAATCCAATTAAGGAAATGAATTCTTTCGAAAATTCCTTGGCATTTTCTTAAATATCCTGAAATCTAGAATTATTTAAAAATCAATTGAAAAACTTCTGGGAATATCTTGAAATATCCTAAAATATTTAAAATCCTTTGCAATTTATTGTAACTTTTTCAGGCTCTTAACAATTCCGTGGAATATTTACAATGCCCTCAAATTTTTCAAATCCTTGAAAATTCCTCAAAATTATTGGAATTTTCCAAATACCTTGAAATATCTTAAATCTTTCCAAATCCAATTGAACAAATGAATTCTCTTGAAAATTTCTTGGAATTTTTTTAAATATTCTGAAATCTAAAATAATTTGAAATCAATTAAAAATCTCCTTGGAATCTGTTAAAATACCCGACAATATTTCAAATTCCTTCGAAATTCCATTCAATTACTAAAAGAGATTTCAAATCCTTAGAATCTTTCAAAATACCCTAAATTATTTCAAATCCTTTGAAATTCCAATAAATTATTAAAAAGAATTTAAATTCCTTAGAATCTTACAAAATACTCTAAAATATTCAAAATCCTTTGCAGCGTTTTAAAAATCTTGGAAATTCTTTTGTAAAAATACCCTAAAATTGTTTAAATATTTTGAAATTCCTTCATTTTAAAGACACATCACTACTTTACCACCGAGCAATTCACGCCTACCCCGAAAGGGAAACGGCTTATTGATATAATAATAATAATTATTATTATTATTATAAATGTTGTTTGAGTGAAGTAAATCTTTTTCTTTTCATACTTAACCTCCAAATTGAGCATTCTTCATGGAAATAATGTACAAGCCCGATCATATGTTTTTTGTTAATCATAATTATCGCTATATATGTAAAAGCAGAAACAATTATTCAATCCGAATGTTCACTTCAGCTTAATTACTAATTGTGCTTCTCATTTCTGAATTAAAGACTCATAAAGTAGAATAATGAGAAATGAACCAGAGTTAGAAATTTGAATTGAATATATGTGAGTGTACCTGCTTTTAACTATACGGCGATAATTACAATTGATAAAAAACACGATCGATTTCATAAATCCCAATATTCAAGTAGTTCCAACACTAGAGATATTGCGTCCATTTTTCAATTAATTTTAAGTTTTTCATCAAATCAGAACCGTTAGAATCACACAACACTTAAAAAAAGAACCATGACATCAAATGAATCAAAGAATAAATCAAATTAGATTTCAGGTTAGTACCACAGCAGTGGTGCCAATGTGGGCGCCTTTTGCTACTGCGCTTGCGTTCGGGCCGCGCACTAGTTGGCCGCAGTTGGCGCGCAATTCAAAATTTGAATTAAAATGAATTCTTATGAGAATACATAGAAATATTAAACACATTATAAACAATTATTTTGAATTACTTTTTCAACAAATTTCTTTTGAAATTAAATGTTTCGTGAAATATAAGTTATTCTTCGGAAGTGAAAGAAAGTAAACTGTTATTCAATAAATATATGTGTTATACATTTTTTTCTTGTCTAAAATCAGAAGTTGTACAATTTATATACAGCTTGTACATTTTTCAATAATTATTCATTTAAATTACGAGAATGGTTTTTAATTCCAATTTTGAATTGCGCACCAACGGCGGCCAACCAGTGCGCGGCCCAAACGCAAGCAATATGAAAAAAAATGTTGATAAAATAGTTAAATTTTGAAGAAAAAAAAAAGATTTTTCAACTAAAATGATGAATCATCAAATAAAAGAGTAGTTCCACTTTCAACTAAGTAGTTGAATTT